>CM032330.1:2636382-3370435 GCA_019022515.1 Quercus aquifolioides | reverse complement strand
CAGCGCCTCATGAATGGTGCATTTAGGCCAATAAACAGTAATTTTTTTATTTTTCCTTTCTATAGTTCTATTATTTTCGTGAATATATATATATATATAACTCACAATATTTAAGTCTGTTTTGTTAAAACTTATAAACTCTGTTTTTAGACTTTATATACACTTCTTTAAAACTTCATTTTTTCCTTTTCTCTTTTCAGACTTTTTTTACATACAAATATACTTTAATATATTTTTAACAAAAACATTTAAATGTATTATTTCAAAATGGACACTAAAAAATTGAGGGCCCGTTTGGTACGTGTGTTTAAATAACTGTTTTCAGTTTTTTTAGAAATACATGTAGATGAAAAAAAGTGTGAAAATACGTGTAATGTTATTTAAAAACTGAAAACATGTATTTAAATGCATGTACCAAATAAGCCCCGATTCTTGCAACAAGTGGGTTCACAACTCACAAATGTGTGGGATCCATGAGAGGCCTGCTAAATTTGAAGGGGCTGAGATTCGATAAAATACCAAAAAAAAATTCAATACCCCTTATCCCTCCCACAAATTTTTTTCGACTTTTAGGGGGTGTATGGTTTGTGTTTTTAAACAAAAATTTTCAGTTTTTAAACAATATTACACATATTTTTACACACTTTTTCACCTATGCATATTTTCGCACATTTTTAAACACATTTCATTTTTAAACGCATTCACCAAATGGCCTTAATTTTTCAACTTTTTATCATTGATAGTCTAAAATTGGCTCGCTAACCCCTTCTTTTTGCCTAATTAATTATTCATCTTTCTCTTTTTTGTCCCCTTCTCGGCTTCTACTTATGGCTTTTTCTTCCCCACCTGCCTTCACCTCACACGTTCTTTTCCTTACCTTCTTCTCCTTATTTTTCCCCCCATTTAGAGTCTTGTTAACATTTCACTATTATTTCTACTCTTTTTTCCCCTCTCAAATCCGCACTCTACCTCAATACTCACGCTTCTTCCTTCTTCATTCTTACAAACCACTCCTCACTTCAGACCATTACCACCCAATTCAGTGATTGTACCTCAGAATCATATGACTTTCTTTGTTCATACTTTTGTTTTGTTAGAAAATCCACGGGTCTCCTTCATTTCGTTTGTCGGCCTTACTCTCCCGCTGTGCAAAGAAAAGGTAGCTATTTCTTTCCTCCTTTTGTTTGCCTTGCAAATGTTTGGAAAATTTTTAAGTTTTACCTAGCTTTATTAGTCTTTTTAAAAAGCAAAATAAAATAAAATAGTATTAGCTAGTAATCTTTTTTCCCCCACATTGCTAGACAGATTAATAACTGACAATTGAAGAAGGAAGGCAATACAGAATGAATCCTGAAGTGTTCCGAGCTGCTTCCGCTGGTAATTTAAGTTTCTTTGAGGAGGATTCCAATAGTAAGCTTCTCGAAGTGACACCTGAGAAGAACACTGTTCTTCATGTTGCACTGCAATTCAATCAATTTGAGGTTGCGGAAAAAATTGTTAGTTTAAGTCCAAGCCTTGTTTCACAAAAGAACTCCAAAGACAATACTCCGCTACATGTTGCTTCGAGGGCAGGTGTTCGTCAATAGTAAAGCTACTAATAGACGAGGCAAAAAAGACAATGTTGAAGCTGGTGGCGCCGAACAGCAGCTTCTGAGCATGGTGAATAAGAATAGGGATACAGCCTTGCACGTCGCTGTGCGATATTGTAACTTTGAGGTTGTGAAGGAACTAATTAATGAGAAGGATCCAGCAGAACTGGTAAACAAAGCGGGTGAATCCGCACTGTTCCTCGCTGTGGAGAGACAACGCTACGACATCGCTTCTCATATCCTACAAAAAGCACCAAAATGCTCCTATGCTGGAAGGGACGATATGAATGTCTTGCACGCACTTGCCTTTTGCACAAGTGATTGTAAGTGCTGCTCGAATCTGCTCCTAAAATATTTTTCCTCTTCTCTTTTAGGTTCCTTCGTGGTGGGTCCTTTGTAATTGTATGCCTTTTTTAACAAATGTACAAACTTTACCCTTTTTTTTTAGCAACTTTTTCATTAAAAATGAGTCTCATTATACTATTCAGAAAAATTATTTTACTACAATGTTTTTAGTTTTTAGCAAAAATAAATTGTATCCAAATGGACCCATTGGATTCATGTTATACTTTATGTAATTTTAAGCAATGTTACACTAAATAACTTGTTATTCAATTCATATTTTGAAAATTCAACCGATCAATTACATGTTTTATATATTTTTAACATGCGTGTCAATTTTCATGCTAATTAGATATAATTTACCATTCGATCTATAAACTCATCTTTTATGCATTATTTTAAAATAACGTATAATTCTATACATATGCATGTACATTTAAAACCATTTAGTGTGTAATTTTGTGCATATGCACAGATAAATTTAAAACCAATTACATTTATATATATATATATATATAATTTGGAATTTAATTGGATTTAGATTCTTTAATTTTTGCATCCAATAATTCACTTGTTATAAGAATTAAAAAATTAGCACAAAATTGAACTTCAATTAAAATTTAATTTAAAATCTAATTGAATTTAGACTATTTGATTTTTGCACCTAATAATTTACTCGACACAAAAATTAAAAAATTAAATGAAACACATGACGCAAAATTAGACATGGTTTAGAATTTAATTGAATCTGGACTCTTCGATTTTTGTACCTAATAATTTACTTGTCACAAAACTTAAAAAATTAGATAGGACACATTGCATAAAATTAAACTTCAATTAAAATTCAATATAGAATCTAATTGAATTTAGACTCTTTAATTTTTGCATCTAATAATTCACTTGACACATAAATTTAAAATTAGATAAGACATGTGGCACAAAATTAGATGTCAATTTAGAATTTAATTGTATTTTTTCTCAATTTCATCTATTATTATTATATACACTACAAAAACTTAAATTTAAATAATTAATTGATGACGTGGTTATTAATCTTTGAACATCTTTAAATTTTATAAGCATGAAAAATATACAAAAATAATATAATTCAGCGGTAGATTTATCAAAATTCACATCTAATTTAAAAAAATATTGAGTGGTGTAATATTACTTAAAGTTACACTTAACCCACACATATATATATATATATGACCACAATTTATTACACACTTTTCTACAACTCTCTTATATAACTTGCTGTAAATAGTGTAAATTTGGTCTTTAACATTTTGATAGTGTGTTAAAATGGTTCCTATTTTTAAGTGATAGATGAAAAATAATAACGTGATTAACGGACAAAATAAAATATAAATTTATTGCCACATGAACTACCACGTGTCCTAAACTAGATAATAATAAATAAATAAATAAATAAAACTTAAATCTCATTAATTTTTTCTTTTTGCACTTTCTCATTTTCTCAGTAAAATTTTCTCAAAAACAAACATATAAAAAAAAATTTCAAAACCCAAACTCAAACCCAGATTCTCTTTAGTCTTTCACCACTTCCCTCAATTCCAAAACCCATTCTCCCTACTCCCCACAATTGCACCCATAGACCCACACAGCCACATTCCTTCACTGACTCAACCCACCCACATTTCCCTCTCTCCCTACCTGGACTACCCATCCTCCACCATTCACCATCCACACCGGTCCACTCTCTCACCATCCATGGCCCTCAATCCCACACGCCAATCTTCTTCACTCTCTCCCCCAAAGAAGGCCCAATCAAAGGCCGCCACATCCCCCTCTCTCTAACCACTCTTTCCCCGTCACCTACTGAAAAGAGATTTTATTGAGATTAAAATCAAGGAAGCAAGATTGTTTACCTACACTGTGGTAAAATGAATGGATTTTAAAAGATTCATTGCTTGCCTTGACCAGCTGGTATATTTTTCAAGGCTAGTGACGATGGATTCAACATTTATTTAGTGGTTTTACTGAAGATGAAAGATCATCTTGAATGTGAGAGTGAGACACAATGGGGATTAGGGCCTCCTCTGCCTACTAAGGTTGCATTTATGACTCTGACTATGAGGGTTTTCTGTTTGGATGCCAAGAAAATGAAATTTTCTCTTAGTGGCTGGGGTTTAATCTTTGGTTCTGATCTTTTTTAGTACATGTTTGTTTCCAAGGAAAGTTTACTAGAAAGATGACAAAGTGCAAAAAAGAAAAAGAAAAAAAAGAAGGTATTTAAGATGTGTTTACATGTGCACTTGCTTTTTTTTGTTAGGCCATGTGTCAATCCAAGTGGTAATTATGTGTTAATAAATTTATATTTTATTTTGGTTATTAGCCATATCAATATTTTTCATCTATTACTTAGCAGCAGGGACTACTTTAACACAATACCAAAACGCTAGGAACTAGATTGACACATTTAAAAGGATAAGGACTAAATTGACATTTGGTGTAAAAATTAGGGACTAAATATGTAGTTTACCTCTTCTTCTTTTTTTTTTTTTTCTTTTTTTTTTAATTAATTGGAGCTTAAGAGAGGGGGGGGGGGGGGGGAGTTTAATTAGTACAAAGTTCATGTATTTCTCAAAAGGAAGTTTAATTAGTACATCTTAGAGGGTACATAGGATTTTAGCATTACTTAAACTACAAAGGTTAGTCTATCTGTCACACACGTATGTTAGACGTGTCGGCTAGCTATGCCTTCAATAAATCTTACAAGTGCAAGATTGTTGAAAAATAATAACTTGGCTAGGAAAACAACACTATCTTAAAGCACTAAGGTATAGGGATTCACACAACACATCTATTGGTACGTAGTTTTAACAATTTTATTTTATAACTTAGCTAAAACTATACAAATGATCATTTTAGTAAGATCACGAGTGCTCAATAAGAATACAAGAATTAATTTTCTATAGTTCTATGAATTCAATTGATTTTAGGCATGACAAAACTAGTAAATTAATTCGCAATAAATCCTAAGAATTTAACATACCTAAAGTCAACATTAAATCAAAGAATTTTACTGAATTAAACAATTTTCTAGATAGAAAAATCAATCAAAAACACAAAAATTTAAGCATTAATTAAAACCATTAAAGTGTTGTTAAGAACCTACCAATTGATAGTTGGCTTTCACTTCTTGCCTTAATAAGGCTTCTAGCAAGCCATTATACCAACAAAAACTCTAAAAAGTAAAAATTGAAAAGAAAATGTAAGAAAAACCTAAATTTTGTTCTAAGACTGCTTTCCCTTGATTTTGAATTATAAAGCCTTTAAATAGGCTAAGACATCCTATTACAAGTAGATATATCGTTTGAAAAAAAAAAAATCTGATTTGTAGGCAACGCCTGTTTTTTACCCCTTAAAAGTTAGAATAGAGTTATCTTTTTATCCTAACTTGAATAATTCCAATCCAACATTTGAGTTGAAAGTTGCCCACAACTGGAAGGCTTGCACAAGTAGTTGAAATCCTAATATGAGTTTGATTTGAATTTAGTACGAATTTCTTTTTATTTTTTGCTCTAACTGGGTTGGCCTTCTTAAACTTTATTATGGCATTTGTCAAAATTTAGTCATAATCCCTTTCATTACACAAATTTGCTCATGGCTTCGTTGATAAATTTTGCTAATATTAATTTCATTCTCCTACAGAAGAAATATTTAGTATTAAAATTCATTATATAAATATGCATGAATTAATGATATTAAAATTCATAATATTAATTTATTATTCAACATTATTCCAAATATAAAATACATGAATTATTACAAAATATTGATGATAATACTTTTTAATAATAATATAAATATGCAAAATTATACTCTTATTATTGTCCTCATTGAGAGCACCCCCACCATCGCAGGATGTGTCTAGAATAGATGGAGCCAAATAGTAATATCCCTTGCCATCCTTGAAAATATTTAAAAGGAGCAACACATATTTTGCTTATGCACATTTTTAAAAAATAAGGTTTTTACTTTTAATAGGCATAATTTATTTTTATTTAACTTGTTTTTAAAATAATAAAAATTAATACAAATAAGTTCATCCAGACGCAAGATATGAGTGCCTTAAAGTTATAAGTTATTTATCAGGTATGAGTATTTCTAAAGTTATTGCGTTTGATTTATCCAATTCAGACTTAATTATCAAAAAGTAACTAGACTTTTATTAATGGGTAATTATTGAATATTCTGAGAGTACTATAAATGTGTATTTTTCACTTTTACATAACTGCGAGTTTCACTAATTAAATTTTTTGTGGGACCCACAATTCATGTGAGAGGGGAAAGTACGTATTTATGGTATTTTTAGAGTATTCAATAATTTCCCCTTATTAATTAACAAAATAATTTAGGTAATTAATTGTTAAGATAATTTACTTTAGATAAATTTTTATTACCTCAAAAATTTAAAATTCTACTTTAATTAAAATTCTATCACAAAAAATTTCAAGAAATTTTAAAAATAAATTAATAATTTATTTTAATGATGTGCATCATCTTTCATAAGTTGTACTTATTTAATATAATACAACTTACAATGCAACTTACACTCTATATATATATAGTATTTGCGACAAATTTAATGTAGGTGAAAATATATCGAATATTCTACAGTAGTTAACTTAAAAGTACGCATTCGTCAACTATCTTAAAATTTTTGTTTCTTAATTTTATGATATATTTTATTAATAAAATTTTCTTCTTATTATTGATTTTTTTTAGTTTACTTATAATTCTTGATTAACAATACATCTTTCGGACATAATTATACTAATGAAAATGTATAATCATATGCATATGATTTGTAGGGCCCGACGTTATATATGGACGTGCATCACTAATTGCGAAATCTCTGAACACATTGAAAAAGAGTCCGGACAGTAATTATATTCCAGAAGGTAATTATTTACTCAACTCAAGAACTTTTTTTATTTTTAAGTCTTAAGAGTAATTATATTCTTCTCTCTTGAGGTTTGAGCTGGTCAAATTTGAAGGAGAGAAACACTCCTCTCTTGTGGTTTGAAGAAAATACCACTCTCCTCCTCCTATTAATATCAGTAATGAAATGTTCTAAATTTTAAAAATGATTTTCTTTACCAAAATTTAGACATGGTTGGTAAAAAGATTTCATTTTTTAATAAAATTTATTTATAACATTTTTTGTATTATTAAAAAGCAAGTAGAATTCCTATTATGGGGGGTGAAAAGCTCAACCTAACGTATTGGATCCAAGACCCTATTTGAGGACTACTGTTTGTCCGAAGAGATGAAAGTACTTGAGAAGAAGCCCATGTAAAAGAAACATGTCTGGGGATGAGTGTGGGGCATAGTCCGAGGAGATATTCAATTGTCCGAAGATGCCATTATCCTCGGTTCAGAAGAAGCGTGGTCAAACAGACGTCTGAGAAGTTCAAGTGAACCTCCTAACAAGTGTAATGATAGAGATGGATCTCAAGCGCGCATAAGGATAGCAGGAACGGAGAAATATCTAGAAGACAGACTTCAACCCACATTAAATGCACTGCACCCACTTCTCTGGCGCATTAATGTGGATAAGACCCTGAACAGTGCACTCTCAGCTACGCCACTCACACAGGCTAAAGAGGATACATGATGGGACATGCACTCGAGTGGGTGTCTAGATGATGAACAAGTGGACGATGAAGATGAAGTGAGAGGGTACTATATAAGGGGGAGAGACATCTGATAATGGGGGATCAAAAAAGAGAGAAAGAAAAGAAAGAAGGAAACACCATTACTATAGCTCTAAGAACTGTAACATACGTGCATTCAATAAGATGTCTCTTCGGATTTTCACATCTGCCCTTGTCCGAGCATGATTGCATGTTAGATCGTTCATAAATACCATAATCAGCTCTTGTTTAATTTACATCCAGCCCAGTTCTTTCACCCACACTCTACAAATTCATTGTTTTGGGTTCATTGGGCTCACAATCCATACCTTTTGGGCTTGGGTTACAAAATTGACCCTACACCTGTTTTTATCTAAAAAGAAAGTATATAGAATTTGGAAATTGTTCTTTTAGTTTTAAACAAACTTTCTCAAATTCAATTATTTTTTTCCCTACAATTAAAGGTGGCTCATGATGATTGTAACTCTTTTTATTTTTTATACAAAATTAAATTTTGTTTTGATTGTATTCATCAATTCATCATATTGTTCACATAATATTTTCATATGTAAAATATTTTAAAATAAGAAGATTATACGATTGATTGATTTGTTAATAATTGTTAATGTATGTTATCATTATTTACATAGTATTTTAACAATTGTTAACATTATATGAATTTTTGTATAATCATATAATAAAAAAAATCTTCTTATTTTTTATCATAATTTTCTCCTTAAGATAATTAGATTGTAATTTCCAATTAATTTTTATTTTCTCTCCTTTTTAATTACATAATTGTACTATTTATTATTTCTATACTCCAGTTGAGCCACATCAACGATCATGTCATTATTTTTTTTTCTTTCAAATTTTTCCTATAATTGTTCTTAACATTTACTCATTTAAGGTGAATTAAAATCTCCATTATTTAACAATCAAAATATCATCTCACTTTTATTTTTAACTCTTCTCATTATTAATTTATCAACTTATTGTTACATTTTTCTCCAACTTTTCTCCCTCCTTTTTACCTTTTCATCGTCGACACTACTATCTACCTTAATGTATATGTGGTATAATGTTATAATTGTTTTACCTTTTCATCTTCACCACTACTATTTATCTTAATGTATATGTGGTATAATGTTATAATTTTTTATTTAAATTATTGAAGATAATTTGTTATCCTTAAAAATTAAACTATTCTATAAAAGTATTTCTCTTCTCTTTATCTCTATAAATATATCATTCTATTATTTAGATGTTCTATTTTTTTTTAAACAAACTTGCGGTGTGTTGATAAATATTATTATTTTTTGAAGTGGTTATATTCTTTAAATTTTGTTATAGTGTTTTTTTTTTCTCGGTACAAATAAACATATTAAAGTTTTCAATTAATGATCAAATTTCTCATTCTCGTAAAGAGATTATCATGATAATCAAAACTCATCACAAATTTACAATTGATATTACTCAAATAATTGATAAATAAATTTTACATGGATATTACTCAATAATTAATAGACACATTCAAATACATTAGCCATATAGATTGTATTTTAATATTAACTTCAATTTCACACTTCAAATATCTAAGAATTAACTCAAATAAAAAATATAAGAGAGAAAGAGAGTACATGTGATGGGGGAACTCAAAAAAACAAACTACCAAAATGTATCAACTCTCAAGTAGAGAGATACAAAAAATAACAAAAATTCATTAATCTAAAATAGAGTTTCAAGAAAAAATAAATAATAGAGAGAGAGAGAGAGAGAGAGAGAGAGGGAGAGAGAGATTAATCACCTTTTTTTGGGAGGGAATGGTAGAAAAATAGTAAATTATATTAAGAAAGATAAGTATAAAAAAAAAAAAAAAATACTAACATCTAGTCAATCAAAGGAAAAGAAAAAAGAAAACAAATTAAAATACTACCAAATCGTATTAACCTAAAGTAGTGTTCAACACAAAAATTAATCCTCCTAAAATAGAGACGCAGTCAAGAATTGAAAATCCACCAAAATAAAGGAAAAAAATTATATATATATATATATATATAGAGAGAGAGAGAGGAGAGCGGAGAGAGAGAGAGAGAGAGAGAGTATTCACCTTTTTGTGTAGACAAAAAGAAAAATTTATAGTAAATAAAATGGAGAGAAGAAGAGTAAAAATAAAAGGAAAAAATGATGGGATGAAGAAATTGCAAAGTTTAGGTCTAGAGTAGTGGAGAGATAAAAATGTAAAAGCGATGAGGAAATCTTGGAAGGAAGTGTAATTGTAAAGTGAGAAATTATAAAGAGTGTTGGGAAATTTAGACTCCCAGTTGATAGAATTAACAAGTTTTAAACCTAAGTTGTTAATTAGATTTATATGAATAAAAGTTGTTAAAAACAAACAAACATCAATATCATGTCAAAATCATGCAGCGGAAAAATAAATAAGACAAGATATGATGACCCAGAGAAAACTAATGAAACCACACCAGTTTCACAGTAAAAAACCTGGGGGGAAACCTTCCCGAAAGCAATCCACTATAATAAAGAGAAGTTTCAGATCTTAGTACAAAATCTTTGTCCTTAGACTCTACAATCTCCGTAGATGAACTCACAAGCAGAAACTTTTCTACCGCTTCAGAATCTCTAACTCTTCATATATGAACGCCACCCTTTTTGTTGTTGCACGGATCCCAGTACGTGACTAACTCCTTTGCACGAATCCCAGTACGTGACTCACTCACCAACTTGAGAAAGAAGAATGTTGGCTGCAAAGTTCTTCACTTCATCAACAATGAAGATCAAGAAGCACTTGGTTACAAAACTCTAAGGCGCAAAGACGCAGTAGCATCTTTCAGAGAGAATAAGGTATCAATCACCTTTTGCATATGTTCTCCTTGTATTCTCTTATGTCGACATGCCTCTAAAATAAGCCTTATATAGGTCTAGGGTTGTGAGAAAAGAAACCCTACACAAATACAAAAAGCCTGGCCCAAAAATCAGATCTAAAAATCTGAATTTCCCGTAACCTCGATTGATCGCAAGTGTCGAGATTGCGATAGAGAAACAACCTTAAGACTCAATAGAATGCCGACTGTCGAGAGGGTGTCGAGAATGCTGGCGGGCTAGCTGGGTCCGCAGGTGTCGAAGCTATCGGTGTCCAGCTTTAATGAACACATTTTCTTCACTGTTTTCTTGGTCCAATCTTCATGGCTTTAATACTAGACTTGAACAACATGTTTCTTGAAGTATTAAACACATCTTAGATCTACCCAATACAAGTAAAGTGCGGTTTTGTCAAAGGATTAGCCAACTACATAAAATATGTCCTTAACAAAGAGAAAAATAGGTTAAAAGGAGAGAGATAATGTTGAAAAAAAATGGATGATGTGGCTACTATATGACTGAAGTAGAGTGTTAATAGCAATAAATATTACCTTTTAACTTTAAATATATACAGATATAGATTAACATACACAACTTAAGTTTTTTGTATAGAATGAAAGTGAATAAGAAAAAAAATGATGTCAAACTTTTTAACCATTAGACATTATACTAATATGGTGTATCTAAAAGGTGGAGAACCTATTATTAAAATATGAAAGAAAGTGGGGGAGGGGGTAGATGACTTAAGTGAATTGGTGTGTTGCACAAAATGTCAATTAAATATAAAATAATGTAAATTGTATTGACCTCCCTGGATATCAGGGTAAATAGTTTATATTTTATGAGACTTTAGTATTTTATTCTAAATTAGAGGAGTGATGAGTGTAATAATATAAAATCTTAGTAGAGGTCAAACACAATTGATAGGTCAAAAATGTATTGACATTTGTGATAAATTAGCCATTTAATTAGTCAAGTTAATTAATTAATTCAATTAACATGCAAAACGCATGGTAGTACAAACAAATCACCAACTAAGTTAAGTATGCAGCGAAAAATAAAGTTGACATGGTGATTTGTTTACGAATGAGAAAAACTTTTAAGGCAAAAAACCCCACCAGGTGAATTTAAGGTCACCACTTCTGAGAATTCACTATTATCACAACAAAGCGATTACAAGTACCCTTATACAAACCTACAGTTGAACCCTGTTTGGGGCCATTTTTCGATTGCCCAGTCATGTGTGATTTGTTGGAGGGATGACCTTACTAGGTCCGGGTTCTTTTTTAAGGGAGTTGCGCCCGAACTCAACATTGGGCCACGTCGTTCCAATCAGCTACCGGTGTATTATTAAGCCTAACAATCATTACGGCCAAATCTAAGAATCACGATAATTGTTGAGTTAAATATGTAATATTTGTTTGATATGTAGCTTTGATTAGCTGTAATAACATTGAAAATAAAGTAGTATTTATTTAGAGGGTAAAGTTAATCGTGTACTCAACGATGTAAATTTAAAGATAAGGAAGCAAAGTCACTTATCTTGTATGGTTTGTAACCCCAGCTGTACAACTTCTGTGAGGTTGATAATATCCCAGCAAAGTGCCAGCAGGTAGAGAGGCAATTGCCAGCGGTTGAATGAGTTAAGCCCTTTGTATGGTTATTAGCTCCAACTGTGTAGCATTAGTGAGCTGACAGGATTCCAGCAAGATGTCAGCGGTAGAGGCTAGTTAAGAGCTTGCCCCTCGTGTCATGCATTTAAATGAGTTTAAGCCTTGGTTATAGTGTAATAGGTAATTGGAATAAAGTAATATGTATTTAAATGTGAAGTAATCATGTAATGATATAAATTTTAAAGGTAAGAAAAACAGAGGTCACTATCTTTGATAGTTTGCAGCCCAGCTGTGTAGCATCAGTGAGCTGATAAGATTCCAGTAGAATGCCAGCGGTAGTTTGCCATGATGATTTCAAGATTGAAGTGAAAAAAGGGGTGCAACTGGAGGGAGAGAGAGTATGCCCAGCTGTGTGTAGGGGCCTGGTTAAGCTTGCTCCTCTTATCATGCACTTAAATGAGTTTTCCCCTTAACAATGCTCTTTTAGTTTTTGTGAAGTTATGAGTAGTATTTCCTTCATGAGAAGGACTTTTATATGGAGTATATATGCCTTCTAAGAGAAAGGCTTTTGTATGGGAGTATATGTGCCTTCTAAGAGAAGGGCTTTATGTAAGAAGTAGTGGTGCCTTCTAAGAGAAGGACTTTGATATGAGATCTTGGTGCCTTTCGAGGAGAAGGTGTTAGCCGTGAGCCGACGCGAGTTCATGCATTCTATGAGAAGAGCAGCTTTTAGTATGAGTGTTGGCATCTCTTGAGAAGTATTGGAGATGGTAAAATACATAGATCTGTTGTGAGATATGAGAGATATGGTGGTTAAAGATAGTAAAAACATGAGATCATAACTGCTAGAGAAGTTGTTGAGATGGCTTTCCAAGATGAAAGACTTTTGTAAAAGAAGAGCATGGAGATGTATTTAGGTATTTGGAGATATGAGCAGTGAGATAGATGTATTTTCTGAGTATCGAGAATGAGAGAATGAGTATAAGAGGGAGTAATAGTGTAGCAGTGTGTTTAGCAAAGTTGCTGGGATTTTCTGCTGAGATTGTATGAAGGCTTATGAAGGGCATTTATGAGCTAAGGGCTGAAGAGTTTAGTTCCTAATTTTGGAAACTAAAAACTCAGAAATTCCCCCCTTTCATTCAAAGGCTTCCTCCGATCATAGAGGGAGAGAGAAGTTTATGAGTCAGTTTCTTCCCCCTTGGTGTCCCCCCGAGAGGTGTTTTTCAAAGGTCCCCTTTAGCTGAGTTTAAGGGGGGTATTTTAGCAAAGAATGTCAAACAAAATATGTCCCCTACAGCAATGAATCTTCAGAGAATTCATTTTAAGATTTGGCCAAAAATGGTATGTTTAGCTTTAAGGTATTCTTGCTATTTCAGGTAAGAGTTGCTGGGGAAAAAAGCAACAGAAAATGAAGGTATTTTGGCAAGAGAAAGGTAATTTTTAGTAGTTGGTTTTGCTTTTAGGCCAAAAGTGGAAAAATCAGTAATGCTCAGGCTACTGGTGAGCTATCACAGCTGCTCTGAAAAGGCTGTCCCAGCTGTCAAGAAAAGCTGTGACAGCTATCATGAAAAAGCTGTCCAGCTGTCAGGAAAAGCTGTAAAAAAGATGTTTGCTTGGGCAGGAACCAATGAGGTTAGATAGGTCATTTCAGACTGCTGGAGAGGTCATTTCAAGAATTTGGCTGAAAAATGGTAAGATCTCTTTGGAGGATATCTGCTATTTTTGGTATAACAGCTAGTTGCTGGATTTTAGCATTAAATGAATGATGATGTCACTCCCAGCAGGTGTCAAGTTCTGAATACACTGCTGGGATTCAGCTGGAAAATGCTTCCTTCTTTGGGTGTTTGTGTTTTTGGTGCAAGGTTCCATTACAACACATAATAGAAGGATTGGTTGAAAGGTAATGAAGCCTTAGATTAGTCAAGGTCTCATTGTGTTGTGACATAATCTTGGTGAGGAAGAAGAATATTTAATGCTCTGCTCTGGCAGCTGGCAGAGAAATATATGGTCAGAGTGTGGTAGACAGCAGCTGGGTATTCAGTGATATTATGAATATTTTGTATAGAGAGAGATTAAAGATAGCCAATCAAATTAGGCCACGTGTTTTGAGCTGGATTATAGTTGAAAGAAGTAATGAGATTCATGTAGAATAATATAATGAAGTTTCTTAATATGTATAGCAACAGCTGGGGATTGAATGAACAGTAATCTTCCCAGCAGTTAGATGGCGGGGATATTGAGCATTTGTCATATGATGAATATTAAGCATAGAAAAAGAGTAATGGAGAATTTTATCATTTTAAGTGCTACGTGATAAGAGATGCTTACCATACGTTACCCGCTACCACACGGACTCGTCAGAGTTTAGGGAGTTGAAGAAGACACGCCAAGCAACAGGTTTCTTTTATCAACTTTAAACCGCTAGAGCTTTACTGAACATACCTCTTGGCCCTCCAGACCACGACTCCCAAAGTTTCCCCAAAGTGACTTATGAGCTTGGATCATAAGTCAAAGATGAGATGACGTACCTCGGGGTTTTGTTGTCATTTTGTGTAAATATGGGCTCTTGTTGAAGAAGCCGCTTGCCATGAGTGTAAGAGAGGTAATATGGGCCATGAGCTTTGATTAATTGCTTAAGCCCGATCCATACGTTGACGTTGATAATGTCATGGGGTTATGATCTCAATTGATGAAGAGAAATTTGGACCATGGACCCACCTCGTGAATTAAGGATCTCGTGGGCCATGTGAGCCCAATCCATGTAGTTGAATGAGATATGAGCTTATTTTGGGTTTTTAAATAGATTTACCTATAAAATCAATAATATGTTGATGTGGCATGGGTTGCCAATGAAGTAATGCCACGTGAGCCGAAAAAATGATCCTCAACAAACCCTTACCCAAAACACAATGGACTTGTTCTGTAGTGACAATCTCTCGTTCTGTAGTGACAAGCTCTCCTTTTCAATGCACGGCTCCCAGTACGTGACTAAACAATCGATACACTAATCCAAATACGTGACTAACCACCAACTTGAGAAAGATGTTGGCTGCAAAGTTCTTCAGTTCATCAACACGATGAAGATCATGAAACTCCTTAATTGGTTACAAAACCCTACAACATACAAATGCAGCAGCTTCTTCAAGAGAAAGATGAATTAGGGCATATGTCTACGGTTACAATATACTTGTGAAAAACTTTTGCATCAAGTTGCACTGACTTGTATTATCTGTGATGGTCCTTAAAATAATCCTTATATATGTTTAGAATTGTAAGAAAGAAAGCCTAAACATGTACACAGATATGGTGGTGAAATCAGATCTGAAAAACCTGATTTTCGTAAATCTCGATAGATAGGGTATCTATTGAGTAGCTGTCGAGCATCGGGTTGAGGATCCCTTTTAAACCTCGATAGATGCTAATTGTTGAGCTAGTTGTCGAGTTTTAAAATCCAGCACTTTTTCACTTGATTATTGGACAGATTTGCATGGCTACACTTAAACTTGATCTCTTGTTCCTTAAAACTATTAAACACATCCTAAATTTACCCAATTACAAGTAAAGTGCATTTTTTCATAGGATTAGCCAATCCTAGATGACAGATGTTCCTAACATGATTTACATATGTCCTAACAACAATTTTCCTCAAATAAAACTCCACCAATGAGTAGAAATGTATAGTCAAATTTTGAATTTTCAAATTGTAAATGCATTTTTTCTTTAATCAAAACATACCAATAATATTTGAAATTTTTTTAAATAGTTTAAAATATGAAATCTCCCCTCGCCCCATCCCCAATTTGAGTTAATCCAACAACTCTAAACTAATATTGGCAATAGCTTAAGTAGTCGCTCAAAAAATAAAATTTTCACAGAAAATCTATCAATTTTTTATTTAAAAAATTAGCTGTTCCTTTTATTTATCTAGCTATGGCTTACTTTATACACATAAGGATCATATATTTAGTTTTAGGTTTTAGATTTTTTTTTTTTTTTTTTAAGAGAATCGTTAATTATTTTATCTTAATTTTTATAATTTATCGTACGTGTTTAAATAGACATTTTGTATACTCATTAGCGTTTAAGAAGATGGCAACTTTTGTAGGTATGTGTTTTCGTTTTTCAATTTATCTTGACCAAGTTATTAATACTATAGTCTGAGCTATATGACTTTATCTTCTTAGGTTTTATGAAATCAGTGATGCGAAAATGGGCCATCTGCAATTGAAAAAACCGGATAACTCTGGATGGACTGCTTTACATATTGCCGCATTTATGGGTAATGAGAAATTTGTTAAGCTGCTTTTAGAAGTGGCTTTAGAAATGGACCCGCCGAAGTCCAATATTGCATATTCAAAGGACAACGAAGGCTCATCTGCTCTTCACATTGCGGCCAGGGAAGGCAATGTTAAGGTAATGAAAGAACTCATCATAAATGTCCAGATATCTGTGAGTTGGTGGACAACATGGGTTGGAATGCTCTCCATGTTGCTGCAGAAAGTGGAAAGAGTGCGGCAATCACTTTTTTTCTGGAGAGGCCAGAGTGTAAGGGTCTTATCAACGAACAGGAAACAGAAGGAAACACGCCTATGCATCTGGCGGCCTACGAAGGGCATTTCCAGATTGCTTCTCAATTGGGACGTGAGAATGATGTTGACTTATATTCTACGAACAATGACGGCCTAACCACAATGGACAACGCTTTGTTAAAAGAGAAGTTATGCTTTCGGCTAAAGGTACACACCCATTCAATCTTGCTCTGCTGAATCACATACTATTGCACAATTTATAAAATTTTCATAATTTGCCTTTTTTGGGGTAGATATACAAAAATAGGAATACAAATACTCTATTCTACTTTTTTTTTGTTTCATGTTATATTCTATCAATCACAACTTATTATTTATTTATTTGATTTTCTTATAAAATAACAAAAGTTTAAAAAGAAAATATATATATATTTATATATCAGTCACATGGCATACATGTATATTTAGAGTTAGATGGGATAAGCCCACAATTAGGGTGAGTGGTCTTACAATTAGTCAGTCACATATCTTAAATCACTCAACTACTTATCTTAATAAACTTCTATGAAGATCAAAAAAAAAAAAAAAGACCAATTTAGATTTCCTTCTTAAAAAAAAAAAATTAGTTTAAATTTGAACTCAAATTTAATTGTACTTATCAAGTAACTAAGTAAACAATCCATAGGTCATGGGTAAAACGTATGTAATACTGAGTTTAAGTAATGATTATTACATACTATTGTATATTTATCCTACACACACTGCCACCTGAATTAAAATCATGTTTAGATGATTTTGGTTAAAATTGTAAAATACTGAAATTATGTTTTGAAACACTATTTCAAAATTTTAATTGAAATTGTTTTTTAAAACACGATTTCAAAGAGATTGTATATAGAGTGTGTTGTAGCAAGTATGAAATAACAAGATTATCTTAATAAATTTTACATATGGATGAAATCAAGAGGGAATTGCGGGTGAAACTGAAAGGCGCTCAACCAAGTCTAAGGGGAGTACTCTTATTGAAAGCAAAGTCAGATCCTGAAGTACCGCAGACAAGAGTGCCTCCGAATCCAAAGCAGAAAGTAAGGAGAATTCCGACACCAAGCAGAAAGTATGATGGATTCCGACACCGAAGCAGATGGTAAGATGAATTCCAACTCCAAAGCAGATATTATCATGAAAATGACTAAGAATTCCAACTCCAAAGAAGATAGTATCTTGAAAATGGCTAAGACCAATATGTCCAACTCCAAAGCAGATCGTATCAGGAAAATGGCTGAGGCCAATATGTTGGTAGCCACACTCATCACAACTGTGACCTTCACGGCAGCTTTCACAGTGCCTGGTGGATACAAGAGCGACGGTGCGGATAAGGGCAAGGCAGAATTAAGCAATACAATTGCTTTCCATGTATTTCAGATGGCTAATACTTTAGCTTTTGGTCTTTTCCATTACCTCAGTATTCTACAACTATGCCGCGATGACTTTAAACTTTTTTCAACCAAGAGATCATCAACAACGTGCCCTTTTTTTCACAACCTATTCTATTTTATTATTGGTGGTAGCTTTTGTTTCAGGCACCTACGCAGTTGTGTCACACAGTATGGGGATGATTACGGCCGTTGTTGTTTGTTGTTGCTTCTTTAGTAACCAAATTTTATCTTTACCAGACTTGCTGGTTCTCACTTGCGCCGGCTTGACACAAAGTTTTGCTCGAGAAGAGAAACAAGAAAATAGACGAAGAAAAGTCCCGTGATGATTCCAAAGCCTCTCCTGTTCAGAATGATTTGGAAAGAGAAGGTCTTCAAAGCTTTGTTTTGCAAGTTGGTATGGGCACATTTGGAATAAGAGGAATGTTGTCAGTCTGAAGAAATCATTATCAAGATCATTGTTAATATGGGAGGCTTCTTGTGTTTATAAGGCTGCCTATGGTGTGTTAGTGTGTTGCTTTCTGTGTGTGTGGGTTTGATTTTTTTTTTTTTTTTTTTTTTTCATATGGGCGTGTGTTGGTTTGATTGTATTATCTTTACTTTTGAATAAAATTTTAATCATTAAAAAAAAATGCATTTTATTTTTGGTGTACACCAAAATAGCATGTTTTCTTGCAGTGATTATTAATTGATGAGCCCAAAGTTAAATTACTTAGAAACGGGTAGTATTGAATTTGATTTTTTCTCCTTGACACCTTTTGACGCTTGTGTGAAAGAGGATTATTTTCATGAGAATGTTATCTTTTAGTATTGTTGGTAATATAGATATATCTGTTTGGAATTTACTTATTTTCAGTAGTTTAACCACACAAAATGGGACAAAAAAACAAAAAGCAAATTTATTTCTAAAAATGTGAAAATTAGATTATTTGGAATATAGCTTAGACGGAAAAAAAAAAAAAAAAAAAAAAAAAGAGGCACTTTGCTAATTGATAAACACACACTTCATCTAGTTGAAACCATGCTCTCTCTCTCTCTCTCAAACTTACTCTTCTCCTCAGTGATTAATGACATCAAAATATGTCTTACCTCTTTTAATCAAATAAGTTTAGGGACAATTTATTTCATAATTTGCTTTTCACAATTTACTAAGATGACAAATTGCAAGTGATTGAAAATAAAAGTTGTGTGAGTGATCGATTCATCAATCATAATTTTTCTTTCTTTCTTTCTTTTTTCATTTTTTTTTTTTTGAGAAGTAGGTTGTGAAATAAGAAGCTAGGTTGATAGTTAAATTACGATTGATTTTTTAGGCTTTTTGTTATGTTGACAGAACTTCAAACTTGTCGGCCGAGTCCAGCTTCTTGCACAGCTTGGGCTGTACATGTTGCCTCTTGTTTGCCCAAAGCCCCCTCTCCCATCTCCCTCTTTCCTTTTTTTTATTAGTGACCTTGTAGACCCCTCGTCATTTTAATCTATTTTTTCTGTATTTAGCCCAAAAACAAAAAGGGTGACTGCTGGCTTTTTCTATTTAATTATTTTTATCTAGTTTATATTTTAACAAAAAAATTCAATAAAAATAAGCTCAGCAAAACAAACACGAAGAGTTTTGGAAATTTTAATCATTGTAGTTCTATCAAAATTAAAAATTGATTAATGGTAACTATTATGGATCAAATATGTGATTACGATTTGAATATGTGAGGGCAAAAGGTATTGTGTGTTTATTATTTGTTTTAAAACCGATAGTGTTCTTATAATTTGATATTAAAGCAACAACTTCAACCCAAATCACCCTACTGTTGTCCTTTGCCGAAAAATTTGATGTGCTCAAATTTAAATATTAAGTATTTTTTTTTTAGGAAATATATTAAGTACATTATTGCATAACAAGCAGGGACACGCTACATACATTGTTGCATAACAACTTTTATGGTCAAACCTTGCCAACAAATAGATGCACTACAAAAAAAAAAATGAGCGCTAGGGCGGCATTTGCAATGTGGCTGCAGGTCTTTAAGTCTATAGCGGCGTTTTTTAGAACAAAACGCCACTATAAATTTATGACGTTTATAGTAATCTTTTCAAAACGCTGCTATAGGCGTTTTATTAACAGGGTACACCAGTGTACCTATATCATCGTTTTTTAGAAACGCTGCTAAAAAAGACTGTCATAACTTTCTAGCTATGATATGTTCCCCAAAACCCCCCATAATCACCAACTTCTTTAATTTTCTTGCCACTTTCTCATTCTACCCGCACTATTCTCCAAAGGGAATGGACTGACCATGGGGGTGGCATTATCAAGAAATGAATGAGAAAGATCAGTGTTTTATTAATTAGAAAAGAATGATTACAAAAGCTTATATACAATGATCAAAAACAAGCTAACCACCTAATTGCTACTAACAGAAAAGAAAAACTAACTATACACGTGTTTCTACAGGAATAACTAACTTTCTCACGTGCCATCACTTAAAGAAACTAATTCAACTACTAAACTACAAGTCGTATCTACAGGGTTCTAACTATCCTCTGTCGTTTGTGCTCTGTTTTGTTCTAAGCACAAGCTTTGCTGCTCTTGTTACTCTGTTCTTGCTACTTCCTTATGCTTATTACTGTCCACATTTTGATACTCCCCTCAAGAGCAGCTAATGTGTGTATGTTTATCATTCCCATTTTGCAAGAAAGATTAGAAAACTGGTTAAAACTCAATGCTTTAGTAAGCATATCAACTAATTGACAATGAGTTCTAACATGATTTAGCTTGATAACCCTTTTCAAAACTTTGTCCCTAACCACATGGCAGTCAATTTGAATATGCTTTGATCTCTCCTAGAAGACTAGATTAGAGCCAATGTGTAGTGCTGCCTAACTATCACAAAATAGCAAAGGCTGTCTATCATGTTCTACCCCAATGTCCTTGAGAAAATATAAAATCCATACTATCTCACATGTTGCAACTGCCATGGCCCTATACTCAGCTTCTGCTGAGGACCTTGACATGGTAGACTACTTCTTTGATTTCCAAGACACCAAAGAGTCCCCAATGAAGATACTGTAACCTATCACAGACCTCCTAGTGTCAGGACGTGAGGTCCAATCAGCATCTACAAACCCTTTCAAGTGCAACTCTATGTTAGAAGAAAACATAAGTCTCTTTCCTGGTTCACTCTTCAAGTATTGCAAGATTCTATATGCTACATCTAGATGTGACCTTGGTCTAGACATGTATTGGCTAAGCTTATGGACAACAAAAGTAATGTCTAGTCTTGTGATTGTCAAATACAACAATTTGCCTATCAACCTTCTATAACTACTCGGATCTTTAAGTTCTTCTCTCTTAAACTTACTCAATCTAAGGTTTTGTTCCATAGGTGTCTTAGCAGACTTACATCCAAGCATACCAGCATCATTAAGGACTTCAAATGTGTACTTTCTTTGACAAAGAGCAATCCCTTTATCTAATCTAGCAACCTCCAACCCAAGAAAGTACTTCAAGTCACCTAAATCCTTCAACTTGAACTTGTCATCTAACATAACCTTGAACCTACCTATCTCATTTTTATCATTGCAAGCTATTAAGATATCATCCACATACACTAAAAGAACCATAAAAACATCTCCTTGCCTTCTAGTGAATAAGGAATAATCAGCTTTGGACTGATTAAAACCAAGCTGAATCAAAGTACTAGAAAACTTGGCAAACCATTGCCTAAAAGCTTGCTCAAGGCCATATAGTGATTTATTGAGCTAACAAACTACCTCCCCCTGGCTATGAAACCCTTGTGAAAGAGCCATATACACTTCTTCAACTAAATCACCATGAAGAAATGCATTATTCACATCCAATTGACTAAGAAACTAGCCCTTAATTGCAGACACAGCAAGAAGAACTTTAACAGAAACCATCTTTGCCGTAGGGGAAAATGTTTCAAAGTAATCCACACCCTCCTTTTGTGTAAATCCTTTAGCAACTAACCTGGCAAATTGAACCATCAGCCTTATACTTAATCTTGTATACCCATTCACACCCTATGGGTTTCTTACCAGGAGGCAGTGGGGTTAACGTCTAGGTATTATTAGCCTCAAGTGCAGCTATTTCAGCAGCCATGGCCTCTTGCCATTTAGGATCGAAAACAGCTTGATAATAGTAAGTAGGCTCAACAACAATGGAGGAAATGGAACAACAAAAAATTTTGTAGGAAGGAGAGAGGTGTTGATAAGAAACATGAGAAGAGATAGGATGGGAAGTACCTGAATGAGGAGGATTGGCATCATTGACAAAAGATACCTGATTGCAGTGATAAGCCTGTAAATAAGAAGGTTGTTTGATTGATCTAGATGACCTTCTAAGAGGTATAGGATCAGCTATAGGTTCAAGAGGTTCTGGTGGTACCTTATCAAGGAATTCATCATCAAGTATATGATGAATTTGAATGATTGAATCTTGAGGAATAGCAAAAGAAGAAGAATGGGGTTTAGATTGAAAAATGTCATCAAAAAGAGGATTAATAGCAGGAACACAGGGCAAAGGTAATGTAGAATGAGGGGTAGAACCATGAGAATTAGAAACATAAGGGAAAACAGTTTCATGGAAAATGACATCCCTTGAGACAAAAACAGTATGAGACTCAAGATCAAAGACTTTATACCCTTTTATATTGAAATGATAACCAAGGAAGACACATTTTCTTGCTCTTGAAGAGAACTTGGTCCTAGTTGGAGCAATGGTAGAGTCAAAACACAAGCAACCAAACACCTTGAGATGATCATAATCAGGTGGCTTGTTAAATAGAAGTTCAAAAGGATTTTTATCATGTAATAAGGGAGATGGCAGTCTGTTAATAAGGTAGGTAGCAGTTAAAACACAGTCACCCCAAAATGGGATGGGAATTTGAGATTGGATTTGCAATGCTCTAGCTATGGAAAGAAGATGCTGATGTTTCCTCTCCACAACAGAATTTTATTGTGGAGTGTAAACACAGCTAAGTTGATGAATAATTCCATGAGAATTAAGAAAATCAGACATATCAAACTCTTTAGCATTATCAATTCTTATAGCTTTGATTTTTAGGCCAAACTGAGTATGAACCATAGTATAAAATGAATAAAACAACTGTCTAACTTCAAATTTTAACCTCATAAAAAATAACCATGTTGCTCTTGCTACATCATCCACAACAATTAGAAAATATTTGAAGCCATCTAAAGTAGGAGTTGAATATGGTCCCCATACATCCATATGAACCAAATCAAAGGCACAACTACTAATTTTATTATTGAAAGGAAAAGGCAATCTCTTAAGTTTTGCCATAGGACAAACTTGGCAATCTTTATTACATGAAGGTTGTGAAGAGGGAATAACATGACTCAAAGTATTAAGTTTGATGTCAGAGGGGTGACCTAATCTTGCATGCCAAAGGAAAGAAGATTGACAATGAGAACTTGTAGAAGTTGCTACAAAGAAAGGGCTAAAAACATCACTAATGTTGTGAACAACTAAGAAGATAGCAAGGGAAGAACCAGATGTATGCTGAAGACTATCACACTACAACAGATACAATCCATCAATTGCCTTGCCTACCTCAATCGTTTTCCAAGAGAAAAGGTCTTGAATAAAACAATAAGCAAAAAGGAAAACAAGACAATATGGTTGAGATTGAGTCATAGTACTAACATATAGAAGATTAAAGGTAAAAGATGGGACATAAAGGACATTTTTTAGAGTGAGAGAAGAAGATAGAACAACAATTCCAATGTTAGTCATTTGTGTTGATTCCCCATTAGGCAATTGAACCAAAGAATGCTTAGTAGCAGTAATTGAGGTTAACAAATCAACTGAACAAACAAAATTATTAGTAGCTCCAATATCTAACACCCAAGTATGTTTACCATAAGCCCTTCTATTGACCACTTGTGCAGAAAATACACGATGAGAAAGATCAAAACTTGCTATTACCACATTGCCAGGATTGGAAGAAGATGCCACATTGGCCACTAGAGCTTCTTGTGCTTGAGGTGTTGCTGCAAGGGATGAATTTGTTGCCACAAACAAAGCAAGTAATTGCTGACATTGCTCAGGTGTGAAGGCAGAATGATGATGCATTGGAGAAGCAAAAGGTAAGAATTCTGAACTTGAACCTAAGGATACTTGATGTGCCATGGAGGGTTTGTTCTTGAACTTAAACCCTGGTGGAAAACCATGCAATTTATAGCACTTATCCATTGTGTGACCAGTTTTACCACAATGAGTACATGTCCTTACCCTTCCCACCAGAACTAGTACTAGCAAGATTGGTACCATGAGTTGCATGATCATTTGGCACTTTAGCAGCTAAAATAGTAGAATCAACCTTAGCAACAGAGGTAGTTGGGACTGATCTTTGTGTTTCCTCTTGAATTAACAAAGAGTAAACATTGCTAAGAGATGGAATTGGATCCATAAGCAAAACTTGAGTCCTAACTTGGGAGAATCATTCAATCCCATTAGGAACTTCATCAAAGACTCTCTGACTTGTAGATCAGTAAGCCTTTTGTTAATGTTGCATACACACTTTCCACAAGTGCATGAAAGGAATGGACTAAGATTTTGCAATTGATCCCGAAACACCTTCAGTTGAGTAAAGAAATCAATGATGGACATCTCACCTTGATGTAATTCTGCAATTTCCTTTTGAAGATTGAAAACCCTTGGTCCATTGGTTTGGGCAAAATGATTCTTCAAATCATTCCAAATCTCTAAGGCAGTGTCCTCATAGATGATGCTTGCCTGAAGCTTTGGTGAGATTGAATTGGTTAACCAAGTTCCAACCATGTTGTCACTCCTGATCCATGCTTGCATAGATGAAGGAGTAGATACCAATGGTGATGAGAGAGTTAGAGTCCCATGAACCCCAATTTGTTCTTAGTAAGCAAAGCTTTACTCACAGCTCGAGCCCAAGTTGAATAATTCTCTCCACCAGTCAAAGGCTGTGTAACAAGCACTAAACTTGGACTCTTTGCATGATGCAAGAACAGAGGGTCATCCATTGGAGAATCTTGTGAAGAAGAAGATGGATTCTCAAATGCAAAACCATTGGAAGAACCATTTGTAGTTGCAGCAGAAGCCATTGTTGGCAAAAGAAGGAAATTTTCTATAAAAAAAAAGGTGTTTTTCTCAAGAAAATTGAGAATAAAACTAAAAGAAATGCAAAACCCTAGAAAGACTTGGGAATTTGCTCTGTTACCATATCAAGAAATGAATGAGAAAGATCTGTTTTATTAATTAGAAAAGAATGATTACAAAAGCTTATATACAATGATCAAAAACAAGCTAACCACCTAACTGCTACTAACAAAAAAGAAAAACTAATTATTCACGTGTGTCTACAGGAATAACTAACTTTTTCACGTGCCATCACTTAAAGAAACTAATTCAACTACTAAACTACAAGTTGTATCTACAGGGTTCTAACTATCCTTTGTCGTTTGTGCTCTAAGCACAAGCTTTGCTACTCTTGTTGCTCTGCTCTTGCTACTTCCTTATGCTTATAACTGTCCACATTTTCATAGGCACGTTTGTTTGGTACTCTCTCTAGTTATCACTAGTTCCTAAAATCAAACATTCAAACTGCATTGCTGATTTTGTGCCAAATTTTCTCATTACAGTAAGTTTACATTAAAAAAAAAAAAAAAAAATCACTCATTTTCCCAACAACCAAATAGTGTCTTATGTGCAAGCAATTTTGTGTAACTTTTTAACCTTTCTGATGATATGATTGTTGTCTATCCAGAATTCTTTTGAGCCATCTTTAAGGTACAAACCTATGATGCCCAGATGATATTTTTCTCTCTGTTTGTCTATGTTTAATGTTTTGATGCAGGAATTGATGGTTTAGGGCCTTTCTGGTTCTAGGTTTTGGACTACTTCTGTGTGTCACTAATAAAGTTGGTTAATTTTGGCTTTTTATGGTTTTTTATCCGATTGTATTTTGGTGCATTTGATTGTTACATGGCACTGTTTGCACGCACTATTGAGCCAGCACAGATACTTTGATACCCGTATGTTATTTTCTTTATTTTGTCATGTTTTGATTCATAAAATGGGTTAGCTTGGGCTTTTTTGGGTTTATTTGGAAAATAAAAAAAATAAAAAAAAAGCTTGGACCTTTTTGGTTATGGGTTTCTGTTCTGCTGTGGTTTGACTGATGGCTTTGGTTTACTTTTTTCCTTTCTCTTTTTTCACTTATTGTGTGAATTTTACATTTTATTGTTACGTTCATTTAATCACCATTGATTGGTTTACTTCAATTGACATTTGATATCTGCTCCTGTGTTCTTTTTTTTAATATTAATGGGCAATATAAAACTTGATTTGCCTTTTCTTAACAAATTTGTTAATTGAACGAAAAGAATTAGAGAAATACCTAAAATAACACTAGTTGAAGTAATAACATAGGACATGCTAGGTCAGAAAGCAATGGAGAACATGATTTTGGAGAAGAATACATGTGAAATATCAACATTGTCTCATATCTGATTCTCAACACTATTTGTTTGGTGACCAACAGATGTATTAGGAGATAAAAATCAGTTAAGCATCAATTGAACTGGTTTTAAGGGCTTGTACTTGGCTTTTGAGAACTTGCATTGGTTTATTTTGGGTGCTGTGTTTTGGGTTGTATCTAAACATTTGTTTGTCTTCTTTATTTCATTATGTTGGTTAGAGGAAGTTGCATTCTATTATCTTCATCTGCCCCTAATAATGTCTTTGTATGCCTAGATGACTAAGAGCAAAAGGATCATGGAGAAGTCTACAATTTAATCTCTTAATATCATCTGTATCTCTTGGTTCCTTCTAATTAGCTTATGCAGAGAGATTTTTTTTGTCAAATTGAGGATTTATGGAGTGATAGTGGTATGATATGCATTCTAGAATTTATGTATTCATTCTGGTGTTAACATCATCTCCATCTGCTTTTCCAACTGCTAGTAAACGCATGCCCGGCATGTATCCACAAATGTGAAGAGGAAATTTGAGCTAAAAATGCTTCTCATAGTGTACCACTCCAATTTTCCCATCAAGATGAGTAGCAAGAAATAGGATATATACCTGCTTCATGATTTTCGTCAAGTTAAGCAAATCCCTACTATTAGTTGGTAAAACTACATTTGCTCATAAATAATGCTAAAATAGTGTTTCTATTTTTGAGTAGTTTCATATCTTACCTTGCTTGTTGAGTCTAAGTAAAGAGTTTTTAATAAAAACAATTTCCTTTTACTTCTTTTAACTTTAAATCATTCGTTTCTTTAGAATTCGCTTAGGTCCATTAGA
The DNA here is from genome assembly GCA_019022515.1 of Quercus aquifolioides. Taxonomy (NCBI): domain Eukaryota; kingdom Viridiplantae; phylum Streptophyta; class Magnoliopsida; order Fagales; family Fagaceae; genus Quercus; species Quercus aquifolioides. The sequence goes on along the minus strand of CM032330.1, from coordinate 3,343,067 downwards.
ATTTTCTTTTATTTCGTTTGACATGTGAATAAAAAGTTATACTTATTGGCAAATGCTAGATAAAATTGAATAAATATTTTTAATTTGGAAAGAAGATTTTATTTATTTATTTTTTTTTAATAAATGCTTGATTGAGACTAAAAATGTTAAATTCAGTATAATGCTTAAAGAAATAATTGAACATGAGATATTTAATGTTACAAATGATACTTGAGAAAACAATAAATTTTTTTTAATTACAATAAAATAATTGCTTTTTGTTACATATCTGCAACAAACTCAGCAACTTGTTTATATAAATTTTTTTTTTTTTTTTTTTTTTTAAGTGGGAAGATTGTAAAATCAGTAGAAGAAAAAATCAATACATCTTGAGTCATATATGGCTCAATTATAGAAGAATTTTCCACTAACCATGATACAAAACTAAAAATTTATTGAGCATACTAAGCCAGAATATGCGTTGGTTTGTTCCCTTGCCTCCTTACATGCAAGGGCTTAACAGATCTAAAACATTGCAATTTATGGCAAATTCTCAAGATGATATTAGAAATGGCAATTAATCAATTGTTTGAACTTATGTGTACATATTTAAGTTTATAAAGATGATAAATTAACTTAAAAATTTATTTTATATATAAGAAAATTATTAGGGTAATTACTTTGATATTAGAAAATTAAAATCTTTATCCTTTTCATACACACACACATAAATGTGTGTGTGTGTGTTTTGAATTTCTTTTCATGCTATATCAATATCATAAGTCTAGCCTCCAAATAAAAATTCTCAATCCGCCCCTACTCACCAACAAATTATTGAAACCATTTCTATTAAAGTAAAATTTACATAGAGTTCTTTAAATATTACGCTTTAGATTCCCAATTAAATTCAACCATGTTATGATATTAATTAATGCAGCTCAAGCAACTTTATCTTTCTTCAATCACAATTATTAAGGTAAATTTTACATACGTACAGTGCTTTACATATTATATATTAGATTTCCAATTAAATTCAACTGTGTGACCTGTATGACTGTATTAATTAATGCAGCTCAAGAAACATTATCTTTCTTTAATCACAATTAATTTAACCTTCTTCTCAAAAATAAAAAAATAAAAAATTTAACCTTTCGACTGCGTTGATGAATACAATCACATGGGTAAGCCTCAACTTAGAACCTAAAATATTGAGTTTAAGTCTTCTCTTTTTTTCTTTTTTCTTTTTTATTTTGTGTTTCACTCTTTGACGATTGTTTTTTATCATTAAATCAAGACTCCATTCAATTTTTGTCTTAAGTCAGGTTTGAACCTCAAATCTCTTATACAAATAATAGATTTTATTAGTTAACCTATTTGGAACCGGCATAGTTGATTAGTATTTTTTTTTTTTTTTTTTTAATTTGACTTACTTCCAGTACTTTTTTTAATTAGAATCTCATTTTGATTTAATGAGATACTACTATATCACCCACTAACTAAATAAAAAAGTGGAAATTAAAACTCATTACTACTTGCCATTTTTTTTTTTTTTTTTTTTTTGAGAGAGCTTCAACTTATGGCGTCTGTTCTTCATAATAGCTCTTTATCATCAGACTAAGACACCAATCAGTTTTTAGTGTAGGCGGGGATTGAATTCCAAATCTCTTATACAACCATTAAAGACTTTACCAATTAAGCTAACTAGAACTCACATTTGCCATTGTTATTTAAAACAAAAGAAAATGTCCAATTAAAAAAAAAAAAAAACTGAAAGTAAGGCAAACTTTTTTTTTTTTTTATCATATATGATAAAAATTGTAATCTCTCAATAATCATGAAAAAAGTCGTAAGATATTTGTTTTCACCAACCTTATTGATATGGATATATATATAACTCTCTCACCCGCTACATGGTACAAACGTTGATTTTTTTTTTTTTTTTTTAATCAAGCTACATACATTGTAATTCGTTTCACAACAATTTTCACGGTCAAAGCTAAGAACAACAAAATAGATAATGTTCCCGAGTCCCAAAACAAAAAATGATCATGTTCCCGAAAACCCCATAATGACCAACTTCCATGATTTTCTCGCCACTTTCTCGTTCTTCCCTCATTGTCCTCCCAAGGGAATGGACTGACCATGTGGTGGCATGTCTGTCTGGTACTCTCTAATTTCACTTGTTCCTAAAATCAAACATTCATACTGCATTGCTGTTTTTGTGCCAAAATTTTCTCATTTCTGTTAGTGACCATCAAAAATAGGAACTTTCTCTCATTTTTCTCAACAACCAAACAGTGTCCTATCCTATGTGCATGTAATTTTGTGCACCTTTTTAACCTTTCTAATGATATGATTGTTCTTTATCCAGAATTCTTTTGAGCCATCTTTGACACTGTTTTCTTGATATATTGAGCCATAAGGTACATTACTTTGATACCCAGATGCTATTTTTTCTATATTTTTGTCTGTGTTTAATGTTTTGATGCATGAATTGATGGTTTAGGGCCTCTCTGGTTCTAGATTTTGGAATACTTATGTGTTTCACTAGTAAAGTTGGTTAATTTCTGGCTTTTTATAGTTTTATCTGATTGTATTTTGGTGCATTGATCGTTACACAGCACTGTTTGCATGGACTATTGAGCTAGCACAGATACTTTGATACCCATATGTTATTTTCTCTGTTTTATCAGGTTTTGATTCCTAAATGGGTTATCTTGAGCCTTTTTGGGCTTATTGGGAAATAAAAAATAAAAAGGCTTGGACCTTTTTGGTTGTGTTTCTGTTCTGCTTTTTGGTTTTACTGATGGCTTTGGTTTACTTTTTTCCTTTCTCACTTTTCACTGATTGCATGTATTTTACATTTGATTGTTACGTTAATTTAATCACCATTGATTTTTTTTCTTCAATTGCCATTTGATATCTGCTCTTGCGTTCTTTTTTTTCTTTTGTCTTTTTTTAATATTAATGGGCAATATAAGTGCTTCTAATTGAATTGTATACTTGTTTTGCCTTTTCTCAACAAATTTGTTGCTTGAACGAAAAGAATTAGAGAAATACCTAAAATAATACTTGCTAAAGTAGTATTAACAGAGGACATGCTAGTGAAGAATGCAATGGAGAATGTGATTTTGGAGAAGAATACATGTGGCATATCAAACATTGTCTGATATCTGGTTCTTAACACTATTTGTTTGGTGACCAACAGATGTTTTAAGAGATAAAGATCAGTTGTGGTTTAATTGAATTGGTGCTTGTACATGGCTTTTGAGAAATTGCATTGGTTTATTTCGGGTGCCGTGTTTTGGAATGTATCTAAACATTTGTTTTGTCTTCTTTATTTCATTCTGTTGGTTAAAGGAAGTTGCATTCTATTTTTTTCATTTTCCCCTAGTAATGTCTTTGTATGGCTAGATGATTAAGAGCAAAAGGATCATGGAGAACGTCTACAATTTAATCTCCTAATATCATCTGTATATCTTGGTTCCTTCTAATCAGCTTATGCCTTATGCACATAGATTTTTTGTCTAATTGAGGATTTATGGAGTGATAGTGATATGCTATGCATTCTAGTGTTTATGTATTTATTCTGGTGTTAACATAACCTGCATCTGCTTTTGCAACTGCTAGCAAACATGCCCAGCATGTATCCACAAATGTGAAGTGGAAATTTGAGCTAAAATGCTTCTGAATGTACCACTCCAATTTTCCCATCATGATAAGTGGTAGGAAAACAGATGCATACCTAGTTCATGATTTTCATAAAGTTAAGCAAGTCCCTGCCATTAGGTGGTAGAACTACATTTGCTCATAAATCATACAGTTTTAAGCAATTTTAATGATTCTTACCATTTACAAAATATAAATACAATGTGATACATAATATAAATACGGTGTGATATGCCTTGCTTGTGTATATGTTCATCTTTCTTTAATTATTGACAGTTGAACTGGTTGATCAATTCTTTGCAACTTATTCAGGGGAAGTACAAATTATTGCAGCATATAGGAAGACGTAGCAGATCATGGCAGACTTGGAAAATTTGCTACTGGAGGCAGCAGGAAGAACCAGTTTAGCCGGAAGAAACCGGAAACAACTTCCACCATCTAGAAAGCGTCATGAGGGTTCATATTCTGATGGTGGAAGTGACTCTAGGGATGAAGACTCAGATGATGAACGTAATTATGCACGCCGGAAGCCCTCTAGGTCTCAAGTTCCATTGAAGAAGAGGTTTGACCTTTCTGAAAGAGACAATGAACATGAAAGTCATGAAGAAAGGAATCATGATAGTGGTTTTGACCTTGAGGGCAACATCAGTGATGAATCTGATGTAGGCAGTGATCTTTACAAGGATGACAATGACCGGCAAAGGCTTGCAGAGATGACTGAACTTGAAAGAGAAATGATCTTGTCAGAACGAGCATCTAAAAAAAATGATAAGGTCTTGAAGGAAAAGTTGAGATCAAAGGGAAACAGTGTGACTTCAGCCCTATCTAGAAAAGGTACTCCACCTCTTCCTTCAGTTGGCAGAGTCCGTGCATCTGCTAGGTCTGCTGAGAGGACAGCTGCCAAACATGATGCACTGAGTGAGTTGCGAGCAAAACGGTTGAAACAACAGGACTCAGAGGCTCATCATAAATCAAAGGATGCATCAAGAGGAAGTTCAGGTAGCCAGGGTATTTCACCTATCAAACAGAAAGCCTTGATTGCAGCAAATTCTAGCAGTTCCAGCCAGAGTGAGAGTGTTAGTAGATCTGACAGTGAAGATGAAGAATCTACTGGGGAAGGCTTTGTTGACAGTGATGAGGATGGGAACATGCCTGGTTCTGAGGTTCCAACATTTGAGGATATAAAGGAAATTACCATTCGGAGGTCAAATCTTGCAAAATGGTTTATGGAACCATTCTTTGAGGAGTTAATCGTAGGTTGTTTTGTGAGGATTGGAATTGGAAGGTCGAATGTTGAGTCTATTTACAGGCTCTGCTTGGTCCAGGGTGTTGATGCCACATGCCCTGACCAACAATACAAACTAGAGGGCAAAATCACTCATAAGTATCTGAATTGTGTTTGGGGCAGTGATAGCTCTGCTGCTAGGTGGCAGATGGCTATGGTTTCGGATTCAGCACCACGTGAGGAGTTTAAACAATGGGTTAGGGAGATGGAGCGAAGTGGTTGTAGGATGCCAAGAAAACAGGCTGTGTTGGAAAAGAGGGAGAGCATTCTAAAACCCTACACATATGTTTACTCAGCTGCCACAGTGAAGCAAATGTTGCAGGAGAAGAAAAGCACCGCATCACGGCCACTAAACGTTGCAGTTGAGAAGGACCGCTTGAGGAGGCAGTTGGAAGTAGCAGTAAGTAAGCATGATGAGGTGGAGGTGGAGAGGATCAAGACTAAGCTGCAGGAATTGGAAGCAACCCGGCTACCCCTGGAGAAAGATGCTAGGGCTATTAGGCTATCTGAAATGAACAGAAAGAACAGGTTTGAGAATTTCAAAAATGCATCAACAATGAAATCGGTAAATACAAGTTTAAAAGCTGGGGAGGACGGGTATGATCCCTTTTCAAGGAGATGGACAAGGTCGAGGAATTACTACGATCCAAAGCCTGGTGAAGACAATGAGGATAAAGCAGCAAACAATGGTACTACTAGTGCTGACAAAAATGGGACAGGATCAAAGGTAATGACAGAGGCTGGCATGGAAGCTACAGAAGCAGCCTTAGAAGCTGCAGCTGGTGCAGGGAAATTGGTTGACACTAGTGCTCCTGTGGATCATGGAACAGTGTCAAATATAATGCACAATTTTGAGCTGCCTATCTCATTGGCTGCTCTTCAGAGTTTTGGTGGACCCCAGGGTGCTCAACTTGGATTCTTGGCTAGGAAACAAAAAATAGAGGCTACTGTTGGATACCGAGTCCCAGAGAATGATGGAAAGAGACATGCTCTGACATTAACCATTAGTGACTACAAGAGAAGGAGAGGGCTGCTTGAATGTGATGATCAAAGATGAGTTTTACCTAGTTATGATAATTTTGGTTTGATAGGCTGTGCTTTTCTTTTAGGGAGAGCTTAATGTAGGGGGTTCAATCTGTTAACTTTTTGATGTCCTAGAACAAAAGTTAGGTCACTTTTATGGTTTTAGACATGCTATGTATACTGTCTATGGTTTTTTTATGTGTAATTTTACTCCACATGGTGAACAAAATCTTATTATCTAATCTTGATTGGCATCAATGAAAGATTTTGTTCTTGTTTTGGTGGAATGGAAGAGCAGGGCAAATGCAGCTGTTGAGGTTGAATAATGAATATGTTGGAAAAGATCTCACTTCTACTGATTTCCCTAGAAAGGTCCACTAGAAGAATGCTGAAATAGCATATAAGCCGGTTATCAGTAATTGGTTTTCTGAAAAAGGTCTCTGCTTCATTTGTTTCATCAATATTGGCAGGCTAGAGGGACTCAAGTCACCAAATTAGATACAGGAAGGTTCTTTGGTATTTCCTTCGCCTCAACATTTTCTTTAAATTCGCCATGGCAATAAGCTTTATTGAGAAAATAGCTTCTTGTTCCCACAGCCTATAGCTATGATAAAGAATTGAAAGACTTGAATCAAATTTCTTCAACGTTTTTAAATCAGTTTTTGTCAACGTTTTTAGAGTTAGTCTAAGGGGCTAAGAGATACAAGTTCCAAATGAAACCAATGAGTGCAATGCGCCAACTACTATCCCCATTAAGGCAGGAATGACAAAAGTAAAAGATCAAGATATCACAACAGTTCTATGTGACTGACCCTACTAATCCGATGTAGATCCAAGTCGATCCCAAAAAATTTGAAATCAAGGCTTAGTAGTTGTTGTATATGACATTGACAACAGTTAATGATCAAGAAAGTGCCGATGAAATGGACATGCTTTGCTATTGATGAATGATAAGCAATGCCATACAAACAGCATTACAAGAAGCAAAAGCCAAAAAAAAAAAAAACATTTATCAGAGAAAATGGATGCAGTATGATTGCATATATTTTAAAAAAAAAATAGCAATATATTCATGCATCTTTTCAGCCAAAATACAATATAAAAATTATGTAAAATGGCTATAAAAGAATCCCCTTTTTATATCTCACCCACTGCCTTGTAATGGGTAAATGAATTGGTAAACATGTTGTACTTGTTAGAATTTACATATAGATGACCAAAGCAAGGCGCCATGAAATAAGGCACCTCAACATAGTCATTTTATCCTCTAAAGCCGATCAACTATATCAATTAATCGGATGACAAATGACATTATCATTGTACAGCAACACGTAAAACGAATGCTTTATGTTGCACTTTGAGGTTGATATATATATATATATATTTTTTTTCTTTATCAAACACTTTAAAACTCTATCCTATACTTGTGGCTGTACAGTAAAAAGGTGTTGTGTCCCTGCCTTTCCGAAAATGAAGTCTCATTATACAAGTATCTGAGACTTTGCAGCAAAGCGAGAGCATTTCTTCCGACCACTCTTGCTAAGTGCACAAACACAGATCTCAAGAAGCTCATAATCCTCCTCCCAGAATAACATGGAAGCCATCTCTGGATTCTGCAAGAGCAATTTAGATGCAAGAAACCCAGCAACAGTCCACGTTTGGAAATGTCGGGCTTGCTTTCCAATAAACCTCCCTGTCTGGGTATCATAATATTCAGGCCAATGGTCAACTGGAAGCCTCTTCTCAGCCAAATCAACAGCTTTTTGGGCTAGTTCAAATCTGCCCATCTTCATGCATGCCAATGTGAACTGAAAAATAGTAGAAGACAATATTTTAGAAACTACAGATAAATTTTGCAATTACACAAGAAAGATGCATGTTGTGTCAAAATTAGTTTGTATATCTTAAAAATCTCTCCCCTAACTTGCCCCAAATTCTGCCATTACACGGAGAACAAAGCAACTTCTTTCTTCTTTTTTATTTTTATGGCCACCAATTTATTCAAATTTATCCTCTTTTTATGTCAATAACCAAGTACATAAATTAGCCAGCTAGGCAGCTAACAAATGAAGCAGCACATGACACCATTTGACCTACACACTTATCATGCATAAGAGGTTAGGAGTGCCACCTTGACTGGCCTGCCTAACATTATCAATGGTTCCTAGTGGATCCTGCCCGTTACTTGCAGACCTCCCAATGTAAACCAAAGGCTGAATTAGGACATGCATTTTTTTTTTTTTTTTTTGATAAGTGAATTAGGACATGCATATTGACATTCAATTCCAGAAAAAAATCCAAATTTGTTGAGCATTCCTCAATAATAATATAATGCAACCAAATCCAGGCTTACCTGCCACAGGAGTGTTGGCCAGGATCCACCATTATGATATGACCATGGGCTGCAAGAATAAAACAAACATTTCAGTTTGATGGAAATTTTTGAAAGGACCCTAAACAACTACCCATAGGTATAATCTGCACATGCACACATGTACAATAGTCCACACACACAGAAAAAGAGAGAAAGAGAGAGTGAGTATAAGAAGAAAAATCACGTATTCTTAGGGTCACTGCCAGTGATTATTCGCCATTCCTCGAACTCAAAGGCAGGGTAGCATATCTTAAGTGGCATATGGCCCACAAGATCATCCCATTTGGCTTCAATGAGATTTAACATAGCTGTATTTTGTCTTGGAGTGCCCAAAGATGAAACAATAGACCAAAGATTTCCAAGCGTGAAAAACCTAAAATCCATGTGAGCAGGCTGTAGATTACCCATCATATACCCGCCTTCCTCTGGAATCCAATCCATAAGCCAAGAAGGAATTTGTTCAGGATAGATATTGAATTTGTTGGTGGCATCCATGGAATATTCCTCCGTTTTATATCGGTAAATCTCATTTATCTTTTTCATGTCCACCCAATAGTATTCTCTGATGTGGAAAGACAGTGCACTGAGCCTATTGTTGATGGCTCTCACCAGATTCTTGGATCCATCATTTACAGCAAGCATTTCACGGGAGCAGCGAAGAGCTGAGTAAAACAGGGCCTGTAAAATCAAATTTCCCAGGAATGAGATACACCAAACATGAGGTAACATAAATAAAGTTGGCAACTTGGCATAAGAAAAATGTTATATATATATATTAGAAACAAATGCATCAGATCAGGGGGGCATGGGCAGTCAAGCAGTAACCAATGACTTCCAGAAATCTTAGCTTCAAAGATCTTCAGGATATTTTTTTAACATCAAGTCATCAATAAAAGCAATGTGGGGTTTCAAAACATTCTAGAGAGTTTCAAAACAATCCAAGTTTTCAAAAATGCTAAAGAAGATTCAAAATCCCTAGTTAATATCTCCAGGACACAATTCATCAGACTTTTGGTCATGGGGTTGAGATTATCACATGCTACGCCTAGAGGTGACCTTCAAAAAATCAAGCCGACTTAACTTTTCATGTTACCAATGCCAGTGTTAGAAAACACTCAATAATGAGCATTTGTGTGATAGGGCAATAAAATTAGAAAAGCACCCTTCATTTATTATCTAAAGTTAGCTGAAATATAGTGGCAACATAAGAGTGCGTTTGGGAAGAGATGAAAGTTGAAGCTTATTAGAGTTTTGAGCTTATTTTTGCTATTATTCATGAGGCCCATTGCACTTTTTGGTACCATTCACGAGTCCCGCTGTACTATTTAACTAGCTTTTAGCTTTTTTCTACAATACTTTCAATAAAAAGTTTTCAGTTTCAGCTAAATAAGTTGTTCCCAAATGAATCCTAGTGCCTAAGCCAATTAATCAAAACACACACAACAACACTATGAAGCAATTAAGAAATTATCAAATAAATTGAACTCACTTGGATCTCGAGGGGGTGACCATGAATACCCATCCGCCGGTCTATCATGCAGGAGCCATCAGTGACCAACAGAGAAGGAAACATATCAAACCCATCGGTTAAACACAAGTTCAGTATCATTTTTAAGCCAGTCTGAACATCCACCCTTTCTTGTAATGCATAGTCACCGGTGAGTTTTCCATAAGCCCTCAATAGGATAATCCACCACAACCCTACCAAAAGAAGCAAAATACAACAACAAACACCAAGCCATTTTATGCTATAAGAAAAGCATTCTTTCAGCATCAATTATTGAGTACATAAGTTAGACAATGAAATCCTACTGTGAAAAATGTAGAGGCCAATAATGGTGGATTCTAAAACATTCTTAATTCAAAATAATTGCAAATTCTAGCATGCATTATCTACAACATTCCACTATAGTATTACACTAACCAGAATCCACAGGTGCAACACGACCAATAGCTGATTCACCAAAATCTGGATCTAGAACTTCTTCATACTTATTTTCATCGAGAGGCACAGTTCTAACTTTAAAGCTTGCAGGCATCAAGCCCTGCCCTGGGCTGTAGCAGTCCACTGTTTTCTCCCAACTCTACATGATAAACAAGAAAACAATCATGTATTCTAGTAATCTCAAACATTAAATCATTAATGTATCTAAAATTTGCAGGCACTGTTCTTAGATTAAAGTTAGCCAAGACCCAGTCACCTACGCATTTGTAAAAGCAGTAACATCAAACGCTACACAAGGGTAGAGCAACATATTCCCCCCTGAAAACATGATAAACTAATGAAAGGCCACACCTCTATCAGGACAGCATTGAAAACACTAGAATATGACATCTTTAGCACTTGAAACCACAAATCTGCACATTTATATTAGCCACCAACAAAATCACCTAAAAGGTTTCCCTCACAGCAAAATAAATCAAAATCACCTAAATTATTTAGTGGTTACACTAAAAGTACGTTTAAGACATTTAAATGAAATGAGGTTTCCACCATTTATTATTCATGTACCAAAACAAAGACATACATTTAACAATAAAACAGTACTTACTATATGCAAAAAACAACACCAATCAATAAACCTATTAAGGAACAAGAATTCGAAAAGTTTGTTGTTGCTATTATTTACCTGCAATTGCAAGGTATGAAGGAGAAAGTTCCTAACAATCTCTCCTTCTCCTTTAAGCAAGAATGCAAGTGCTGAGGGGACGAAGTCCCGGATAAACACCTGATCATAATTCAATGGTTGCTTATCCCCGGGGTCATTCGCCGCCACGGTCCCCACAGGACTCCCGCAATAATACACAACAGCCTCTCTCAACAACCTCCATGCTTCTTTCTCCACCTCACTCTCCTCCACCACCTTGGGTTCAATCAAACCCTCCAAATTCCTTAAATTCACATCACCACCACCATCAACCCCTATCCTAGAGCCTTCTTCCCCAACAATATTCTCATCTTTGTCAATTCTCTCCACCACCAATGGCTTCACATTCAAGCCACCATTGTTACCTTGCACATAGATTCTCTCAAAGCTGTTCTCTTTCACACGCGTCTCCACGGAAGTCGAAAGCACCCTAGAAACAATATAGCTACCCCTACCATTGGAAAACCCACCAATACCTTTAGGCTTAGATTGGTAAAAACCTGAGCTTGGGAATCGAAAAGCCATGTGGGTATTGTGAATAAAGCGAGGAGAGGCCAAAACACGAAAAGGGTGTGCTTGGGTCTGCGAGTTTGGATTGAAAAACTGTGAGTTTCGACATGAGGAGAGGATTTTGGAAGTGGGTTTCATGGTTGGTTTGATGAGGAATCTGATTGTGTTCATATGGACGAAGTTTTGGGATTGAACAAGTTGAGAAAATCTATGTGGTGGAAACAAAGGTTATGCATACAGAGAATTTGGGATTTTTTTTTTTCTATGAGATTTTGGTGTCAAATAGAAAAAAAAAATGGTGGCTTTGAGAATTGAGAGAGTTGGAAATGGAAGAAAACTATGGGAATGAAAGTAAAAAAAAGTGGGAGGTGATGGTTTTTATGTTAGGCGGCGAAGAGGAAAGTCTTGCCTTGGATAAGAAGATTTTTATTTTATTGCTTTTTATTTTTATTTTTTTACTTTTCTCAGATTTAAGAAGATTTTATTAATTAATATCTGGTTTCATTTTTTTGGGATTTTTTAAGTGATTATAAATTTTTTTTTAAAAATGTACTTAATTGTTTTCATAAAATGGTTTAAATTTTTATGACCATCAAAATAAAAAATGATAGATATCTATTTGAGAATGGTTTATTTTCAAAAGTTTATTTGTATAGTGTGAAACAAAAAGTTAAAAATTAGCTTATTTCAAGGTTGTAGTCAAAGCAAAATGCTAAGTTACCAAATGTACACTGATAATTTAGGCGAGAAAAATTAGAAGTCAACAACTATTTGACGTATTTGACATCAATGACCCAAAAACAAACATGAGTGAACTCCAATATAACATTTTTTTTTTTATGTGAGACATGGAGTCATATGTTTGTTGAATAAATTACCATACTTATAAAATGATAGAAAGTGGCTTCATTGTCACCATTAATTAGTTGAATTTAAGGAGAGGAAAAAATGGTATAAAGTGGCTTCATCGTCACCATTAATTAGTTGAATTTAAGGAGAAGAAAAATAGATGTTTGAGGTATAGTTCATTCAATTTTTTGTGGCATCTTCCATAATAAAAAGAAAATTTCTACAAACTTTTATAACAAATCATAGATAGTAAGTTGTTAGTAGTTCTAATTTAAATTTATTATTGAAATTACAATTTTTTCAATTAATAACAACTTGCCACTTAAAATTTATTGCGAAAATAACGTTGAAATAACATTTTTCTAATAATAAAAAAAGTTGAATTTAACAAAAATTAGTAGAATAAATTTGTATGGTAGAATCTTTTTTTTTTTTTTGGAGAAGATTGTATTGTAGAATCTGATTGTGTTATATATTGATGTTGAATGGTACTCATGGAGAAAATTATGGGGGTGGTACTCCTTAACTAGTGAAAGTTTATATGCATGATCTGCATTCTTTATTACTTTGGAAATTTAATGAAACAATTATTAAACTAAATATTCAGCTAAAGTGCTCAAAGTTTTTTTTTTTTTTTTGTTTGGGAAGAAATAAGTTTGCTACATCTTTAATTAAGTTTTGGAGTTATGAAACAAAACATCCTTTAGCATCCAAATATTTTATACTCCCTCCATCTCATATATTATTGTTTTGTTTAAAAGATTCAAGTTTTTTAGGGAATGTCACGATTTTATTTCAAATAAAAAGGGATAGATTTTCAACACTACCATTTTTCAATTTTCTTTTGATGAATATCGTTCTCAAAATAAATGTCTTGTTTACTTTAAACACAAAAAAATTGAGTATTCCTTTTATATAATAAGTTAGAAAACTATTAACATTATGTCTATAGAGTATTGACTTTTCAAAAATACTATGATTTAAGACATCTCAAAATAGAATAAATAACAATAAAACGAGAAATTTGTGTATTTTATTTTAACCCAAAAAAATACAGATAAGTGCCAAAATGTCTCCAACTGTGAACTTTGTTTATATCCAAGAGATTTTTTTTTTTTTTTTTTTTGGTAGAATTATCCAAGAGAAATATAAAGATACTTACTATAAAGAAACTAGAGATAGATTTTATAGATGTGCAAGTTAGATTGTTTTATCTTATCCCAAAACCAACGATATTAATAGAAGTTTCCCCTTATTAAACGGGTTGCCTATTGGCTTGAGACTTTAAATAAATCTATTTTATGATTTTGAATCTGCAAAAATAAAAAAAGAATTTTCTGTTGAGCAATGATATATTTGGAAAGTTTGGTTATTGCTGTTTATTTCAAGGATGATAATAGCGTGTGAAAAATGAAATAGTATATATATCACAAGCATAAGTTCATGACACATGAGAGGAGAGAGAAAGATAAGCGTAGGTGAGTGGTGACATGTAAGGAGATGATTACCAAAAAAAAAAATAAAAAGACATGTAAGGAGATTGTCCAACCCTACATTTATAACTTGTGATGGTAACGTGAAAAGGGTCATGTTAACAAGTATTTTTAAGACAATAACTAACAATTTATTTTAAGAAAATTTTGACACAATTTTTATGAGAAATAGAAAAAACCATCAAAACATTAATATTTTTTTTTTCTATAAGAACTTTTTAAAAAATGGTTTGTTAACCATTATTTTACTGGTTAAAATTTCCCGCGTGAAAAAACTTTTGTGGAAAATTTGGGTCTTGTCTTTTTCTTCACAATTTGGTCTATACTCTCTCTCTCTCTCTCTCTCTCTCTCTCTCTCTCTCTCTCTCTCTCTTTTTATAACAAAATTTTATTTGTTGACAAAGTGCGCAAGACTGCAAAGATGTGCAAGTGCCATGTGGAAAAGTGCACAAAGAATTGACATCCAATGATATTAAAGTTCTTATTATCCACAAAAGAAATACAGGTCATATAGTGAAAATGATATCTGAATCACATCCACTTAAACGAAAATGGACATGGTGTTTGACAAGGAATAGTTGTTCATTTCAATGTGGGTTATATGATTGGTCCTTTGTTTCTCTCTTTACTTTTTAGTGTTGGGATTGGGATGAGCCAAGTGGATCTTTGACACTGAATCTAAAATTATGGCAGTAAGAATAGCAATCAAATAGGTTCTGATATAATTTGTTAAGCATGTGGTAGCTTGAGTGAATTTATAACCATGCAAAATACTAGTAAAATTGTTGGTTCTATTTGTGGTGTAAGAGAGATTAAAATTACCAGGTAAAGGATAATATTAACTTTTCTTTTCTTATCTTTTGTAAGGATGATGCTTAATACTTTACTTGATGAGTGATTAAATTGAATTTTACCAATAATTTAACCACCAATAATAGAAAAGTCTTTTTATCATTTTTTTAAAAATAGAGAAATGAGAGCAAAAGCTATATAGCAAGGATTTTCATAATTTCACTTCACTTATTAGCAAGCACTATTAAGTACTTGCATGAAATATTGATATGTAATTATGTACAGTAGTCTAGAGGTTCTTTAAACGAAGTGTGATTACTAATAAACTCTTATTAACAAGTGTTAAAGTACACTCGTTAAGGAAGAATCTAATAGATCTCACTACATTGGAAAGTAACAAAAGTTAATACTAAAAAAAAATAATCAATCAATTTAACAAACAATGTACTTCAACACCCATTAACCAAACCCTTGACAAAATTGCAAAATCTACTCATCATATAGGGTAAAAAAAGTGAAAATTTAGTGTCTATGCCATGGCTCTCTTCATATACACATGTGGGTCAGCCCAACCGGTTATCTCCAAAATATGGGTGGACAGTGGACACAGCCCCATGTTCATGCCCAGCTATAATTCCAACCAAAGTCTAGCACATCCTCTGTTTTAGAGTGATCTCCATCCATAGTCTCTATTCTCCACCTCACTTCATTCTTCCTTTCCATTTTTTCTCTCTCTGAGTCTGAAATGACCACCACCATTATGTTGAACTCGCTCCTTCCTCTTCCTCCTCCTCAGACTCACTCACCCTTCGGGTTAACTCGTTACACGACGTCGTTCCCTCTCCGCTACTCAACTACTATTTCTTGCAATGTCCAAACGGTAATTCTTCCAACCTTCAAAACACCCCAACCCCACAAGAAATATAGTCCTTTTTTTCTTTCTATACAAAGTAAAAAGACAGCAAGATCGATTTTTTATGTTTTATTTTCTTATGGGTGTTTAAGGTTGTCTGCTGTGACATTAAAATTTTACTAACTTTGTAACATAGTTGCTATGGGCTATGCAATCCAATGCATGTTAGTTAAAAGCATATATATATATATATATATATGTTTTTTTTTTTTTTTAATCAGCATATATATATATATATATATATATATATGTATAGTTAGAACAATGTTGAGCTTAAATGACTGTATAGTCATACTGAGATTAGTGACTGCAAAAAAAGGCTAGAAGAGTGTAAGTCAATTTTATTTTGTCTATTGGAGAGACTATGGAGTTCTTTCAACCTATTTAATTTAAGAAAGATGTGCAAGTGCCATGTGGAAAAGTGCACAAAGAATTGACAACCAATGATATTAAAGTTCTCATTATCCACAAAAGAAATACAGGTCATATGGTGAAAATGATATCTGAATCACATCCACTTAAACAAAAATGGACATGGTGTTTGACAAGGAATAGTTGTTCATTTCAATGTGGGTTATATGATTGGCCCTTTGTTTCTCTCTTTTCTTTTTAGTGTTGGGATTGGGATGAGCCAGTGGATTTTTGACGCTGAATCTGAAATTATGGCAGCAAGAATAGAAATCAATTAGATTCTGATATAATTTGGTAAAAGCATTCTCATCAAGAATGCTATAAAATATAGCATTTAGTATTTTAAAAAGTTACTTTATTTATTTTAACAACTCACTTTAAAATACATATAACATCAAAAGTTCTATTATTTTACCAATTCATTTAAATATATATATATATATATATTTATGTTTTCTTTATTCTTTCTTTATGTTTTCAATTAATTACCATGTACCTCTTTGATTAAACAAATAATTTTTTTTTAACATTTTGCTATAGTGGGCTGCTAGAGATAGCATCCCACTGTAGCTGGATGTCAAAATTTATAGCATATAACACCTTTAATGTAGTGTGCTTTTTTAGAATTAGACATTTGAAACCTTTGATGAGAATCCTCTAAGCATATAGTAGCTTGAGTGAATTTATAACCATGCAAAATACTAGTTAAATTGTTGGTTCTATTTGTGGTGTAAGAGAGATTAAAATTGCCAGGCAAAGGATAATATTAACTTTTCTTTTCTTATTTTTGGTAAGGATGATGCTTAATACTTTACTTGATGAGTGATTAAATTGAATTTTACCAATAATTCAACCACCTATATTAGAAAAGTCTTTTTATCATTTTTTTTTAATAGAGAAATGAGAGCAAAAGCTATAGTAAGAATTTTCATAATTTCACTTCACTTATTAGCAAGTATTTGCATGAAAATATTGACATGTAATTACATGCATTAATCTAGAGGTTCTTTAGACGAAGTGTAATTATTAATAGACTCTTATTAACAAGTGTCAAAGTGCACTTGTTAAGGGGGAATCTAACAGATCTCACTACATTGAAAAGTAACAAAAGTTAATATTAAACAACTAACCTTATAACAAAAAGTAACTCGACTCCCTAAAAAAAAATCAATCAATGTAACAAACAATGTACTTCAAGACCCATTAACCAAAACCCTTGACAAAATTGCAAAATCTACTCATCATATAGTTAAATCAATATCATATTGTTAGGCCTAAATATAAGTAGATAAATTTATATATATTTCTTAAATATAGGAAAAAACTTAAATACGGTACTTTAGGTGTTATTCTTTAAGTTTCTCTCTTAAAATTCAACCATGTGGCTACTTAACTAAAACATATATTTCCATTCCATGAGAAAAAATTCGCATGGTAAAATTTTAAGAAGGAAACTTAAGAAACAACACCTAAGTACTATACTTAAGTCCTGCTCCTTAAATATAATACCTTAAATTCTCCAATTGAATTAAGATTATTTAAACTCATAATTCTAGTAAATAATTAATAAAATTTACACAATTTAAATATATGGTAGATTGCATCACTCATCACAAATCTCAAGGACAAAACAATTATTTTAAGAGGTCGATTCAAGTTCAAAGTAAACATTGCAAGTCGAGCCCCGGAGCAAGTAAAAACAAGTTGCAGTTGACCTCTCCTAAGCCCTTTTCCTTAACACAAACCCATCACCATTCATCTAATCACATGACATAATCTAGACCATTAAATCATTAAAATGTAGTTAGAATTTAAATAAATCTATTAATAGAGTACTCTAAAAAATCTAGAGAATCTGAATCCAAAATTTATAACTTATACTAAAAAAAGAAATCTCTATAATCAAATTCGGAATTAACAGAGACCAACAAAATGCAGAATAGAACAATTTTCTGGTTTTTAAAACTTTGATAAATTGTAAATTATAATTTAGTTTAAAAACAGTGAATTATATTAAGAAACGAAAGGACTAACGTACGTTTATTTTTTTTTATTTTTGACAAAGACTAACGTACATCTTCATCATGTTATGAAGGTTTTGTTTCTGTTGTCTACCGTCTAGAGTCTAGACCACTTATTAAAATATTTAACAAAATCTAAAGATTATAACAACTAACCGGCAAAAATGGGTAACTCATTTTTTTCTTCTAACTATCTAGTTAGTTGTTAAGGTTTTGAAACTATATTTTTTACTAGCATCTCGAGTCTAAGAGACTCGATTTTGGGGCCAAAATCGAGTCTCAGAGACTCGATTTTTATGGTCTGATGTGGCATTTTTTTTCACGTGGTGCCCAGCTGGAAATCGAGTCTCTAAGACTCGATTTACAAACCAAAAAAATTAAAAAAAAATTTAAGTCTCAGAAGAGAGAAAGAATACAGAGAGAGCAAACCCAAACCCCGAATACCTATCAGACGTGAGCTCTCAAGCTCAAACACCCATCTTCAATCTATCAAAAAAAAAACACCTATCTTCAACCCAAACCCCAATCAGATCAGAGACACAACAATCTCAACACAATCAGATCAGACACAATCAGATCAAAGAGACAAAGATCTAGAGAGCGGCGCGGCCTGGGTCTCGCGGCGCGGCGCGGCCCGGGCTGTCCATTTCTTCTTCTTCTTCTTGGGTCGGCCTGGGTTGCTTCTTCTTCTCTCTCTCTCTCTCTCTCTCTTTCTTTCTTTTTTTCTTTCTTTCTGCTGTTTCCGCATTTGGGGAGATTATAAATGGGTTGTAAATTAAATTTTTTTAAATTTTTTTGGTTTGTAAATCGAGTCTTAGAGACTCGATTTCCAGCCGGGCACCACGTGAAAAAAAAATGCCACATCAGACCATAGAAATCGAGTCTCTGAAACTCGATTTATAGGCCAAAATCGAGTCTCTTAGACTCGAGATGCTAGTAAAAAATATAGTTTCAAAACCTTAACAACTAACTAGATAGTTAGAAGAAAAAAATTAGTTACCCATTTTCGCCCAACTAACCTTATAACAAAAAGTAGCTCGACTCTCTAAAAAAAATAATCAATCAATGTAACAAACAATGTACTTCAATACCCATTAACCAAAACCCTTGATAAAATTGCAAAATCTACTCATCATATAGGTAGAAAAAAGTGAAAAATTAGTGTCTATGCCATGGCTCACTTCATATACATGTGGGTCAGCCCAACCTGTTAGCTCCAAAATATGGGTGGACAGTGGACACAGGCCCATGTTCATGCCCAACTATAATTCCAACCAAACTCTAGCACATCCTCTGTTTTAGAGTGATCTCCATCCATAGTCTCTATTCTCCACCTCACTTCATTCCTCCTTTCCTTTTTTTTTTTTCGCTCTCTCTGAGTCTGAAATGACCACCACCATTATCTTGAACTCGCTTCTTCCTCCTCCTCCTCCTCCTCCTCAGACTCACTCACCCTCCGGGTTAACTCGTCACACGACTTCGTTTCCTCTCCGCTACTCAACTACTATTTCTTGCAATGTCCAAACGGTAATTCTTCCAACCTTCAAAACACCCCAACCCCACAAGAAATATAGTCTTTTTTTTTTCTTCTTCTTAATTATCTATACTAAGTAAAAAGACAGCAAGTTTGATTTTTTATGTTTTATTTTCCTATGGGTGTTTAAGGTTGTCTGCTGTGACATTAAAACTTTACTTAACTTTGTAACATAGATGTTGTGGGCTATGCAATTCAATGCATGTTAGTTAAAAGCATATATATGTATAGTTAGAACAATGTTGAGCTTAAATGATTGTATAGTCATACTGAGATTAGTGACTGCAAAAGAAGGCTAGAAGAGTGGAAGTCAATTCTATTTTGTCTATTGGAGAGACTGGAGTTCTTTCAACCTATTTGATTTAAGAAAGAAATGTTTTTTTTTTTTTTTTTAAATTTAATTTTTGGGGTGCTTTTAACTTCAAATGATAAGATTTAATCCATGGCATATGTGTTGTTAGAAATATGAAATAATTGTTGTAATCCCTTTAGCTAGGTAATTAGTTAGTTGAGATTAAGATTAGTTAGTTAGGATTTGAGCACATGTAGCTCATTTAACACATGACTTAATTCATAGAGCACATGTTGAATTAACTAACCAATTACCTTGAGCCATGTGGGCCAATGAGATTAGAGATAGTCTTCTATAAATACATAATTGTAATTCGACATTACATATCACTGAAGAATAAACCAATTGATTGCTTAGTGCATTTCTTCTCTTTCTCTTAATATTTCTCTATGGAAGGTGACTACCTCGAATTAAGTCCATTTTCCAACAATTTTCATACATTCCCCTACAATTCCTATCCATCTCCATTAAGAACCTCTAAGTTCCTAACATGTGTCATATTGCTATAATTCTATAAATCACCACTTGGCTGAGATACTTGTGGTTCAATGGTTTGATGGGGATGAAAACTTTCATCATGACCTTAAATATGCTGCTGAATTAGAATATATCACGGTGCAGTCAAGTAGGAGCCAGGAGGATGTTTGCATTGGACAGGTACAAAAGTGTTCATTATCAAATGGATGAGGTTGAGCATTTGTCAGTATGGCATTGTCAATTCCCCAAAGACCTTTACCAAAATCTAACAATTTAAATTTTCCTCAAGTTCTTTTTGATAAATTAAAAGCGAAAAGGGGTTGTAGGAGAGTTTGGAAAAACAAACGAATTGGTATTGACAGGATTTGTTTCTTAAGCATTTTTTAGCAGCTGTTAGTTCCCCTTATACTTTCTGAGAACTACTAGTTGGGTTAGACTATATTTGTTTTGAGAAATGTCTGCTTATGAGGTCTTTTCATATTGAGCATCCTGTTTTGTAATAAACACCAGTTGTGTTTACAATATGATGCATTCTACATGCATTAGCTTTGATTTTTATGTTCCATAACAATATCTTTTAATTATACATTTTCTAATATATAATCAGACTAAAGCTTTTGCAGTTCCTAGGAGGAATGCAGTGGCCTTGATTTTGTCAAGTTATTTCTTCTCAGGAGTTGGTTTGCATGATGCTGCATTTGCTCGACCATCCGTTGGTCTCAGAGAATACATAGATACTTTTGATGGTTATTCATTCAGGTACCCTCAGAACTGGATTCCAGTCCGAGGTGCTGGGGCTGACATATTTTTCAGGGACCCTTATGTTCTTGATGAAAATATTTCTGTGGAGTTGTCCTCTCCCTCATCCTCCAGGTACAATAGTGTTGAAGACTTGGGTCCACCTCAAGAAGCTGGAGAGAAAGTACTTAAGCAGTACTTGACAGAGTTCATGTCTACCAGGCTTGGCGTCAAGCGTGAATCAAATATTCTATCCACATCTTCCAGAGTTGCTGATGATGGGAGAATTTACTATCAAGTTGAGGTAAGATATTTCTAGTGTTGAAAATGTCAATTGCTTGCATTGAGCTTAGTAGTTATAGCGGTTATCCAGTCAATATTAGATTGGTCACCACAGGAGGTCAGTTAAATTGGCTTGTGTTGATTTTCACTTGTCAAGATTAGCCATGGCACATCATATTTGACAGAATCAGCCAAGCAGCTGTTAAATTCTTTTGTTACATAGAGTAAGGCACTAGAAGAAGAGTGCATATTGAGTGGCACTAGATGAGGAATGTGCCACTTGTATGTACTTTTATTATTGAACAAATACATAATGTGAAATGATTTGTACCTAGGGGCCTGTGTCTCAAAAATTGTCTTTCACATGAATTTTGGGTCATTTCATTCTACAAGAATAATAATGTAGGATTCCATTCCCCCACCCTTCTTTTTTTCAGCTATTGATTTAATTACAAATATTTGGATTTTAAATCATGTATATTGGCTTGCACTTGCTATTAGGTAAACATAAAGTCATATGCAAGCAACAATGAGCTGGCTGTTATGCCTCAAGACCGTGTGGTTAGTTTGGAATGGGACCGGCGCTACCTTTCAGTTCTTGGAGTTGAAAACAACCGGCTGTATGAATTGAGACTGCAAACGCCTGAAAATGTATTCTTGGAAGAGGAAAATGATCTTCGCCAAGTCATGGATTCCTTTAGGGTAAACAAGGTGGTTGGTTAACCAATGCTACCTTCACAAATTTTTGTTCCCGGGCATGGTGCTGAGTTTGTATTGAGCAGTAATGATAAAGAGGAGAATATCAAAACTCTTTGTAGGAAAAGCTTGTCCTACATGCTAGCTTCTTTCATATGAATTTAATTGAGTGGAAACTGAAGACAGATTAACTCAACATGACCAATTTGGGTTTCTTCAAATGTAACTAGGCTTGCGCAGGAACAAAATGTGAAAGGAGAGATTGATTCACCAGATAATGATAAATCTTGGTGCTCTGAAGGAGTAACTCAACATGACCAATTTCATTTCCCTTTAAACTCTTGGTGCTTTAACAGTGCTCCCTCTGCTAATGATAAATCTCTCTGTCTCTTCCCTCATCAATAAGACTAATATGATTGGATTCCTTAAAAATCCTATAAATTGTCCCATGGGTTTATATACTCAAATAGATGGAACCCAATGCATAAAGGAATTTCAAGAAGTAACATTCTTATGACTTTTTCCTCGTTGTCCTGATTTATTACTGAATCACTGACCACATGTGAAAGAGTTAATTTTGATAGAACGCTAAGTAAAAAGAAGAAATGCTCTGAGTCTTTATAAAAACTCTACATTACCTGAGGGCTTTATTTTTATTTTCCCCAAGACCCCCTTTCAAATCGAAGTGATGAGTAAAATGCTTCATGCAAGATATGTCAATGCTAAAATCTCAATGAATTTGACTTTGAAGTTTAAGTGAGAACCTCAAATAGGTACAGTTTATGTAAGAACTCCAAATAGGTACTTTTGTCGATTATATCACAATAGGGCAAGTCACTGCCTGATAGTTGGTCAGAAAATGGAGCTAGCTTCATGCACTCCAGCAACTAATAGTCATGGAGGTAAATATAAAATCACAGTACATATGTGATGACTTCCACTATAATATGTTAAAATTATATGAATCTTGGCATCTAGAAAGATCTCATTGCCTTTTTGTAGACAACATTGAGGAAATACTCTTTTGGCACTCCACTTTTTGAACAAGTAAGAAAATAATTAAACATAAACCCTTCCAACCTTGATATCCTGTGGAAACTCAAACCAAGCAAAGTAATGATAATTTAAGCAAAATAGCACAATCCTCAAACACAGCCACCAAAAAGGATCAATGTTTTCCATAGTTGGTAAAGCTGCCTTTTATAACCCAATCTAATAGAGAGATAAGCTCCACAAATCAAGCAGACAGATTAGTAGAAAAAGAAAGAGTGAATTTCTTCATAATTCACCATTCAACTATTGATGTGTGTGTTCAGCAACACAAAAAAGGTACAAATTCAACAAGAAATAATATCGTAACAGAGGATCTCTACAATTCTCCAACTATGGCTGCATGATTCAATACTCCTAGACTTATGCTTCAAAAATAAGTGAAAGAAGAGTGACTAAAACCTCTCTCTAATGCCACTTCAAATATTATTTTTCACTGTCTTATAACCATTCTGAACTAGCAGCACCTTAAGAAAAACACTTAGCCGAAATAGACCTCTGATCCTTGAAACTTAAGCATAGGTTTGATTTCGTCCCTCAAATTTAAAACTTTTTTTATTTTGTCCCTGAATACTGTAAATGATAACAATATTGTCCTTCTATCCATCAACTGTGAACTGAATTGGACATTTGGCCAACGGAAGGCTGATGTGATGGTTAAAATCTGATGTTGCATTCACAGCTAATAACAAAAGGAAACATTGCTGCCTTTTAAATTTCTCAAGGGTGAAATTAGAAAATTTTAAATTTGATGGACAATAACTGAACCTAGGTCCAATTTCTGAGATAAAAGTGTATTTCAGCCAAACAAAAAATATACACCTACCTAAAGAAAAAATTGGATTAAATTTTACAACAACGGAACATCCAACACATGGGTCTAATAATGTCGTTTCCTATTATTGGCAGCCACCTCCAGTGCAATTGTGCAGCAGTCATCATGGCATCAAATTTGTCAGGCTTCGCAGCAGAATCAAAATCTAAGGGCCAAGGAAAATAGATCAGCTACCCAAAAAGAAAGAGATCATGAGAAATGGTTAGAGTAGAACATTATCAAGCAAACTGGTAAACATTTGACAACCTCAATTAAAATCAAAGCCAACTTGGCCTTCTAAACCAGACAAACTCTTTCTCATCTTTTGGACCAATTCTACATGTCAAAATTGTGAAATTGTGTACCATACACTAAACAAAAATTATCTAATAATCAATTTCCATCACAAGTTTAGAAGTTAATTAAGCATTTTGTGAATAGCAAGGCCAACGTTCATGAATCTCTCAGCAATTATGACAATTGTAGTGGTTTGTTCACCGTAAACAGATTTTTTTTTTCCCTTTGATAAGTAAAAGAGATATTCTCTTTAGATAACATGACCACAACTTGATAAATTTCACTGCATAATCATCCCATGACTAATTAAGTAAATGGAGAACTGAGTAACAGTTGGCACTTGGCAATGCTAGTATTATATCATGTGTTTGTTACCATCATAAACTTTCTTCAAATTAAGTCACATGGTGCCTTTGCTAATCAATGGACTCCATATTCTTAAACTATTTGAGGATAATCTCTTAAAAAGAAGTCAAATTTAGACATAAAACTCAACAATCTTTACAAGTCATGTGTGAAACATGTTTTCACCCCAATGTAGCTAAATAAAATTTGTAAGTGTACATAAAGCATAACAAATAGGCATAGAACAAACCAAATCAACAACATGGTAGACATTGCAAATGGATTACAGCTGAAATGTGTGAACAAAATTTGCTCACTTAAATTGATATTGCTAAATGTTCAATTTCAACAATGCACAAGCACACACACCCATGCGCGCGCGCGTGCACACACACACACACACAAAGAGAGAGAGAGAGTCGGGGAGGGTGGTTTTACCTCTATAAGATTCTTCAATAAAATCATCTTGAACTTATTCTCACCCTTTAATTTACCATTAAAAAAACGAGGCAATCAAGTGAGCCCTTTCTAATGGATCATGTCTTCAAATAATGGAGCTATAAACCTGGAAGGGCAAACTGATGATGCACCTGATACTAGAAGTTGAAATGTTCTAGTCAGGGTGCTGAAAAGTCATCATCTTCGTCAGAGTCCTCTTCTTGCAACTCAGCCTCCTTGCAACTAAAAAGGTTCCTTGGCTTATTTTCCTCATTAAACAAACCATGACGTCCCAAGACAACAAGATCAAGAAGCTTTCTTCTAGCATCATAAACTGGATTTGGTTCTATCAAACATCCCCTCTCATATGCTTCTCTCAGAAAGATGGTATGCCTCTTCCCCTTGGTGGACAAATAAAATATTCCTGGGTGATCCAAGAACAAATCCCTTATATTTAAGTCAATCCCAAACCATTTCCTAAAATGGCTGATCTTCTCTACTTCCACCATCTTCTCCACTGTCAAGCTCAAGAATTCATGAATGATTGCAACAGCCCGTTTCTCCATTGCCATCATTCCAAACTTGGACCTCTTCTTCTTCTCTCTCATCTCCTCATATGGTCCCACATATGGCAAACTTTGCCATTCCTTAACCTTGGCCCTAAAACTCTTACTAAGTTTCATACATGGAGGATACGCATGTTTAAAACTATATCTCATTTCCATCCTATCAACACTACAATCCTGCTTACAACACTCCAAAAGCCTCCAATTTTCCACTGCTGCCGTAAAATGATTGATACAACTCCCATCAACCAGTTTCAAAAAATGAGTATTGGGTTCATGAGCATCACAAAGTTGAAAAAGATCAGAGTTTCGAGCAATTACTGATTCCTCAAAATCATCAGGGAGCCCGAGTTCCCTCCAAACTTTGAAAATGCCACGAAGGGGCAGCATTTTGGATGAGGACATTGAAAGAAGCCGTACCAAACGGTCAACAACAAGTGGCAATGAAGCATTGATAGCCTCTGCTTCTTGGCAAGAAATCTCAATAGCAGCGTCAGTTAATCTGCAGAAGGGCTGAGACTTGTTGGGGTCGTAGTAAATGTGGAAAATGTGAGGATACTTGCGTAGAAAGGAAGTGGCGCCGCGGTTGAGGTGCAGCTTTTGGGAGAGCCTAGAGAGGAATTCAAGGGATACATATGGGTTCTTTGGGTTTGCAAGGATGAGGTCTTGAATGGCAATGACTTTGACAAGGTGCTTGTACTTGTCCATAAGTTTCTCAAACACAGGGTCTCTAGCTCTAGCTGCAACATACTGGGAAGATGTTGTTTTCAACCGAATAGCCATAAAAGGCTGGTGGGGGTGTTTGATTATGAATTTGACAATGTGGGTTCTCATTCTTATGCCTAAAAGTAGCTATGTTTTTTCACCTATTTAATCTTATGCCCTGCTAGGACTTTTGTCAAACATATCACATGCACTTTTTGGCACAGTGCAATGTGAGGGTTTTCTTAAGCTGAGATAGACACTAACCTAGAAAGATCATGGGCTTTAGTTTATGATCAAAGGTTGAGTTTCAGGTGGTAGTATTAGTAATACTATTACCGTTTTGTTTTTGTTTTTTAAGAGAAAAAAATACTATACCGTTTTGGTACTTTTGGGGAAGAGCGACCATCGAAAGAGATGAAAATAGTCTCCCATATATATAGAGTAACGTAGAGTTTGAAAAATTAAAATTAAAAAGGATAAACTTGCCCATAAAATTAAAAATTATGGGCAGTTGCAAATTTCCCTTTATTTTTATTTTTTCAAAAGAGTACCAATTTTTGCTACAATTGTTCAAGTGCAAGTTGTGAGTGGTGGAGAAAAAATGGTGGTCTATATGAAATTAACAAACAGTCAATCACAACATTCAATGTAGAATAATTATAACAAAAGTTGTGGTTATTTACGTGATACTAGGATTACTTTTTAAAGAAAAAATTTTAGATGCAACTTCCCTATATTTAAAACCTAATAACTTTGCTTTATCTTTTATCTTTTGTAATGTAATAAGCATTTTATTAACCAATAATTTTGTTACTCAATTAGTACCTCAAAATATTTTTAATTAATAAATTTTTTAAAAAGGAATGCGTCTAAACTCACATTTTAATAATCTTAATACTCTACCATATCAAACAAATAACATGCATTGACACAATACATGCACAATTTGAAAGATCATCATCATTATGCATGTGATGTGTTTGTTATTAGAACGTATGAATATCATTAGCGTGTGAAGGATAAAGTGCTTGTTACGAAAAGATAGAGGTAGCATCGTTATGTTTTAAAGTAAAGGGGATATTGCAATTGCTCTCATGCTCTCCCTATACTTAGAGAGAGGAAAGTGAAAATTGCCTTTTTAATTTTTCAAATTTTGGTTTTACTTCCAACCCTCCAATCTTTTATCATTTCACTTATATCCACAACTACTATAAAATAACAAAACCCAATCAATTACATAGAAGATATATTTTTTTTAAAATGGTTTGCCCAAATCAAGCCTGCAACTCGTTTTTCAATTGTTTTAAAAATAAAAAATAAAAAATCATAGGTCTCCCTTAAAAAAGAGGAAAGGAAAGAAGTAAAATTGCCAAGCACGAAGCTTGCTGTGACAGTGTGACTTGCATGAGGTCTTTCATGTTCATGTGGCTAGGTCCAAGATGACTACCAGATGTCCATTTCGTCATTGTATTGTGAACCAGAACACATTGCAGATATTCAAATTCTAAAACCAGCTGTGCACGAAAACAGAACACTATTTTGGAACTCAATGTTTAAGAAACATTCTTTAAGTGAGGACTTTGAGCATGAAAGACCAAACAAAATATGACCTTATAGTCGTAAGAAATAACTATTTGATGAAAGTCAATCAACAATTTCAGCAAACTACCCGCTGGACCTTTTCTAAATGGTCTTTGATCATAGGAAATCAAAAAATGGAATACACCCTATTAACAGTTGTAGACTTGTAGTAGCTTCAACAATGTGTAGTTATTTGAGCAATCTGGTTTAGCAATTGCAGGGGATTGCGATTGCATATTGATTCCCAAGCCTTTCCCTCCACAAAAGACCTAGTAACACTTATCCTCAACCCTTCAGGCCACTTACAAAACCAGCATATATCCAAGGAGAAGTTCACATTAACGTCAACTCTACTAGTAGAATCTATTTGAAGCATGAGGAACAAGCTGCTCCTCCAAGTTAAGAAAATCAATTTGATGGTCCAAAGTACTGAGATTCAGAGGAAGTTCACAGAAGTGCAGAACTGTCAGGGATATGGTAAGATAGCCCATCTGCCTGTTCGGCAAAAACAATGGCAACAAAGAGACTGCACAAAAACTC
This sequence comes from Quercus aquifolioides, assembly GCA_019022515.1. Taxonomy (NCBI): domain Eukaryota; kingdom Viridiplantae; phylum Streptophyta; class Magnoliopsida; order Fagales; family Fagaceae; genus Quercus; species Quercus aquifolioides. The sequence goes on along the minus strand of CM032330.1, from coordinate 3,314,685 downwards.
TCTCACTCACACAAAGAGACTGCACAGACCCCAAGCTTTCGAAGGCCATGTATAGTTGTATTCAGCTCCTTTAATTTTCTCTTCATATCACTTTCATAGTACAAAAAATACATCTCGAGTTTAAATCTTTCCTAACCACCAAATGCTAGCTTAACAACTCAGTCATAAATGAAGTTATTGCTCGAAATTACAATGCAACCACAACATTCTATACATGGCAACTACTATCTTGCTAAAAAAAACAACTTAAAATTGATCTTGATGTGTCAATTTTAAATCATGACCTTCAAATTCCCCTACATTTGTGAGATCTCAAAAACCTTTGTAGGTAGATTCTTCAGATCCAGTTTATCTATTTGCAAGCCAGAGCGCGCAACACTAATAATTCTAAAGGACGCTTGAACTGTTGGAAATACACGAAGGCGTTCTAATCCCAACTAAAATAAATGAAGGCAATCTAACTCCACCCAGCTGATCACGAGCAGGTCTGCAGAAACACACCAACAATACATAATCAATTTCCAATAAGAGAAAAAGCATACAACATGCATCTTTGGCTCAGCAGATCATTGCTGCTACTGGGTTTTAGAGTTCTGTAATACATAGTTGACCTGTATATATCTTGTTTCTGTTTAACACAATTCTTCATTCATAGATGTATCCCAAAAAAAAAAAAACTTCATTCATTGAAAACAAAATATGAATTTTATGGCTGCAAACAGCCAATATCATTTATCAGAAATCTAGCTAGACGTCTAAGCAGCAGTGCTGATTTTCTAGACAAGTGACCTCATGTGACTCACATAACCTACAACAAAGACAGCAGTACCATCTCTTTCCTCTAAAAATAGTACATGAACAGGCATGTTTACAACACAGAATACTACAAGTATCACAATGAAAACATATGGGTATCTTATTAGTGAGGATATTTACCTTCCAATGATTTGAAGTCAGATCAATTGATATAATGCCAGGAGGCAGTTGAAATTGCATGGTTCCCAGGATCATTTTGTATTCCAACCATCACATTGGCAATTTGGCATGACATGTCCTTGCATCTGAAGTTAGCTGTGGTTTTACATAAATAGGACTCTTCAACTTTTAAACCTGTATAAAGATAAAACCAAAATTTTAAACTAAAATACACATATACAGGAACTAAGTAATGAAGCGTAATTGTCCATACTTCCCCCATGCCTGTATATATATTCTGTCTCATTCTTGTGGTACACAACTGTTAGAAATTGGCCTGGGTTTGACCCAACTCATAACTCATGACCCATAGATCGTCCAAATGGGTTATTTGATAAGTAAGTTTAAATTTAAACTGATTGATCAACTCTCGTAAACAAAAGCTAAAAACTACAGCAGAGTTCCACTGCAGTGATAAATAAATTACGAAAATGAGAAGATTGATTTTTCTGATCTTAAAATCACTAGGCAGAGAGTGTCAAGTTTACTCATAGCAGAAACCACAACTAAATCTTCCCAGAACCACTTTTAGCCAAACCAAACTAGATCAATACCACATATATAAATAAAGAAAATTATTAATCCCACAAAAAATAAAAAATAAAATCAATTTCCCAGAACCATTTCCATCCCACCAAAAAAGGAAAAAAAAAAAAAAGAGAGAGAAAGAACTCAAACCAATCCGAAATAAACTGAACACAAAAACACAAACCATCACCTTAAACCCATACTTAAGCCTTCCCACAACCGGTTTCAGCAAAACCAATTGAAACCACAACCACTATCCAAAAAAATATTCTAGAACCATTTCCATTCAATTAAAAAAATAAATAAATAAAAATAAAAGGTTTTGTTTAAGCTGATAGGTGTATCACTCAATTGGATGAAATCAATGGGATGAAATGTCATTAGCACCTTCAAAATACAATAAAGTATATCAACCATCTCTTTGACTTCCATTGCCATAATGAATGAATCCATCAATGGTCTATTTGTAGCATTAGGACCACAAATAAAAGTTTTTCTTATCAGAAAATTATGGCATTGATAGGTTTTTAACACCCACACACCCCCCCCCCCCCCCCCCAAGTAGTCATTTTTATAGGGCATAATTAAGGGCCTTACCGTCATCCAAGTCTCATGGTAGGTCTTAACCTCACAGATAGCCCTACAAGGCATAAGCACAGCCTTCCTTCAAGTCTCATGAGGGAGGCGTTGTATCAATAGTCGCCACTGAAGTATTATTTCTTAGTGCTTCAGTAGCATGCATCTTGGAACAGTAAAGCCATCAAGCACTGGTGAAGCAAAATGTTTGGTATAGTCGTAATTCGTAACTAGACAAGCTCTTAAGGAACAATCTCAGCAACAAGGTAACATCGAAGTCGATCAGCTTATGTAAAATATATTGCTACCAATAGTCCATACATGAACAAGAACCCTGCTTAAAGTGGTGAAAGCGATGCCGATCCCTCACTACAATTTCACGATTAAAAGCTCTAGAGATGAATTTAGCTGCTGAATGACAATCATTACATATTCTCAAATTCTTCATAATCCTTATTGGTGTTGGTGGAATGATAGCAATAAGCCCAAAGGCAATTGCAAGCTTCTCACTGTGCCTAAACAGAGAGGTTTCCTTCTCTTCTTGATCAATGTCAAGGGAAACCTCATTTGTATCTGGTACATAACCTTCCATTTTCAATTTCTTATTCATTTCATCCAACTTATCCTCAATCTCATTTATTAAAGGATGTGTCTTATCTCCTGCTAGAAATTCATGGACTACTCCATTTGCTTCAATCATGCTACACCCTGGGGTCTTCACCACCCTATGCTGTATCATCGTCCCCCTAACTTGAAGAACATCATCCCAGTGACCTTTTGAAGCATATATATTGGACAATAGCACATGGAAACCATCATGGCCAGGTTGAAGCTCAATGAGCTTTCTTCCTACTCTCTCCCCCATTTCATTCTCACCATGTTTCTTGCAAGCTCCAAGCAAGGCACCCCAGGTAGCAACATCCGGTGCCATAGGCATACTCTCAAGGATTTCCTCTGCTTCTTTGAGCATTCCTGCACGTCCTAGAAGATCAACCATGCATCCATAGTGCTTAACATTGGGTTCTATCTGATGTTCTTGAACCATTGAATTGAAGTGGTGACGCCCCTCATCAACTAAGCCCATGTGTCGACAAGCCCCAAGAACTCCCATAAACGTTATCTCATTAGGCACTACACCACATTTCTTCATGTCAAAGAATGTGTCTAGTGACTTATCCACTAAACCATTTATTGCCAAACCAAGAATGAGAGCATTCCAAGTAGAAACCCCCCTTTCCTCCATGCCATGAAAAACTTCCAATGCATTTTCCACACACCCACATTTCATGTACATGTCTATAAGGGTTGTTCCCAAAATGACGTTAACCTTTAGACCATTCTTCTTTATATAAGTATGAATCCATTTACCTAAGTCAAGAGCAGCCAGGTGAGTGCAAGCTGATATTACACTAACCAAAGTGGTCTCATCAGGCCTAATTCCCTCAAGCTGCATTTCCTGGAACAGTGCCAAAGTCTCTGAGAAATGGTCATGCTGAGCATACCCTGATATCATTGCACTCCAAGACACAATATCCTTACAAGGCATGGAATCAAATAATTTCTTAGCAATTTCAACTGATCCGCATTTCAAGTACCCAGAGATCATGGAGTTCCAAGATATCTGGTCCAATTGGCAGCCTGCATTGAATAGTTTTTTGGCTGCCATTATGTCTCCGCAAGTTGAGTACAAGTGAATAAAAGCATTTTGAAGGTTAACATAAGATTCAATTCCAATTTTGACAACCAAGCCATGGATCATTTTTCCTATGTTGACAGCTAACAAATGCGCACATGCAGACAAAACACTAACCACCACAACCTCATCAACCATAATTCCATTAGTTTTCATTTGCATAAACATAACCAAAGCCTCCTCATACATTTCATTTTGCTCATAACAAGAAATCAACGCACTCCATGATACCATATCTTTCTCAGGTACCTCATTAAATAACTGACAAGCCTCAACGACATGACCTGTCCTGCCCAACAACACAATCATAGAATTCGAGGCAATCGTATTCCTTTCTGGCATCAACTCATAAATACACTTGGCATTCTCCACATCCCCTATCTGAACATACCCTGCCAAAATCGAATTCCATGAAACCGAATCCAAAACAGGACTTTCATCAAACAACTGGCGCGCATCACCCATACTCCCACAAACTGCATACATGTTAATCAATGTGTTCTGCACATAAACATCTGAATCAAAACCCAATTTCAAAACATGGTTGTGCATCTGTTTCCCTTCAAAATCTGATAACCGGATAGCACAAGCTTGAATTAGAATTGGGTGTGTGTAATTATCACTACCACCCACATTGTTATCCACCATCAATTTGTACAAAAAGATAGCCTTTTCAGGATAGTTTCTTTGTACATAAGCTCTCATCATGGTGTTCCAAATGAACCCATTTGGGTTCTCAATGTGGTTGAAGATTTGGAAGGATTGATGAATGTGGATAAAGGGTGAGTCAGTAGAGTGCTTGAGCATTCTGCTGGCAGCAAAGGTGTCTCTGATAAACCCAGTGAGGATCATCTGGGAGAGTATTTGGTTGAAAAGCTTGAGATTTTGGCATTTGGGCAAGTGGGTCTCTAGGATTGAGAGGTTTATGGTTGGTTTTAGAGTGAGTTTTTCATACAAAGTTAATTTTTTTGTGGTTGACGAAAAAGGATTCACTTTGATAAAATTCATAGGAAGAAACAGGAAAGGTTCGCTTCGTGTACAACAGAGTTTGCCAACAACATTAACAGAAAACAGCAAACTTTTAAGTTTTAACCATTTATTTATTTTAGGAGTGTACGAAAAAGTACACTTTGCTAAGTATACCGTCGTTGTAACCCAAAAGAGAAAGACAACTAAAGCCACCGGAATTGAGATCTGGTCCAATATTATATTATGCAATACTTTTTTAATGGTTTAGATTAAAAATTAAAAAGTTAATTTTTGATATTAATTATTGGATCAATAAAGTTAAAAAAATGTTAATAATTTTGAAAAAGTAAAAATGATGTAAGAGGAATTACATGGTGCAATAGCTAGCCAGATGACCCAGATCTCAATCCAAAGCGGCCTTCCAAGAAGTAGAGGCTTGGTGGCGTTGCCCATTGCTCAACACCGGTCCTTGACTATGACGAGAAGTTTGTTTTGATTTTTTTTTTTTTTTTTTGAAATGGTACCTTGACTAGTTGACTCATTATTTTTCAATAAAAATATAGAAAATTAGAAATAGAAGGAGTATAAATAATTCCATAATCGTGGGTGAGGAAATAATTTGTATAGTAGAGGTTGTACCAAAAAGGCGGTATATCATGCATTGGATGAACTCATGTATCTAATGCATATTTTTTGAGATTGAGTTACAAAGCGTGTAAAAATATTTTCTCTTATATCAAGTGTTTGACCATAAAATTTTTGGTTCCAAAATTGTTAAATGGTTTACACCAAAAAGATTTGGAAACAATTTTTCACTTGAGTGTAGCATTTGCTGGATGATAATTATCATTTGTGGCAAGTGATAAATACACTAGTTTTTTGTTCACTTTTTGATTTGATCTCTACCTTTGGGGTGATAGTGAACTGACATAATATACATGCAGATCACCTGGAGGTGCAGTTGTACAGAAATAAAGACTCGATGAACTTCAACTAATTGTACTTGATACATGCACGTACAACATCAAATGGAAGATACTGCTGAACAAGTCATGATATAGATTTTGATGATGACATTCAAAGAGTGAAAAAAATGGGTGAGTTTTTATATCCCATCATGGATCTTCAGAAATGTTGCATTTGTCATTTGCATTTAATGTATGCTACTGGTACTGTGCTTATATTGAGCCTGTTTTCAGTAGTGATCATTTTGTTGATGGCAACTATCTTTACCCTAAAACACGTCACAATTTAAAAATGATCTTGATGTGTCAATTTGAAATCATGACCTAACTTCAAATTCCCCTGCAGGTTTGAGAGCTCGAAATCCTTTGTAGGGGCGATTAGGCAGATTCTTTAGATCCAGTTTATCTATTTACAGGCCAGAGAGGCAACACCCATAATTGAAATGTGGGAAATGCATGGAAGCGCTCTAACCCCATCACAAGCACAAAAGTTCCAAACATATATGGAGGGGGCTTTGTCTCTTGGAATCTGTCCAATTGACCATGAGCAGGTCTGCAGAAACACACTAACTATACATAATCAAATTCCAACAATAGAATAATCATAAAAAAAAAATGCATCTTAAATCCTTAACCTAGGATTTTTTATGCAAGCATTTTAAAAATTCTATCATGAACAGGGTGCTCTGCTCTATAGTTGTTTGTGAACCCCTTTTTCTGTTCTTCTGAGTGTAAGGGTTGCTGGGGTATCTTTGGGTCTGCAGCTCATTGCAGCTAGTGAGTTTTTGGGTTGTATGTTGTGTAAATGAGCTGTTTGTGTCTTGTTTCTGTCTGATAAAAATTCTCATTCATATAATAATAATAATAATAAGAAAAAAAAACTGGGAATTTTATGGATGCAAACAGACGATACCATTTATTAGAAATGTAACTAGTCATCTAAGCACCATCATTTAGTTTTCAAAATCACACCCCCAGCTCCCATTTGGAATGATTCTCAAAAAAGGGGGAAAAAAAAGCTCCCATTGGGAAAGCGCACTTTTCTTTTTATATCATTTTTTGAAAGCACACTTAATTCAGCTAGCTAATAAGAACTGCGTTTTGAGAAACTTATAAAACGCACAGTGATATTTGGTACAAAAGCACTTAAAATAAGAGTGACCAATGGGCTCTTCATCCTCAATCAAACATCACAAAAGAAGACTAAGACTAAGACCAAGACCAAGACCAAGACTAATACAGGAAACAAGCAATAACAAGTAACAAGAAGACTAGACACACCCAGTAAAGACTACCAGAACCAGCAAAAGGAGCAACCACGAAAACCACCAACAACAAGCACAGCAACAACGGAGACCAGCATCAACAATTAAAAAACCCCCCACAGCAACAAGAGAATCAAAACAAAAATCTCAGAGGAACAAAGGTAACAGAACACTACCCAAAACATTTTCCATTTTCTTGCTCCAATCCATTGGATACACAATATATTCGTATAAAGGTAGAACCGAGAGAGTTTTGTTTTGTTTTTGTTTTTTTGTTTTATTTTTTTATTTTTATGAAGAGAGAGAGTTTTGTTTGTTAAAATATGAATAAACCGAGAGAGTTCAAGAAGGGTACCGGGTACGGGCATACATAAGTTTTTTTTTTTTAGAAAAAAATAATATGGACATACATAATTATTAAAACACTGATTGTATCGTGAATATTTTTTTTTTTAATTTTTTGTATGTGCATTATAAGATATATAATAAAATTTATAAAAATATAAATAGAAGATGAAAACTCGTTATAAATTCAAAATATATTTAAACTAATGACTAATATAATAATAATTTTATAATAATATTTAACAAAACTAACTAAATAAATCAAATTAACACACACACATATATATATATATATATATATAACTTCAAATTAATTAAACTAACATATTATATATAATCTATAACATATTAGCCAAAATAATAATTTCTTTTCATCATAATCTTGCCTAATCCATTACATCTAAGTCAATGTTATCATCATGTTCATCATTTTGCAAAATTATTTTTTTCATTATCAAAATTATTTTTTTCATCAAAATTTTCTTTTTGAAAAGTGTGCATGTGGGATGAAGTTAATAATAAAAATAACAACGACAACAACAACAACAACAAACAACTGACCTTTGATTGACTTCTGATAAGAAATTATTTACTATTTTATGTGCTCTAATGATCGGTTTTGTGCCAAGAAACTTCCATGATATTGCAATGAGTCAATCAAGTATTTTTAGAATACTACGAGTGTAAAATTAATGCGTACTCCTTATTCTCATATAAATGTAGGTCCTAATAATTAAATTTATGGTGAGATCAATTATTCATGTAAAAGGAAGGAGTAGGCATTTATTGTACTCCAGGTGTATTCGATAATTTTACGAATCAGTATGACATTTGGAAAGTTAAAAAGTTATTGGTCACACCCAAAGTAATAAAAGCGTCTATATGAAAGGCTCCTCTTGAATGCTTTCACCTTCATCCTAATTTTTCATTCACTTTCCTTTGTTACATTACATCCACAATCCCTTTATGATTTTCTTTCTCCTCCTTTTAGATCTTCTAACATCTCCTCATAAAACCCAATGGCTCTTATGGCCAGCAAAGGAGCATCATCAACCTCTTTCACCCACCGATACAAGAACTTTAATGTCTTCTTGAGTTTCGAAGGTGAAGATATCCGCCTTGGTTTTGCGGGCCATTTGTGTAACACTTTGCGTCGTCAAGGTATTCACACCTTCATCGATGATAATCTCCTAAGAGAAGAACAAATTTCTGCACAACATCTCAAAACCATTGAGAGCTCAATGGTTTCAATAATCATATTCTCTAAAAATTATGCATCCTCGACTTGGTGCTTAGATGAACTTGTCAAGATTATTGAGTGTAAGAAGAATGATCAGTTGGTGCGACCGATTTTTTACAACATGGATCCATTGGAAGTTAAAAAAGGAAAGTTTGAGGAAGAACTAGCTAAACATGAAGAAAAATTCAAAGATAACGAGAAGGTACAAAAGTGGAGGGAAGCTCTATGTGAAGCATCCAATATACATGGTTGGCATTACAAGAACAAGTATGTATTTAATGATTATTGTTGTATTTTTACTAGTTTTAATGGTTTTGTGATGACCACTAGATTCCATTGTTAAACAACAACAACCCCTAACTGTTTGATTCCCCTCTCCCCCCCCCCCCCCCCTCCCCTAGTTTTGAAAAATTATGAAAGCATTTTTTTCTCATCCTATTTATACTAAGGTAGAATTTAGTTCATGTTGATATTTCTATTTTATACTCTAACTCACCTCATGTTTATATGCTTTGTGAATGATAGCTGCAGTGAGTCCAAATTTATCCAAGAAATTGTCAAAGAGATCTCAAATTTTAAATTAAACCGCATGCCATTATTTGTTGCTAAATATCCAGTTGGAATAAGTCATCAGGTAGAAGCCATAAAATTACTTTTAGATATCGGGTCAAATGATGTTCGTGTGATAAAGGTGTATGGCCTTGGTGGAGTGGGCAAGACTACCACGGCTAAAGCCGTTTATAACATGATTTATGTTCATTTTGAAGGAAGCAGCTTTCTAGAAAATGTTAAAGACAAGTTTGGGACATTTGATGGTGTAATCAAATTACAAGAGACACTTCTTTATGATATTTTAGGGGGTATAAATTTGGAGGTTCACAATGCATGCAGAGGAATCAATTTGATAAAGGAAAGACTTTCCAATAAAAGGATTCTTTTAATTCTTGATGATGTGGATAGATCAGACCAAATAGAAACATTAATTGGAAAATGTGATTTGTTTGCTTCTGGAAGTAGAATCATTATAACCACAAGAGACAAAAACTTGCTAGCTACTCTTGGAAAAGGTCTTTTAACCTATAAGGTTAAGGAATTAGATGATCATGAAGCTCATGAATTATTTTGTTTGCATGCGTTCCAAAGAAACAAACCCAAGGAAGATTATTCAGAACTTGCAAACCAATTTATATGCTATGCTAAAGGCATTCCACTAGCTCTAGCAATATTAGGTGCTGATTTGTATGGAAGAAATAAAATGGAATGGAAAAGTGCATTAAATAAGTATGAAAAAATTCCTAACAAAGAAATTCAAAAAATACTCCAAAAGAGTTATGAAGGATTGGATGAAACTGAACGAGATATTTTTCTTGATATTGCATGTTTATTCAAGGGATTTTGCAAGAGTTATGTTGTAAATATACTAAATTCTTGCAATTTATACCCAATTATTGGTATTCAAAGACTTGCTGAGAAGTGTCTCATAACTGTTGATCGACATGATAAATTATGGATGCATGACTTGGTAGAACAAATGGGTAGGGAAATTGTTCGACAAGAATCGCCACATATACCTGCAATGCGTAGCAGGCTATGGTGTTATGAGGATTCTCTTGAAGTATTGACGAAAAATACGGTATAACTTGGTTTCATTCCCCTTTTCCCTTTTCTTGATAGGGAAAATTTAATGAATTTCTTAATTTTTGGTTTTTGCTGGATATATATATATATATATATATATATATATTCCTTTTGTTATGGAAGGAAATTCAAGTCCCCCTATATGGTTAAAATTTAATAGTTATTATATTTTTGGTGAATTCTTTTGCATGATGTGATTCACTAAATGTTTTGCCTAATCAGGGATCGGGAAAAATTCGAGGCTTGATGATATGCCCACCTAAACGAGCAAAGTTGCAATTAGAAGCTAAATGTCTTGAAAAGATGAAAAATCTCAAGTTCCTTATAGTTAATAATGTAGATATTTGTGGGGGTATTGAATATCTTCCCAATGAATTAAGGTTAGTTGATTGGCCCGAATTTCCTTTCTCTTCCTTACCATTCAATTTTCGTCCTCAAAAACTTATTGCACTCAACATGCCAGAAAGTCAAGTTATATTGGACAGACTTCTTGAGGTATAGTCATTTTTATTTATTGATTGATTTTTTCTTCATTAAACTATCTCTTAAGCTTAATTTGTTGAAGCTAAATTAAATTTTTTTTCTCTCCCTACAGATGGGACAGTTCAGAAACTTGATATATATGAATTTTCATTCCTGTCAATACATAAGGAAATTATCTGACTTATCCATTGCAACCCCAAACATAAAGCAATTGAATCTTAATGAATGTAGAAATTTAGTTGAAGTTCATGACTCTGTTGGATGTCTTGATAAGCTTGAAAAGTGGGACCTCTTCGACTGCACTGAACTTCGAATTCTTCCAAGCTGCCTCATGATGAAATCTCTTAAACATTTAAATCTTTATATGTGCAAAAGGCTTGAGAAGTTCCCTGATATTCCGCATGAAATGGATGGTTTAAAGTATCTAACATTTATTGGGACTGCTATTATAGAGTTGCCCCTATCATTTGGAAATCTCACTGGGCTTGAGGAATTACACCTAGGTTCAGGTCTTCTTCCAAGTAGCATATATAATTTGCATCTTCACAGTCTCCATATTTGGGGTGATGTCAAATTTCTAAAGGACATGGAGATTGATAGACAAGTGTTGTGCAATGATTACAATGACTTTTCCAAATATAGGTTTCAGAGCAGCTTGACATGTCTAGCTCTTTATTTTTCTAAAAATAGTTCAGAAATAGATTTTATTTTGAATTGTGGCCCAGTCTCATTGCAACGTTTATGCATACAGAATGACGAATTTACTCTCCCAAAAAGCATTATTAGATTCAATCGATTACGTTGGCTTGAATTTACAAATTCCTATTTCCTTCAGGAAATTCCAAAGCTTCCAAAAACTATAAGAGGAGTAAATGCATCACAATGCTTCTCCTTGAATTCAGAATCATTAAGCAAAATAATGCTTCAGGTATCTCTCTCTTAAATTTATGAATAACAATTTTGGTTATGTTCTCAAATGGTTTTCTAAATTTACAAATTTTAACAATTGTATGCAGTTTGGAAGAATTTTAGTGCTTCCACAAAATATGGCATGTTTTGGTGTGAGAGATGAGAAATTATTGGATTTTCAGTCACCTAGGAGACTATCGCAACAGACTGATCTTCCTACCTGGGTCCCTCCTTCCAAGTTCTTTGAATTTCAAAGTGAGTTCTGTAAAAGTGAGTATTGGTTGCGAGATTATTATGACGATGACACTCCATGTGATTGTCACATTATATTACCAGGAAATAAGATACCAAAGTGGTTCAACCATCAAAGCAGTGAAAGTTCCATATCATTGTGGGTTGGACCAGAATTTCCAACATTTGCTCTTTGTGTTGCTTTTTGTCTGGTGGATGAAGATGAATACGATTTTGCTTGTGTTGTTGACATTTTCACCAACGGTCATAAACGAACGCTAGTAAAGAAATTCTTTGATAAAATGCATTGTGATCATCGATGGTTTTATGGCGCATCTCATAGGTTGTTGCAGCAGGAAGTTGGAAACTTGATTCAAGGAGATTGGAATCATGTTGAAATTTCATGTAAAATCTCTCTTTGGACTAGTACAATTGGCAGAGAAATTGCTCCTACCATTGCAAGGATGGGGATCCATGTGAAATGTATTTGTGGTCTTCATAATTCGGTTATCTGCCATGAAAACCATGATGAACTAGTCCAACCACAAGGCAATCGAATTTCAAAGAGAATTGCACACCAACGGCTCAAACCATTTCTTCCTCGAGGTTGCCATTTTATCCTGCGCAAACTGTACCATACCCTGTGCCCAATCAGGAGCACTTCTGGTCAACCATTACTAAAAGCAAGAAAAATCAGCAACAGAAGAAAGAGGTCCTTATAGTAGCAAGGAGTAGCAATTGTTTGTAGGGAGCTCAAGATCATTGCCAGTGTCCAAATGATCGAAGAAAATGACAACCTCTTGATAAAAAATTTGAATGAATAATTATTTCAAGGTACTATTTTGACATTCTTGCTCCGTCCCTTTCAAAGCATTTCAAAAATTCATCTAAAATTTTTGCAACCTGCTGACAATATTGGCAAGTCAAAATACTCGAGCTCCAACAATGAGCCTAACACTGGAGCTGGTTGAGTGTAATTTCAATTGACTATGTTATGATTTCAGTTGGGACAAATTAAGTTTGGCTTCAAACTGGTTCGGACTTATTTTTCTCCAACCCTTGTGTGCTGATTTATAGGACTATCCATGTGTTATAAGACTATTCAAAATTTCTTTCTATTATAACTTTTCAGACACTGAACAATTTTTTTTCCCTTTGTCTTGATGTCTATTCTTTCTTCTTGTGCAAAGTTGCAGCCCAATATTTTCTTTATAGGAATTTATATGATCTTCTCCCTGTTGAGTTTTAATGTAAAAATTTCTATCTTTGCAGGCTTAGGACTTGGAACATTTTTTTTAAGGGCTCACTGGAAGGGAGTTGTATTGGCTTGATTCAGTCAATGAAGATAACAAAAAGAGGGGAAAAAGACAAAAAAATTGTGCAGTTTATGATTCTTCTTCTATCCATTCAATATTTATGTTTTCATTTCTTACTAATTTTGAGAAATTAAAGTTCATATTTACCACATGCATTGAGATTCTAAATTGCATACCAGAAGATAGTTATTATTGTTTATTTTACTTCTCTAAGTTTGATTGTTTAAAATAAAATTCATTTGAGGGGCATCAATTTATATTTGGTTCTTTCATCTTCTCCCATTCAACCCCTCTTCATTTTTATCTCCTAAAGAGCCCCTCTTCATACCATAACACCAAACCACCACTTCATGACCATCGATCTCCCACAAGATCCACAGCATCAAACAAGTTGTCTCCTCCATAAGTCCGGTTATTCGAAGAGAATTTCAAGGTGAGCTTTCATCTCTCTTGATTTCATATGTTCTTGCCTAGCACTTGTTTAACACTTGATTCCATGAGTGAAAGAAATATGAAAACCTTTTAATCAAAAATTGAAGAAGGTACTATTATGATATTGAAATTATTTTCTTTTAAGTCATTTTTGGAAATTGGTTTGGGTGGGAGAAGGATTGGCAAGTCTTCTAGGCTGTAAGAGAGAATCTCTTTCTGCCATATTAAGTTTGTGGATGCAGCTAGGATCTTTATCTTAGCAATTTGGAATTTGATGATTGAACAGTTATTGACATTGAGGTTTGAAAATTTTGTGTTTGTCAAAAGTGGGGGAGGGGAGATTTCTCTTTTAAGAGTGCTCTTTGGTGTTTGCTAACCTATTTTACTCCTCTATTTGATATGCTGATCCATGTGGCTTATGTGAGATATACTGAAGTGCAATTTCTTTTTGTTTGGTGTGATTTGATAATTAGGTTTTGTTTCTTTCTATGTCAGACAAAAGTTTGGACAAAAAAGCCTAATGCTCTCCAATAGATTTTCTTGTCCTGCCCTGACATAAGCTTGGAGGAGGAAATGCACTATCTCGGGTGCACTTTTTTGTCATCCCTAACAACACCCTTCTACATGTTATTGTTAGGAAGCCTTAGTTATTGTTTTGTTCTCATGAATTTGTAATCATGTTAGCTACTCAGTGATAAGGAAGAGTTTTTATTTGGTTTAGTTACTAATTATCTATAAAGAACCTTGTCAGAAATTTTGAGTTGGTAACTTAATGACAAAGGCAGGGGAAGGCCTGTATATGAAAAAAAAATGAGCTTAAAGTTCCATGCATTAAATCAAGATGTAGTTGCTTTGCTTATGCTGGAAGTTGAAAATAAATCTTGTTATTTTGCACTCTCAATGTGAGTCGCTCTTCTTTCTTAGTTCTTGTGGTTTGATATTAGGCTATACAATCCTCAAATTAAAGGAGGGATTTTTGGATGGTAATGAACTTTGATTATCTGCATCCAGATTGTCTGCCATTTACGTTTCAATTAAGTTAATTGTGGGTTTGTTACAGTTCATATTATATTGGTGTTTGTGCAACATCAAGAATGTGGTAGATTTTGCTTCAGTGCAGCCAAGGCTTATATGCAGACTAGTTACCATAAAAAGAAAAGAAAAAGGGCTTGTTAGCACATGACAAGATCGTTAGAGGTACCCATAATATTCTTTTTTTGGAAGAAGTTTAGAGCTTATTATTGAGGGAGGTTTTTTAAATCAACTTGAAGTACAGATTCAATTTCTGGGGGCATAATCTTCCATCCAGACTAACAAATAAGGGGAGAAAACAACTCGTCTTGCAAGTGAATGAGAGTTACAATGCCTATGTACATAAGAAACACTTAAAGCTGGGAAAAAAGAGGCAAGGTACTGCACGTCATTCGCAATATGATCAAATTGTGCAAGGAAACTGCAGCCACTCTCAAGAGCATTGATGAGGAACTCAGAGTCTCCTTCCAAGATAACCCTGTCGACGCCTATTTCCATTGCAAATTCCAGTGCTTGCCTTGCTGCCAATGCCTCAACTTCAATGACCGTGAAAGGCAGGGGCGGAACTGTGTGTATAGCAGGGGATGCCAAGGCCCCTACAAAAATTTTACAAAATAGTTTATTGTAGGTTAAAAACTAAAAATGTGACTCAATACCTTTTTTTTTATGAGCTTGCCCCCCTTCAAGGAAATTGATCACCACCCCCCCCCCAAAAAAGTCCCTTACAAGCCTCAAAATTGCTTTCCCAAACACGTAGCCACTACACTAGCCTAGTTTCTTTTTCATTCAACTACAGAAATTAATTTCCGTTACCCAGTACTTTACTTTTTCAGCCATGAACCACTCAATTCTAAAAAAAAATCTCATCTTGGTGCAATTTTTCTAGTCTCACTCTTCATTGACTTCCATTAATTTAGTAGTCTGATAGTCACATTCTTATTCAATTACTTTTTTTTTTTAATAAGGAGTTTTCTTAATTGAAGTTAAGGGGAAATAGTTTTAAATCTTAAGAGGTGCAAAAATTTTCTTATCTTTTTTATTTATATTTCAGTTCAATTTCCATTTATATTATCTTGTAGCTTATGATTTTAGTTTTTTTTTTTCTTTTTAATTTATAAAGCCAATTGATCATCCGTTGATGAATACATTTTCTTGTTATATTGGTATGTTTAGTCATTAGATTATTTAAAGAGGAGCTAAATTTGATGCCAAATGTTTTACTATTGTAGTATAATGCTACATTGCCACTTTAAGGTCAAGATGCTAAGCCCTTTTTTTGAATTTTTTTTTTTTTTTATACATGTGTATTGCAAACTAAAAAAAATTTGTATACTCAAAAGGATTTAGAAACATATAATGCTCTTGTAGTGCTTTAAGTTTTTACTTGTATGTTGATTCAAAATAATAGCTTAGTCTTGGCCCCCCAAGCAAAAGTTCCTAGTTCCGCCCCTGGTGAAAGGTAGAGGAATCTGTTCAGATAGAGAGGCCATAACCAAGCCAGCTTCATTCCGTATTACCACTCCCACTCCAGCACAGTTCATGTTGTCAAAGATAGAAACATCGAAATTAATCTTATGCCAAGATTTATCTGGAGGGCGACATGATGTTACCGAACTCACAGAAGGTGAAGGTGCAGAAGTGTGAGGCATTGTAAATTCAAGCAGCTGCTCTTTTGCTTGTTGTAGGATTTGCTCGAGTGTACTTGTTTGTTTACCCAGCCGAAGGTTGTTTCGTAGATTCCATAGAGCCCAGATCACTGTCGAGAACAAAGTAGAATCTCTATTATCAGCAAGTAAGTTGACAAAGCATGGACTGTGCCTCAGGTTGCTATGGTTCCAGAGTGGGACTTGGTTCCACTGTTCTTCAAGTTTTGGACAAAGGTAGAGAGCATGTGTCACATCTTCTTGGTGAGTTTGACAAATTTCCCATATTCCGCTTGTGATTGCCTGTCGCTTTAGGAGATTTGTCTTTGAAGGCAAAGAATTCCTACGCGCTCGCCAAACCAGATTTTTAACCTTGCCAGGAACATTCAGGCTCCAAATTGACTGCCAAAGCAGCTTCAAATTATCTGAACCTGAAATCCAGGCTGTTGCCTGTTGGTTCTGGAATTTGGATTGCAGAAATTTGTATCCGGACTTGACAGTTTGATAACAATTTGGATTATAGGGCCAGGTTAGGGTGTCAAATTGATGAGTTCGGCATAAGGGTTTTTTTTTTTTTTTTTTTAAATGCGGCTTCAAAATCAAAAAGAAAATTGTCACCCCAAATCCGGACATCTTCCTTCCAAACCCATGTTTGTAAGATGGAGGAGAAGCCATGTTTGTTTTGCCAAGAGTGGATCATTATACCTATAATATTCTTGTTGCTTTCACTATTCATGTGTCACCAAGAATGAAAGACTATTGCTTTGACATATGTGTACATATATGAGCAATTATTTGATTAGCTTGTTATATAGATGGCATTTAAACAAACATATATTTTTATTGAAGACTTTGCAAAATAATTTTAAACTGTCGTGTCACTAATAAAATAAAAAAGTGAAGTTTTAGATGTATAACATTAAATGGTGTAATTGTAGAGAGAGAAAAAGGAGTTTAAGACAAAGGATGAGACGATATGCAGGAAAGAGGTAGAAAAATAGAGATAAAGGGAAAAGAAGAGAAAACAAGATAAATCCTAAGCTTCACTACCTAGAATTTGCCTGAAAACCTTAGGCATCAATCATCATCACCTGATCGTGCTTTTTTTTTTTTTTTTTTTGAATAATCACCTAATGGTGCTTAAAATCACCACCGAGCAAAAAAAATATTCTCTAATCATAAATTTCTTACTATTAAATTCCTTCACGGTTACAAGAGCCACTATTTTTAATAGGGCTTCCAAGATTACATCAATATTGAAAGTTTTAATGTCATAACTATATCCCATAAAATCCTCAAAAACATTAAAGACCAAATTCAAAATTCAAAAAGAAAAGTAGTTCCAAATTCAAAAATGAATAATTTTGGTGCTCCTCGCATCAAGACCGCAATAAATAAAAAGGTCTAGAAAAGTATTTACACCAATTTGAGGATCCAATTCAAGGATGTAAACAATCTTCTTGGTCGTAATGGATTTTCTTGGGATGATACCAAACAAATGGTATTTCAGATTATCATGTGTATTTCAGATTGTTTTATTTTTACTGGAATAAATTTTAAGTTACTTTATTTAATTGTTATGGCACTGTGTTCTCTTTGAATTGCATGTGCAGATCTCAACTATAGGTACTACCTCTCTCGTTTCTTTTAAAGCTCACAATTCTGCAAACCTTACTTTCAGCATGGAGAAAACTGTAAGCATCAACAAATATTGCTCTTTGCCCCCATAGCCTTTTTAGATGCTTGCAACTAATTCATGCCATTTGAACATCCCATTGATTTCCTTCCGCCTCCATTTCCCTCTCTAGTTTATAGTACTCTTGGCCAGGTCCTCTCTTCACTTCATAATAGAAAAAGAGGCCCCCAAAAACTGAGCAGATGCCTGTATTGCTCATGGCATTTGTTATGAGTGTGTACTAAATGTCCACTAGGGAACTGCTTAACTGCCTCACATTGCTTGGGGCACTTCTGGAATTGCTGCTAGCACTTCTTGGGCCCAACCCAAAGTACTTGTATGAGGAAATTCAGTGGGGGATCTTGTTCCTGATGTGGCGTTTGCCAAAGCAATTCAGCAGCAATGGCCATGGTTGGCTACTTTGTTGGGCCAATGTTTAACATGCTTGTTTGGCTTGGAACAGCTTTTGTCGTACGAACATCCAATTTTTATCCAAATGCTTATGTAACTCCTTTTCCCTGTGGGACTTTTGACAGCATTTATCTTCCTTTTATTGAATTTGATAGGGTCTCTGCCAGTGATTACTTGATACAGATTCCGGGGCCTAGGTTCTGGTGCTTGTCTTGTTCTTCTGTATATTCTTTTATGACCATAAACTTAGAAATTGCCAAGTTTTGGGTTATTTTTCTGGATTATTGATCAAAATAGTTCACTGATAGATGGCAACCAATGTGAGAGATGAGCTGCTACTTTTTGGGAATCTCTGCTTGGTGAGATGCCAGGGTATATATATATATAGAGAGAGAGAGAGAGAGAGAGAGAGAGAGAGAGAGAGTAAAAGTGTGGCATAGAGGCTGTTGTTGTGCCAAGTGTCTATCTTCTCTCTACAACATCGTTAAATTTTCATTAATTGGTAAGTTTTGAGCAGAAAGACACAATAATGAGAAGTTGGTGCATGTATGTCAAGTCCACAGAAAGGCAGCATGGTACAACACAACTTGTATAGTGAAAAGTTGTTAATAAGGTCGTTCGAGGAAAACCTTTAGGAACACTAGCTCAGATGAAGTACTGAATGGGAATTTTAGTGCAGGTCAACACATGGTTTGATGTGTACGGGTGAAGGACATTGGTACTATTTTGGGTGTGGACTTGGGTACTAGCTACGTGGAGGAATCCTGGGAAACCAATGTCGATTCATTTGAAATAATAGGGAATCGTGAGACATTTGGAGTGTAGAGTTCATATTTTTAGGTTGGCAAACCATAACCAAATGTAATCCATTTATAGTGTTCTTGGTGAGTCCTAAGTGTGTTAAAGGTGTATTTTATAGTCCAAGACAAACACCCAAGTTCAAATCAAGAAAGAATCAAGTTCAGTGCAAGAAAAATGAAAATTCTGTAATTTCAACACCTAGCTCGATTCCTTTGATCGAATGAGAGTTGCGGATCAGCAAAAAAATGAAACGCAAAATAACCCATAACTTGCTCATTTCAAGCCCAATTCATGATCCATTTTTTGTGCTATTTAAAGGACATCATAGGCTATCCCTAGATAGGCTTTTCAGGGAGAGAGAAATCACTATTTGTGTAGCTAGGGTTTGTATAGCCAAGTTTCTCTCAATCTCACTATATTGGAGACATTCAAAGTAGATCTGAGCCTCCATCTATTCAACCAGTGAGATTTCCAAGAGCACATAGAGAAATATCAATATAGTAGTACCTTTCGGGAGAAAAAAAAAGTATAAGATACAAATTCCCAAAGCCGACTGGTGCCTTTGCACAACTTACCTCCACCCACACCAGATATGCATTATATAAATGCCATAGAGAAAAGCACTTAAACAAGACTAACCAACCAAGCTCAAGCTACGCCACTGTGATTTTTGGTATTAAAAAGTATTAAAATAAAAAATAAAAAATAAAACACTTAAATAAGAGTACACCAGAAAGAGCCCATGATAGAAAACAAGCAATAACAAGAAGAGAGACACACCCAGTGAACAGGATCATAATCAACAATAGAAAGAAGACATGTCACATGTGTCACTTTTATTTTTTTATTTTTGAGAAACACTTAAAATAATTGTACACAATAAAATAGGGAGCAGGACAAGAAGAGTTTTTATGTAAATAAGCATCAAATCTTGTGGAGTGTCAATCAATGAGAGAAGGTGGAAGAGTGTCAAAAGTGTGTGTTCTATAATAAAAATAATTTTCATTACTAAGCTTGCAATTTTTTTTTTTTTTTTTTTTGGAGGAAAAGGGACACAATTAAACACACAATGAGGTCTATGGAAAGTAATAAATGAGGATAGAGAAAATATGTTATTAATTAGGTAAATAAGGTAGAAATCCTTAATCATTTAATATTACTTTTTCAACCGTTGGATCTATTAAAAATCTATGGTACAAAGAAGGTAACTTGAACTCATTTCATATATATAAATTGTTTAAGTTATCTTTTTTATTTTTTCTAATTCACGAAAAATTATTTCAAAACCATCTGGCTTATGGAAAGAGATTAGGCAAAGCAAAGAAATTGCTAAAAAAAGCAATTTTAATATTAGTGAACAAATTATTTCAAAACCATCTGGCTCATAGAAAGAGCTAAGGCAAAGCAAAGAAATTGCTAAGAAAAGTAATTTTAATATTAAGGGGAAATTACACTATATTACAATAAACTATATCCTTGATTATACTTTGTACCATCAAATTTTCGAATGCAATTTTTGCATCCTAAACTATGACTCTTGTTACACTTTGCACTCTAACGTTAAGTTTGTAGTTAACTTAGATGGAAAAGTACAACATCACTTGAAAAGACCCAATTGCCTCTCTTTTCAATCCCTTAAAACATAAAGGAGAAATTACACAATATCACCCTAAACTATACTCTTGATTACACTTTACATCCTAAACTTTAAATTTCCATCTAAGTTAACAGTAAACTTGACGTCAGGGTGCAAAGTGTAACAAAGATCATAGTTAAGGATGCAAAACATGCATTTGAAAAGTTTATGGTGCAAAGTGTAATTTGTGATATAGTTTAGAGATGTAAAGTGTAATTTCTCCTAATATTAATGAACAAATTATTTCAAAACCATCTGGTTCATAGAAAGACCTAAGTTAAAGCAAAGAAATTACTAAGAAAGTAAATTTTAATATTAATGAACAAATTATTTCAAAACCATTTGGCTTCATAGAAAGAGCTGAGGCAAAGCAAAAAAATTTCTAAGAAAATAAATTTTAATATTAATGAACAAATTATTTCAAAACCATCTTGCTCATAGAAAGAGCTGAGGCAAAGCAAAGAAAATTCTAAGAAAAGCAATTTTAATATTAATGAACAAATTATTTCAAAACCTTCTGGCTCATAGAAAGAGCTGAGGCAAAGCAAAGAAATTGCTAAGAAAAGAAGTTTTAATATTAATGAGCATAAAATAGTTTTTCTCCTTGCCTTACCCTTTCTTTGATCCAATGGAAGGGTATCATTCCCGTGAAATATAAATTAACAGCAAATATTTCATCATGCCTTTTGTCCATGAATGTTACGTCAAACGGATTCACATCAGGTGCAATACCTCCACTTCCCTCACAATTTTTTTAACTTTTTAATTTTAACTTTTTAACTCTTTTTTAATATATTTTATTTAATGACTGAAATTAAAAGTTACTTTTTTTAACTTTCAATCTCACCCATTGATTAGGTATTACACCAAATGTAATACCCTAGATATTGCACCTTATGTGAATCCAAGGCAAACATGAAGAAACCAACAACATAAACAAAAGCATCAGTGACAACCCAAGACAAATTCTACATGCTGCGGAACGGCCCCACCAATGAAATTAAGTTCAAGGCAATAAAGGTCAATTAAAGTATAAGATACCTTTAGTCAAAGAATATAGGTTACTGGTGCCTTTATTGCGTTTTCAAAGTCACACTTCCAGTTCCTCTTTGGAAAGGAAGATGCTAATAAATGCATTTTTCCAAACTTACCCCACCCACAAGAAATCATTTTTCCAAACTTACCCCACCCACAATAAATTATTAGGGTTATTCGGGAGAAGTGTTGAAATGATCCTCTCAACCAATACAATAATGTCATTTATGAAAATAAATGAGTCAAATTCTTAATCAGCACAAGAATTAAAAATTAAAACTCATTAGATGGAGAAATTATACAATACTCTGGTGGACTATGTCACTTGTCTACTATTCCATTAAAAGACTTTCACCTGTTTAAAATTGATGAATTAGAATTATCCACCATGAGGATCTTATAATTTTTCCACTAGATGATGTTATATTTGCATATGTAGAAGCGTTTTATTGGCTAGAATGACTAAGAGGATCACTTTAACAATCATTCTAGTGGACCTAATAATTTCTCTGTGTAAATACGCATTATTTAAATGCGCACTTAAATAAGACTAACTAAACCCAGCGCAAGTTATGCAATTGTGGTTTTTGGTGATTAAAAAAAAAAAAAAAAAACTTGAATAAGACTACACCAGAAAGAGCCTTGAGAGAAAAGAAAATGAGCAATAATGAGAAGAGAATACACCCCAGTGAAGAGGACCAGAACCAACACATGTGTCACTTAAATATATATATATATATATATATATATATTTAGAAACACTTAAAATGATAGTACACAATCACTTAGCATGGTTTAGTGAGTCCAAATCTTCTATTCCACTTTTCCTGCTCCACTTTATACTCCACCAATAAATATTTGACACGTTATTAACTAATAGTAGTATTTAATTAATTAGGTGAACAAGTGGCAAGTATTTATTGGTGGAGTATAGAGTGGAGTATGAAAAGTGGGACAAAATATTTGGACTCTGGTTTAGTAAGCTATGCACTGCACATAATCATTTGAAAAATAGGATTATTCAGCTAATAATTTCATTTTGCAAAACTTACCAAACTCATCAAATAGCATTCACATCAGCTCATGTAAAAAAATTCTATCTATTTTAACATAAAAACATGCATCAAATGACCTATTTTACACTATATTTTATTAAAATATTATTTCTTTTATCAAATTTTTATTACTCTCTCAAATCATCTATCTCTCCTTCTCTTTTTGTATAAGAGTAAAAAAGTATTAAAAATAAATTTTCATGTGAATAGTAATTGTGTATATTTACAGATTAATGTAATAACAATATAAATTTACATAAGTTTACATGGATTAATGTTGGTGATTTTTGAAGTTTACACAAGTTTACATGTGAATGTGCAGAATTTACCCTTATGGCATTATTATTGTTCTTAATAAAAGACACTGTGATTTTTTGTTATAAAAAATTTAAAACAATTTAATAAGACTACACCACAAAGAGCCCTATATTTTTTTTCTATGAGTAATTACAGTAAACCCACATTTGATTTGGTCAGAAATCACTTTGCTTATCTGTGGTTTAAAAAATGTCACTATGCTCACTTGAGATTTGTTCTGTTTGTCTCCCACAACCCACCTTTGTTAAAAATGGGAGCAAATATGTATTTTTGCTATAATTTTATGGGTTGTGTTAACGGGCACCACACGGTGCCCGTTAACCCCAAAATTTTTTTACTTTTCCTGACACAATTTTTGTTTTTATTTGGTAATTTATGCCATTTTTTCAGTTTTACCGGTATTATTCAGAATTTTTTTACTTTTTCTGACAAATTTTTTTTTGTCTTTTTTACACTTAACCAGCACCAGGCGGTGCTGGTTAACATTCTCCTAATTTTATATATCTCTTCTCCCAAAACATACAAAAAACAAGGAAAACAAGATTTAAAAAAAAAAAAAAATGCTATCTGGTAAAAAATAGTTCATAAAATTTTCTAGCATTTCAAACTTCATAACTGCACAAGAACCCAGCCCCCTCTCTTGGTGAATTTTCTATGATTATTACATAAGTCTTGATGGGTTAACTGAATTTTGAAGTGGGTAATAATGAAAATTAAGAGATTGCATTGTTTTGGTGAGATTGAGCTTTGTGAACAAATGGGTTTTGGTAATTTTTTCTTTTTGGAGCAATTTTGAATGTAGTCTAGGATGAGGATATTATTCATTTCTTTGTTGAAATTTTTCTCCATTCAAAAATCATCTAGATCTTGGCTTTCCAGAGATAAGGAGACTTCACGAGCTTATTTCCCAATAATTCTTTTCTGGATTTGTTGTGTTGTTTATTATAAGTCACGAAGAAATTTGGGTTTTGGGTATAAAGGGTAGTGATTTTGATAGTGTGTTTTTATTAAATCTGTGTTCAAATTGTTAAAGCAAAGATTTGGGGTTTTGATAGTGGGTTTTGCTTTGATTCAGTCAGTTGTTTTGTTCACTAACCTGCACAAACCCACAACCAAGACTAAACTGGGGTTTGAGTGATCCTAAAGACATCTCCAAACTTCTACTGTTGCGTCAAGGTCAATAATGAGACTCTTTGTTAGTCTATATTCTTGCTTCGTAGTCATGTAGGTAGGTTGACTTCCCTTTTTTCCTCCCTGAGTGGAGACAGCTTTTGGTTGTTGGAAACCTTCTGTTTTAGTCACGCCACATGACATAATTCACGATTGAGAGCTTATCACCTACCATTGTCACAATCTGTGCAATGGTGGTAATATTGATTGAAATGGAGGTGGAAGCCATGTTTGAGATGAGAATTTGAGAAAGAAATACCACTTTTGTTGGTGGAATGCTTTGAGTGTGTTACAAAAACATTTTGTGATTTACTGGAGTTCTTGGGCCAGTTTTAAAATTTTTTACAAATAGAATTTTTTTTTTTTTTTTTTTAATTTCCTTGTTTTTGTATGTTTTGTTTTGTTTTGGGAAGAGAGAAACATAAAATTAGAGTAAAAATACATATTTGCCCTCATTTTTAACAAATGTGGGTTACATGAAACAAATAAAACAAACCTTAGAGCATTCGCATCAGTCCGTGTAAATTTTTTGTCTATTTTACAAGGAAAAACCTACTTTTTCTATTTTACACATCCACTTTTACAAAACAAACACATCAGTTTATCTATTCTACACATTTATTCAATAAAATATTCATTATTTTACATTTTTTTATTACTCACTCCTTCATTGCCCCTCTCTCTCTCACAGACCCACGGCCACCATCACCACCATCATCACCACACAGCCACCATCATCACCACCCAACCAGCATCATCAAAAGGAAAACCCACTCAAGCCAAGCCGATCAAGATCAAAACCCATTGACCCACACCAACAATCAACAAAAAACCAGAAAAAATGGATCAAAACCCACCTCCTCGCGATGGTCACCGGCCTGAACCAAAGTGCCTCGCAGCACTGCCACCTCCTCGCAATGGCCGCCGACCTCAAGCTCAACCAAAAATGGATCAAAACCCACACCCACAATCAACCAAAAAACCAGGAAAAATGGATCAAAACCCACCTCCTCGCGACGGCCGCCGGCCTCAACCAAAGTGCCTCGCAACACCGCCACCTCCTCGCGATGGCCGCCGGCCTCAAGCTCAACCAAAAATGGATCAAAACCCATGATATTCTAGGCGATAGACCCGTTGGAGAACTCATTCATGTTGTAGGCGACGGACTTGTCCGACGACTTGGCTTGCTCGACCTCATTCTCATCAGCGCCGATGGCAATCGGCGAAAGCTAGAGGAAGAAAAATGGATGAGATGAGAGAAAGGGAGAGTTGTGCGCCGAGAGAGAGAGAGGGAGCTGAGAGGCAGTTACACAAATGAGAGAGAAAAAATGTTAAAAAATGATATAAACATGCTACAGTGCCCGTGTAAATATACACGGCTACTGTAGCAACTTATAAATATACACAAGTATACACCCACTGATGTGGGTGTTTTTTTTGCTCAAATTGTATAAAAGTGATGACTTTTTCTATTTTGCACATTTATACACAATTATGCAAAGACTGATGGGAATGCTCTTAGGTGAGCAAAGTAACTCTTTTTAAACCACAAGTAGGTAAAATGATTTCAGGTCAAACCACAGATAGATTTTCTGTAATTAACCTCTTTCCTATAATTCCAAGAGAGACGTATAAGATACGCATTATATTTTTTTTTATAATCCCAAGAGAGACGCACAAGATACGTGTTATATTGTTTTCTATAATCCCAAGACTAAACTGGGGTTTGAGTGATCCTAAAGACATTTCCAAACTTCTAGTGTTGCGTCAAGGTCAATAATGAGACTCTTTGTTAGTCTATATTCTTGCTTCCTAGTCATGTAGGTAGGTTGACTTCCCTTTTTTCCTCCCTGAGTGGAGACAGCTTTTGGTTGTTGGAAGCCTACTGTTTTAGTCACGCCACATGACATAATTCATGATTGAGAGCTTATTACCTACCATTGTCACAATCTGTGCAATGGTGGTAATATTGATTGAAATGGAGGTGGAAGCCATGTTTGAGATGAGAATTTGAGAAAGAAATGCCACTTTTGTTGGTGGAATGCTTCAAGTGTGTCACAAAAACATTTTGTGATTTATTGGAGTTCTTGTGCCAGTTTTAAATTTTTTACAAATAGCATTTTTTTTTTTTTTAATTCCTTGTTTTTGTATGTTTTGTTTTGTTTTGGGAAGAGAGAGATATAAAATTAAAGCAAAAATACATATTTGCCCCCATTTTTAACAAAAGTGGGTTATAGGAAACAAACAGAGCAAACTTTAGGTGAGCAAAGTGACATTTTCTAAACTACGGGTAGGTAAAGTAATTTCATGTCAAACCACAGATGGGTTTACTGTAATTATCATTTTTTCCTATAATCCCAAGAAAGACGCACAAGATACGCATTATATTATTTTCTATAATCCCAAGAGAGACACATAACATACGCATTATATTCTTTTCTATAATCAGATATGCGCTAATATAAACACTACCTTTTCTTTTCTTTTCTTTCTTTGAGAAGGTATATAAACACCACTTAACTACATACTCAATCACACGGTACCAAGAAGACCGAGCAGATATACCAAACAGCAAACAAGCAATAAAAAGAAGACCAAAAACGAAAACCAAACTTACCAAATGGGATCAGAACCAGCAACAAAGGAGACTAGCATCATCAACAAGCACCGCAACAAAGGAGACTAGCATCATCAACAATTTAAAAAGGCCCCACCAGCAACAAGAGAAACACAGGTAGCAGATTCCATTTTCTTGCTTCAATGCATTGAATACACAATATACATACCTCAATATCTCACCTCTGTACACACTCACAAAATCACACACATACAACTTATGAAGCATAGACACTTCATTTAGAGTGTCGCATCCATGTCAGACACACAAGGTCGGCTCAAAGTATGAGGCAAGTAGGCGCCTAAGGCCCCCAAATTTTAGGATTTAAATCCTCTAGATTTCCTATGGTACTCTACCAGTAGATTTTCTTAAATCCTAACCACTCTTTAATGATTTAATGGTCAAGATTCTGCCATGTCAGCATTCCACTAACAATATTCTTAAAATAATAAAATAATGTTGCAAACAAAACAATTAAGATTATTGTTTGTGGAATGCTGACATGGTAAAATCTAGACCATTAAATCATTAAAAAGTGGTTAAGATTTAAGGAAATTTATTTGGTAGAGTATCCTAGTAAATCTAGAGGATCTGAATCCCAAATTTTAACAAATTAAAATATATATGTATCAATAGTTGTATTTGTAGGGTCAGCTTTTGTAGCCCAAGCCCAAAGGGTTTGGATTATGAGCCCAATAAACCCAAAACAATGAATTTGTAAAGAGTGGGTGAAAGAGCTGAGCTGGATGTGAGCTAAACAGTAACTAACTAAGGTATTTAGGAATGAATTAACATGAGATCATGCTTGAAGAGTTGAACAAATGAAAGTCCGAAGAGGTTTATGATTAATTGAACAGTGATTACAGTTCTTAGAGCTACAGTAAAGCTTATCTCTGTCTCTCCTTCTCTTTTTTCCCTCCCCCTATTATCAGAAGTTCCTTTCCTTTATATAGCATCCTTTCTCATCATCTCCATCGTCCACTTGTTCTTCATCTGCGTACCTACTTGAGTATATGTCACGTCAAGTATCTTCTTTAACTCTTTGAGAGTGGCGGTAGCTGAGGTTACACTGTTCAGGGGTCTTCTCCACATAAATGCGGCCAGAAAAGTTGCTGCAATGCATTAAATACGGTGGTAGCAGCTTTTCCTTTAAATATTTCTTCGTTCTTATCACTTCCAGACATACCCAGAACTTATCTTTATCGTTGGGGTTGCTAGGAAGATTATTCGGACCTTCCACACGTTTGATTGATCAAGACTATTCGTATCCGAGAAGTAAGACCTCTTCGGACCAATGGTGACCTCTTCGGATTGTACTCCTCCTTCATTTCCAGGTATCTTTCTTTCAGATGGACTCCATCTTAACCAATTCCTTCTCTTCGAACACACAGTAATCTTCAAACAGGACTCTAGGCCCATTACATAGGGTTGGACTTTTACCCCCCACAGTATTAATTAAGTCCCAAATATTAGCCACGAAATTAAAAGTAATTTTTTTATCAAAGAAAAACCAGAAAAAAGAAAAAAGAAATAGATGTGACAATGACTATTTGTTTTTCTCAATTTTAGAGTGTATAACTAATTATTCTCTCACACATAAATGCTGAAAAATCACTCTCTCTGTCTCTTTCTCAAAAAAAAAAAAATCACCAACCTCGATTTTTACACTGATTGTTGAAAAGTGATTTTTTATTATTATTAAATTTCTTAGTTGCTCTTCAGACCATCTTCACCATTGAATTTTACGATGAGTTTGCTCCTTCATTTCAAGTTTGAAAGTTCTCTAAAAACTCTAGTTATTTTTTTACTTTCCCTTTGTTTTGTTCTTGAAACTTAACTTTTACATTTTTTTAAAATTTTTTTTTTAAATAAACTTTCACGTTCACTTTCTTTGTTTTATCCACATCAACACTTCCATATAACTAATTACTAGTAAAAATTCTATTTATAGATATTTAATATATAATTTTATTAAAATTTTCAATCATAATTTTTTAGTATTTGGTTGCTTCACTCAATAGATAGTGTTTATTTTAGTTATACATTCATTAAGTAATACGACGGATTCTTTTTAATTCGTAATTTTGTATTTAAAATGAAAAAAATACCAAAAGTTAAATAAATCTTTTATTAATATTTAAAATATAAGAATAGGCCCCACGTAAAGTAGTTACCTTAAGCCCCATAATGTCGTACTCATATCATGTTCATGCTTCCTAAGTATCTATTGTATCATACAACGCATATACAGAAAACTCACAGTTCCCAAATATTATTTCACATTCGCATACATAAACACAACAACCTCACTGTCTTTAACCCAAACTCACCAAAAACAAGAACCAACGAAACAACAAACCCGACCTGATTATTACTGAGTCGTTGACATACCCGATTCATCAGAGGATGAGAGTTGGGCTGGGTGGCCCGTGTTGGATGGCCCAAAGTGTTTTTTAAATAACTGCAGCCCACTCTAATTAAAATTCAGATGGCCCACCAATTGAAGCCCAAATCCGTAAACATCTAGCCCAACAGACTTACAAATAATACCCAGCCAGCCCAGTCCAAAAACTTTAACACAGCCCATACCAAACCAACCCAAATTCACGTTAAAACACTTGAAGCCCAACAAAAATTTCGGCCCAATCCGCATTAAGCCAAGCCCACAAAATAAATTCAACAAAAACAACAATACTCGAGACCCATTCAAAAGGCCTAAATAAATTCAGTTTTTAAACCAACCCGACAACAAAGCCCACCAATCTGCACTTTGTATATTTACATTTCACACACACTTTGCGAAATTACTTCTTAACCCCAAAATTTTCACACAAACTTTTCCAAAATTATAATATGACCCCTAAACTTTTTCAAAATTTCAATTTAACTCCAATTTTTCTTAAATTACAGTCTCCAAATCCTTTTCAAAATTACTTAAAGTGTTTGTTTGGTTGGAGTGAAAAAATGGGGGAATAGAAAAAATGGAGAACCAATTTTATTCTTAAAAAAAGGAACCATTTTTTTTTTTTTACGACTTCATAAAGTGAGTAGCAAAAGAACCACAAAAAAATGGCACCAACGGCTAATTGTTTGTGGCTTTTTTTTTTTGGTTAATAAAAGGTGGAAATGGCTTTTTTTAAATAATAATTGTATAATTAAAAAATATTAGTTAGTAATATGTCTGTAAGTTATATAAAATATTTATAATGTTCTATATAATAAGAGTATAAGAATAAATTTATACAAACATTATTTTTTATCTTCTCAATTTTCTTCTCAACCAAATAAAAGAGTTTTTCCATCTCTCCAATTTTCCATTCCTCCAATCAAATGAAGCCAAAAGCTATCCAACATTTGAAATAATAAAAAGACTCTACAACCATTAGAAAATTATGAAAATAACCTAGGCACTTCCAAATAACCAACTGAACTTCAAAACACAAAAAAAAAAAAAAATCAATATTGTTATCCATATCACATCCAAATCATAAAAATCACACAATTATCTTTCTTTGAAATAAATTCATTACAACCAAGTCATTCAATTGCTTTGTTTGTTTTTCTCATGTATGTTAGGACTCTAATGCTATGTTTGGAAGTTTGGAGGGAAAGGAGAGTAGAGGGGAGGAGAGTATTGGGGAGAAGAGTAGAGGGGAATGGTTATCCTCACATTGTTTGGATGTTTTTAAAATTAAGTAAGGGAGAGGGGAATAATTAGTTTTTTCATAGTTTGTAATTTTGTTAATATGGTAATGGTAAACTTGGTGTTGGTATAAACACAATAATAATGGAAATAACACAACGAGAAACTGAATAATACTTTTTTGAAAATTATTAATTTAAAGAGAAAAATTACACAACACTATTTGGATTGAGGTGCAGTACTCGCTCTCTTTAAGGAGATTCAAGTCATTGGTTGGCTAAACTTTGTAACCGGTGTAGACATTTTCTAACTTGTCTCCCCAAGATACAACAGCCTAACCTCCACCCTTCACCTCCCCTTGCGCACGTATCTAACACAATATCTGAGACAATTCACATTAGCCCATTAATCACCACAATTAAAAAGAATAAAATAGTCTCTCTTGTTTTCAATGTGGGATTAAACATTCTCACTAACTCCTCATCTTTCATATTCACTTCCGCATCTTTACATTTATGTTGTAATATTTATTCATTTTAATTAATTAATATTAAAATGCTCCAACATTTGATAATTCATTTGGTCAAGCATTTTTATGCTCTACTCTCCTTCCAAATCTCTTCAATTTGAGGGAATTAAAAATGAAGAGTTAGAAGTAGTTAGATCCCCTCCAAATATGCCCCCTCTTACCTTAAAAATCATCCAAACAAAGTAATTTAACTTACTCTTCTTTTTTTTACTCTATTCCCCTCTACTGCCCCTACATCCCCAAACCATAAGCAAGGGTTTTACATGGTAGCTCTATAGTTACTCATGTGAAACTTGTGGAGCTGTCGCACCATTCAAGTTGCCTAGACCTAATTAATTCAGAGTGATAAAGCATATATGATCGTAATGGATTTGTTCCCTTGATCTAAGTCAACTATATTTAGTTCAAAGCCTATTTACATTAATCAATCCATGCCTTTTAAGCTTATGTATATATATGCTTTATGGCACGCACCAAATGGGAAGTCACTAGTATAAATTATTGCACTAAGAGTCGAACATACTAATGCACGTTGTACACATAGACATGTATCCCTAGTCCCTACTAGTGCGCTACAGCGCACGTAATGTGAAACTTTCATATTTTAGCTATAAAATATGACGAAATATTGCTGAATTTTTCCAATGCAGTTGAAAGGGTAATTATTTAGGCTATGATCTAAAAAGAAGTGAGAATTGCTTAGAGTGGCTTATAGGTGATAACAATAGGGGAGTCAGAAATTTATTTTTGTGGGGCCAAACAAAAAATAATATTTTTTCTTTATATATATTAATTATCTTCATATATGTATAATAGTCTCAAATAGTAATGTTAGTACAATTCAGTATACAGGTTAAATATTTTATAACTTGATGTGTGCTAAAAAATGCGTATTTATTAAAATTAAACAGTCAAGAGACAATATTAACAAAGAGAATGTGTCAATAATTTTTAATTTGCCCATAAACCTAGATTTACAATATAAATTATCACCACAATAAAGTATAATGATTAAGATAAAATAATAATAAACCAAAGAATGTTAAATAGTAGACAAACAATCGCTGAAATTTCAATACTAAAAATAAAAATACTAATCAGAAACAACTAATTACATGTTATATTATTATGTATATAAATTATATGATATATAGTAGCATATTTTTATCAGGTTTACTAATAATTTATTATATTATATTTATAATGTTATATAATTTATTTATTATTATAATAACAATTAAATATCATATCATATCATATCATCATATACTATATAATAAAAGTTGGGCTTAGAAGTCGTAGTTGTGCGAAATGACTTCACCAAATTGTAGAAATTTTTTTAGATTTTTAAATTTTAAAGATATATATATATATATAAATTGTCTTCTCCTATAATTTTTAAGTTGATAAAAATCTTAATTTGGTTACAATCCAAATTCTTCATTTAATCCATCTAATCCTTTGATAAAATTTTTAATTTGATTACAATCCAAATTATTCATCTAATTCTTATTTTTTTACGAGTAGTGTATTATTAATAAAAACAACTTTCTTATTTTTTTTAATTACTACACTACATGTATATATTAAAAAAAAAAAAAGGTAATGCGGTGATTCTCAAATACCACTTCCAAAAACTAAATAGATAATCTTAAGACACATAAATAAATAAATTGAATAGATAATCCTAAGACAAATCAATAAATAAATATAAGAAGAAGAATTTGATCACAATTGGAATAGTATTCCACATCAAATACCACTTATATTATATATAAGTTATCAACTATTCTTCTATTATATATATATCTATATATATATAATTCTTGATTAAACTGTGCATTGTAGGTCATAATATTAGTATAGAAGAAAAATCTAATTAAAAGAAGATGAAAAAAAAAAAAAATAAAACACCTTGGAATTCTACACCAGTAAACTTGCTTTTGTAGACTTTTCCTCTTAACCATGTACATGGTTGGAGGTATTAACTAATTGGATGGTTGGATTAAAACTGCTAGTGTTACACACCACTTGCTTCGTAAATAACGGAAGAAGCGAAGAAGAAATAGAGAAAAACAAGGCAGGTCATCTTCTCTAAAAAAAAAATAAAAAAATAAAAAAAAAAGATCAATTGAGAGAGAAGAGAGATGGATAAAATGTCAAAGAGTCACCTATTTTGAGTGCCAGAACTTGGTGGTGTTTGCAATTGCATGGTGCTGCAAATAGGTATCCGAGCCGTCTGTAGTAAGTTCCAAAACTGTTTTTTTAACTAGGAAAATTAGTTTTTTTTTTCTTTTATCTGTTGAAATAACAGTAAATGTCTATATATTTTAAAATTTTGATATATATCGTAACATTTTTCATAATACTTTCACAATAAATTCTAAGTGACAAGTTATTATCAATTGTTATTAGTGGATAAAAAAATAATTTTATGGGTTCAAATTAGAACCAATAACAATTTACCACTTATGATTTGTTGTCAAAATATTGTGGATGTAGCAATTCTGACTTCCTTATTTATAAAATGAATATTTTTCCGAGATTTGAGGAGCAAAAAGCATATTCTTCTTTTTTCTTTTTTTTTAATAAAATGTTGTGGATGTAGCATATTTATAATCCATTTGGGATCCGTTTATTTTGTTAAAATTGAAAATTTTTTACTGAAAATACTATTAATAAAAATAAAAGTTAACTGAAATAGTACAATAAAACCTAAAAATAACACCAAAAAATATAGTGAAACCTATAAATAGTAGTAAAAATAAATTAAATAGTAAAATAAGTTGTAAAAATAATCTTTATCAAGTAGACATCTAGTAGTTGAAAATTGTTTAATTAGTTGGGACAACTCATATCTCAATATTTCTACTACTTTTTTCCAAAAATTTTGGGTGCCCATGCCCCCCTTCAGCACCAACGTGGCCACTGTGTGGCAAGAAAGTTAAGAGTCATTTAATAATTTTGTACTAATAACGTTATTTATATTTTTTAAAAATATATATAAATAAAAAATTGTATAAAATTACGTATAATATTATTTAAAAACTAAAAAAAGCTGCTTAAACCATCATAAGAGCATCCGTATCAGATGTGGCAAAAATTATGCCATTTTGCCACACTAAAACCTTACTTTATTATTTTGCCACATTATTTTACAACATACCATTTATCAGATGTTCTATATTTCAATTCTATACATTAAAATAATATTTACTACCCATTAAAATAATATATTAATTACTCACTCAAAAAAAAAAAAAAAAAACACAACAAATCTAAACCCATCAAATGTTTTCTTTTTCTTCACTTCTCTCGCCTCTCTCTCTCTCTCTGAACCTCTCGCCTCTCTCTCTCTCTTTCTCTGAACCTCTCACCTCTCTCTCTCTCTTTCTCTGAACCTCTCGCCTCTCTCTGATCTATAATTTCTCTCTTTTCCTCTGACCTTTCAGTCCATAACCTCTAATTCTCTCTTCGTCTGTCCGGTGGCATTGTGGTGGTAGGTTCACTGATTTCACCTTTGTGGTGGCCCCATGGTTGTGGGTTTTGTAGTGGGTCGGTTTTGATTTGGATCGGTGATAGAGGATATGGGTTTTTTGTGGGTGTGTTGGAGTTTTGTAGGTTTTGGTTTGGATTGTTGGTTTGGGTCTGTTATGGGGTGGTCGGTGGCAGATTGTCAGAAAGCCACAGAGGAGATGTGATGAAGATTTTGTGGGTTTGAAATGTTTGTGAATTTTTTGATGCATGTGGTCTGTGGTTGCTGGTTCTGGGTTTGTGGGTTGATGGTTTTTGTGGGTTTTGTTGATGCCATTATTTTGCTAGATTTGTGGTTTTTGCTGATTTCATTGTTTTGTTGGGTTTGTGGGTTTTGATTGTGGTCGATGGTCACTGGGTTTCTTAGATTTGTTGGGTCGGTGGGAATCGGTGAAGGGAACCGGTGAGGGAATCGGTGAAGAGAGAGTGGAGATAGAGGCAGTGAGAGCTGAAGGAGAAGATGAAAGAATGAGAGAGAAAGAAGAATAAAAAAAGAATAAATTCATTTGTCACACCGTTCCGTACCATGGCAAATTTATGATGTTACTGTAGCATGTTGCAAAAAAAATAAGATATGACACATCTAATAAATGGGGTTAAATAATATTTGGTGTGCCAAATGTGCCAAATATTTAGCATTTGGCACATATGGCACAGCTGATAAAGATGTTATAAGGCGCTTCAATTTCGTTCCATATTGGCCAGTACGTACGAATTTTCCGTAAATTTTCCGTACCGGTGTTTGGACCAGTACAAAAATAAAGCTAATTCATACCGTCCCAAAAGCAAGGGTGTACCAACTCATTTCGGCAGATTCAGTGACTTTCGGTGGTATCTTCATTTCGGACGGGTATAGAATCGAGTGGATTTAAAAAAAAAAAAAATTACTACTATAAGTTACAACACACCTCTTTCACCATTATTGAAGCTTCAGCCACTAGGCGCATCACCGGTGAGATGCTATCGGAGTTAAACTCTTCATCTTTACATCGCTATTTCCTCTTTTTCTTTTTCTTTTTTCCTTCCTTGCTCTTTGCCACTGTTTCTTTCTTTCTGTGTTTCTGCTCTGCTGCCAATGAGTTTTACTGCGAAGTTGCTAACAACTACCATATCTTTCTTCTTAAATGTTTTTTTAATTTTACATTTTTTTTTAAATGCTGCAGTGAAACTAATGAGTTTGCTTTATTGTCAACCACTAACTCTCTTTCTTCTTAAATATCTTTTATTTTTCTTTTTTATTTAAAAAACTTACCTAATGGACAGACAACTGGACAAGCCTTCGGCCTTCTCTTCATATATATATATTTTTTTTCTTTCTTCTATTTCATGAGAAATTGTTGTCTTGTTGGGTAAATAGGCCAGGGCTTAAAATAGTTTGGACATGTTTGCATAAAAAATATATTAAGAAATTATATTTTAATTAAATATACTAATTTGTATAAGTTAAATATGTGTATATAGTATATACACATTTTTTTAATCTCTAATTTCATTAATTATATATATATATAATTGCTATAATCTCAAAACGGTGCACCAATACTTAAATATTTCATTTCTTTATTTAAATTGAAACGGCTTTCGATACAATATCGACTCCCTTAATAGATGGACGACACCTTTACACACAAAAGTAGTCTCTAAAATTTAGCGTTCTAGAGCTAAGTAAAATTCATTTATCAAAAATCTCTTTACAATTGAGATTAACAACTATTTATACTACAAACTACGCAAGCATCCATGTTTGCTTGGTGATTTTATTTTAATTAATTAGGATTTGGTTTATATCCAGTACTTTTTTAACTAGAATTTTCTTTTATTTTAATGAGATACTATCACATTACTCATTAACTAAATAAAAGGTAGAGATTAAAAATTATTACTACTTACCAATGTTATTTAAAATAAAATAAGATATTCAGTTAAAAAAAAGTATTAGAGGTAAACCACACCCAACTAACTATTAGAGTATAGTTAGTTTAAACTGTGACTGTTAAAAAAATAAAAAATCAACAAATTATAGGAACTGATTCAGCAGGATAATTAGTTTTTTTTTTTTTTTTTTTTAATTTTTTATCATGACTCATGAGTGTATGTATTTTCCATTGTGAACTTACATCATCAAAAATAAGTCTCGATTTCTGAAGTTCATTGCTTTAACACAAACAGTAAAAAAAGAATATATATTTTTAGTTATCTTTATAGTGATGAGCGGCCCCACTTTTAAACTGCTAATATAGAAAATGAACACTGTAAATTGAAAACACTATAGTAAAATATTTTTTAAATGTGTGAATAGTACTGTGAGACTTATTTTTAATAAAAATTTTGTTAAAAAAAGAAGTTTGTGAGTCTCATAAATAATGCATGGGATCCATTGAAAAACTGAAATGCACTTCTGAAAAAAAAAAAAAAAAATGCGGTAGTTTTCATCGGCATCCAAATGGGTATAGAGAGTGTTTGATATAATAATTTATAGGGTTATGCTAACGAGGCACTCGTTAATAATTCATTTTAGGAAAGTTTTGATACAACTTTTATAGGAAATGAAAAAAACTGTCAAAATATTAATTACTTCTTTTTCATTTCCCATAAAAACTTTCTTTAAATGGATTATTAACGAGTGCCCTTAGGGTACTCGTTAGCATTTTCCTAATTTATATAGAGTCATGTTAACGAGTGTTCTTAAGGTATTGGTTAATAATCCATTTTAGAAAAGTTTTAACATCACTTTTATGGAAAATGAAAAAAACTATCAAAACATTAATTACTTTTTTTTCTATAAAAACTTTCTTTAAAGAGATTATTAACCAATACTCTAAGAGCACTCGTTAGCACTACTCATTTATATATACTATAAAAGGGACACTTCCCATTTATCTTTTTTTTGAAAATTTTTTTTATAGCTTGTTGCATAGGATGTAGGGCTTTAATAGATTTTCACATCAGCTATATTAATATATATATATATATATATATATATATTTCTTGCAAAACTCCTTCCCAAAAACTCAGATCCTCCACCAATCTCCTTCTCCATCAAAATCTCTCTGCCTCTCTATGGTTCCCATGGAAAACACAAACACAAATCTGATGCACATGATAAGTCATAACAACTCTCCAGGGATGTTTATGATTTTGCGTCATCAAATGCAGATTTTTTTTCCCTCTAGGGAGATGTGGGTGGTTTTTTTTTTTTTTTTGCGTTATTTCCGCTATAGAGTTGTCGCCAGTCGCCACCACCACGTTCCTCCTTCACCTTTCTTCTTCCTTTTCTTCTTCTTCTTCGGCTCCCACAGGCTATAAAAAATGCTTCTTTCTTTTGCTTCTTTTTAATGTGACTTTTGCCCTTCTTTTCGATCTTAGTTTTGTGTGCAGTGATGATTGTGATGTAATAATTAATGTTACTGTACCCAACGTGAGTTTTTTTAGAGGGTTTCAACTATGTTCATTTTTTATTATAACTCTTTTATGATTAAATATTAATCAATTTTTTGTGTAGATTGAAATTGAACCATACATCTTTTATACAATTATCAAAAATTTTATCAATTGAGTTGACTAAAACCTACACTCAACATGTGTTTCATTTCAAAATTCAAACTTTTTTTAATTAAAAAAATAAAAATTTGTCTTATCATTGGCTAGCTGGCCCCACGTGAACATATTTATGTAAAAATACAGGATAAAGAATAATTTGTAAAACAACACATAATCTAAAACAAAATATACATATTTCAGCACCAAAAAAAAAAAAAAACAAAAAACAAAAAACAAAAAACAAAAACAAACAAATAAAATAAAGATTATTCTTTAGTCAAATATACATTCAAGAATTGTGTTGTTTTGGCTACATGTATATGTGCAATAAGTTTTTATTGGGTTTTTTATTTTTATTTATTATTTATGTGTATATATAGGATCTGATTAATGTATACCTTTAAGACACACAATAATCATCCATTTTAGAAAGTTTTTTATGAAAAATTGAAAAAACTATAAAAAAAAAAATCATTTTTTCACTTATAAAAAAATTTCTAAAATGGTTTACTAACACACAGACACACAGACACACACATATATATATATATATATATATGAAAGACAGTTGTAAAAAACCATATCACAAGGGAGACTTGCAAACCAACTACTTCTCCAATAGTATATATATGACACGCCACTCTAAAACTCACTTTGCTCATTCTTTTGTTTCTACACACTCCTTATCCTCAAGGTATGTGAATTTCAAACTCATCAAGTTTGGTGAAAATTTAATCAAACTATGTGTAGTTTGGTTTAATTTAATTTTTGGTTACTTAAAAATAAGATTGTTTTAAAAAATTAATATTAGAACAAAGTGGACATATTTAATAGAAAATTATCACAAATTTTTTTAAGATGCCATTTTTATCAGTTTTTCGTGCATAGCACAAGTTATATGTTAGTAATAATAATAATAATAATAATAATAATAATACCTTCGATTGACTATTGGTAAGAAATTATTTACTATTCTATTCTCTTATGATTCTAATACACGTGTACCTGCACAAGCTACTAGCATCAGTTGTAATTGTAAATATAATCTCATAGTGTATAAGTAAATAAAGACATGCGGATAAATAGCAATTAGAATGTGGCTGTTGAGAGGTGGATAAGTTGGTTGCAGGAAGTTGCCACTAACTGAATATAACTACCAACAGCCATGGGAATTGTAATCTGTATAGGAACTCATAATTGAAATGATAACATATAGTTACTTTACTTTCCATCTCCTTCTTTCTATCTTTATCTTCTCTAGGAGGACTGATTCCCTTGAAGTAACAATAAGCAATTTACCATTCCACCATTCCCACTCACCCAGAAGCATAACATGTTTTGTGTGAACATAATGACCAATATTGTGTTTAGAAACTTCCATGATATTGCAATGAATTAGTCAAGTAATTATAAAATCTTCTGGAAGCACAATAAATGCTTACTCTTTTCTCTCACATAAATGCGAGTCCCCAATACTTAAATTAACGGTGAAACTTACTAATCATTTGAGAAAAAGGAGTAGTATTTATTGTACTCCCAGAGTATTTTATAATCTTCCGAATCAGTATGATACTTGAAATGTTCAAAGAGTTACTAGTCACACCATAAGTAATGTAAAAGGCATTTATTCGAAAGGCTCCTTTTGCTTGCTTTCACCCTCTTTCTCATATTTGTCATTCATTTTCCTTAGTTATATTATATTGACAACCCCTTCACAATTTTCTTTCTCCTTTTAGATCTTCTCAACTGTATCCTCATAGTCTCCAATGGCTCTTATGACCAGCAAAGGAGCCTCATCATCCTCTTTCACCCACCAATACAAGAACTTTGATGTTTTCTTGAGTTTTAAAGGTGAAGATACCTGTCATGGTTTCACAGGCCAATTGTATAACGCTTTGTGCCAGTGGGGTATTCACACCTTTATTAATGATAATCTCCCAAGAGAAGAACAAATTTCTACACAACATCTCAAAATCATTGAGAGCTCAATGATTTCAATAATTGTATTTTCTGAAAACTATGCATCCTCCACTTGGTGTTTGGATGAACTTGTCAAGATTGTTGAGTGTAAGAAGAAAGATCAGTTAGTGCGGCCAGTTTTTTACAAGGTGGATCCATCAGAAGTTCGTAACCAAAAAGGAAAGTTTGGAGAAGTACTAGCTAAACATGAAGAAAAATTTAAGGATAACAAAAAGGTACAAAGTTGGAGAAAAGCTCTATATGAAGTAGCCAATATATCTGGTTGGCATTATAAGCACAAGTATGTATTTAGTAATTACCCTTGTACTTTTATGAGTTTTAATGGTTTTGTAATGACCACAAGATTCTTTTTTCTTTTTTCTTTTTTCTTTTTTTGGGTACAATTGGTCAACACACACCCCTAACCAGGGGCAAGAACAAACCACTAGATTCTATTGTTAAACAACTACTCTTATCCCCCCCTACGTTCTGACAAAGGACATGGCTTGTGTGACTTGTTAGAATACGAACGCTTGTCCAAAACTAGACATGTGTTCGCATCCTAATGTGTCCAGTGCACTAATGCACTGGACACAATCCCAACCCTTTGACAAATTATTAAAGTATTCTTTGCTAATCATACTTCTACTAAGGTAACAAGCTATAGGTTAATGAATAGATATAATAGAACTTAATATTAGGTTATTGTCCTAATTGATTAGGAATGTCTACCACATATTATTTAGAAATTTTTGAGAGACATTCTTAACAATTTTGAATTTTCCATGCAATTTCGAAAACAAATTTCCAAGCAAAAAAAAAAAAAACTAATGCAATAATAATAATCAGATCTATAAATTACATGTCAATTACTTTAATTTAAAATACTTTAGCTGTAATACACAAATTAAACATGTTGAATTTAGTTCATGTTCATATTTATAGTCTATAGTCTAATTCATCACATGTTCATATGCTTTGTGAATGACAGCTACAGTGAGTTCGAATTTATCCAAGAAATTGTCAAAGAGATCTCAAACTCTAAATTAAACTGCACGCCATTATTTGTTGCTAGATACCCGGTTGGAATAAATTATCGTGTGGAGGCCATAAAGTTACTTTTAGATATTGGGTCAAAAGATGTTCGTATGGTAGGGATGTATGGCCCTGGTGGAGTGGGTAAGACTACCATTGCTAAAGCTGTTTATAACATGGTATATGCTCATTTTGAGGGATGCAGCTTTTTAGAAAATGTTAGAGACAGGTTTGGGATATTTAATGGTGGAATCCAACTACAAGAGACACTTCTTTATGAGATTGTAGGGGATATAAATTTGAAGGTTAGCAATGTATATAGAGGAATCAATTTGATAAAGGAGAGGCTTTGCAGTAAAAGGATTCTTTTAATTCTTGATGATGTAGATAAATTAGACCAAATAGAAACATTAATTGGGCAATGTGATTTCTTTGCTTCTGGAAGTAGAATCATTATAACCACAAGAGATAAACACTTGCTTGCTTCTTTTGGAAAAGGTCTTTCA
Source organism: Quercus aquifolioides (assembly GCA_019022515.1). NCBI lineage: Eukaryota > Viridiplantae > Streptophyta > Magnoliopsida > Fagales > Fagaceae > Quercus > Quercus aquifolioides. The sequence goes on along the minus strand of CM032330.1, from coordinate 3,272,981 downwards.
GCCTACAAGATTAAGGAATTAAATGATCATGAAGCTCTTGAATTATTTAGTTTGCATGCATTCCAAAGAAACAAACTGCAAGAAGATTATTCAGAACTTGCAGACCAAGTTATACGTTATGCTAAAGGCATTCCATTAGCTCTAGCAATAATAGGTGCTGATTTGTATGGAAGAAGTGAAATGGAATGGAAAAGTGCATTAGATAAGTATGAAAGAATTCCTAACAAAGAAATTCAACAAATACTGGAAATAAGTTATGAAGGATTGGACGAAACAGAACAAGATATTTTCCTAGATATTGCATGTTTCTTTAAGGGATTTTGCAAAACTTATGTTGTAGATATACTAAATTCTTGCAATTTATACCCAGTTATTGGTATTCAAAGACTTACTGAGAAGTGTCTTGTAACAATTGATCGATATGATAAATTATGGATGCATAACTTGGTACAACAAATGGGTAGAGAAATTGTTCGAAAAGAATCACCAAAGATACCTGGAAAACGTAGCAGGTTGTGGTGTTATGAGGATGCTTTTGAAGTTCTAACAGAAAATATGGTATACCTTGCTTTCATTCACCTTTTTTATTCTCTTGATAGGGAGAATTTAATGATTTTTTTTTTTTTTTTTTTTTTTTGCTTGATATATATTTTCCCTTTTGTTATGAAATGAAATTCAAGTCCATTTATATATTTAAAATTTAATAGTTATTATATTTGGTGAATTATTTTGCATGATGTGATTCACTAAATATTTTGCCTAAATAGGGATCGAGAAAAATTCGAGGCATGATGATCTGCTCACCTGAACGAGCAAAGTTGCAATTAGAAGCTAAATGTCTTGAAAAGATGAAAAATCTCAAGTTCCTTATAGTTAATAATGTAGATATTTGTGGGAGTATTGAATATCTTCCCAATGAATTAAGATTACTTGATTGGCCCAAATTTCCTTTCTCTTCCTTACCATCCAATTTTTGTCCTCAAAAACTTATCGCCCTCAACATGCCAGATAGTCAAGTTATGTTGGACAAACTTCACGAGGTATAACCATTTTTTTATTGATTATTTCTTCATTATTCTATATTTTAAAATTTGTTGAAGCTAAATTTTAATTTTTTTTTCTTTTTTTTCCCTGTAGATGGGACAGCTCAGAAACTTGACATATATGAATTTTCTTTCCTGTCAATACATAAAGAAATTATCTGACTTATCGATTGCAACCCCAAACATAAAGCAATTGAATCTCAATGAATGTAGAAATTTAGTCGAAGTTCATGACTCTGTTGGATGTCTTGATAAGCTTGAAAAGTGGGAGCTCAATTACTGCACTGAACTTCGGATTCTTCCAAGCTGCCTCATAATGAAATCTCTTAAACATTTAGATCTTTATCAGTGCACAAGGCTTGAGAAGTTCCCTGATATTCCGCACGAAATGGATGGTTTAAAGTATCTAACTTTTATTGGGACTAATATTAGAGAGTTGCCTCCATCATTTGAGAATCTCACTGGGCTTGAGGAATTACACCTAGGTTCAGGTCTTCTTCCAAGTAGCATATATAATTTACATCTTCAGAGTCTCCATATTTGGGGTGATGTCAAATTTCTAGAGGACAAAGAGATTGATGGACAAGCTTTGTGCAATTACTATGATGGCTTTTCCAAATATAGGTTTCAGAGCTTGACATTTCTAGCTCTTTATTTTTATAAAAATAGTCCAGAAATAGATTTTATTTTGACTTATTGTTGCCCACTCTTATTGAAACGTTTAGGCATACAGAGTGAAAATGTTACCCTCCCAAAAAGTATTATCAGATTCAGCAAATTACGTTGGCTTGAAATTGCAAATTCCCCTTCCCTTCAGGAAATTCCAAAGCTTCCAAAAACTATAAGAGGAGTAAATGCATCAAAATGCTTCTCTTTGAATTCAGAATCATTAAGCAAAATATTGCTTCAGGTATCTTTTTCTTAAATTTATGAATAACAATTTTGTTTACCTTCTCAAATTTTTTACTACATTTGTCGAACTTTAATTTTTAAAATCCTAATTGCATGCAGTTTGGAAGAATTTTAGGGCTCCCACAAAATATGGCATGTTTAGGTGTGAGAGACAATATATTATTGGATTCACAGTCATCTAGCAGACTAAGGCAACAAACTGATCTTTCTTCCTGGGTCCCCCGCCACAAGTTCTTTGAATTTAAATCTGAGTTTCGTAAAAGTCAATATTGGTTACGAGATTATTATGATGATGACACTCCATGTGATTGTCACGTTATAATACCAGGAAATAAGATACCAAAATGGTTCAACCATGAAAGCGTTGAAAGTTCCATATCATTGTGGGTTGGTTGAGAATTGCCAACATTTGCTCTTTGTGTTGCTTTTTGTCTAGCGGATGAAGATGAATATGCTTTTGTTTGTGCTGTTGACATTTTCATCAACGGTCATAAACGAACTCTCGTAAAGAAATTCTTTTTTGAAATGCACAGTGATCATCAGTGGTTTTATGGTGCATCTCATAGGCTGTTGCAGGAAGAAGTTGGAAACTTGATTCAAGGAGATCGGAATCATGTTGAAATTTCATGTAAAATATCTTGTTGGACTAGTGAAACTGGCGGAGAAATAGCTCCTACCATTGCAAGGATGGGAGTCCATGTGAAATGTATTTGTGGTCTTCATAATTCCGTTATCAGCCATGAAAACCATGATGAACTAGTCCAACCACGAGGCAATCGAATTTCAAAGAGAATTGTGCACCAACGGCTCAAACCATTTCTTCCTCGATGTTGCCGTTTTATCCTGCGCAAACTGTACCATACCCTGTACCCAGTCAGGAGTACTTCTGGTCGACCATTACTAAAAGCACGAAAAATCAGTAGCAAGAGAAAGAGGCCCTTAGTAGCAAGGAGTAGCAATTGTTTGTAGGGAGCTCAAGAGTCAAGACCACTGCCGGTGCTCCAACAGCCTGGTTAGAGAGATGTGGTGCCATGGTGAACCAAAAATAAAAAACCAAAGTGACTTCGCCAAAAAAAGAACAAGGCCTCTTGATAAAAAATTTGAATGAAGAAATATGCCAAGGTACTATTATGACATTTTTGCCCCATCCCTTACAAAGCATATTCATAATTTCATTTAAAATTTTTGCAAGCTGCGGAAAATATTGGCAATTCAAAATACTGGATCTCCAACAATGAGCCTATCACTGCAGCTGGATGAGTGTAATTTCAATTGACTATGTTATGATTTCAGTTGGGACAAAGATTGGCTCCAAACTGATTTGGAGTTGTCTTTCTCCAACCCTTATGGGTCGATTTAAAAGACTATTTATGTGCATTATTTAAACAAATCACATGATTTATTAAAAAAGTCATGCATGGATGTTCTTATAAACCACCACATAGTGAGTTGAAGGAAAAATAGCTGTCTAAATTAGTTTGGAGCAAAACTTCCTTTCAATTACCTTAAAATGTAGAGGAATTGGATGTGTAAATTTAAGTCCTTAATGTTATGTCTATTGTTTGTGTAAAGTGGACTAGTAGTTGTTTTATGTTGGTTGTTTTTTCAGAAGTACAATTTGTCAAAAACATAATACTGATTATATTTCACAGTCTGTTTGAAGAATTATGCTTTTGCATTTACTTGATAAATATAATGCCGTAGATTGTGGCTTTGACAGTTACGCTATGTTTGGTTGGAGGGATTATAGGGAGGATGGAAAACAATGGGTGGAAAATGATGTTTTCCACACCATTTTCTACCGTTTGGGAAGCAAGGGAAAACAGAGAGGATGGAAAACCGGGAGAAAATTTTCCTCCCGGGCCCACCAATTTTTTTCCTCCCAAATCGGGAGGAAAACTGTGGAGAGAAAACTGATCTTACTGTGGAATTACCCAAATACCCTCTTCCAATGTCTCCAACAACCCAACGCGGCAAAATAACCACCAAGGAAGCTGGAAATAATCACCAAACCCAGCACCACCACCAAACACCGGAACTTAGCACAGACATACCACAATCAAAACAAAAACACAAAACCCAATCAAAATATTTGAAACACAAAAACAATATTTCTCATAAGTCTAATAAAATCTGAACAATAAAATAAAACTAATCAAACCAGAACAAAAAAAAAACATGTAGGCCGATCTGTGTAGAAAAGTGGAAGAGAAGAAGAGAAGAAAAAAAAAAAAAAAAAAGTGGAGAGCACCAGTGGAGTAGACGAAGAAAAGAAAAGAAAAGAAAAAAAAAAAAAAAGTGGAGAGCACCAGTAGAGTAGACGAAGAGAAGAAGAGAAGAAAAAAAAGAAGAAGAAAAGAAATGGAGAGCACCAGTGGTCCAGTGGAGCAGAAGAGAAGAAAAGAAAGAGTAAAGTGGAGGGTGCTTACACAAGTGCCAGAGAACAAAAGGAAAAAGACAAGTGAAGATAGAGATAGGGAAATGTGTGGAGGAGAAAAAAAGAGAAAAGAAAAGAAAAGTAACGTGTGGATAAAAAAAAAATAAGGGAAAAATAAAATAAAGAAGAAGAAATTAAAATTGAGAAATGTTACTACAAGATTTTCACAATATTTTTACAATAAATTTTAAGTAGTGGATTGTTATTAACTAATACTAATAAAAAAAAATATTTAAGTGATGTGTTCAAATTAAAATTAGTAATAACTTATCACATATGATTTATTGTGAAAATATTGTAAAATGTTAAGGATGTAATATTTTTTTTTTCAACGTGATCTGATCAAGTTGTACATTATTGCAATTTTTACATTATAATAATAAAAATAATAATATAAATTTATATATATGACGTGATAAATTTTATATTATGTAATGAGTACAAATAAATCTATTTTTTACATATTATGTAACAAGGGTATAATAGTCAATTTATATAAATTACATTTTTCTTCCTTCCCTTTTTCTCTCCAACCAAACAAAAGAGTTTTCCACCCTCCCACTTTTCCACCCCTCCAACCAAACACACAAGAAGGAAAACTAAATATTTTCCATCCTCCCACTTTTCTATCCTCCCATAATTTTCTATCCTCCCACTTTTCCACTCCTCCATCCAAACGGACCCTTAAAGACATTGGGGCTGGCGACCGGTCACTCCTAGATGTTGGCCTCCAACCTGATTTTAAAATAAACTTGTATGATGTTTCTGCCTAGGGAGGAATCATTTGCATGGGTCAGTTGTTTGCTGGTCAAACATGTTTTTAATATACTTTCTGCTTTAGTTTGCATTTTAGAGCTCATTCCTAGGCCATTTCTTCCTATTATAACTTTTCAGACAATGAACTAACAATTCTTTCCCCCTTTGTTTTGATGTCTATTCTTTCTTCTTGTGCAAACTTGCAGCCCCATATTTTCTTTATCGGTTGTTCACGGCCATTTCTACGAAAATTTCTACAGGTCCAGTGCGTGCAAGGCCAATTATTTTTGGGCCCATTACTTATATTTTGTAATATTTTAATTCTTTTATGCATGACCCAAACTCATGCAGCCTTGTTGGGAATTCAAGGGAGCGTGGTTTAGAGGGTAGGATTAGGCTTATTTTGGTTTTTTCATGGACCCAAACACATGGATTTTGCTAAGTGGGCTGGGGCCACTTGCAAAATCTGAGGGTCTATGAAGGAAGTCACATGCTGGCCACTTTCATACAAACAGAACTTTATCCTCTCTACTCTGTGTTGAAGTCACAACTGAACCCATTTTTAGCCCACAAAAGCAAGCTATTGCATTTATTGACTTTTGGCAAGATTTGTCACATTTAGCAGCTTTCCTAGGTGTCGATTTAGCTCATAAAGCTCAGTCAATCAGGTTTAGTCAACAAATTTCCTTAACTGTGACTAAACCAGCTTCTTCTTTACTTAAGCTAAAATAAATATGAAGCTTACCTCTTCTATAACAACAGAGTTGCCCATGAGCTTGCAAGGGTAGCTAGGAATTCTGTTGCTTCACAGGTTTGGAAAAGGTCTTTCCCAAGCCTTGTTGAGCGTCTTCTTATTGAGGATCTCTGTTTGTAATGCTCGTGCTTTGTCTCTCTGTTGTATTTCAATTTCAGTTGAATGAAATTCTCATATTCCCCATCAAAAAAAAAAAAAAAAAAAAGCAGTCAATAACTTCAATTCTTATTCAAATTCGGACTTTAGGGATGTCCCAAAGCAAATATAAAGCCTCTTCATCAAGTCTTACATTAAAACTTCCATTACTCCAACTATCATACTTAGTTTGCTCAAACTTCCTAAGTCACTTAAGAGCAACAAAATATGAAGGGTTTGGTGTGAACATGGCAGTACAATAGAGACCTCTCTCTCTTCCTTACTACCTCTCTTAAATTTCTCATCATGCTGTGTATGCAAAAAGATTTAGAAATAAAGTATCTTTCATTTTTTTTTTTTTTTGGTTGTCTAGCACCTTTGGGCTTTCTTTCTGGTGCACCATTAGCCTTTACTTCAAGAGTACTGTGAATTTTGGGCTCGACTGTCTTTAGTTTTTACATCTATTGAACCTGATGGGTATTTGGGATCACTTTCCTTTTGTTTGGCCCTTCACAAAATCAACCCCAACATAAACATTTATGTGATCTTCTCCCTGTTGAGTTTTAATGTAAAAGTTTCTATCTTTGCAGGCTTTGGACTTGGAAGTTGGAATCTTTTTTTGAAGGGCTCACTGGAAGACAAACATTTGTGCAGTTTGTGATTCTTCTTCTATCCACTCAATATTTATGTTTGTACTACTTATTAATGTTGAGAAATTAAAGTTGCTATTAACCATGTGTATTGAGACTCTAAATTACATAGCAGAAGATAGTTATTATTGTTTATTTAGGTTCTGTAAGTATGATTGTTTATGATGAAATTTATTTGAGGGGCATCAAATTATGTTTGGTTCTTTCATGTTCATTTTTATCTCTAAAGAACCCCTCATCACACCAGACCACCACTTCATGACTATTAGACTCCCACAAGATCCACAGCATCAAACAAGTCGTTTACTCCATAATTCTCATTCAAAGAGAATTTCAAGGTGAGCTTTCATCTCTCTTGATTTCATATATTCTTGCCTAGCACTTGTTTAAAACTTTATTCCATGACTGACAGAAAATTAGAACCTCTTGATCGAAAATTGAAGGAGGTCTGATTATGATATCGAAACATTTTTCTTTTGAGTCATTGGAGAAGGATTGGCAAGTCTTCTAAGCTGTAAGATAGAATCTCTTTGGCAAGTCTTCTAAGCTGTAAGATAGAATCTCTTTCTGCCATATTAAATTTGTAGATGCTATTAGAATCTTTATCTTGGCAATTTGGAATTTAGTGACTGAACAGATGTAGACATTGAGGTATGAAAAAATTGTACTTTTCAAAAGGGGGCCAGGATTTCTCTTTTAAAGTTCTCTTTTAAAGAGTTCTCTTTGGTGTTTGCCAACCTACTTTACTCCTCTCTATGATATGCTGATCCATGTGGCCTATGTAAGATATGTTGAAGTGCAATTTCTTTGTGTTTGATTTGATTTGATAATTATGTTTTGTTTCTTTCTATGTATCATGTCAGACAGTTAAAAGTTTGTACAAAAAAACCTAAGACTCTCCAATAGATTTTCTTGTCCTGCCCTGACATAAGCTTGGAGGAGGAAATGCACCATCTCGGATGCACTTTTTCAGTTTTTTGTCATCCCTAACAATACCCTTTTATATTTTTTTAAAGGTATTTAAAATGTTCTTGTTAGGAAGCTTTAGTTATTTTTTTGTGCACATGATTTTGTAATCATGTTAGCTACTCAGTGATGAGAGTTTTTTTTTTGGTTTAGTTCGTAATTATCAAGAAATATGCTTGTCAGAAATTTTGAGTTGGTTACTTGATGACAAAGGCGGTGGAAGGCTTGTATATGAAAAAATATGTGCTTAAGTTCCATGCATTAAATCAAGATGTAGTTGTTTTGCTTCTGCTGGAAGTTGAATATAAATCTAGAGGTACATGATGAGATCATTAGAGGTACCTATGAAACAATTTTGGTGCTCCTTGCATCAAGGCAGCAATAAAAAGGTCTAGAAAAGTAATTACACCAATTTGTGGACTTAATTCAAGGATGTAAAGAGTCTTCTTGGTCAAAATGGATTTTCTTGGGATGATACTAAACAAATGGTTGTGGCAAGTGATAAATACACTAGTTTTTTGTTCACTTTTTGATTTGATCTCTACCTTTGGGGTGATAGTGAACTGACATAATATACATGCAGGATCACCTGGAGGTGCAGTTGTACAGAAATAAAGCCTCGATGAACTTCGACGAATTGTACTTGATACATGCACGTACAACATCAGGTGGAAGATACTGCTGAACAAGTCATGATATAGACTTTGATGATGACATTCAAGGAGTGAAAATGGGTGAGTTTTTATATCTCATCATGGATCTGCAGAAATGTTGCATTTGTCATTTGCATTTTAATGTATGCTACTGGTATTGTGCATATATTAAGCCTGATTTCACTGATTATTTTTTTTTATGCAAAGATCTAATTACATATTTATTATTCTAGGGAGTGCATAAAACAAGAGTCATCATAGACAACCAAACTCCCCTCCCCTTTCCTTCTTATTAGTCTATGCAGAGATATCTGGAACTCCCCACTAGAATTTCAAAAATTTTGAAGAAAAATGGACTTTTAACATCTCCAACATTTATATATCCCAATCTTGCTTTTGGCCACTCTTTGGGTTGTCAACCATGGCCTGCTTTCTACATGAATCAGTAATATGCTTTCACCTGATTGTATGCAAAGCCAGTTATGACCTAAGTAGCACCTAATGTCAAGATTTGTTTGCAAACTTGTCTATATTAGAGGAGAAATAAGAACCTTTAACCCCCACACAATAGACACAAACATAAAAAACAATAAAATAGTGTTGCAGAGAAATGAGCACATGCTACATGGCCTTGTGAATACTTGATTGGATTGGTCCTGATGGTTTATTTTTCTTTGTTTAATTGATATGGCCCTAATGTTCTCTTTAAATTTCATTTGCAGATCTCAAGTATAGGTCATAGGTGCTTCCTCTTTAAAAAGAGGGCTCCAAAAACTGAGCAGATGCCTGCACAGCACAAGTGCTCATGGCATTTTTTTATGATTGTGTTCTGGATATCCAGTACTGCTGGGGAAATGCTTAAGGCACTTCTGGAATTTCTGCTAGCACTTTTTGGGCCCAACCCAAAGTACTTGTATGAGGAAATTCAGTGGGGGATCTGGTTTCTGATTTGGTCAACTACTATGTTGGGCCAATGTTTAACATGCTTGTTGGGCTAGGTTGGAACAGTTTTTGTCATACAATTTTTATCCAAATGCTTATGAACTCCATTTCCATGTGAGAATTGTGACTGCATTCATCTTCCTTTTATTGAATTTGATAGGGTCTCTCACAGTGATTAGTTGATACAGATTCCAGGTGCCCAAGGTTCTGGTGCTTGTCTTGTTGGTCTGTATGTTATTTTATGACCATAAGCTTAGTAATTGCCAAGTTTTCAGGCTTATTCCAATTATTCGAGGTATATGTTGATTGAGGCTCTACAACATGACACTTTTGCTCCCCCAGGTCCATTAAATTGATCACTTCAAATATTAAGCTAGTTTTGGATTCTCTCTCTTGATGGGATTTTGGGTTTGTTCGTAAAGAAACAAATTTTTGACTCACAATTTGACACGTTGGATGGCAGTTTGTAATTCTGATGGGTCAAAATGGATTTTTCTCTAATTTTCTTGAGGTTAGAGATGGCCGGGCCCTCTGTCTCCCTTACTCTCAATACGGTATATTTACTCATTAAAAAAATATATATCAAAGATATATGGTCTTCCACTATTGTTTCATGTTGCATGTTGCAAGCTGTGCCTTGCTTGTGTGCTTGGTACTTAGTGATAGACTTTCTAGATTATATTAATCGCGTAATCTTCACTTAGTAATAGACTTTGCAAATTGTATTTAGGCTATAATTATCTTTCAATTGTAACTTATAGTTGTAACTTATCTATATTTTCTGCATATTTGAATATAAATACAAAATGTGGACAACAGTAGAATGTAAGCTGCCACTTCCAATTTTACAATATTTTCTTTCAAAAACTAGCTAATTAATTTGGAGGAAATCCTAAATATGACTAGCATTTACATTAAACTAAAAAAATTATACATAAAGATTAAAAAAAATTATACATAACAAAAGACTTTTCTATATACATAAAAAATAATACTAGAGAAACAAACTATTTTATAAAAAAATTTACAAACTACTGATGTGGTGAGTGATTATTGGTAAATGAAAAGTGATATTAATAGTAGGCCTAGATGAAAACCAATAAGAGGTTGGCTACATCAACATTTTGTAAAAATGTTGTAAAATAGTTTGTGTCTATAGTATTACTCATATATAAATCAATCATAAACACAACAAAATAAACATTAACATCATAGAAGTATTGTTAAGAACATATCAAAGGTAGGTTGGATTTCACCCTTTACCTTAGCAAGTCATTACACCAAAGAAAATTCTAAAACTTGAAAAGGAATTCAAAGAAAACTTAATTTCATTATGAGGCTAGCATTCTTGAAGTTTGACCTAAATAGCCTTTAAATAGGCCAATAAAATTTATTACAATTAAATTTCCCTTCTTTTTAGGGGGAGAATTGATTTTCGGGCTTCATTTTTTTTTTTTTTTTTTTTTTTTTTTTTTTTTTTTGGCTGAATGATTTTCAGACTTCATTTAACCGACTATTTTGGCCCATTAACATAGAATTTGGACTTTCCATAATCTTAAAGTTGTAGTCTTTTGAGTTATCTTTTTAACCCAACTTGAATCATCACAATTCAATATTTGAGCAGAAAGTTATGCTCAAAATACTAAAACTATGTGGGTTGTATTCTTAGGTGAATATTTCTGATAAAATCCTAAGGTGAATTGGACTTAGAGTTAGTGTGAACCTTTGCTTTCTTGCTCCATTTGGGCTCAAATTTAATTGGGTTGAGATTTTTTAACCTCATTATGACCCTCGTCAAAATTTAGGTTATTAGTCTTCTTCTAATATGCTCGTTTCATTCTAGATAAATCTTGCTTGAATCAATTTTATTCTCCTACAAATCAAAGACATATTCATGCATTGAAATTCATTTTAAGTACAAAATTAATTATTCAACATTACTCCAAAATTAAATATAAAATTCATGAATTAAGACAATATAAATAAGATAATACTCCCTAATAATAGTATAAATATGCAAAATTAAGCTATTATCAATCAACCCCAAAATTCTCAATCTTAGTCATATATACAAATTAAAATTTTAATAAAATGAGTAAAATTATATCCATTAAAATTAAAATAATTTTTTTAATAAATTTATGTTGAGAGATTTTTTTTTTTAAATCACGATGAAATTATAAAATTCACAACACTTCAAAATATTATTTTGTAAAGTTGTGATTTACAACTATGTTTTATGTTGGCTTTATTTCATGACAAAAAGTATTGTAATTGCATTAATTTTATTCCTTGTATTTTGTGGGATGTTATTGTATTGGGTTTAGTATTAAGTTGGTGAAGAATCGAGTATGAAATGAAGAATCAGTGTAATTTCGCGACTAACTCGCAAGAAGCTCGCAAGTAAAGGTTCCAGCGAAAAGAGCACGTGAGAAGCACATGCTGGAAACTAAAGAGTCATGTCAGGCTGTCAATTTTGTGAGTGTCTCATGAGAAGGGCCAACCCGCGAGGTACCAGCGAAACACTCTACTTGGAGGATTTTAAGTGTGACTTTCTTACCATTCACTTATACTATATATACCTTCATTACCCACAAAAGTAAGAGAGGCTATTTAGAAAGAAAACCCTAGATAGGTTTTTACAACACAACGCACCCATCTTTTAGAGAGAGAGCTACTCATCCTTAGTGAGAAATTATTGTAGCCTTTTCTCCTCCCCTCTCCCATTGTCATACCTTGAGAGGAGATTTATACCCAAACACAACCCACACATTTTCAGAGTATAGAGAGTGTTTTGGAACATGGGAAGCTTTGGGGATTTGCCAAAAGAAGCCAGTGAGGCTTCGCAGATGCAATCGGGCATATTGCGAGATCCGGAAAGTTAGAGAAGACATGACTCCGAGAAGTCCGTTGGTAGCAGGAGCTTGGAGGGATCAAGTACATTGAGTAGACTAGGCTTGGAGGGTCTTTTGTTATTTGTGTACTCCAACTTTATTCTCTAGTGGATCGACTTTGGCTTGGAGGGTCGCGGAGAGATTTTCCGCCGAGTTCTTCGATTTCCTCTTCAATAACACGTCTTGGTGTTATCTTGTGTTTGCATCTCTCTTTCCTTACTCTTGTACTTTGTTGAGGACAAATTTTTCACACCAAATGGCTTCATTTCATTGGCGACCCGCACCACATCAACACTATCATAGATTTTGGGAAAATCTCTTCTAAAGCCCAAAAGAGCCCATATTTACACAAAAAATGCGTCAAAGCCCATGGTTCAAACTCATAGTACATCATCTCATTTTTGGCTCATGATCCAAGCTCATGAGTCTTATCGGGGGAATTTTGGAAGTTGTGGTTTAGAGGGCCAAGAAGTATGTTCAATAAAGCTCCAGTCGTTCAAAGTTGATAAAGGAAAGTATGTTTCTTGGCATGTCTTCCCCAATTCCCTAAACTCTGACAGGTCAGTGTGCAATAGGTAACATTTGGTAGGCCTCTCATATCACATAACACTTAAAATGATAAAACTCCTCATGCTCTTTATATAAAAATTAATGTTCATCATAAAATATAGTTTAAAAATGTAATTATAGTAATTCATATAAATTATATTATTATCATCTAAATCAATTCTAAGTACATGGCTATATATATATTAGTATCTCATATCTAGCATTAAATGCTCTCTTTACTCTCCAAGATTTGGTTAAAATACAAAAAAACCATAATTATATCTCTAAAATTTCATCAAATATCAACCAACTAGTCTATTACTTACCAAAATTATATATGGACTAAACATATAATTTTTCCAAGAGAGGAAACTTAGCCGAAAATACAAAAAAGGCTCCAGCGGAAGCTAAAACAGCTCCAGCGGAAGCTGCAAATAGCTCCAACAGAAGTTGTAACAGCTCCAGCAGGTTGACACATGTCCTAAAATGATGTCATTTGCCCATTAATGCCCAATCCCAGCAGCTTGCTGTCATACCCAAATAAACAAGAGGATCCCATAAAGATTATCTTGCCATTTTTAGCCAAATCTTGAATTTAATGCCAAATATTTTTTCCTCCAAGCAAGATGTCATTTGGATGATATCATTCAGCTGTGACAGCTGTGATTGACAGCTGTTATAGCTATAACATCAGCCTTGAAGTCTCTAACTTTCTTTTTTTAGCTAAAAAACAAAATCCCTCTAATGAAACCACTTACATTGTCAAGGACTTTTCCTTATTTGCTAATTTTCCCTTCAACTAAGTTCTGATCTAGTTACATAGCTTGGCTCTATATAAAGAGGACCAAGCTACACACTAAAGGGGACCGATCCATCCCTCTCTCACCTCATTATTCTGAAACTTCACTTTGCTGCTACATACACATTTTCATACTTCCCCATCTCTTTTGCAAAATCCCTCTTCATAGATAACAACACAACACACATATTACAACACACCATTATCCATTACCCATTTTTCCCACACTCCATTATTCTGAAACTTCATCATCTTGCTGCCCAAAAACACATCTCCATCTCATGCTTCATTTCTCATACAAAATCTCTCTTCTTAGAAAGCAACATAACTCATGACATAACACAAAAAACCACTCCAGCAGTAGCTCTAATCTCATGTATTTACTACATTTAACCTTCATATCATCTATCTCACACTTCCATATATTTCACAAACACATTCCTCACAAAATACCCATACATACTCCTCATATATCTTTAAACTCCATGTCTCACAAAGTATACATATACAAGATCCATGTCCAACAAAGTATCTACATATAATTCCTATACATATTACAAACACCATATCTCACAATATATATATGTATTTCTTACCATCTCCACACATCTTAAAACATATCAAACACTCTTCCAAGAACTTATTACTAAAAGCCCTTTCTCATGGAAGATATATATTTACAATGCCAAAAGCCCTTCTTATGAAAGGCAAAATACTAAAAGTCATTCTCATGGAAGGCAACATCACTCAAACTTGGCTAAAAACTAAAAGAGCATTACATGGGGAAAATCATTTAAGTGCATGATTAAGGAGACAAACTTAACCAACCGATGCACACGACTAGACATGCTCTCTCTCCCTCCAGTTGCACCCATTTTTCCCTTTCAAATATGAAGGTTGCTAAAATGTCTAAGTCCACTACTGTTCTACGGCTGGAGCCCCAAACTATGAAGATAAGTCATTACATTTTACCTTCAAACTTGTATTATTAAGTATATTTTATTCATTATCATTATACCACTCAACTAATGTTATTATACTGCTGGAATGTCATCAGAAACACATAAGATAAGTCAATATTTCTCTATTTTCAAGATTACATTATTAAATACATGTTAATTCATTATTATTGTACCGCTGGATGCAAGTTACTTTAATATTATCTCATTATTTAATGAAACATGATCACACTAATGCTTCATTAATGAACATATATATATATATATATATATATTAATAAATTGATCTACTATAGTTGGACATGTTATTTGGACATATACCACCAATAGACATATATTACTTGGACATAAACCATTGTTGGATATATATTACTTGGACATGAATCATTGTTGGATATATATTACTTGGACATGGATCATTGCTAGACATACCTTATTATGTTGAACATGAACTATGAAACGCAACTGGACATGGACTATTGGACTCATTCCATTGTTGGACATTTGACACCTAATTAATTATTTTCTAACATTGGACATTACTTAATATACATAATAATAACGTATCAACTCACCATCTAATCAAAGCTATCATGCTAAGCATATTATTTATTTATTTCAACCATTATTATGATTCTAAGACTTTGGGTTTCATCTATTTTGTAGGCTTAAAAATACATCGGAAGCCATTGGTCTATGCGGCCCAATGTTGAGTTCCGGGTTGAACTCCCCAAAACAAATCCGGGCCTAGCAAAGTCACGCTTCCAGTGAAAGTCACGTGGCTACGAGCAAAAACCGCCCCCAACATACTTTACATTTATTGCTTATTGTTCATGTTTATGCACTAGAGTAGTTTCGGTGATTGCGCTTCACGTACTCTTGTTCCGCACTTAGATAAATTAGAGTAAAAGCAATCTAGCCGTATTTTTAATTTGGGGTCTAAACAAGCTCTTGTATTTTTGCACAAATCCGAGCTTTCATATTTAATCATGAATCACATATGTTATATAGTTAACTTTAAAAAAAAAAAATTATGGGTTAACAACCATTTAATTGTTCTCGTCTTTGATATAAGTTCTAATGGCTACAATATTATTGTCAAGTGTGGAAATGCTTATTATTATTATTATTATTATTATTATTATTATTATTATTGTGAGGGATAAAAGTCCAACCTCATGTAATGGGTCTAGGGCCCTATTCGAAGATCACTGGGTGTCCGAAGAGAGGAAAATATCTGGGAAGGGGCCTATGTGGGAGAAACATACCTGGAAGTGAATGAGAAATGCATTCCGAGGAGGTCATCAGTTGTCCGAAGAGGTCTTTCTCCTCGGATATGAATAGCCTTGATCAATCAAACGTCTGGAGGGGTCTGAATGATCTTCCTAACAATTCCAACAACGAAGATAAGCTCGGAGCATGTTTGGAGATGATAAGAACAAAGAAATATCTAAAGGGAAAAGCTGCTACAACCGTGTTTAATGCGTTATAGCTACTTTTCTGGCTGCGTTTATGTGGAGAAGACCCCTGAACAGTGTAACCTCAGCTACCCCCACTCACAGAAAACTAAAAAGAAGACTTGACATGACATATACTCAAGTGGATGTTTAGATGAAGACCAAGTGGACGATGAAGATGAAGGGGAAGATGCTATATAAAGGGAAGAAGCCTCTGATAATAGGGGGGGAGAAAAAACGAGACAAAGAAGTAAAAATACATTTTTACAGTAACTCTAAGGATTGTAATCATCTTTTATTCAATAAAATACATCTTCGGATATTCATTGGTTTAGTTGTTCAAGCCTGGTTGCATGTTAATTCATCCTTAACTACCCTAGTTGATCACTGTTTGATTCATAATTAGCCTAGCTCTTTCACCCACCCTCTACAAATTCATTGTTCTGAGTTCATTGGACTTATAATCCATACTTCTTGGGCTTGAGCTACAAATCCTAACCCTACAATTATTGTTAGTGTTATTGTTAATGTTATTGTTATTGTTATTATTATTCCTTGACTACATTATCTATAAGATGCTTGCTTGTTATTTTTATTGATTCTCATAATAAACTTGTATTCCTCTTTCCAACCCACCTAATAAATATTTATTCATATTTGTATATATGAAGATAAATAACGTATGTTTATACTTATGTACAATAAATAATATGTAATTAGCATTTTAGTCCATATATTTGGTACTTTTAATTTGGTCCTCAAGTTTATATAACTTCATTTTAATCCTTATATTTATAAATTTTCTATTATTTTGGCCCTTAAATGAAGGTAAGATAGAGATTAAAATGACAATTAATTAAAAATATAAGGACCAAAGATAAAGTTATAAAAACTTAAGGACCAAATTGAAAATACAGCTAGAATATAGGGACCAAAAAGGTAATTTTTCCTAAATAATACTCATTGCCTCTTTGTTCAGCTTCACGTGGATAATTTGTTGTCGATAGAATGACTTGCCTGAAAAACAATCATGATGAATTTAGCCACATTATTTTCATTTTTAGTTGTACACTTTCGTTTAAAATTAACTTATTCGGTTAGTGTTATTAAATTGTACCTAACTAAGTATTCACAAAGCTTATATTATTGTGATTGTACTCACAATAAGTAGCGGTTTCACTGTTGAGAAGACCTTCGAATGTGTAACAATGCAAAAAAAGGGGGTTATTTCCATTAATATATTAGGTTATGTTAATAACTGTCCTTAGAGCAACTGTTAATAATACATAATAAGAAAGTTTTGACACCACTTTCATGGAAAATATAAAAAATTGTCAACAATATTTATTTTTTATCATTTTTCCAATAATTTTTTTTTTTAAATAGTTCCTAATCCAATGCCCTAGTTGGTTAACATTTCCCAATTTATTATATGTTTCAAAAATACTTGAACAATGGTGATGTCTCTATATTCAGTATTTTCAATCATCATAATCATAGAAATCTACCTATAGCTAGAAATGCTCAAAACAAAATAAAAAACACGAAAATATTACCTAAGGTGTTCAGGAGAAAGAAAGAGGTAAAAAGTAAATATGGGTTATTACATACATTGTCAAAATAAATAAAAGCATAGAAATTTATATTTATTAACTATTTACCATATTTAATTACGATTGTGCAAATTCTATAAACATATGTTTCACTATATGTGTGTTTTCTACGAATATATGGTTCATTATATGTTTGATTTTTATGTTTATTCATAATTTTGTGGCATATTACACAATGTTTTGCAATGACTATTGATAATATAAAATTACATATCTCATATATCATTTCGTAAAAATAATTAGGGGTGGTCATATGTATTATTTTCCTTCAATATATAAAATTGCTATAAAAACTCAATATATAACTGCATAAAATTCAAAAAATTTAATGTACAAATTATTTGTTACCTAAACAATTTAAAAAAATAAAAACTATAATAACAATCCAAAATGAAATATGTGGGGCCAGAATAAGTCAGCAACCCCAGCCCATTCCAAACCAGGCCCAGAAGCCCACGCCGAGGACGCCTCCCATGTCCGAGGTCCGAGGACGAAAGTTTAGAGCCCAGGGCCCAAGTAGCATTGCCGAGGATGGTTACATCCTCGGGAGACCGAGGTCAGAGAGTGGGCAAACAGCATACCTTTAAGGGGAGCCTCCCTAAGCGTCCAAGGAGCAAATGGCAAGAACCAAGCACCGGACATTGAAGCATGGTGGAGGAACAAGTCCCAGGTGAACTGTCACCTCCACATTAAATGCCCTCAACTAACGCCCTGGCCGCATTAATGAGGATAAGACCTCTGAACAATGCCGCATGGGGCGCTGCAACCCACTGGAGGTATGGGAATGCGGCTGATGGGACAGGCTGTCAAGTAGAAACCGGGCTGATCGACAAGTGTAGGGCTAGGATCAACAGAGAGAGAAGTATATAATGTAAAAAGTCCCTCATGTGAAGGGGGGGGGGGAAAAAAGAACCAGAGAAGAGAAATACCGCAACTGCGTATTTCCTCTCAACCATTGTAACCTTTGCTCAAAGAAATAATAAGAACTCCAAGCTCACAGGATCCCGTCCGAGGACCCTTATTCTGCATTCCAATCCACGTTTAAGTTATTAGCATTCACGTACAACCATGCAAGGCCGTTGCATTCCTCACTAGGGCCTAGCTCTTGAGCCCATACTTTATAAATTCATTGCGGGGAAACTGGGCTTGGGTCCACTCCCTCCAACCTGGTCCCTACAATTGGCGCCGTCTGTGGGGAGAACTTGTGCGTTAGTAAGGACAACAGTTAAGCATGGTAGGATCGGGCCCTCATCAAGCAACTCCGAATCGACTCGAACCGGCGAAGTCAAGGCATCAGGGTAACTATGGCGACCCCGGGGGCGGTCAGAACGACAACAGGAGATTTCGAGAAGGAAGCGTGCATACTCCAACGGCGAGCGAGAGCCACGAGGATGAGCACGTTCCCCAGAAGCGCGATGATGGCCAGGCCACGCGATCAGAAGAGGCCCATAGCCACGCTCCTCAGAGAGAGGATGGTAAGGTGGCCATGCAGCACGAGATAGATGATCTGAAGAGGAAACTGCGCCGTGCGCAGCGAAGACGGGCCGAACCCAGCCCTGACCTGCCCTCTGACGACGAGAGTGACGAGGAATATAGGCAAAGGTCAAGGACGCCCCCCAGCGAGACTTTCTCCCACGAGGAGGAGCGCTACCAGAGGCGTAGGCGTGCCAACCCAACCCCCAGGGGCTTGGGAGGTGACGCCATGAGCAGGGCGCTGGACCAGCTCTCCAGGTCGCCCTTCACGCGTCGTATAGAGGAGGCGGAGCTTCCTCGGCGGTTCCAGCAGCCAACCTTCATTGCTTACAACGGCAAAACGGACCCCGTGGAGCATATGAGCCAGTTCAACCAGAGGATGGCCGTCCATTCCAAGAATGAGGCGCTGATGTGCAAAGTCTTCCCATCCAGCTTGGGACCCGTGGCGATGAGGTGGCTCAACGGTCTAAGGACGAATTCCATAGACTCGTACAGACAGCTGACCTAGGCCTTTGGCTCCCGCTTTGTCACGAACAGCAGGCCTCCTCGGCCCATGAGTGCGCTGCTGTCCCTATCCATGCGCGAATGGGAGACCCTCAAAGCCTACTCGGACAAGTACTGGGAGATCTACAATGAGCTGGACGGCGAGTATGACGCCATCGCCATCAGTACATTCCAGAATGGGCTACCAATGGGGCACGGCCTGAGGGAGTCCCTGGCCGGGAAGCCCGCCACCAGCGTGCGGCGACTGATGGATCGGATTGACAAGTACAAGCGAGTGGAGGAAGATATGCTGCAAGGCAAGGGGAAGGATAAGGTCGTCCCTCAAGAGAGAAGAGATTTCAGGTCGGACCGGTATAACAACGCCCGACCGAGGAGGGATTTTAGAGGAGAATCTGGAGCGACCAATGCTCAAACCGTCAACGCCGTGTTCCGAGAACCCGTGCATAGGGTGCTGGAAAGAATAAAGGACGAACCGTATTTCAGGTGGCCGAACAAGATGGCTGGGGAACCAGAGAGGCGCAATCAGAACCGTTACTGCCAATACCATCAGGACCACGGGCATACCACGGAGGACTGCAGGAACCTCCGGAACTACCTGGACCAGCTGGTCCGGGAAGGAAAGCTGAAGCACCTGCTGCTCAACCCCGACACTCGTCAGGGCCAAACGTACCAAAAGCCTCGGAGGGATGCCGCCATGGGGCAGCCCGTCGGGACGATCAATATAATCCTGGCCGCGCCAGGAAGGACAGGCACACCCCCTTTACGAGTTTTGTCTGTGGCCCAACCGCCCGCCGAGGACCCTCGGATGGGGCCAAAGAGGTCAAGAAGGAATCCTTCCCCAGCCCTGAGTTTCTCGGAGGAGGACAAGATTGGGACCATCCAACCACACGAGGACGCCCTAATCGTCACCCTCAGAATAGGGGGCTATGATGTGAAAAGGGTGATGGTGGACGGTGGCAACGCAGCCGAGGTCATGTGTCCAGACCTCTACAAGGGGCTGGGGCTAAAGCAGGAAGACCTAACACCCTATAGCTCCCCCCTAATGAGCTTCGATGGAAAGCTCGTCATCCCAAAGGGCATGATCAGACTGCCCGTACAGACAAGCCCAGTGGTGGTGGAAGCGAACTTCATAGTGGTGGACACCTACTCCCCCTACACGGCCATAGTAGGAAGGCCCTGGCTACACGCCCTGGATGGCGTAGCCTCCACCTTGCACCAGAAGGTGAAATTCCCATCAGGGGACCAGGTTCTGGAGATCCGAGGTTGCCAATCCACGGCTAGGCAGTGCACGGTTGCTGCAATATCCTATCGGATTGATGCACAGCCTTCGGCCCCAGCCGAGGAAAATTCATAGCAATCAAAGACCCAGGTGGCGTCTCCGGATGCACCTGCCGAGGATGCTAAATGCGAAAACCTGGAGAAGGTGGTAATTGACGATGATCTGGAGAAGTTCTTCCAGGTCGGGACCCAGCTGCCTCCAAAGGAGAAGGAGGAGTTACTTGAGTTCCTCAAGAAGAACCTTGACGTGTTTGCATGGGACCCCTGCGATGCCCCTGGGATTGATCCATCTTTCATTTGTCACCACCTTAACGTCAACCCATCCGTGGTCCCCAAGCAGCAGCCACCTCGGCGCCCATCGAAGGAGCACGCTGATGCGATCAGGGAAGAGGTCGATAAGCTTAAGCACGCGGGGGCTATCAAGGAGATCTTTTACCCCAAATGGTTGGCCAACACTGTAGTGGTCAAGAAGAAAAGTGGGAAGTGGAGGGTTTGTGTAGACTTCACAGACCTGAACAAAGCATGCCCAAAAGACCCTTTCCCAATGCCACGAATAGACCAACTAGTTGATGCGACGGCAGGCCATCCTAGGATGAGCTTCCTGGATGCCTTTCAGGGTTATCACCAAATCCCACTAGCCTTGGAGGACCAAGAGAAGACAGCCTTTGTAACACCCATTGGGAACTACCACTACAAGGTCATGCCGTTTGGCCTGAAAAACGCCGGATCCACCTACCAGAGGATGATGACGAGGATGTTTGAGCCGATGTTGGGCAAGAGCATCGAGGTCTATGTTGATGATATGGTGGTGAAGAGCAAGCTGGTGTCCGAGCACTTGAAGGACCTCGGCCGCACTTTTGACGATAACCTTGAAAGGCTAGTGGGATTTGGTGATAACCCTGAAAGGCATCCAGGAAGCTCATCCTAGGATGGCCTGCCGTCGCATCAACTAGTTGGTCTATTCGTGGCATTGGGAAAGGGTCTTTTGGGCATGCTTTGTTCAGGTCTGTGAAGTCTACACAAACCCTCCACTTCCCACTTTTCTTCTTGACCACTACAGTGTTGGCCAACCATTTGGGGTAAAAGATCTCCTTGATAGCCCCCGCGTGCTTAAGCTTATCGACCTCTTCCCTGATCGCATCAGCGTGCTCCTTCGATGGGCGCCGAGGTGGCTGCTGCTTGGGGACCACGGATGGGTTGACGTTAAGGTGGTGACAAATGAAAGATGGATCAATCCCAGGGGCATCGTAGGGGTCCCATGCAAACACGTCAAGGTTCTTCTTGAGGAACTCAAGTAACTCCTCCTTCTCCTTTGGAGGCAGCTGGGTCCCGACCTGGAAGAACTTCTCCGGGTCATCTCCAATTACCACCTTCTCCAGGTTTTCACATTTAGCATCCTCGGCAGGTGCATCCGGAGGCGCCACCTGGGTCTTTGATTGCTATGAATTCTCCTCGGCTGCGGCCGAGGACTGTGCATCAATCCGATAGGATATTGCAGCCACCGTGCACTGCCTAGCCGTGGATTGGCAACCTCGGATCTCCAGAACCTGGTCCCCTGAAGGGAATTTCACCTTCTGGTGCAAGGTGGAGGCTACGCCATCCAGGGCGTGTAGCCAGGGCCTTCCTACTATGGCCGTGTAGGGGGAGTAGGTGTCCACCACTATGAAGTTCGCTTCCACCACCACTGGGCCTGTCTGTACGGGTAGTCTGATCATGCCCTTTGGGATGACGAGCTTTCCGTCGAAGCTCATTAGGGGGGAGCTATAGGGTGTGAGGTCTTCCTGTTTTAGCCCCAGCCCCTTGTAGAGGTCTGGACACATGACCTCGGCTGCGCTGCCACCGTCCACCATCACCCTTTTCACATCATAGCCCCCTATTCTGAGGGTGACGATTAGGGCGTCCTCGTGTGGTTGGATGGTCCCAATCTTATCCTCTTCCGAGAAACTCAGGGCTGGGGGAGGATTCCTTCTGGACCTCTTTGGCCCCGTCCGAGGATCCTCGGCGGGCGGTTGGGCCACAGACAACACTCGCAAAGGGGGTGTGCCAGTCCTTCCTGGCGCGACCAGGATTATATTGATCGTCCCGGCGGGCTGCCCCATGGCGGCGTCCCTCCGAGGCTCTTGGTACGTTTGGCCCTGACGATTGTCGGGGTTGAGCAGCAGGTGCTTCAGCTTTCCTTCCCGGACCAGCTGGTCCAGGTAGTTCCGGAGGTTCCTGCAGTCCTCCGTGGTATGTCCGTGGTCCTGGTGGTATTGGCAGTAACGGTTCTGATTGCGCCTCTCTGGTTCCCCAGCCATCTTGTTCGGCCACCTGAAATACGGTTCGTCCTTTATTCTTTCCAGCACCCTATGCACGGGTTCTCGGAACACGGCGTTGACGGTTTGAGCATTGGTCGCTCCAGATTCTCCTCCAAAATCCCTCCTCGGTCGAGCGTTGTTATATCGGTCCGACCTGAATCTCTTCTCTCTTGGGGGACGACCTTATCCTTCCCCTTGCCTTGCAGCATATCTTCCTCCACCCGCTTGTACTTGTCAATCCGATCCATCAGTCGCCGCACGCTGGTGGCGGTCTTCCCGGCCAGGGACTCCCTCAGGCCGTGCCCCATTGGTAGCCCATTCTGGAATGTACTGATGGCGACGGCGTCATACTCGCCGTCCAGCTCATTGTAGATCTCCCAGTACTTGTCCGAGTAGGCTTTGAGGGTCTCCCCTTCGCGCATGGATAGGGACAGCAGCGCACTCATGGGCCGAAGAGGCCTGCTGTTCGTGACAAAGCGGGAGCCAAAGGCCTGGGTCAGCTGTCTGTACGAGTCTATGGAATTCGTCCTTAGACCGTTGAACCACCTCATCGCCACGGGTCCCAAGCTGGATGGGAAGACTTTGCACATCAGCGCCTCATTCTTGGAGTGGACGGCCATCCTCTGGTTGAACTGGCTCACATGCTCCACGGGGTCCGTTTTGCTGTTGTAAGCAATGAAGGTTGGCTGCTGGAACCGCCGAGAAAGCTCCGCCTCCTCTATACGACGCGTGAAGGGCAACCTGGAGAGCTGGTCCAGCGCCCTGCTCATGGCGTCACCTCCCAAGCCCCTGGGGGTTGGGTTGGCACGCCTACGCCTCTGGTAGCGCTCCTCCTCGTGGGAGAAAGTCTCGCTGGGGGGCGTCCTCGACCTTTGCCTGTATTCCTCGTCACTCTCGTCGTCAGAGGGCAGGTCAGGGCTGGGTTCGGCCCGTCTTCGCTGCGCACGACGCAATTTCCTCTTCAGATCATCTATCTCGTGCTGCATGGCCACCTTACCATCCTCTCTCTGCGGAGCGTGGCTATGGGCCTCTTCTGATCGCGTGGCCTGGCCATCATCGCGCTTCTGGGGAACGTGCCCATCCTCTTGGCTCTCGCTCGCCGTTGGAGTATGCACGCTTCCTTCCCGAAATCTCCTGTTGTCGTTCTGACCGCCCCCGGGGTCGCCATAGTTACCCTGATGCCTTGACTTCGCCGGTTCGAGTCGATTCGGAGTTGCTTGATGAGGGCCCGATCCTACCATGCTTAACTGTTGTCCTTACTAACGCACAAGTTCTCCCCACAGACGGTGCCAATTGTAGGGACCAAGTTTGAGGGAGTGGACCCAAGCCCAGTTTCCCCGCAATGAATTTATAGAGTATGGGCTCAAGAGCTAGGCCCTAGTGAGGAATGCAACGGCCTTGCATGGTTGTACGTGAATGCTAATAACTTAAACGTGGATTGGAATGCAGAATAAGGGTCCTCGGACGGGATCCTGTGAGCTTGGAGTTCTTATTATTTCTTTGAGCAAAGGTTACAATGGTTGAGAGGAAATACGCAGTTGCGGTATTTCTCCCCTCTGGTTCTTTTCTTCCGTCCCCTTCACATGAGGGACTTTTTACATTATATACTTCTCTCTCCGTTGATCCTAGCCCTACACTTGTCGATCAGCCCGGTTTCTACTTGACAGCCTGTCCCATCAGCCGCATTCCCATACCTCCAGTGGGTTGCAGCGCCCCATGCGGCATTGTTCAGAGGTCCTATCCTCATTAATGCGGCCAGGGCGTTAGTTGAGGGCATTTAATGTGGAGGTGACAGTTCACCTGGGACTTGTTCCTCCACCATGCTTCAATGTCCGGTGCTTGGTTCTTGTCATTTGCTCCTTGGACGCTTAGGGAGGCTCCCCTTAAAGGTATGCTGTTTGCCCACTCTCTGACCTCGGTCTCCCGAGGATGTAACCATCCTTGGCAATGCTACTTGGGCCCTGGGCTCTAAACTTTCGTCCTCGGACCTCGGACATTGGAGGCGTCCTCGGCGTGGGCTTCTGGGCCTGGTTTGGAATGGGCCGGGGTTGCTGACTTATTCTGGCCCCACAAATGTTATATATATATATATATATATGAAAAAAAAAAAAAAAAACTCAATGGTCTCACGTTTGAAACCCAAACCTTTATATTAATTTTAGCTAGTTATTTTAGGCATGTAGATCCATTCTTCTCTTTTTTAAGTAAAATAAATTAGAAATTGCAACAAATAAACCCAAATAAATTTTTTTTTTAATTGGATACTTAAAATTTGGGGATTTCGATATAGAATTATTTGTAAAAAAAAAAAAAAAAAAAAAAAACAATTCAATGGAATTATTTGGGAATTTAGTCAAAAACCATAACAATAAAATTCAATGGAAAAGTAAAAACAATTCACTTACAAAATTATCCACAACTTGGAAATTGGTTAATAAAATTGAAAATATAAATGCATTAGGAACCAACAACAACAACTGAATCAAGAGTCTTATAACTCAACTGATTAGCACTTTCTAGTGTTTTCAAGACACCTAGGGTTCAAATCCCCTCCCCCTTAATGGCCTTTGGGAGTTGTAAAGTGTAAACCCTTGGACTTTGAGTGTTTTTAACCTTACGGCTCCCAGCAAACATACGTTTTTATTTTCAAAATTATCCATAACTTGAAAATTATTTAACTAAAATTGAAAATATAAATGCACTAAGAGCCAAGAGTCAAAAGAGTGGGAAATCTGAAGAGATTCGAAAACAAAATCTTGTTTTCAAATGATGCATTTTAAAGAATTTTTCTAAGGATGGAAAACCATTTTTAAGAGATGCAGAGAAATTTCAATATCTTATGAAAGTTTTTAGGTAGTATTTTTCAAGATAAAAATCCCATGATTTTTCTTAAAATCATTTCAAGGATGAAAATTGCATAGCTTTTTACAAAGTAGTTTTCAAGGAAAAAACTTCCATGGGTTTTTTGAAAAATCATTTTCAAGGATGAAAATTTTATGGGCTTTTAGAAAGTAGTTTTCAAGAAGAATAGTCCATGTTTTTTTGGAAAACCATTAATCATATGGGTTTTTGAAAATTTATTTTTCAAAAAGAAATTCCTATGTTTTCGGAGACGCATTTTTCCAAGAATGGAAAATCCCGTGAAGTTTTAAAAAATTATTTTGTTTTGAAAATAATGGGTTTCATTGGTTTTCTTTGGAAAACCAACTCACTTTTAAGAAGCACTTTTGGAATATATATATATATATATATATATATATGGAAGTATGGTTTATCTTGAAAACATTTTAGAAACACAAGCAATTTTTGAAAACAACGTTTATTTTGGGAAACAACTTGAAAATCTTTTCTAGAAGTGCTATTGGATCGACCCTTATTATTTGATAGTGGGGATTCACATCACTAACTAATATTGGTATGCAAAACCCATGCCCATTTTAACACATAAAAATAGATTACAATGAAATTATGAAAGTAAATTCAATTCAAGCAATTAAGGTCATAGGCTAAAATTAACTACACATGGCATCTTTACAAGTGTATATAACTAATCTCATCATCCATGCAAACCCATTGATTCCATCATATATGTCCATTTATTTATACATATTCGCCAAAATTAATTTACTCATGCGCATTCTATAATCTCATCATGCAAAAGAGAAGGGAGATTAACTACACACCTAGGCAAGCATAGATTGATTCATGGATAGCCAAGATAACTCAAACATTTTATTAATGGATTCGTGGCACTTAACCATTTGTGATGTGGTTCAATAAACGTTACTTTATCTAGCACTTAGTGGTAAAATTATCAACGAAAATGGATGGTATGACCAATATGAAAATATAATTTTTCAAACATGAATGACCAAAACAAAAATTTTGAAATGTAAAGGGTCAAAATAAAAATAACTTCAAACCTGAAAGCCAAAAGAGTACTTCAGTTTATATCTACAATGAACAAAAACAAAACATGAGAATAGACATGAGAAACCATCTATTCTCTCTAGAAATAATAAAAATAAAATAATGTTAGCGATGTCAAATTACTCCATTGTGTCCTTTTCATAAGCAAAGCAATGAGATTTTTTTCCCCTTTTTTTGAGAAAAATGATAGTGTAATTTTATTAAGAATTATAAGTGTTGTACTGCAGTGAGTAAAATATTCGAATTACATGGGGCCATGGAGGTATATCTTCCATTTAGTATACTCCTTTATCATGATTCTGAGATATTATCCTTGCACCCAATAAATATTGGAATTTTACATGTCTAAGACCACTCAGTAGAATCTTGATATCATGCAGAAGGTGACCGAGATTTATCACGGCATGATGTTTGCTTGTGTAGAGAGCTCCTTCAATACACTTTGAAAATGATAATCTATCTCCAATTCTCTAATTCCCAAATCTATTGCAAATTCAACCACATGACG
Organism: Quercus aquifolioides; assembly: GCA_019022515.1. Lineage (NCBI taxonomy): Eukaryota > Viridiplantae > Streptophyta > Magnoliopsida > Fagales > Fagaceae > Quercus > Quercus aquifolioides. Next base: position 3,245,472 of record CM032330.1, on the reverse strand, counting down.
CAAGCCCGGAATTTCCTCTCTCCAAAGACCTTAATGCAGACAAGAGAATAATGAGATTTTAGTACCCAAAGATGGACCTACGTTAAGGCTGAGGGGGGCAAAATGAACAGTAACATTTAGCTTTTACCTACCCACTTTTTCAAATACACTTCCAACAGATTCTCTATCCCATTCTCTATCTCATTTAAATATTATTTCTTCATTCATTCTTTATCATCATTTATTCTTCTTATATTTATTCCCAACAATTATATTTTTTAATGAAAAGTGTTATATTTACAACATTTTTCGCAATACTTTCACAACAAAATTTATGTGGAAAATTGTTACTAGTTCTAATTTGAACTCACCACTGAAATTATTTTTTTTCTCGCCAATATTAACTAATAACAATTTGTTACTTAAAATTTACTGTGAAAATATTGTGATAGAATTTCTTAATTAGGATTTTTATTCTTTATATTATTTTTTATTCTTTCATTTCATTCTCCTCCACACACGTGTCCTCTATCCCCTTCTTTTATTTCTTTTTCTCCTCCAGAACCTTCCAGCTTCACATCAGAGAAAAGAGACAGAGACAGAGGAGAAAGACTGGGAGATCGGCGTTCACATCAGAGAAGAGAGAGAGAGAGAGAGAGAGAGCGGAGAGATCACAAACACAAACCCACCACCGACGACAGCCCGATCCCAACCACCAACACAAACACGGCCCAATCCCAACCATAAACACAAACGTCGTCGTCGATCCAGACCACAAACATAAACACCTTCACCAATCCCGACCACAAACACAAACACATCCCGATCTTAACCCAAACCCGCGATTTGATCTCAACCCAAACCCACAATCGGAAACCCCAACGACCCACCACCACCAGTAGCAACAAAATGACCCACTCCACCACATCACCACCAAAATACCCAGCAAGGATCGGAATTGATTTTGAGGAAGGAACCGTGTGGTGGATGCGTGAGTACCATGGAGGCAGTGGTGAGAGCTTCGGCCACCACCATTGAGGCACCACCAGGCTGGGTCAGATCGGCTTGTTCTTCTTCTTTTCTTTTTTCTTTTTTTCATATTTGCTTGTTCTGATTCAACTTTATTTTAAGAATTGGATTTTGTTTTGTGTTTTGTGTTTGGATTATGTGAGAAACGAAGAGAATGAGAGAAAAAAAAAAAAGATATCTGGAGGAGAGAGAAAGAATTGATATAATAAGTAGCTGGGATAATTTTTTAATCCAAGAAATTCGATTGCTAATGTACAGTAGCCCATCAGACCTGATGGGCTACTGTTCATGAGCCAAAAAAAAAAAAAAAATCCATGTTTACCGAATTTGCTGGAGTATGAACAGTGCACATATTCTCCAAATTTTAGCTAATATACCCGGAAACATACACTGCTGGAGATGCTCTAACAAGAAAAATAAAAATTAACCCCAAAATATTCCCCCCCCCCCCACCCCCCACCCCCCTCCTCCAAAATATTTTTATATTAACCCAAAACCAAAAAAAAAAAATTCGCTCCAACCTTTTGCCCGTTGGATATTGATCCAAGGATAACCAGAAAATCTTCTGGTTTAAACAAAAGAAATTGCCTCAAGAACAACATTGATAACCTTTAGACAAACAAAAATTAACTACAAAATAAATCACAAATCCAGTCTAAACAAAAACAAACAATCACAAATTCCCAGTTTTACCCATTTAATTTCTCTCTCTCAGTCTTGTTGCCTTCATTCTTCCTCCATTCATCACTGCCTTTGACATCAGATCCACAAACCAGTCACCAATCGCATATCATAGGCTCACTGTTGCAGGTTCTCAACTTGGTATCCTTTGGTCTACTTTTCACACTCGCACATGAGTTTGAATCGACTAAGGTATGGTCTTCTCTTCTCGATTAATTTCTTTTCACTGATCTAAGTTTATTTCTCAATCTTTGATGTCCTCTCTCACTGGTGTGTCTATTCTTCTGTTTTGATGGAATTAATTGAATTTTTTCTCAGCTTTACTTATTTATATACATACATATATATATATATATATATATATGGGAACGGAAAATAATAACTTGCAATGAAAGGAGCTGGTATCTCATGCGCTAGCGCATGAGAGGTTTTTTCCAATGAGAGATCCAAAGAGAATGGACCCTGAAACAAGATGGTAGAGAAAGAAAAAGTGCTTGAAACACACATGCAAGCTAAGCTACAAGGCGTCTGAGTTCCTCTAGCTTATGCATCCAACAATAGAGACAACTTAGCTCTATTGTTCTCTCTCCCTCATTTTTAAGGAACCCCATATTATGTGTCATCTTTCCCTATTTATATCAATGTAAGTAGTGGGCTTGCAATGATGGCCCCTACTCTATCAAGTGTCCCATCACCTTTTTAGAATTATAGTGGAGATATGTGTCTAATTCATTGCTTTGGCTCGTGATTTGTGTCATTTCTTTGAGGGACGTGCTTGGCTAGGGACGTATTCCCAGGTACTGTGATTTTTCACTCACATGCCTTGGAGAAGTTATCCTCAGCAACGATGGCAAGCCAATTCTAGTGAAATTATCCTCAGCGAGTGTAGTTGGTATGAACTAAGCTCCTTGGTATATAACTCTTGGCTCGATAGGACTAGCTTGAGCGGGCTTCTTTTCTCTATTGGGCCTTCTCCATTTTTCATTAGGCCTTCAGCTGATGGCCCAATATTGGTAGGACAATTTATTACCTCGTTTGTATCATGGGAATATACAACACTCCACTCACATTGGAGTGGACCCTACAAGTGTGGGATCGAGTGATTAACCCCTATGCAAGTGGGATGTTATATATCCTGTGGATAGAAAATACTGCCTCTCTACTTAATAGGTTCCAAATAGAGGTGACGACTTTTATTGTTCAGGGGTTCAAATGAATCCTGTGACTTCAAAAAAAATTATATATAATTTTTTTTTATTAGTTGATTTTACGCTTAAAATATTTTTGCATACATTGGCTGAAATCTTGCACACCCTGATCATAGATCAGTACAACCTAAAACTAAACAACAATTAGACATTTAGTGTATTATGTATGTTAGCAATTGTTCAAATTAATATTTAATTGGTTAAGTAGACACTTAGTGTAATATTTATGTATGGATGAATATGGATGTGTGGGTTTATAAATAATATAATGTCAGTGGATTGCATGTTGTCATTTTAGTTTAAAATATTTTATAAAAATAATGACAATTGCATAAAAATAAATAAATGTTATACAAACTTAACAAAATCAAATGGTCACACCTAACCACATTGACAATAGATAATAAAAACTGATAATAAATTATCATGTAACGATTTTAAAATATGAAAACTTGTAGAAGTTGTAAAATTTCATATATTTGCATTTTTTTTATGACTTGATATATTCAAGTTTTTTTTTTTAAATTAAATTTTGTTTAATTTAAATTTTTTAATAACTTTCTGAAAAAAATTTCTAGAGCTGCCACTAATTCCAGAGTCTAAGAAAATTAATATTTGGTGCAACAGTAGCAGCCAATATCCTTCTCTATGAACTATTTCATAATAGAGAAATTTATAACCATGATGGTAGCATAGCCTAATAATGTTAGGCAATGGCCACTAAAAAATGTACCTTTCTAGTTTCTGCAAGCATTGCAGAACCCTCTTCAAACAACTCCTCCACAACCCCAACAACAGAAAGCTTATTAGTTAATTTATTTATAAAAGTCCGCTCTTTCTTCCCAAAGAGTAGAGAGCTGAGCATATTATATGATGCAAACCACTTTAAGAAATGGGGGAGGCAGAAAGCTTATTTGTTAATTTATTTATAAAAGTCTGCTCTTTCTTCCCAAAGAGTAGAGAGCTGAGCATATTATATGATGCAGACCACTTTAAGAAATGGGGGCGGCAACTAAAAACTCTATACAAGGAAAGTGGAATTGGGATCTCATATTCTCATGTTATTTTAAATCCCACTTTTTTTACATGTGCATCTGATAGCCATTAACTGTGGTGGGTACTGATTGGCAAACTTTCTTAGTTGTCTTTCTTAGAGCACTTTTGTGCTAGCTTATATATTCATATTCTTTCATAAATTTTGATCAAGACTTTTATAAGGTAGGTTTTCATTTGATATCCTGTCCCAATCATAAGTTTCGTAAGGGGTTGAAGTAGAAATCATGGTCCATTTTGTGGTGACCTTAAAGATGTTGGACACCATTTTTTTGACCTTGTTGATTATGTGACTCTTTGTGTTGGCCCAAATGATAAGACTTTTTTTAACATGTAAAGAATTGGTCTTATTTTAAACATCTCCTTTCTTTTTCCATAGTCATGTCTGTCTACTTATCATTGGCTCTAGTTAAATGACAGTTACAGCATATCTAGTTTTGTATTCACCGACTCTACTCATCATGGTTGTATGGGCTAGTATAAAATTGTTGGCCAATCTAGTATCTTAGGTTCTTCAATCAAATTCAATTATATGGTTGTATTGACCAATACAGTGCAAGCAATCAATTATTTTTTCCAAGGATGAATAAATTCAACTATATGATTTATTGACCAATGTAAACACATGATTAAATTTAATTGAGTACTTAAAAATACAATACCTAAGGAACTGTGCGTAAGTGAGTAGAACAGCTAACTTGTTTGCTTCAAACATCATATTCAACTTGGCAATTATTTTATCATCATCTCTATGAGTGGGGGAGTTGTATATTCAATGCAGCTCTTTAGTCTCTCCAATAAAAGCTGAAGGAGGGGCACGCTTCTTACCACTCATAGGATAGGTGGTAATGCACTTCCTTTGGATTTCTAGATTTATGGGTTTTAATAGTGTACTATTTGATATTTTTATATTTTAATAGTCCCCCAAAGGTTTACTTAGGACTGAACTTTGTGAATTTCTATATATATACACTTTCCTCTTTGAACTTCTTGCTTCTCTTAAGTGTTTTCCCTATAGTCTTAACAATGAACACTTTAGTGAGGATGGTTATGATGTTTCTTTTTCTCATTTTAGTAACCCATGTGTCAGAAGCATACAATACTTGCCCTAAATGTGGCAGCATTGATGTTCCATACCCTCTTAGCACTGATGACAACTGTGGAGACCCTAGGTATAAAGTCTATTGCAACAATGGCATTCTTGAGTTCTTGTCAGCTAGAGGGTTTTACTACAAGATCCTCAGTATTAATCCAAGAGCTTATAAGCTCATTATAAGCCCACCACCAATACAGAAAGGCACATGTTATTCTTCTGATTTCAGTTCAGAAGGGTTAAAGCTTGATGAGAACTTGCCCTTCAACATATCAACTCATAACACTGTCATGTTGTTTAATTGCACTGACCGCCTTCTTTACTCGCCTCTGAATTGTTCTTCAACCAGCTTTTGTAGGCAGTTTGAGGACAATGTGGAGGAGGGAATTGGGTGTAAGAATACCCTTTGCTGCCATTACTTGAAAGATTCTGCCATGACTTCACATATGATTAGGCTCAGGGTTGGAGGGTGCACTGCTTATACTTCAATGGTGGATATGAAGCTTGGATCTTCTTTTGATTCATGGACCTACGGTATTGAGCTGCAATGGGTGCCCCCCAATTGATTTTGGCTATAAGGTCTCGGAAGGTATATTGTGCATCTGACATATATATCATCTCTCTTTTAAATATGTGAAGTATTCACAACATAGAACTCACATATTATAAGAAAGATTATGTATATATTGAATGCATGAAATAATTATTTGATAGGCAACATGGATACTAGACATAGTTAGAAGTATCAAATAAGGTTGTTAGTATTTTAATTCTATGCTTTTATTGTCATAGTATTGAGTGGACCAGTGTTTTCTAGTTGGATTTTGTGCTTCATGATTGGTCACAAGCCACATTAAAGTGGGAAATAGGGGAGCCAAAAACCTAGTATTGCGTTGGCTTTCGCAATTATGTAGTGTTTGATGTGTTAGCTATTGTGTCTCAATCACGTGGATTTGTTGCTTCTTCCCACTTGCTCTCTATAGTCTAAAGTATGGGTCTTCTTGTTTGGCTTTTCTTAATGTTGGTAGTCAAATAAATTACTATTTCCTTCATAACTTCTTGTGTACTTTTTAATTATATTATCACAGCGTGCATTAGATGATCTATGTGCTGAATCACTTCCACAATGCTTGGGATTATTTCTCTAGTCTTTATCACTGTTATCATTTGACAGACGGGCTAAAGGAATTGGGTTTTTAACATCTTTGCACTGTTACATATTTGTATAAGAGAAAATCTTGTTTCACACTCGCTATTTCATATTCTGTACACACTTCTTTTGAAATCATGTTTTAAAATACGATTTCAGTTAAAATTATAAAATGGTGAAATCGTATTTTGAAAAATAAAATTCTCAACTTTAGTTGAAATTGTGTTTTCAAAACACAATTTCAGTTCACGTGATAGTATATGTACAATTATGTGTACGATGAGTGTATAATAATAAAAGTGTGATAACTATTACCCTTTGTAGAACTATTGTTTTGGTCCGCTATTTTTGTCATGGTTTCTTTTCTTCTTTTTTTTCTTTTTTTCTTTTTTTTTTTTTGTCATGGTTTCAATTTTATCTATCAACCGTCAAAATATATTCAATTTAATAGGGAAAATTTCCACTGAGTTGGCAAGAAATTTGGTTTAATGTGAAAACATTTTACTAAGGTCATGCACCAAAGATAAATATGTAAATAATGAAAAAAAAAAATTATGGCTTTTAAAGTGAAATATTTCCCTTCATTTTCCCTCTAATGCTATGTGGTGTTACAATTTTTTTTTTTTTGAGTAAATAGTAATATTTATTAGAACATACACTAAAATAGTAATACTAGTGTTTTAAATCGGGTTTATAATACATTACAAAATCAGAGTAAGTTATATTGATTCTAAAGTTTACAAATTGATTGCAAAAAAATATTCCATGTCAACAAAGAGAAACTTATATTGCATTTATCAAACTCAAAAATTTATTCAACCGCGACAACGTTATGATTAACTTTTCATAAGATATTGAATAGTTACAGACTTACAGCTAAATGATTTCCGAGAGAGAGAGAGAGATGATGCTTAAGATAGTTTCTTCTTGGTAGGGCCCATTTTTTCACAAAAATACGAGGCCCAATATTGCGAATTTCATGTCCAAATGTTCCTGGGCCCATTATTCTTATTTTTATCTACCTCTCCATATGGCCAATGCTCACTTGAGAAGCCTATTGGAATATTTGGGGAGATGTGGTTGGGAAGGCAAAAGAGAGATTTTCTTCATGCACCCTTGGGCTCAAGGAAATAAGATGTAAATGGGCTTGGAACATTTGCAAGACTCATGAGCTCATTGGTGATGCAAGTGCAAGCCTAGTACATGGTGAAGTTAGCTTAATTCTATTGTAACACCCATGAATTTCAGCAAAAATACGAAACACCCTAATGCTTGCCTATCACTATTAATGCTTACTTAACACAATCCCTTGAATTTAGTAGCTTCATAGGGTGTCAATCATTTTAGGGAAACAAACTAAGAAGAATTTAGCCAACTAATTTACCCAAATTAGCATCAATCCATATTATTTCAATCTCTCATCAAACCCGCTACTCATGATTGTAATACCCTTAAAAAAAATCCAAGAATTATAAACAATCCTTACTTCTTGTGATTTTTGACATTTTTTTTTTTTAACTTCTATAAAGGCATAGCAAATGGAAGCATTAACTCAAGATTTCACTTACCAAATATATTGCATTTACTCTCTCTTACTAAGATTATCCTCGTTATGGTCTATTAAAGCAAATCATAGTTGTTAGTGGGTTATAGGATTAACTCCATCGTTTGTGAGCTTATTGTGGCTTCCAAGATATGTCATTAGCCTTCATCACTAGGAGTGTTGATGTGAGTAGCAAGCTTGGCTCTCCAGTTTAAACCTAGGTCCATAAACTAAGTCCATCTAAACACAACACATGAAGAGGTGACAAAATGACCTTAAAACTTATAATATATGTTCATTTATTTTATAGGAACCACTAGGATTTTGGATGTTGTTGAGATAAAACATCAAAGCCAACAATTCTATGTGACTTTTATCCTCTATGTGATCATGATGTCAATTTTACAAAGCATCCTTACCTAGTCAATCATGTCAAAAAAAAAAAAAACATGTTATTATACTCCACATAATATTTAAGGTATTTAACACTTGTAACCAAATAATAATTATCTCATATATTTTGTATGTATGCAATCTCTTTCATAATATGTGAATCTCATATTGTGTGTAATCCACATATTTGTAAAAGACATAATGCATATATCGAATGCATGAGATACTTTCTCCCTAACCATAACTATACATTTTTTCTCCTTTTATATAAGAAGGAATAATACGTCAGGTTTGAGGTAAGTCTAGACACGTCTCCACAGTTCAGATTTAAATTGCCATCGCTATAGACAGTCACTATCAAATACCCTCCTTGACCATTGGCTGCAATTGTCAATAACCCCAACAATTCTGAATTCCTCACGAACTAGAAGAGCTGCCCCATCAGTGTACCTCCTTACAAATGTGATTGCAGAGTAGTCTGGCTATTACTAGGATTGGGCCCAGGCCTTTTAGTTTTTGGAACAGATTTCCTTATGGATAGGAATCTGTGAGTGCATGACCCCAGGATAATTGCATAACAGGCTTTATGGGCCAGTCTAGTACTTTGACATTTTCACAATTTGAGAATTGTGCTACACTTTGAATGGCAATAAGGATTGAGGAGGACCTTAGTGATGTCTCTCATTTTTCCCCCTTACAGATGATAAAATAAATTGATTTTTTTTTTTTTTTTTTTTTTTTTGTTGTCTTTCCATATCTTTATAAAGGACATAGATAGAATAAAATGACAGAAAAAATGCAAGTGACATAGAGATATTGCACCATGCAATATTGCTAACAGAGATTGGACTACATTCTTTTCCTTTTATTAAAAAAAATGGAAGAGCTTTGAAAAAGAAATGAAAAGAAGATAAAGATAAAGAAAACATGAAGGCCTTAACGGGAGATTTGGAAGTAGTGAATGTGGGCATATAGGGACTGCTTTAAATTGAAACTGTTCAATTTGAATCTAAATAGCAGAAGAGAAGAAGTTTTTCTAAAAAATATTAAATTCTGTAAGAATGTGTAAAACTCATGTTTTACTCCTTCAATCCAACATGTTACATCATCTTATCACATATTTAAGAATAAGCACAACCGCACCCAATCAATTCTATTATCCATGTATGTATCCAAAAAAAAAAAACTATTACCCATGTATAAATCCAACCAAATTGGGAATTTATTTAGATGTTATTAGGTGTGATAGAATGTATTGAAATTTAAGTAAAATACTATTGTAGCAATCTCTTATTAAGTTTTTATTTTTACCTCAAATTAAGTTACACGCTTTCCTCAACCCAAAAAAAAAAAAAAAAAAACCTTAAGTTATTTATAGGCCCACTTCTTTTTATAAAATAATAGAAATTGGACTTTTCAATTGTTTGTCCAACAATCTAATTTATGTGAGCAATATGTGGGTTCCAGTTAGCTCAACTGGTAAAGTCTCTGATGGTTGAATGAGAGATCTGTGGTTCAATCTCCGCCTACACCAAAAACTGATTGGTGTCTTGGTCTAATGATAAAGAACTATCATTAGGAGCGGACACTATAAGTTGAAACTCTCTAAAAAAAAATGTGAGCAATATTAAAATATGGCCTAGATTGCATTTGGACCATGCACCCAACATAATAAACATTAATAATAATTGATAATTTGTTTTCTTTTTCAAGGTTAACAATTGAAAATGTGTTTTTTTTCTTCTTTAATGTTTGTTTGTTGATTAATCCAATAAATTATCATCATTAATTTTATTGTGATTTTGTGCAATATGTTTGGCTTTTTTTTTTTTTAAGACTAACTTATAACACAATAGAACTATTTAATATGGAATAATGAACATATATTTTAATTTGTATTCGTAAATTATGAGAAAGTCAATTGCAAAGTTTGATTTTTTTTTAAAAGAAAAAAATATATAAATAATTCACAAGCCGATGTTTGATGTTTTGAAAATTCTTCAAAGAAAATTGAAAAATCACCACGGCACCAAGTATCAATTTAACTTTGGTTTATACTTTGGCCCCCCTCAAATTCAAATTTTGGTTCCATCCATGTTAGTACCTTTGCTAGCTGCGGAATTCACTGCCTACTCTACTAGGAGCCAGGAGGGAATTGTGCGGCATCTTATAATGGAGAAATAAATTCATACATGTTGTGTAAAGTTTAAGCAAATGTTTATTTAAGAATAAATATTTTCCTTTTACCTTTTGAGTTCTTGAATTTAAAATATTTTTTTTATTTTCGTTTTGATAATGGAGAAATAACATTAATAAAAGTAGTTAGGAAGTAATAAAGATTATGCTTTAGAAATATAGTAATAAAATTGAGCAAAAGAATATGGCCGACTTTGAGTAATCTTTTAAGAATTCATAACCGACCCTAAAATCTCGGGACTAAGGGTGTGTTTGTTTGGAAGTGAAATAAGGTGAATAGAAAACTTTGGAGAGAAAATGGGAAGAAAAACTTTTTTGAAGTGTGTTTGGTTGAGTGAGGAGGAAAGAAAATAAATTGTGGGCCCCAGGTGTTTTCTGCCTTGGCCCACTAAAAATTTTTCTCTCCAAAATGGGGAGAAAACTAAAGGGAGAAAATGGGGTTACTTAATGGATGAAAATGTCCATGAGTAAATTTATACAAACTCACTTTTTAACAAGGGTATATGTGTAAATTTATACAAACTCACTTTTCTCATCCCTCCACTTCTTCACTCCCAACCAAACAAAAATGAGAGAAATTAAAATCTTTTCTATTCTTCTACTTTTTCATTCTCCCATCATTTTCCATCATCCCACTTTTCTATCTCTCCAATCAAATGGACCCTAAGAATTTGATTTTGTTGTTGTTGTAGTATTTTAACCATGCAGATTTTGTTTTATAAGTTGTTGTAGTTGTAGCATTTTCATATCAAATAATTAAAATGAATATATTGGCAACTTAAATGTAAAACTGTGGGAATTAATATAAAAGATAAGGAGTTAATCAAATGTGTACTCTCACATTAATAAGGGGAGAGAGAGAGTGAGAGACTATTTTATTATTTCTGTGGGGTGATTAATGAGTTGAAATGTATTGGAAGAGATATTGAAGCAAATAAATGCATAAGGAAAATGAGGAAGGTAAAGGGAGAAGATAAGAGAAATGCTACGTCTACAACAATTCTACAACATTTTTGCAACATTACTTACCTGTCACTGCCAAGTCACAAAACACAACTTAAATAATCTGACTAGGAAAAGAAAACAAAAAATAAAAAATAAAATGAGAATTCAAAACAAAATAAAAAGATTAAGAAAACAAAACAAACAATCAGATCAAATTCAAAACATCGACATATTTAGGGGTTTTGTAGAAGGTAGAATCTTGCTCTCACACACCGGAGGCGGAAGTGGAGGCGGAGACGGAGGCAGAGGGTAGAGGGCAGAGGGCAGAGGGCAGAGGGCAGAGGGCAGAGGCGGAGGCGGAGGGCAGAGGGCAGAGGGCAGAGGCAGAGGTAGAGATGCTCACTTCTTCTCCCCGCCGTCGCACATCGCTGCTTCGCTATCTTCCTCAAAACGGTGAGACCCACGTATCCTCCACAATGTTTCTGAACTTCCCATTCCTTGTATTAGCATTGGCCTTACTATCTCAGCCGCCCCTAAAGCAGTTAGAATAACTGACATTTATTTTGCAAAATTTTGTCATCCTCTGGAAACACAGTCGCACATAACATCAGATAACTAGAGTTTATCCCTTTTTGTTGTAATCTTTTTATTTTTCATATGCTTGTAATTATCCTTATAAATGAAATCCATACGGAAGCCTAGAGATTGATTTGGCTACTAGCTTTCTTTACACTCTGTTTTCAAACTAGACGAACACTATGGCAGGGAATGTTTTTTTTTTTTTTAGAACCCATTTTACTGCTGCTTGGGTATTTTTGCTTCTTAGGATGCAAAATGGTGAAAAGATTAAAGATTTCATCATTCATTTTCATTTTTTGACAGTAAAAGTTAGCCAAATGGGTCGAATTTCTGTAAATAACTTGAGATGAATGTAAAGTCACAAATGAGTTGAATTCATGACAGATTGGGGAGCCAAACTTTGATGCATTCCCTTCACTTTGGGCCCCACAATTCATCCTAATACACATACACCCAAACAATACAAGTTCATAACTGTTATTTATCAACAACAACAAAAAAAGGGCAAACAAGGGCAGGCTGGCTAGGCTGGTCTGGTCAGAAATTACAGGCATATCTATCTAAATTCAATGTTATGATTATAAGCTTAACTTTTTTGCTTATTAATTGATTTTATAACTGTAAGGATTGCATTGTTGTGTACAACTAGTTAACAATTTTTTTTTTTAAATCCCATACTTCATATAAATGTTGAGATATCAACCAAACTTGTACATGTGAGTGCATTTAGGTAACATAAAAAACACATGTTGCTAAAAATAAGAAGTTATTAAGATTCGTAGGTCACAAGCACTTTTTCTGTACCTACAAAATAAGGTCAATATCAGCATGCCTAAACACACAAAATTAATTTCTAAAATATAATAACTTTTTGAAAATAAAAAAACTAAACCAGGTATTCACAATTCTCCTTATCCTTAAGGCTGCTATAGATGCACAATTGAATGTAATGTCAAACTACCATTCTTAATCTAGACTATCTAGTGTGTGTGTGGGTGTGGGTGTGTTGTAATAAGAATAAGAAATCAATTAGCGCATAGACCTTTCTATTGAGGTGTAAATATAAGCAGCAGAAAATGCATTCCGCTGGTCATGTAATTTAGGCCTTTTTTGCCCCCTTTTAAATATATTATTTTGTCATGAAAATTGGTACTTTCATATTTGCAGACTATGTGCAATGATGTTGTGGCTGTGGTGAAAGAAATGTATGGAGATTCACCCCCTGCAATTGTACTTGTTGGCCACAAGTTGAGCTCCTTCCATCGAATGTTCTTGTATCTTATAACATACATGGGTACATTGATGAAGTGACAATTTAGTTAAGTCAAAAGTGTTCAATGCCTTTGGTCTGATTGCTTTTTCTTCAATAAGATGTATTAGTAGTTTCCTAATATTATAAAGTTAAAATTGTAGTTTTGTATAAGCCATTAATCCCTATAAAGTATATGGACACATACAGGAAGAGAAAGGGAGAGGGTGTTATGTACAATTTCATGTTTTAGTGATAGTTTGGAACTTTGGTGATGTCATTTCATGTTCTTAGGAATAAAGTGGATGACATCACTTTATCCAGTGAGAAGTAACAAGTTTGAGGTGTTCATCTATAGTCATCAACTATATGTAATCTTTATTGTCTTTTTGCTTTGCATGTTGGGCATTTCATTTTCTGTGCACCTGTTAGAGGAATATTTTTTTTCATTCTAGTTCGCTTTCTGAGATTCTACCAATCACTTGGGATCTATTTCCTCTCATAATTTTTAATTGCTTTTATGCACATGGTACAGTTAGATATGTTGGAAACTAGTTGGAAAATATTGGTTAGAGTGTAAAGAAGTTCTATTATGGTGTTGTCTAAAATGTACTTCCTTTTGTAGATCTCTTAAAGCATGGAAGCTCAAATTTTGGCTTTGGAAGGCAATGCTGCTACTATTAGCACCAATTCAAGTGTGGTTTTGTTCAAGATGTACTTCCTCTAGTGGATATCATAAAGCATAGATGCTCAAGTGCTGACTTTGGAAATTGGAATGCAATGCAGCCAAAGCTGCTATTTGCAATCATTTGATGTATTTGTTTATTTTGGGTGTTGATGTATATTTTGGTCACCTATTGTGTTGTATATTTATCATTTCTTTGTAACAAGAGTCTATATTAGTCATAGAATTAGTCTATTAGATTTTTTTGTTAATTATTTGTTGTAATATTAAGTGGATATTGTAAAACCGGTTGTGGTTAATAAAGTTCTAGAAGATTGATTTTGTTTTTGTTTTTTTTCTTTTTTCCTTTGTTGTGATATGATATATATCATTTCTATGATAACTAACTACCACAACTATTGTCAAAGATGGGCAATACTAGCCATGATGCTTTTGTTTGATTTCAAAATCTGCCGCCTATGGTGGATCATCTTTGCAACTCAATAAAGAGAGATTATCTTGTAACAAACTTATTAATTCTTAATATTAGCCAACTTATGTTAGCAAAGGAGAAAGAAATTATGTACAAACAGATGATGATAAAAAATGGTTTGCATTTAAAAAGAACTTTTACATTAATGTTCTAGAGTTAGAGAAGGTTCCTACCTTATTACAAAAGGTTGCCCAATGGGCTACATTATGAGACAAAAATATTAACTGTCAAGTTTCCATGTTTAAACTAATCTTATGACCCTATATATCATAAACAAACTAATTGCCCTTGCCATCTTCGTGTAATTTTGGATTTCCAAACTTTGTCACATCATTGGTACCAAACTTCCCAATAGAATTGCTTGGATGCTCATTTGACAAATCATAACATGCCTTCTGGAGTGGAGAATCATCCTAAAAAACAAAATGAAAACATTTAGTTTAATAAAATTACATATATGAGAAGCAATTGAATAAAGAAAAAAAAATGGCTAATCTATTTAAATTCAACTGCATATTAAAAGGATATTATTCTCAGTAATACCATGCTTTACAACATGATAAATTACAATTCAAATTGAGTCTCATGAGTTCTTTAAATGTAAAGAGAACACTACAATATTTAGAAATTAGGTGTAGATAGACAAACAGTTAACCCTATACTAAAAAAAGAAAAAAAAAATCAGAAACGTATAAGAATAGCAAAGTAAATAAGTACATGCCTGAGATGTGTTTCCATGGTAACTAAATGGTTGCATTCCAACCACTTGTCTTATCATACTTGACTGAAATGGCGAGTTTCCTCCTTGTAGCATATTTGGCAGCCCATAATATGGACTCATCCCGATGATATTAGGAGGGCAATTAATGTTTGGCCACATGATGGATTCTTCATAACTCTCTTTACCAATCTGTTGTGATTGTTGCAGTTCCAACTCCTACATTATGTACAATATAAAATTCAATATACTTAAACGATTAAACCGAATCTTAATTTCCTTGTGATACAAAATAAAGATTCCAACATTTAAGTTAAAACTCTTTTGTACTCCAAGCACCCTCAATCCCATAGTAGGGGTTGTACAAGACACATTCTCAACCTTAGTAGCTATCTACAAAATGTAAACAATAATAGTTAGTAAATACTATAAACAATTATTAATTTAAAATCAACAAGAAATATACTAAAACCTTCTTTTTCTTGAATTCATTTCTCTCACTTACTTTGGTTTTCTTTTTCTTTTTCCTTTCCTCCTTTTTTCTAACAACTTTTTCAACTATTGACTGCTTCCTTTTAGATGGCGGTCGTCCCTTTTGTCTAACCACTACTGGATCAAGTATGTTTTTAGTCTCTTCAGAAATTGCAAGATCATCTCCACACGAGGTTGAATTTGTAGGAATACCTATAGAAATTTTATTTTGATTAAGTAAATAAATTTATTAATAGAAAAGAGCAATCCTAATACATAAGTAGGCACAAAAATGACGCAAAATAAAATGATAAGACAAAAAATAAAAAAATAAACTAACAATTAATACCTGTAAAAATGGGTTCATTACTTCCACAAACAAGTTTTTCTTGTTTGAACTCTCCTTTTAATTCAAGAATTCGTGCCACCACCTTCTCACACTTATCTTCAGAATCTACTGCCAAGTCTGCAACCTCATTGAAGACTTTGTACATTTTATCAAAGCGTTGTGTTTCAGGTTTGACAAGCCGGTTGTCATAGTTGATGCGAACTTTGGTGTGGCTCCTCTTAATATTTTTGCACCATCTTTTCAAGATGTACTTGTTTGGTACCTGATCAATCTTCATGTGAAAGAGCACCGTAATTTGATGCCTACACAATATTCCCCTAAATTCAAAAAACCGGCAATTACAATTTACTTCATTGGTATCCTTGTTAAAATAAACAAAGAAGGTTGCATGCTGGGAATTTTCTCCAAATGCTCCATCTTCACGTATTTCATATTCTGAAATGACACCATCTTCCTTACATGAAGAAAAATTACAACAAACCTTCCCTAGCAACTCTTTTCGAAACTCTTTGTATTTTGCTATTGTGTAAACACTTTGAAATTGTTTCTCCATAGCATAATGAGTAAAACATGGTATGGATGATTGAAATGAATTGAAATCTTCAGTATTTTCATTTACCACATTTTTTGCCAAAGCCTTATCATATTGTTCTACAAATTCTTTCAAGGTTGTTTGATGATGTACATACCCATCAAAGAATGCATTTATGCTTTCACTCCATTGTGTGGTTGACATTCTTGCCCAAAATGTATCATTCACAAAGGCAGGCACCCAATACTACATTTCATTATACAACTCAAGTAACCATTCATGTCTTTCAAAATGATATTTTTCAATGAACCTACCTCACCTTTCTTCAAATTCTTCTTTTGTTAAGGAATCATAAACAACATTTTTCAAACAAAATTTGATTGATTTATATTCTCTATATCCTTTAAATTTTTCAGGCATCTTTTTCAAGATATGCCACAAGAACCATCGGTGTCGTGCTTTTGGAAAAACAATATGTATTGTTTTTTAATGGCCTTGTCTTGATCTGTAATTATTGCACTAGGAGGAACTCCAGACATACATGTAAGCCAAGACTCAAATAGCCATCTAAATGTATCTGTATCTTCACCTGAAATCAATCCACATCCTAGCAATATCGATTGTCCATGATGGTTTACCCCAACAAAAGGAGCAAATGGCATGCTGTATTTGTTAACCAAGTATGTCGTGTCAAATGTAACCACATCACCAAACTCTTTATATGCTTCCCTACTTCTTACATCTGCCCAAAATACATTCTTTAATCGACCATCTTCAGTAAAATCCATCATGTAAAAGAAATTAGAATTGTCGGCTTGCATTTTTAAAAAGTACTTATTCATGGCTACAGCATCTCCTTCCCCGAGCTCCAAACGCTTGACTTTATCCATGTGGTTTCTACAATCTTTCTCTAGAAATGGCAAGTTTTCATGCCCCCTTGCCTCAACCACCAATGAATTGAAACTCTTATTCATTATAATACCAGCTTTGGCATTCAACTCAAGTTGTCTTTTCACATGTGGTTTTAATACTTTGTTGCATTTATAAAATCGGGTTTTGCTTGGACTTAATCCACGGTTATGGTCAAGTTCCATGGATTTCAATATCCACCTATCTAAGCATCGAATCACATTAAAATGAGCTTTGCAACCTGTTTTCGATTGTGGCTGTGCTTTAAGTGAGTTGCTAGCTTTAATCTGTTGCTTTCCAGCACGATTACAAGCTACAGTCAAAGACTCCACCTCCCCATCATTTCCCTTTCTAGATGTTCTTTTAACCACTGCAAAACCCTTTTTATTACCATACCTTGTAAAATATTCCATGATATCATCAATGGAACCAAACAACATTCCTACACAAGGATCCTCCACTTTATCTTCTACCTTTCTTGTTTCCTCTTTTTCATTCTCAACGTTATCTTTATTCAACTCATTATTTTTCAGATCCACTGTATCCTTCATTTCATTATCACTATTATGCTCATTCAACTCTACAAGCCTAGAAGCACTTGTTATTTCTTCTTCCATGTGTTTACAATATACATTATATAATGCACAGTATTTTAAAACAAAGTATGAAAATGGAATTAAAATTTTTTTAAAAAAAAACTACTACTAGTCTCTGCCTGTAATAAGCGTAAAGCACAGTACTAACTCATAGCAGGATCTTCAAGTTTAGCAATTACCTGAAACATTCAAGATGAAATAAGTCAATGGATTCTCATAATCAGATATAACGCAAAAAATGGGGGGCATATAACGCAAGAAATGTAAAAGTCTCCCATGCTGTATGATGGTTAAATTAGTGAGATCAATGACAATAATTAGTTAATGTAGTAAAGGAAGTAATGTTTAATCAAACAGAAGAATTAAGTAAGATTTTTATGTTTTGTTAATGAAAACAAAGCAAAATAAGAGTAAAAGTGCGTCACAAATACTCTCCACTCTTCGAAAACTTTCAGGCATTGTATCAAACACTTTGCGAGCATCATTTATACCTCAATATGTTCTTAAAAAAAAAAAAAACAGTTTAAAAATTTTAATGACATTTTTATGTGGAAAATAAATAAATAGAGAAGTCCAATTATTATTATTTTTTGTTGTGAATGTAGAGAAGTCCAGCTTTCTTTGAATGAGAATGAAATGTTACAGAGCAAGAAACAACAAAATTACAATCACAACTGAAGACTTAATACCACTTTAAAAAACTGAAGACTTGTTATAATCACAGCCAGAAAATTTTACAGAAATTCGACCCATTTGGCTAACTTTTACTGTCAAAAAATGAAAATGAATGATGAAATCTTTAATCTTTTCACCATTTTGCATCCTAAGAAGCAAAAATACCCAAGCAGCAGTAAAATGGGTTCAAAAAAAAAAAAAAAACCATTCCCTGCCATAGTGTTCGTCTAGTTTGAAAACAGAGTGTAAAGAAAGCTAGTAGCCAAATCAATCTCCAGGCTTCCGTATGGATTTCATTTATAAGGATAATTACAAGCATATGAAAAATAAAAAGATTACAACAAAAAGGGATAAACTCTAATTATCTGATGTTATGTGCGACTGTGTTTCCAGAGGATGACAAAATTCTGCAAAATAAATGTCAGTTATTCTAACTGCTTTGGGGGCGGCTGAGATAGTAAGGCCAATGCTAATACAAGGAATGGGAAGTTCAGAAACATTGTGGAGGATACGTGGGTCTCACCGTTTTGAGGAAGATAGAGAAGCGACGATGTGCGACGGCAGGGAGAAGAAGTTAGCATCTCTACCTCTGCCTCTGCCCTCTGCCCTCTGCCTCCGTCTCCGCCGCCACCTCCGCCTCCGGTGTGTGAGAGCAAGATTCTACCTTCTACAAAACCCCTAAATATGCTGATGTTTTGAATTTGATCTGATTGTTTGTTTTGTTTTCTTAATCTTTTTATTTTGTTTTGAATTCTCATTTTATTTTTTCTTTTCTTTTCCTAGTCAGATGTTTTCATAGTCAGATTATTTAAGTTGTGTTTTGTAACTCGGCAGTGTTTAAGTAAAAAATTTTGTAAAAATGTTGTAGGATTATTGTAGACATGAGGAGATAAATATGTATTTTTGTTCTCATTTAATGTCTCACCCCTAAAAAAATTACTATTGGTAAAAATATTTATGGAATGTGTAGTGCTTGTCATGTTGGTCTGTATGTTCTTTTATGACACTTCTGCTCCCCCAGGTCCATAAATGGATCACTTCAAATATTAAGCTAGTTTTGGATTCTCTCTCTTGATGGGATTTTGGGTTTGTCCGTAAAGAAACAAATTTTTGACTTACAATTTGACCCGTTGGATGGCAGTTTGTAATTCTGATGGGCCTTCTCTCATCTCCTCTCAACCTCCATGACCATGGATCCTTCCCTTGAGGTTAGAGATGGGCCGGACCCTCTGTCTCCCTTTCTCTCAATACTGTATACTCATTAAAAACGAAACAAAAAAAAAAACAAAAAACAAAAACAAAAACAAAAAAAAAATTAAAAAAAGAAAAAAGAAAAAAGAAGAAGACCAGTAACAAAGATATGGTTTTCTGCTATTGTTTCATGTTGCATGTTGCAAGCTGTGCTTTGCTTGTGTACTTGCAACTAGTTAATCTGTCACAGGTACAGGTTTTATGTATTTATGCCTAAGACATGGATAGTGCCATTGAATATTTCTTTCTAGTATTTGTATCATTATATGTTTTGGAAAGTTATAGAGAGGTCAAGCTCTTTTTGAAGCAATAATCTCATGTGTGAAACATTTTAGGAGAGAAAAAAGTGCAGACACACAAGGAGAGAGTTGACATTTTCTCTTCCTAGCGTGGAATAAGAGCAATGTTACAGAATATTTTATTTTTCACACTTTGATAAGGTGATAAGGTTGTGGTTGGAACATCGCATACAAATAAACCCACTCCACTTTTATTAGAACTAATAACAACCAGATCAACAATAGTGAGAAAGTGTCATTAGAATTATTGTTGTTCTTTGCAAGTCTTGGACAAGGCCTGAGAGTTGAGCTCCATTCGGGAACAAGTGAACTGAACTATTTGCTTCCTGTAAGCCCTTTTTTATTTGTAACTTCTCTGAATGTGGATATTACAAATCTTTAAAGGAAGAGATAGCAGCAAAAAGTGTATCCATATTTCCTACATCCTTCTTTTGTGTAAATTTTCTCGTTGATAGTAGTGAACTACTCTTTCATCAAGCAATCAAATAACAGTGTTTTGATTTTGAAGCACGTTGGATCAGGCAATCGAAAGTAGTAGCATACGACAATATTCACATGGACATCATTTCTAACCAAATTGATCAATACTACTCTCTCACATACACAAAGAAACCGCATGCTTGAACCCCCAAGCTTTTGAGAACAGTGTTGCCATTCTACTCCTTAATTTTCCTTTTCATATCACTTTCTCATAATATATCTCCATGACAAGGTATGCTGTTTTGTATAACAAAATCAACTCAAGTTTAAATCACTCGCCTATGTCCTAACCACCAACCAACCAAATGCTATCTAACAAATGAAGTTGCAATGATCTTGATGTGTCAAATTGAAATCATGATCTAACTTCAAATTCCCCTGCACGTGTGAGAGCTCGAAAACCTTTGTAGGGACGATTAGGTAGATTCTTCAGATCAAGTTTATCTATTTGTAGGCCAGAGAGGGCAACACCCATAATTCTAAACGATACTTGAAATGTGGGAAATACATGAAGGCGCTCTAACCCTGTCTCAAGCACAAAAGTTCCAGACATTGAAGGGGCCTTGTCTTTTGGGATCCGTCCAATTGACCATGAGCAGGTCTGCAGAAGCACACCAACTATATATAATTAATTTCTAATAAAAGAAATATCATAAAAAAATGCATCTTAAGTTCTTAACCTAGGAGTTTTATGCAAGAATGTAAAAAACTCTATCACATGAACAGCGTGCTCTATAGTAGTTTGTGAATCCCTTTATCTGTTCTTTAAGTGTAAGCATAGCTGGTTTATCTTTGGGTCTGCAGCTCATTGCTGCTAGTGGTATTTTGTATTGTATGTTATGTAGTTCAGCTGTTTGTATCTTGTTTCTGTTTAATAAAAGTTCACATTCATCCAAAAGGAGAAGAAGAAACTAGGAATTTTATAAATACAAGCAGGCAATACCATTTATCAGAAATCTAACTAGTCATAGAAGCAGCAGTGGAGATGTATATTCTGATTTTCTAGACAAGTGACATCATGTTATCTACAAGACTATACACTTTTTGCCCTTAAAGTTTGGGTTTTTTTTCATTTTGACCCTTCATGTTTGATTCTGTTTTAGTATTGACCCTACCATCCATTTCCGTTAGTAATCTAGTGACACTTGGCATTATATTGGTGATGTGGTTTAATCTGGCACTTAATGGTCAGATTGCCAACAGAAATGGACGGCAGGGCCAATATGAAAATGGAATCATATATGAAGGGGCCAAAATAAAATTTTTGAAATGTAAAGTATCTAAATAAAAACAACCCCAAACTTTAAGGGCTAAAGATGTACTTTAGTCTTATCTTTGATGAACAAAACAAACCATGAGAACATACATGAAAAACCATCTCTTTCCTCTGGAATCTACGTGACAAGTTTAACACCAAATACTATAACTAAAAGAAAACATAGAGTACCTTATTAGTAAGGATATTTACTGTTCCATGATTTGAAGTCAGATCAGTTGATAAAATGCAAGGAGGCAGTTTAAATTGCACGGTTATTGAGTCGATTGTCTTTCCAGGATCGTTTCGTATTCCAACCATCACATTGACACGACATGTTCCCGCATCGGATGTTAGCTGTGGTTTTACATATATAGGAGTACTCTTCAACTTTTTAACCCTGTATAAATATAAACAGATTGTTTAAACTAAAATACAAATATACAAGAACTAATTGGCAGATTATAAAAATTGTGATCGTCCTTGCTTCCCCAAACCCACCCATGTCGCTCATATACATTTCTGTCTGGTACACAAATTATATAACTCTTGTCAGTAAAAGGTAAAACTATAGCAGAACTCCACCGCAGTCAAAGAATTAATAGTTAGGGGATTAATATCTCCTCAACAACACACCTGTAACTCATGAGCTTAAACTGTCCATCTGGAGGCACAAATGATAGAATTTGATGGGACTCCCAAGGTCGAAACCGAACGCAGGGATGGAATCTCACATCATCCAAGATGGAAGGGTTTGCAAATGAAAGAGTTAAATCAGGAAGACCTGAGAGATGGGAGTTCACTTGAACTTCACCATAAATCTCGCATTTCACCAATGCTCCATCCCTGAGTAGAATTCACAAGCAGAATATTAATTTTTTTTTTTATGGAACAAAAAAATATTACTTAGCACATCTCAAGTGTGAAACAATGCAGTGTAGATATATCAAACATACTGATCGAACTACTAAATAAGAAAGTTTTTATAAGACATATGTGGGACTCCAATAGTCAACGTAACCATAAAATGCTGATATATTTAGATTTGAAAAAGTCATTATCACATCAAAAACTCACATAAGCAGCATGAAGAAGCAAAACTATATGAATGTTCAAAAAAGGAATGTGATGCTAGATAATACACTTTAAAACAAGAATTAAACAACAATGTTTCATTAATTACCAAGAAAATGTGTTGCCCTCTCTAACACACCAATAATATTTGGCTGGCTGAATCCATGCGTAGCAAATTATTCATTATTCTAGAATTGACATTTCAAGTGGATGGAAACTAATCAAATCTCATTTTTCCAGCAGTCTAAAGGTAAGAACCCAATTCTCCATATCCAAATCATCAAATAAAGTATCACTTGAAGAAGCCATGTTAAGCCAAACCTACTCTCATACCTGTTAATAGTTGCATCCATTTCTTCAACAAGATCAACATAAACTTCATTATTAGCATATTTTGGGTCTGAAGTTCTCCATGGAACACAGGATGCTGTTGCACCTGGAAGGGTTTCACTGACATTGGAACTATTACCAGTCACAACACTCAACACTTTGCTAACAATGTTTGGCTGGGCTATCATCTCTCTCAGTATGTTAGGCTCTGTAGTTAGAGGGAAGCCATTGTCTATCATCTCATCCAGAAGCTGCAAGTACAAACAGACATGGTGTATTCAACCCAAGACAAATCTAAACAATGTGAAACAACCTAAATGATGAAAATTAACGGCAACATGGATGAAAGGGGAATAGTCTGAAAAGACAATTAGAAAAATTAAAGATTTATAAATAGAATATCCAATTATAAAGAAACTTCATTTTTTAATAAAAATTATAAAGAAGCTTCATTTATCAATAATGTTATTATCTCTTTAGTTTGATCATCCAAAATGCAGAGAAGTTAACCCAAATCAGCAGTATGATTCGTACTTATCGGATATCTGTCCATTCGAAAGATAGTATTTTTAACCAATTCTAAAGTGGAGAACTGAGCCATTTCTTTATGCCTTTCTTTTGAACCATAAAATGAACATTTACAATATCAAGTTAAAAGATGCTATTTCCTCATTAAAGAGGAGAGTGACAATATTAACCTCAACGAGTAGTCCATATTCTAACCACTAAACAGAACATGTACGAAAGACAAATCCATCACCTAATGAATGATAACTTTTCTGCATTTTTTTAACTCTAAATCCAAATCAAGTTTACTATGAAAATCCCACATAGATTACACTTGTGGCCATAATAAAACTCATCCTTGCAACAAATGTACATACAAATTCTACTAAAGATCAACTCTAATGATATCACCGAAAATAACAATCAACCAATAAGGTTTATGTAATAAAAGTACCTCATATACAATGACAAAGTTATCCTTTATCACATCTTCATTCAAACCTCCAAGATAATCTGAGAGTACATCAGCTACTCTGCAAAGAAACTAAAAACAAAAGGTTGAAGGTGAAGGAACTCTAATTCATTCAATGCACACAAAAAAGAAAATATTTATCAAAAACTTTATACAGCTAGAAAATCTACCTCAATGGCCATCAAAGGCGGCATTTCAACTTGCGTGCAAGCCAAAAATGTGATCCCTTCGCGAACAACTTGGAATAGATAATGAGTTGGTGATGCAATTACCGGTTGTAGCTATATACAAACAGAAAATAAAGTTCAAAAGGAGGGACAATAAACAAAAACTATTATAATGAGAAGTTGAGAACCAGAATTCACGCATCTCGAATAAAGCACAAAGCTAAGAATTCAAGAAAACCAAAAAAATTTATTAGAAAAACAACACATTTTAAAAGACATGACTAACATACACAAAAGGCAACCATGTCAACTAGAATTATATGCAAAACTAAAAAAAATTAAACTACTGAAATCACAATGTTAATATAAAGCAAAAATTTCATAAAACAAGCATAAATTCTAATATCAAATTCCAAACACAGTACAAAAACACAAACACAGTATGCACACACCACCTAAACTAACAAATAAACAGTAATTAATTGACATTGACGCCCAGAAATTAGAATCTAAAAATGAAGCAAACCTTGTTCAGAAACTTTGAATTCAAAGAGATCAGAAAAACAAACAGGCAAACACAGAAAACAACTAAATCCAGCTCAAACTATTCACAAAGCTGAATTTTGATGATAAAATAAATCCAGAAACCAAAGGAAGAACATAAATCTATCCAAGAATAACAACAACAAAAAAAGAAAGTAATTTACAGGTACCTTGAAGGAATCACCTTGAGAAATGGCCTGCTCCCAAAACCAATCACATATAGACCGATCCACTCGATGCCCAGTTAGCTGTTTCTCAAGCATTACCTCTCTGTGCAATCCAAAATTCACAAAAAATTGAAAAAAAAAAAAAACCAGTCTTTACAACTCAGACCCATTAAAGAACTCACAATCAATCACCAAAAGAAAACACACAGACATCAGAAAAATGATTTTGAAATCCAAAAATTTTTATGGGGTTTATATGATTTGCCAAGTCTTAGTCTTTGTAGCCAACAAATCTAAAGAAGCTTGGAATTTGAAACTGCTTGAAAGTAAAAAAGAAAAAATGGGTCTTACCCAGAATCCGATAGAAGAAATATGCACTGCAACATCTCTCTCTTTACCAGAAGAATTACGAGCTAGTTGAAATGGGGGCGTTGTTTAGTGTTGTGTGGTGTTGTGTTGTTTTCAGCTATGCCTATGAGCAATTCTTTTGGCCTTTCTATTGTGTAGGAAAGGTGGGAATGAATGTATTACGATGAAAAAATTTTGATTTTCAATTATAATAAGACGTTTTATGCGTATGGACAATGGATCAACACTGCCAGAGTAATAAGTTCTCAAAGGTTGGCCCTTTTTTCCTTTTTTTTTTTTAATATTTATTTTATCCTTCCTTAGTTTTTATAAAATTGTATAAAAAAAATTTTATATAAGAATTATTTATTTATAATTTTTGAAAAATTTTTATTTAATTATAATTGAAGAAAAAAAGGTGTAAAAAAAAGGAACCATTTGTACTTAAAATTTTATCTTTTATTAATTAAGTATTAAAGACAAGTTAGACTTGGTTTTGAAAGGGCAAAGAAAAAAGAGTAGTAACGATACAAAATTTTCACACTTTTTCACAAGGGTTAATGTGGAAAGTTATGATTAAAAAAATCATTTTTATATGGATGCATTACTAATATCATTTTTATTAATATTAATTATAAAATGACATTTCACAATTAAAAAAAAAATTATGAACATTTTTGTGCCACTAAACTTTTTTTTTTTTTTTTTAATAATGAAAGAACCAGAATCTTGCTTAATCAATATTGTAAATGAATTCAACTGATGGGTTGATTTTCATATTTGATTTTATCAATTAAATTATACAGAAATAAATACTTTTCCTTTTTTTCCTAAATAATGAGGAATATTTAATATTAAAAAAAAATCAAGAACAAGAGAGAGGAAGAGTCACAATCTCCTTCTGAAGGGAACAAAACAACATCTGGAATGGAGGAGGTGGGAATCTTTCCTCTTAGATTACAAAAAAGAAGCTTGGTGGATAACAACAAGAGGAAGAGAAAAGGCTTTCATTGTTCAATTTAAACCAATTAAATTGTTTAATTGGTTTGGTGAAACCCTTAACACCCCCCCTCCCCCCTCAATCCTCTTTATATATATGAAATTGATGATTTAGTTTTAGGGAAAAGTGTTGCCTTTCATAGTTAAGTTGTCCCCAATTTTAGTTGTCATTTCATGGTTAGTTGTAGAGTTGGTACTTTTTGATATTGCTAAGCCTAAACTTACAGAACAAATATATGTATAGCTTCTGTGATACCTCCCCGACAGATTTGATGCCAATGATCACAAGGTTGGGCTAACTTTTGCCTAGAGGGTTCCAATGAAAGCAGCCCCCATATGAGAACGCAAGGCAGAATGGCAGATAAAAATCTTGCATAATGAGTCATGACCAGGCCCTTGGCCTCATTACAACCCAAAACTGAAATAAGCAAACAATTTACAGGCGAACTAGCATCTCATCTTTCTACTACTGCATTTCGTATGCTCTCAATACAATTATACAAACCATTAGAGATTTTTTACCAAAAAATAGAAGTGAAACAAAATTTCTAAGCTGCTGTCGTCTATACCATAACACAGTTCAATAGGATTCTAATTAATGGCCAATATAATGAGCATTTACATGACTTCCACTTCTCAAAATCTCTCACAAGTGCAGTCCCCTTTTATTTCCATCTTCCCCAGTGAATGATTCAGACAACACTGAATGCTGATTGTATGGTGGATGAGAACTGAGATGCAATGGTCTGAGAAGCAAATTGTTGAATCTTTTGCTTAGCATCTGAAAAGGAACACCATGTGTTTTTCATTGTAAATGTTAGATCTTGAAAAAGATATTAATAGTTAGATCATAAGATAGATAAGTATCTACAAATGATAAAAGGTGGCAATAACACTTAAAGTTGCAGCTGTAATTTGTGTACTCATTAAATCACTCCTTTGTGTTCCACTTATGTTTCAAATATGTATATCAAGATGACTGCATTTATAGGAACATTATTTTGAATTCATGTAATAGTTTCTAGTAATAAACTTCCTAACTTATTTTTGGAGCATTTTGAACCGTAGCATTGTAAATGTTGCATAGTCTAATCCAAAATCCTTTTGAGAAAAAGAAAGCAGAGCTATATGTTGATGCATACACAAGCACATAGCTCATGAGGAATTCAGAAACACCCCCCCCCCCCCTCCTCTTTTATTAAAGAGTTGTGCCAAAATATACTTTGAAAATATTAATCATCTTTTCCCTTTCAAGACAATAAGTTAATTGTTGAGCAGAATTTGATAAAGTAGTGGAACTTCTTGCAAAATGGGTGATGTTAGACGAGTATTACTATTTACTAATACAACTATGACATTTTGAATTAAGAAATGCTTTGAGAAATAGTTGAGGTACTTTAAGAGGTTAACAAGAGAGGATCTTTGCTTGCTTACTAGAATAATTTAAGCTCAACTCATCATGAAGTCATAAACCAACACACTGCTTCAAAACCTAAATATAATTCTTTCAGGTCATGGATTTTTGATTGAATAATGAGTAAAATGTTATGTTGAAATTCCAAGTCTCATGTTAACCACCAATTCCCATTCACCCCCCATCCCCTCCCCCCCCCCCCCCCCCCCAAAAAAAAAAAAAAAAAACTCCTAGTAAGGATAATTATCTTCCACAAAAATATTGATTAATATGATATATAGTTTTTTATTGTAAGATATGATAGCATACTATTGAAAATCCAATATTAACTCATATTTAGGAAAGAGATATTTTATAGGTCACACTTGACAACTAATATTGAAAGGCTATAAAATTCTGGAAAATAAACTGCTTGCGCACCTTTTCGGCATTTGGTGAAGCCAATAATATTTGCAATACTGAGGGTCAAACAAACTCCTATAACAAGGAGATAATCAGCTTGAAGCCTTATGAGAGAGAATATTGCTAACACGATCCATAAAGCCGCCTATAAATCAAAGAATAGCAGATTTAGATAATGAAACAAACTACAAAATAAAGCCAAACTAAAAACAGAAAGGTCCCAGCAATACTAACTTTAAAAATCTCGTCAGCTTTAAATTCTAATCTTCAAATCCAATTACAAGTATATTCGTATTCAGTTATCACACAAAATTTCAGATCTTTATTATTTAAAATCTAGCAGTGGAACATTCCACATTTTCTTGATTTTCATAGATCTACATGACCAACCCCCCACCCTGGGTTTTGAGAAACAATAAGGAATTATGTGGGTTGTGAAATGCTATAATAAATCATAGTAATTGCTTACCGTAAGGTATAGGGTCCACCAAAACAGCCACGAATCTTTCTTGTTCATGCGGGCCAATGACTAAAGCAAAAAAGAACCATCATATATGAGACTCAAGAACTAACAAAACAAATGGTATATATTCTTAAAAGGCTTGAACATGACTACTAATAGATGGTGATGAGACCAAGTGAAGATAAGTTGACATCAGAAAAGCATAAGATGTAATACTAACCTCTTGGTCAAGAGATTCAAATTTCCATACACTTTCACCAAGATCATTTATTTCATTCCACCACCTTAACCCAACTAAAATACGCCCACTCACATTCTTGACTACCCAAAAATCAAGAGCAGCAAGAAGAACAGTCACCACAAAAATGATGACAAAGTTACTAACAAATAGGGCAGAAAGAATGTAAAACGCCAATGAAGCGGCCTGCCAAATTCAAAAAGAATGAGCTTAGGCATTGAAATAAAATTTTTCTTTTAAAAAAAACTGAAAAGAGGAAGATAACCAGGTATGCTAGACCTTGAAAATAACATGAAAGAAACATGTCTTCGGGTTGGCATAATTTTCTACTGCAGTCTGCACATGAGAGTAAGATTGCATTATCTAAAGGGAAGAATATCTTTGAAACAAGCCCAAAATAATTAAATAGGCCTATTTAAACATTACTCTGACTTACCAAGATCCTGTGTAAACAATACTAGAAAATTTTAAAACAATTATCAAAAAGATTTCTATAGTCCTTGTCAAATGCCCAACCAAAATTGAACTCTTTCTTAATAATGTGAAAGGGATTCAAAACTAGTTCTTCTTCTTGTGCCAAAAGTACCTGAAAATTTTCCCTCTTAGAGATTGAACTTTCAAGTTTATTTCATGATCTTAATGCTGTTTGTCCCCAACTAAGCCAAATAGTTATATTAGCCATACAAGAGTCAATTTAAATGCCTTCTTGGCAAGTCAACAATGAAAATTTTCTTCTAAATCCAATTACCTTTCTTCTTCAATTCCAAATTATTTTCCTTTCATTCATTTTCTCAGAAGCCAAAAGCAACCCCATTACAGTTTTAACAAATTCTCAACATGTACAACCCAGCACAGCCAAACTTCCCACACAACCAACCCAATTCAGACATTTGAATCAATTAGATAAATCTGTAAATTCCTTAGTCTTTAAATTACAGCTAAAACAACACAATATATTTGTAGGTTTATGTGTGTGTTTAGTCCACAATTACATCAAGTTTCCTATTATTTTCTTTGTCAATACCATCAGAACCAAATGTATAATTAACTTTATCACCAATCAAACAAAAGGGTAAGCTAAAAAACCCAAATCCTAAATCCAAAACCCAGATCTAATTACCCGCCAAAATCATATTTTTCACCATATACACATATATACATCCATGAATATAGAGAGAAAAAAGATACTATTACATAAAAAGAAAGTGAGTCAACTCACCGGGTTGAGATCCACGCTGGCCATGCCGGAAAAGCTTGAGAAATCAAAAAGTTTTGGTCTTTTGGGAAATCAATCTCTCTCTCTCTCTTTCTCTCTCTTGAAATGGGGAGAGATTTTCAGAAGGAAAACGTTTTTCTTTCTTGGACCGGGTTTCCTTTTCGCAGATCCGACATTTTTTGAGATTTGCAGAATAGCCCCTGAAGTATAAAAATATTACTGATTTTTCTCGGCTCTAATTTATGATGCCTCTCTAAATTTTGGGTCACAAGTCACAATATTTTTCACACTGTTGACATGATTTGTTGTAAATTTGTGATTAATACGTAATAGAAGTGGTGTCGGTATGGACCCAAATGAGAGTTATCTTCACAACATATCATGTCAACGGTTATAAAAAATAAAAAAGTGTCTAGTTAACGTGTGTAGAATACATAAATTAAAGTTGAATTTTTTATTATAATCGATTAGTATTTTTTGAGAGATCGGACAACATTTAGTTAAAATGTATATTTTTAGCTACTTTCTTCTAATGTAATGAGACCCACTTGATTATTCCTTTGACAAGTTCAATCGAGTATCCATTGACATATTATATTGTGTCCTTAAGAACTTCTTGTTAATAAGAAGACTCTAAAAACACTTTAAAAAAAAATTTGATAATTACAATGAAGATTGAAGAGAGGTATTTGAACTCTGTATATTTTTGTAAAAAACATAAGAGGAGTCATTCAATAACAATTTATTTGACCATTCCCTTGTACCATTGGCTATATGACAGAATTTATTCATATGATTAATTGAGATTGCTTAATGGTCGTGGAATGATTTAATAGATCATAATCGAAATAAAAGAACAAGAGATCCTCTTTTTAAGTTATTGTAAAATATAAATATTTTAAATCTAGAATAATAAATCTAAACTCGTGCGAAATAAAATAAATTGTCAATAATCAAAACTATCACAATTCGTACATGTAAACATATTCTCAATTCTATTCATATGATTAATTGAGATTGCTTAATGGTCGTTGAATGATTTAATAGATCATAATCGAAATAAAAGAACAAGAGATCCTCTTTTTAAGTTATTGTAAAATATAAATATTTTAAATCTAGAATAATAAATCTAAACTCGTGCAAAATAAAATAAATTGTCAATAATCAAAACTATCACAATTCGTAGATGTAAACATTTTCTCAATTCTACATAGTTTATTTTACCTGGAAAAAAAAATCAATAATGTTGTTGCAATCTTTTTTGCTAAGGTAAAGTGGATAATTCTTCTCAAAAAAAAAAAAAAAAAAAAAAGGAAGAAAAAGAAAAAGGTAAAGTGGATAAAATCTATTAATAGGCTGTCTCACCTTTTTTTTTTTTTTTTGGTTACATTTTAGGATCTTTACATTTTTCTTTGGTAAGATTTTTATCATGTGAAATTATTCACTCTTATAATAAGAGTCCTCCTTCCTCTCATAACTCACACTTGTTGTGAGAGAATGAAGGACTCCTCCTAAATGAGTGAATAGTCATTGAAGGATGTTAAATTGTTAACAAAATCAAAAATCAAAGGAATTTTTTTTTTTAATGCAAAAAAAAAAAAACCAAAAGAACTAGAGGTTCTAAGGTTTGGTTTTTTTTTTTTAAGGGTATGGTATGGTATTCAATACTACATATCCAGGTATTTTCAAGTACTTTAATTTCCATTTATTTCTTCATGAACATAACAAAAGATTAACAGGCCTCACAGTTACTAGAGAAAAATCATTGGTCATGTGATAAATAAATATGTATATAAATAGTCATATAAATTATCGCAAAATAAATTGAAAGAAATTCAAACTTTATTTGTTCGTTATTCCATCTAAACTAGGACTTGTAGCGAAATTAAAGCCAAGCCAAACTTGTTGACGTTTGACTTATTTTAGTTAAATTGATAAGTTGGAGCTTTAGATGGAGTTTTGCTTTAGGTGTAAGCTTGAATTTTTAAAGTTTTAAAACGAACTTGAACTTCTTCACAAAGTAAGTTGCATTCATTGTTACAACCGTCAATCGAAAGAGACTTGTCTTTCTAGTAACGTAATTGAATACCAGCTCCGGGGTTTCTCAAAAAAGAAAAAGAAAAAAAGAATACCAGCTTAGGGATCAAAGTATATACTTAAAATGTACTAAAATACTTGCTTACCATTTAATGGTATTATTTAGAAAATGGGCTTGGTCATCTTGTCATTGGGTTTACCTTTAGGTCCAACCTCTTGGGCTTTAAGATTACTACAATCTCAAAATCCAGAATTTTGGAACCCAAAAAAAGCCATATCAAGTGGGCTTGAAATTTGGTTCAATCTGTTTCTCCTTGGTTTCTAGTACGTATGAGAGGTCAGCAGAAAGAACTAAGAAGAAGAGGCAATGACCGTTTATTTAAATGAGAGGTTAAGGATACAACCAATGTGAGTGAGGTGGGTCATTGTCTTATCCTAACTGCTAGACTGAGAGAAACCCAAGCCAAAGAAGTGATGTCTGGGCAAAAAAACATCCTTCAAAAGTTCAGTCCCCAAGAGACACAAGAAAAAGAAAAGGTGGATAGGCTATATTGGGTGGCATGGCAAAGTTGGTGGTGGTGCAACAAAAACAACCTTCTTTCTCTCTTCTTCCTTCTTCTCTCTCTGACTTCAATGGCACCAGACTCCAATCTCAAATTCAGGTTCCTCCTATATTTTTATTAGTGTGTATTTAATATAACTTTTCTTGGAAAAATGAAGGACTTCTGATTGGTTATACTTATACCATAAGTCTATGTATAAATTGATTATATCTCAGTAATCAATATGCTTGGTAAATTTCACTTTCTCAAGTATCTTTGTAGTTTGTACAAAGTGAAGGGAGAAATGGATGACATATTGACATTTTGTCTATGTGTGTGCATAATATTAGCTTGGATGCCTTTCTTTCTTGGAAAAAAAAATGGAGGACTTCTGATTGGTTATACCATGAGTCTATGTATAAATTGATTAATATATCAATAAGCATTTCTGTTCTTATATTTTCTCTAGGAGGATGCTTGGTAAATTTCACTCTCTAGTATCTTTGTACAAAGTGGAGAGAGAAATGGATGACCTATTGACCTTGTGTCTATATAATATAAGTTTGGATGCCTTTCATTCTTGGGAAAATGAAGGACTTCTGATTGGTTATGCCATAAGTCTATGTATAAATTGACTATACATCAATAAGCTTTTGTTCTTATATTTTATCTAGGTGGGTGCTTGATAAATTTCACTTTCTCAAAAATCTTTGTACAAAGTGGAGATAAAAATGGATGACATATATATTGACATTGTGTGGTGTTTTTAGTTATAAGTTTTGCCTGGTTTTGTTGGAACTCAGTTGTCAACTACAAACTTAGCAAGAAACTATAATTCTAGGCTCACATATGGATCACCAAACAGACTGGCTACATCTGCAATCATGGCACTTGCTTTAGTTCAATTTGAATGAACAGACTGAATGCTTTCCAAGTTTTCATCACTTTATATAGTATCAACAAATTCAGAGTGTACAAAAGATTGGTGATGATGCAAGCATAAGTCTGTCAATAGCTACTTCTATAGAGAAGTGGTTTGTCTTAAACATTAGTCAATAGAACTGTGCCTTATCATAATTGATATCTCCACATCCTCCTTATGCATCATACAAACTAATGCATCTCCAAACTTTCTAATTCTGGTTACAGTTAAAAAGAAAGGTATGGAAGCCGAAAGGAGCATTACATGTCTCAGCATCAAGTGCCAAGAAAATTCTCATAATGGGAGGCACCAGATTTATTGGTGTGTTTTTGTCTAGACTCCTTGTTAAAGAGGGTCATCAGGTAGTTTTCCCCCTTTGTTTTTCATTGTCTTCTTTCTTGTTCCGTTTCCCTTCCATGTTTCTGTTTCTGATAGCTTTGAATCTCTTTTGGCATATATCCATATAATCACTATATGGATGCTCAATGAAATCTGGGACACCTTGTTAATTTTAAGGGTACATTTTACTTTTGGCAGGTGACTTTGTTTACCAGAGGGAAAGCACCCATCACTCAACAATTGCCAGGTGAAGCTGACAAGGACTTTGTTGATTTTTCTTCCAAGGTATGCTTTCACTTAGGATTGAAAATATCTATTAGCCAATATGAAATGCTGTCTGAATTTCTGGTTCTGGTTTCAGTAGTTTCATCTTTGGAGAAATAAATTACCGTG
This sequence comes from Quercus aquifolioides, assembly GCA_019022515.1. Lineage (NCBI taxonomy): Eukaryota > Viridiplantae > Streptophyta > Magnoliopsida > Fagales > Fagaceae > Quercus > Quercus aquifolioides. Next base: position 3,211,109 of record CM032330.1, on the reverse strand, counting down.
CTGAGTAGGTACTAAACTTGACTGTAATGCTAGATCTTGCATTTGAAAGGAGACAGGAAGGATTATGAATTTGTGAAATCCAGTCTCTCAGCTGAAGGCTTTGATGTTGTTTATGACATAAATGGTGTGTACATTCTCATTTCTGCACCCTTCCACTATGATAAAACTTTTCATCACCAGAGGCACAGTTTCTTACTCTTCAGCTTTAAGTAATTGTTAAATTTGGGCAATTTTTCAGGACGAGAGGCAGAGGAAGTTGAACCCATTTTGGATGCACTACCAAAGTTAGAACAGTAAGTTCTCAACAGCTTGGGGAGGAGATTTCACACAATCTAATTAACCATACATTTAATATTTTCATTATGATCTTTAGATGCTCCACTGGTATTAAGTTACTAGTCTTGAACTTGATTAAGACTAGTTTGTGCTCAATTTGAAATTTTTTATGTTAATTTTTGAAATTTGTTATGTGATTCATACTAAATCATAGGTCTAAATATTACTGCATAAGCAAAACATTGATAAAACTAGATAACTTGATACACTTAATATTTTCATTTATGAGCTTTGGATGCTCCATTGGCAGTGAGTTGCTAGTCTTCACTTAATTTTAAGACTAGTTTGTGCTCAATTTGAAATGTTATATTTTAAATTTGGAGATTTGTTATGTGTTTCATTCTAAAATTTAACTACTTCTCAGGTATATTTACTGCTCTTCGGCTGGTGTTTATCTCAAGTCTGATTTACTACCCCACTTTGAGGTAAGTTAGGGATTGTGTTGCTTAGGTTACTGTTCACTTGTATCCATAAATGCAGTGAGGGTAACAAGAGATTATAAAATCACCAAAAGGAACAAGCCTTTTAGATCAAAGACAATTTTTGTATATGAAGTTTTTCAAATGATAGAGACTTAAGGAGAGGCATTATCAAAGTTAGAGAAAAAGACAATAATTTTTACCATGTGAGTGCAATCATTAAGCCTTCATTGGTTGCACTAGATGACAACCCAATTTCCAACTTGTTTAATATTTTTTACTTATTTCTGTTTTCTAGATTACTTTTAAAAAAAAAATTTTCCATATCTTTTTCTAACTTGTTAGTACCTTGACCATAGATTGATGCAGTTGATCCAAAGAGCAGGCACAAGGGAAAGCTTGAGACAGAGAGCTTACTAACATCAAAGGGTGTTAATTGGACTTCTATAAGGCCAGTCTACATCTATGGACCACTGAACTACAATCCTGTTGAAGAGTGGTTCTTCCACCGATTGAAAGCTGGTCGTCCAATTCCAATTCCCAACTCAGGGGTTCAAATAACACAACTCGGTCATGTTAAGGTTAGATAAATTACAATCATAATATGTATTGGCCTCTCTAGGTTAAGTAGTCTAGACAATTGCCCCAAGCATGCTGAAGCAATTCCAACAACTCACATAAGTATACAACACGCCCATGAGCTTTGGCTCAAATGAAACTTTCTGATCTCATAAAAATTGGTAGAGAATGAGATCGTGAGTTCAAAACACACAAAGAGTATGAAGCTTACCACTACAAAAAAAGTACGTAACACACCTTTAGCAAGTTGCACATGATATTCTTGAGCTAAGAATTTGTAGAATGATATATACAGCTTTATAGAATTCAATGTATTTGAATGTGAGAGGATGTTAATGTGACATAGTTTTGCAACCCAGGACTTGGCTAGAGCTTTTATTCAGGTGCTTGGAAATGAAAAGGCCAGCAGGCAAGTCTTCAACATCTCTGGAGATAAGTACGTCACATTTGATGGATTAGCAAGAGCATGTGCAAAGGTAATTCTTGCGAACAATATGCAAAATGGATACACAATTGAGGAACTTTATGATTTGCTGATATGTAGAAAACTTTCTTCCATGTACTTTTCTTCTTTTGGTTATTTATTATTCATTTGTTTTGACTTGGGACAGGCTGGTGGATTTCCTGAGCCTGAGATCATTCACTTCAACCCTAAGGAATTTGATTTTGGTAAAAAGAAGGCATTTCCATTCCGTGATCAGGTACATGTTGACGTATAGAACACATAGCTGAAAATGTGAATAATATAGATAAGGGCATAAGCAACCTTAGGTGCTTTACCATAGGTTCCTCTATTAATTTTTTTTTTAAATTTAATATATATTATTCAATTGTCATTGGGAAAAAAAACATTGTTTGTGTTGCATTGATCAATACAACTATGTGTTTGAATTTAATTGAGAACCTAACTTACAACGTCTAAGGAACTAACCTAAGTCTTGCCCAATTGATAAATAGCCTGTGATATACATAAAAGGACCTCATATTTGTATCTTACTAATATGGCACCTTCTATGCCACTTGTTAATGATGGTATCGTCATTTTGTTAACGCAATGCAGCATTTCTTTGCATCAATCGACAAAGCAAAAAGTGTGCTTGGGTGGAAACCAGAATTTGACCTAGTGGAAGGGCTTGCTGACTCCTACAACTTAGACTTTGGAAGGGGAACATTCAGGAAAGCGGCCGATTTTTCAACAGATGACTTGATTCTGGGCAAGAGTCTTGTTCTTCAGAGCTAGACCATTCTTCTCTTTGATTCCTTTGTGGTGTTTCCTCTTTTCATCCATTTTCCCACTCAAAGTTCAGAAGGAATAACTAACCAAATGCCATGTTTTGTAATGGGACATTGTTATCATAAGTAAAAGCAAAATTGAAAGTTACACATACTAGTTTCAAGTCTCTATGTATGCTGTATGCATAAAGAAAAAATATTTTCCCATATGGATCTTATTAGTTTCCAACCTATTAATCACAACAAACTTGAAGAAGAATTTGCGAATCTAGGTTCTCCTCACAAAGGGAATCAGGCAATACCACCAGTGGCGGCTCTAAAAAATATTTCAGGGTGGTCCTTATGAAACTTAAATTATACAAAATATAATAAAATTAAATTTTCACAAAAAAAAAAAAAACACGCAAACACATAAAATATTAGGATTTTCTTCTACAAGTTTTCTTATTTTGAAATTGTAGCATGATAGTCTCATTATCAATGTTACAAGCTACATATTTTTTCAAAATTTTAATTCAATAAAATTTTTCTTGGGCTTTTCCTTTTTATTTGTAAGTACCTAATATATTGTTAAGGGGATTTAATTTTAATAATAAAGTTTGACTACAAACTTAGTTGTAGCCTAAGGCTACAACTCTCACTAAACACATTAACATGACTACATATTTTAAAAATCTAACAGTTGAATTTCATGTTTTTTATGTTTTTAAAACACTTGTCAAATTTCATGTCAATCAGATGTTTTTTTTATGTATAATTTTAGACTACAAAAACTCATTAAACATTTGATTGAATGGCATAATTATTGAATTTTTATTTTATTGATATTTTACAAGCATAAAAGATATAAGAAAAAAATGTAATCCAACGGTAAATTTGTCAAAATTCACATTCACTGAAAAAATATTAAGTGGAGTTGTGGCATTAGTCTACAACTAAGTTTGTTGTTAAACTTTGTCCAATGTTTAATTATGTGTGGCCTAACAAAATTTAGGATGGTCAAAAAAAAATTTAAAATGTAAAAAAATCATAAAATTGTTAATATTTATATATAATAGTTATTTGTTTTCCAAGTCAGGGTGGTCCTGTGACCACCCTGATATCAATGTAGAGCCGCCCTAAATACCACTAAGCTACTAGACTCTTGGCGTGAAAGTGGTTATGTTAGGGAGGTTCTTACGACTGATAAGACATGCATTGAGAGGGGAAAAGAACCAAAACTCTTGCCACATTGTTAGTGCAGAGCCTGGGCTCCGATCCTACATATAAAGCCCATCATCCATTTTGCTCTCTGGACACCTACTTGATCTTGCTGGGCCCAGAGTTCTGTGCAGCCTTCCACACATGGACAGAGGCAGCCAGCCTTCGACTTGAGGAGCAATGGCACTGCCTCCCCCCACCCCCAAATTTTTTCTTTAAAATATTAGTATATACATAGGTATTAATTTTAGCAATATTATTTTATAAAATTACACTTTGTCTCTTTAATAATATCATAGATTCTTTTAAAAGTAATGTTATAGCCATAAATTTTTCTACAACAATTTCACAAATTGTTGAGATAGTAAATTCTTATTAGTTCATATCTAGGCCCACCACTTACACCATTTTTTTTACTTACTAACCACTCGATCAGTAATTTGTAAAATAGTTTCTATCTCTAGCATATTTTTTTTTTTCCTTTTAAAGACCATGAAAAAATCTATAAATCTAAAATTTAAAATAAAATATACAAGCCTAAAAAGATTAGCCCAACAAAAATTAGAAATAGTGAAGCTAAAAAAAATTAAGTCCAATCAACTAGTTTTAACCGAAATAAACAAAATTTTTGTCATTATCCAACAGCTTGCATCAAAGTCACAAGCAAAAAAAAAAAAAAAAAAGCCCTCTAGCAGCACACAATCAACAATAAAGTTGTCCCCTTAACTACAAGTCTCGGCTCCGTCATGCTTCCACAGGCCAACACAAGGGGCAGAGCCCAAGCAATTCAAGCTTTCTTCTTATCCTAATGGCCGAGTGAGCCTTCTTACTTTACTTCCTACGTCCTAAAGCATCAGAGTGATCCTCACTGTCTTCAACTCTTGTCTCTGCTAGGCCCATTGGCTCTTTCTGGGCCATGAATCAATCTCAGGCAGCCATCTACAACAAGCTTGTTATATGTGGTGACAGAGCCCAAAGGAATGACTCAAGACAAGTACCCCTTTGGGCCCTTAACAAAATTTAAAATACTTTGGGATCAATCCAAATCCGTCTATTAAAAAAGAGCAAAACCAGAGTGCCTTTTTTTTAGTCTTGTTTTTTTACGATACGTTAAAGGTTAAGTGATAAATTATGATTGAAATAATATTACTTGTATATTTACTCACTACACACGCAACAATTTACCATTTGAGTAATTATGAACAACTTTTTTGAAAATTTCTCATGTAATGACTTGTTCATTAAAAAATACTGAAAAAACAATGTTGCCTCCTTCATTCCATCAACTACCAAATCCTCTTTCTCAAACAAAAAGAAAAACCTAATCCTATTCTATCCATATGTCTTTATTTTTCTTCTTTGGATAGGTATATGAATAAGACACTTCCTTGTGACGCCTTTATTTTAGTGTGTATTTGTTGTACCAAACCAATTTAGTTCAAAAGACGAGGCCGTTTGAGGATGAATGTATGACATATTACAATGCAGTTTAAGAATTTTTTGTTAGGAGGTGCTGATATGGCAAAAAATAAATGGTATTATATCACCGAAAGTGTAAATAAGGTAAAATATTTGCATCATGGGATACGAAAGAAATCTTATTTTGTTTCCGTTACTACACCAAATATTTTATAATATTGTCCATACGATTTAGATTGTAAAATATATGAAAAGTGTTACAAATTAGTGGCTATAATCAAGGATTAAAGTGAGAGATTGAGTAGAAAAAATAAACGTAGAAACCTGAAGATTCTCGAATTTTAAGAAATGTTATGTCTACAACATTTTCACAACAAATTATAAATGGTAAATGTGGGGGAGAAAAGCCCAACCTAGCGCATTGGGCCCAAGGCCCTATCCGAGGACCACTGTTTTCCGAAGAGATGAAGAAGCTCATTTAGAGGCACTAAGAGAGGAACATGTCAGGAGAGGAGCATGGCCGTGATCCGAGGAGATGTTCGATGGGCCGAGGAGTCCGATACCCTCCGATCCGAAGAGTCTTGGTCTGACATTCAACCCTTAGCAGCCCAAGTGATCCCCCTGACAGATGTAATGACTGAGATGAACCTCGGACGCGAATGAAGATAACTGGAGCGAAGAAATATCTAAGAGAGACCTCAACCACCGCATTAAATGCACTGCACCTACTTCTCTGGCCGCATTAATGTGGAGAAGACCCCTGAACAGTATCAGCCCAGCTACCACCACTCACACGGCTAAAGAACACCTCTGATGGGACATGCACTCAAGTGGGCGCCTAGATGATGAACAAGTGGACGGTGAAGATGCGGAAAGGCAGTACTATATAAGAGGGGGGTGTCTCTGATAGTGGGGGACGGAAAAAATCAGAAAGGAAAAAGAGTATTATTCTACTGTAGCTCTAAAGAATTGTAACCCAAAGTCCATCAATGGAAAACACCTCTTCGGACGTGGCATTTACATCCGTCCGAGCACGTATTAATACAAATTCTCCCATTAGTACTGCTGTTTAAGACCGTTGTTTCATTATTAGCCTAGTTCTTTCACCCACTCTCTACAAATTTATTGTTTTGGGTTCAGTGGGCTCAAAATCCATACCTCCTTGGGCTTGGGCTGCAGAATCTGACCCTACAATTGGCGCCGTCTGTGGGGAGAGCTTGTGCAAGAGTGAAAACAACAGTTGATGATGGCAGGACAAGGTGAACAACAAGCAGAATCCAGGGCATCCCAGCACGTGGACCATTTTGTCAACTTAGAGAGGAGGCAAAATCGTGAGGGCAGTGTACACACTGTACGCCTTAGCCAGAGCCAATCACAGGGCGGAAGTCACATGTCCCATGCAGAGAGGAACCGTGACTTACAACTGGAAGTGGAAAAACTAAAGAGGGAGCTGCGCCACGCAAAGAGGAAACGGGCTTCCTCGTACTCTGAGGATGATCTTGATGACGAGCAGGACGTCTCTTATCAGCGCAAATCTAAGACACCAGCTAGCGAGTCCTACACTTATGTAGAGGAGTCCCATTGTAAAAGGGAGCGTAGGAGCCCATCACGCGAGGATATGGAGAACGATGCCATGAACAGGGTTCTAAATCAGATATCTAAGTCACCCTTCACGTGCAGGATAGAGGAGGCCAGACTCCCTCGGCGCTTTAACCAGCCAACGTTCACCATCTACAACGGTAAAACTGACCCCGTGGAGCATGTGAGTCATTTTAACCAAAGGATGGCTGTCTACTCCAGAGATGAAGCTCTGATGTGCAAGGTTTTCCCTTCCAGTCTTGGGCCTGTTGCAATGAGGTGGTTTGACGGCTTGAAGGCAGGCTCCATCAACTCTTTCAAAGAGCTCACTCGGGCATTCGGCTCCCGTTTTGTCACATGCCGAAGAGTGGCCAGACCCTTCTCTTCGTTGCTATCCTTGTCTATGCAGGAAGGCGAGTCATTGAAGGCGTATTCCGACAGGTACTGGGAGATGTTCAATGAGGTGGAGGGCAACAACGATGCAATGGCTCTCAGCACGTTCAAGCTCGGCCTCCCCACTGACCATGGTTTGAGGGCGTCTCTATCTGGCAAACCGGTCACGAACGTGCGTCAACTAATGGACCGCATAGAGAAGTACAAGAGGGTTGAAGAAGACCAGCAACAGGGCAAGGGAAAGAATAAGGTTATCCCCCAGGAGAGGAGGGATTCGCGGTCGGACCGTTATAATTACAATAAACCGCGGAGGGACTTTGCCGGGCAATCAGGATCGACGAATCCTCAAGCGGTCAACACCGTGTTCAAAGAGCCAGTGCATCAGGTCCTGGAAAGAATTAAGAATGAATCATTCTTCAGATGGCCGAACAAGATGGTAGGAAACCCCGAGAGACGTAACCACAATCTCTACTGCCAGTACCATCAGGACCATGGGCATACCACGGAAGATTGTAGGAGCCTGTGGGATCACTTGGACCAACTGGTTCATGACGGCAAACTGAAGCACCTCTTACACCCCTCCAGCGGCCGAGGGCAGGCGGGCTCAGGGCCACGTAGGGGTGACCCCTCAAAGCCGCCGCTAGGCACTATAAACGTCGTCTTCGCCGCGCCGGGGAGAACAGGGTCCTGGCCCTTGAAAGTCATGTCGGTGGGCCAACCATCCGTAGGTGAGTCGAGCCGAGGACCGAAGAGGGCTAAGTTTGGTGCCCCGCTGGTTATGGGATTTTCGGACGAAGACATGGTTGACACTATCCAACCCCATGATGATGCGTTGGTCATCACCCTCAGAATAGGAGGGTACGACGTAAAGAGGGTGATGGTGGACCAGGGCAGCGCTGTGGAGATAATGTACCCAGACCTCTACAAGGGGCTAGGCCTAAAGCCCCAAGACCTGACGCCATACGATTCCCCCCTCTTGAGCTTCGAAGGAAGGCCTGTCATATCGAAAGGCCGGATACGCTTGCCTGTGCAGTCTGGCTCCGAAGTGGTAGAGTTGGACTTTATAGTTGTGGACGCATATTCACCCTACACGGCACTCGTGGGCAGACCTTGGATTCACGCACTTGGGGCTGTTCCCTCTACTTTGCACCAGAAGGTCAAGTACCCATCAGGGGGGCAGATACATGAGATCCGAGGAGACCAGTCTGTTGCTCGACAGTGCTTGGTGGCTGCCATTCAGCATAAGGCCCCAGCCGAGTCCTCGGACGTAGCTAGGAGGGATTTATAGCAACTACAGTCTCGGGGAATGCCCTCTGAAGAACAAGATGAAAGCACTAGATGTGAGGATCTGACGAAAGTGGTCATTGGAGATGATCCTGATAGGTTCTTTCAAGTCGGATCTTAGCTGCCTCTTCGAGAGAAGGAGGAGCTGATAGAGTTCCTCAAGCGAAATCTCGATGTGTTTGCCTGGAGTGCTTACGAAGCCCCAAGGGTGGACCCGGAGTTTATATGCCACCACTTGAAGGTGAATCCACTAGTCACTCCCAAGAAACAGCCTATTCGGCGCCCATCCAAGGAACATGCTGACGCAGTGAGAGACGAAGTAGCGAAAGTCAAAGAAGCTGGGGCTATCAAAGAAGTTTTTTATCCCGAGTGGCTTGCAAATACCGTGGTGGTAAAGAAGAAGAGTGGGAAGTGGCGAGTATGCGTAGACTTCACGGATTTAAATAGGGCATGCCCCAAAGATCCGTTCCCTATGCCGAAAATTGATCAGCTGGTAGATGCCACTGTCGGCCACCCTCGGATGAGCTTCCTGGACGCCTTCCAAGGCTACCACCAGATACCATTAGCCCTGGAGGACTAGAAGAAAACTGCTTTTGTCACCCTATTGGCAACTACCACTATAAAGTGATGCCGTTCGGCCTGAAGAACGCGGGAGCTACCTACCAGAGGATGATGACGAGGATGTTCGAGCCACAGCTGGGCAAAAATATCGAGGTTTACATTGATGACATGGTGGTGAAGAGCAAAGTCATAGCGGAGCATGTGAAGGACCTCGAAAGTATCTTTGAGATTCTACGAAGGCACAAGCTACGCCTAAATGCTTCTAAGTGCTCATTTGGGGTAGGGTCCGGCAAGTTCTTGGGATACATGGTCACCCACAGAGGAATTGAGGTCAACCCCGACCAGATAAAGGCCATCAACAACCTCCGAGCTCCTCGGAATCCCAAGGAGGTTCAAAAACTAACCGGAATGACTGCTGCCCTCAATCGGTTCATCTCTAGATCAGCAGATAGGTGTCGGCCCTTTTTCTCTCTGCTCAACAAGTGGAAGGGATTCGAATGGACTGAGGAATGTGCTTTGGCATTCCAGCAACTCAAGGATTATCTGGCTCGACCACCTATCATGTCCAGTCCTGAGCCTGATGAGGTACTGTTTGCCTACATCGCTGTAGCACCCTATGCGGTGAGCTTGGTGTTGATACGATCAGACTCTGGTGTGCAAAGGCCCGTTTATTACGTAAGCAAGTCGCTGCATGAGGCTGAGATTCGTTACTTGCCTCTAGAGAAGGCTATCCTAGTAGTAGTGCTTGGCACACGGAAGCTACCTCACTATTTCCAAGCCCACACGGTCATCGTTCTCACACAACTCCCACTCAAAGCAATACTCCGAAGTGCTGATTACACTGGTCGGATTGCCAAGTGGGGTACAATCTTAGGGGCTTTCGATATAAGATATATGCCCCGCACATCGGTCAAGGGACAGGTCCTTGCAGATTTGGTGGCTGAGTTCACGGAGCCCCAGTTAGAAGAAGTAAAGCCCACATCAGGCATGGAGGAAAAATCAGTTGGCATGATCTCCCAACAGAACCCCTCCCATTGGGAAGTGTACGTCGATGGCGCGGCAAACCAAAGAAGTTCTGGAATTGGGCTGGTATTGATATCCCCCGAGAAAATCATTATCGAGAAATCGTTAAGGCTGGACTTCTCGGCAACAAACAATGAGGCGGAGTATGAGGCCTTATTGATGGGAATGACTATGGTCCGTAGAATGGGTGGGAAATCCGTGGAGCTGTTCTCGGACTCAAGACTAATAGTAGGTCAAGTACAAGGCGAATTTGAGGCAAAGGACGAAAGAATGCAGGGGTATTTGGGTCGTGTTAAGCAACTGCAATCAGACTTCGACTTTTTCAGTTTGACACGCATCCCTAGAAGTGGCAACTCACATGCTGACTCCTTAACCACGCTCGCCACCTCTTCGGCGCAGGACCTGCCGAGGGTCATTCTCGTCGAGGATTTGCACAGGCCTACAGAAGCAAAATCAGAGGCTGTCCAGGTTCACCAGGTCAGGGCCGGGCCGTGATGGATGGATCCATTAATCAAATTTCTCAAAGAAGATATATTGCCCGAAGAGAAGGGTGAAGCTGATAAAGTTCGGAGGAAGGCAACTAAATTCTGGTTATCCGAGGACCGGAAACTATACAAACGTTCCTATTCGGGACCATATTTATTATGTATACATCCCGAGGTGACTGAGACATTGCTAGAAGAGCTGCATGAGGGAATCTGTGGGAGCCACACTGGAGGTAGGTCCTTGGCTCACCGAGCCCTCACCCAAGGCTATTGGTGGCCTAACATGCAGAAGGAGGCGCACGAATACGTCAAAAAGTGTGATCAATGTCAGCGCTTCGCCCCAAACATTCACCAGCCAGGAGGAAATCTTAACCCGCTATCTAGCCCATGGCCCTTCGCCCAATGGGGCTTGGATATTGTGGGGCCCTTCCCCAAAGCCGCAGGAAACAAGAGGTACCTCCTGGTTGGCACCGATTATTTCACCAAGTGGGTTGAAGCCGAGCCGTTGGCCAATATCAGAGACGTTGATGTGCAAAAGTTCATATGGAAGAATATTGTCACCCGGTTTGGGGTTCCTCACACCCTCATCTCGGACAACGGTTTACAGTTCGACAGCAAGGCATTCAGGAATTACTGCAGTGATCTGGGAATTACGAACAGATACTCCACTCCAGCCTATCCCCAGAGTAATGGCCAAGCAGAAGCTTCCAACAAGGTCATACTGAATGGCTTAAAGAAGAGGCTAGATGATGCAAAGGGCAAATGGGTAGAAGAGTTGCCACATGTGCTTTGGGCTTATAGAACTACGCCCCGCAGGTCTACTGGAGAGACCCCCTTCTCGATGACCTATGGAGCTGAAGCTGTCATTCCTCTGGAAACAGGGTTCCCAACACTTAGAACCAGCTCGTTTAATCCGACCGGCAACAACGAGCAACTAGAGAGAGTTTGGACCTGATTGAGGAAAGAAGAGAGAATGCAATGGTTCGGCTGGCACACTACCAACAAAAGCTCAGACAAGGCTACGACGCTAACGTGAAGCTGAGGCCTTTAGAGCCTGGTGATCTGGTGTTGAGGAAAGTTGTGGGCACCGCGAAGAACCCAACTTGGGGGAAATTAGGACCCAATTGGGAAGGACCATATCGTATCACTTCAGGCGCTGGTATTGGAGCATATTTCTTAGAAGACCTAGATAGTCATGTAATCCCTCGCCCTTGGAATGTAAATAACCTCAAGAGGTACTTCTATTAATCAAGCCTTTTCTTCATCTGATGTATCAGTTCGTTGCGTAAAGTTCTCTCAAGTGTTTAAACTTAAATCCAATCATGCCTGTAGTCCTCGGACCAGATGATTTGGGTTAGTTAGCACTCATTTACAGTTCTCTATAGTGTTTAAACTTAAATCCAATCATGCCTGTAGTCCTCGGACCAGATGATTTGGGTTAGTTAGCACTCATTTACAGTTCTCTAGTGTTTAAACTTAAATCCAATCATGCCTGTAGTCCTCGGACCAGATGATTTGGGTTAGTTAGCACTCATTTACAGTTCTCTAGTGTTTAAACTTAAATCCAATCATGCCTGTAGTCCTCGGACCAGATGATTTGGGTTAGTTAGCACTCATTTACAGTTCTCTATAGTGTTTAAACTTAAATCCAATCATGCCTGTAGTCCTCGGACCAGATGATTTGGGTTAGTTAGCACTCATTTACAGTTCTCTATAGTGTTTAAACTTAAATCCAATCATGCCTGTAGTCCTCGGACCAGATGATTTGGGTTAGTTAGCACTCATTTACAGTTCTCTATAGTGTTTAAACTTAAATCCAATCATGCCTGTAGTCCTCGGACCAGATGATTTGGGTTAGTTAGCACTCATTTACAGTTCTCTAAGTGTTTAAACTTAAATCCAATCATGCCTGTAGTCCTCGGACCAGATGATTTGGGTTAGTTAGCACTCATTTACAGTTCTCTATAGTGTTTAAACTTAAATCCAATCATGCCTGTAGTCCTCGGACCAGATGATTTGGGTTAGTTAGCACTCATTTACAGTTCTCTAAGTGTTTAAACTTAAACCCAATCATGCCTGTAGTCCTCGGACCAGATGATTAGGGTTGGTTAACACGAACACATTCGAATCTCATAATCCTTGAACCAAACGACAGGTTAGTCAATACCCCCACGCAGCTATTGCCACTGGGGCTTAGTGTTAAAATTCCTGACTGCGTTTAAATTAATCCCCCCTAATGACTGTCTTTCTTAGTTATACTTATGACTGTCTCACTTACACAAATTACTCGATGCAAATCATTACCTGTTAAGTGACTCTTATTCGGATTGTTCTTTTCAATATCTCTTACTTAGTCACACCCTAAGTATGATGTGTCAAACAGATTTATTCGCATTATTTGGTTATAAGTGCAATGTACAGTTGTATGTGACAGTAATAATTAGTAAGACATGTATTTAAAACATCATAGACAAATGAGAATCTATTCCATAAATGAAAGAACAGTTTACAATTCTTCGGATAAAACAAAAGAAAGCACGGGTGCAAAAGTAAAAGCCCTACACATCTATTCTTTTGCTGGAGGGAGCACGGGGTCAGCAGCCTGGCCTATCCGAGCAGTTGCTTCAGGGGTTTGGTCCTTGGGCTCAGAAGGAATTTTCTCTTCGCCTGACCCTTGGCTTTTCTCTTTGGCTGGTTCAGCTGGCTTATCCTTGCTGCCTGGCTGACCAGTTTCCTTGCTTGCACCAAGAGTGAGTGGAGGAGCATGGCTGACCAAGATTGGCTCCGAAGCCTGTGGAAGCTGTGGAACAGGAGGGAGATCAGTTCCTGGGAGCTCTCAGATATCAGGATCATAGTATACGCTCCCAGGCAGCCTCAGCTCCGAGTCGGCAGGGACTCCAGCTGCATCCAGGGCTTTGCCCCAACTTATGTCGCAGTAATCTCGGCTGACCGAGGCGAATTGCTCTAGAAGCTGGGACGTGGCCATCTCTACCCCCAGCTGGTAAGCTGCCTTCTTTTCAGCCTCAACCGCCTCCTGGGCCAACTGGGCTTTCTCCTCGGCATATCGGGCGCTGTCTTTGGCTTTTCGGAGCTCATCCCTTAGCCCATTTACCAGCTCCCTTTCGGTCTTCAGATTGGCCTCAGCCGCCTTTAGCAACTTACGCTGATCCTCAGCCTGCTTTTCAACATTCTTTATCCCAGCGTCAAGGCTTTTCTTCTGGCAGGTCATCTCCGCGAGCTCCCCGGACAGACGGGCATAATCGTCCTTCATTTGGCCCAGAGATTTCTCCGCCTCATCTCGGGAGCAGAACGCCGCCTGGGTTTCAAGGCGGTTCTTCTTGTCCCACTCCTCGGCTACGTAAATCTGCTGAGTGACCTGCATGTTGGAAACTCTGAATGTCAAAACGCAGAAGAATAGGGAAAGCAAAAATCAGTGATTCAACTAATCGGACTGAGGTTACTTACGATGGCTAAATCCCTCTTGAGGGATCGAAAGAGTTCCGGCTGATTGAAACGCCTGAAGGACTCCATGTCATGAGGGAGGAGAAGAGGTTGCTGCAGGGCCTCAGCAACGTAGCCGGCCCTCCCTCCATCATAATTCCTGAGGGAGGTCTCCCAGAGGATTGGAGCGCCCTCCAACTCCAATTTTGGAGACCAAATCCGCAGTCCTCCTCCTCCTCGGCGCACATCTGCCATTGTGCCCTCGTCTCGGCTTTCAGTAGATGCCACTTTTTGCTGCTTAGTCCCCTTAGTAGGCAACACTTGCTTTTCTCCTTCATCAATAAGGGGCCTTTTCTTCCTCAAATCGGGGACGGGCTTTAAGCCGAGGTCAGGAACCTGAGATGACACTGGGGGCAGATTCACCACTGGTTTGGAAGTCCCTGTGTTTTTCTGCTCAGGCTTTTTGCCTCTACCCTTCATCAAATTCCTCAGATCCATATCGTCGTCCGAGGAGTCTTCTAAATGAGTGGCTAGCAAATTAAGATGGGCGCCTGACTGCTCGTAGGCTTCTTCCTCGGCGTCTGAGATCTCTACCACCTGGTTTACTCTTGAAGCTTCTCCCTCAAACTGAAATCCGTCTATTTGTTCTTCTAGCGAGGAAGTGGAAGAGCCAGCCCCCTCACCTTCAATCTCTTGTCCGAGGGGAACTTGCTGGGGTGGTTGGATAAGGGGAGGTGCAGCCCGAGGAATTGGACGGGGTACAGGTTCAAGATCGTCTGGCGCCAAGAAGCCCTTCCGACCAACGTCAATACGCGCAAGGCGATGATCTCCTTGGATGATTGCGTTGCCGACCGGTTGAAAACCCTTTGGCTTCCCTGTATACCCAAGAATAAGGGGAGCAGATCGTAGTTGCCCGTCCTCGCTCACGAAGATCTCCGACCTTAAAAGGAAATTGAGGGCAGCAACATTCGTTAGGCTGAGCCGAGGAGAAACTTGTGCCTTATCTGTTGCAAGTAAAGAAGAAAAGAATGGTTAGAAACTCAGAAATAGTGACCGAAGAGAAATCAAAAACAGTTAAAAGACGAGAGCCCTAAGCCTATGGTCAGTGTGCCTAAATCTACATGTCACACCTGGCTTCCCATGCTTGGTTGGGCAACCATGGCCGTCACGCCAGGCGCCCGAGACGATCACATAGTCGTCTTTCATCCCTTTGTTGGATTTGGGAAGGCAGGAAATGAGCCTGACAACATCCGACCGGGATTTTAAGTAGTACCCAGCATCTTGCTGGCTGTGGCATTCGTACATATGTACCACATCAAGCCAGGTGAGTCCCAACCCCATGTGACGCTCAAGGTCCTCAATCGCTCCTAGGATCCTAAACATATTGGGCGCGCACTGCCAGGGAGTAAGCCTATGGTTCCGAAGGTAATTGGTGGTGATGGGGCCCATGGGGATTGTCATTCCCCCTTCTTTGAAGGCGATGAGGGGGATAACCACCTCTCCCGTCTGCCGGTCTGTTAGTATTTTTTCTGGGGGGCAATACCTCACACCCACGTTAGGGGGTATGCGATACGCGGTCCTAAACGCCTCTACTTGCTCAGGGCTATCCATCATGTACTCGAGTTTTCCCATGGTGCTTAAGTGAAACGGCTGGCCGAAGAGAGAACTAAACGATTTGGTGAACGATAACTCACCAGGACTGAATCGGGGAGAAGATTTCAGGCTCGTAGGAGGGTTTGTGATGATCCTGGGGAGGCCTGAAATCAGCGACTGAGAGATTTGGACGGAGGGGCGCGTCTGTTCTTGCTGGAACGTCTGAAAATTCGCAAAGTGAGAGGAAGGTAACTTCCTCTGAGATTTTATATGGGGTCAAACGAAGGGTCAGGGGCACTCCCGCCCAAATTCCGAAGAAAAAACCACAGCCGTTGGATCGATCGTTCACCGTTGATACGAAAGACAAGGCGCCACCTGGTGCAATTAATGCAACGCTTTGGGAATGTGGAAACCGCAGCGGCATTAATGAAGCGTCTATTCCTATGCTCACACACGTGCCAGTTCAAATTTGCCTGAAGCTTTTTTGTGCCGTGGCAGGTCAAAATCCTACTTTTTCTCTTCGGATGCGAGGGAAAAACTACAATTTTGAGGGGCTATTGTGGGGGAGAAAAGCCCAACCTAGCGCATTGGGCCCAAGGCCCTATCCGAGGACCACTGTTTTCCGAAGAGATGAAGAAGCTCATTTGGAGGCACTGAGAAAGGAACATGTCAGGAGAGGAGCATGGCCGTGATCCGAGGAGATGTTCGATGGGCCGAGGAGTCCAATACCCTCCGATCCGAAGAGTCTTGGTCTGACATTCAACCCTTTGCAGCCCAAGTGATCCCCCTGACAGATGTAATGACTGAGATGAACCTCGGACGCGAATGAAGATAACTGGAGCGAAGAAATATCTAAGAGAGACCTCAACCACCGCATTAAATGCACTGCACCTACTTCTCTGGCCGCATTAATGTGGAGAAGACCCCTGAACAGTATCAGCCCAGCTACCACCACTCACACGGCTAAAGAACACCTCTGATGGGACATGCACTCAAGTGGACGCCCAGATGATCAACAAGTGGATGGTGAAGATGTGGAAAGGCAGTACTATATAAGAGAGAGGTGTCTCTGATAGTGGGGGACGGAAAAAATCAGAAAGGAAAAAGAGTATTATTCTACTGTAGCTCTAAAGAATTGTAACCCAAAGTCCATCAATGGAAAACACCTCTTCGGATGTGGCATTTACATCCGTCCGAGCACGTATTAATACAAATTCTCCCATTAGTACTGCTGTTTAAGACCGTTGTTTCATTTTTAGCCTAGCTCTTTCACCCATTCTCTACAAATTTATTGTTTTGGGTTCACTGGGCTCAAAATTCATACCTCCTTGGGCTTGGGCTGCAGAATCTGACCCTACAGTAAACTATTATGGTTATTATTGATACACAAAAAAGTAATTTCAGTATTAGGGTTGTGTTTGCCATTAATACACAAAAAGCCAGTTTTTTTTACTATATAACTTATTTTTGCTACTATTCAGCTTTTTTTTTTAATTACTATTCATGGGTCCTATTGCATTTTTTGGTACTATTTATGGGTCCACTATACTATTTCAACTACTTTTTAGCTTTATTTACAGTACTTTCATAAAAAAAAATTTAGTTTCAGCTAAATAAACTGTTTCCAAATGAACTTTAAACCACTAACAATTTATCACCTAATTTGTTTTAACTTCTTTTGACTTTTTAAAACCCACAATTTCTTCAAAAAAATAAAAAAGAAATATTAATAAAAGTCATCCACGTTTCAAGGAATAGAAGATTCTCCAATTGGAGTAAGAATCAAAGAATCCCACCAAGAATATGATGGAATATTCTCATGAACGTAGTCCCTTAGTCAAATTACAATCGTTTTAATGCACGTTAGATCGGTTTTAGTCCAAATTTCCTAAACAATTATCTTATAAAGTATTAGTACAAAGTCCAAAACATTATCCAAAGTAAAATGGTCGGTTTCAGTCCATAGTCATAAAACATTATCATATTCAATATTTTATCATATTTCGTAATCTTTAATTTATTGCATGACCCAAAAAAAGTTCTTAATTTAATATTTGATAGGTCCTAGACTTTTCGACCAACTAACAAAACTAGAAAAGTGAACCCTTTTTCCAAGTGGCAAGAATCAGTCCTCTAAATAACATGGTGACACGTGGCCCCCACTAGGAAAAGTAAATTCTTAATCAAGTCGATGTCCATAGTTATGCCACATGGCTATTTTTTTTCTACGTGGAAGAATTCCATGGCCCCACTTAAGACTGTTTTACTGTTTTGCCCTCCTTTAGCTTGGTAACCAAGTTAGCCTTGTTTAATAAGAAAAACATTGACATGACACAGAGATATCTACGGGAGTGCCATGTGTTGCAAGAATGAGTCTACGTGCTTCAACTTTATGGGAGTTTCGTGTGTAGTAATTAGAGGATGTTGCTTCTTCTTCTTGTTGCTAACATGGTAGGCCATCGTCGGCTATGAACACTAGGCAGTAAATGTATTTTCTATGATGGGGTTTGCCTCTTGTTAGTGAAGAAAATCAAAGGAAGCTTCATGATGTTGAATTTTTAATTTTCTTTTAAAAAAAATTTAAATTATAAAATTTTTCACAATTTCTTTTTTTAATTGTAATGTGACAGAGTGTGATTAGTAAAAAAAAAAAAATAGTAGATTCAAGTGTAAGTAATGATTAAGTTAAAGTTGTGATAAAAAAGTTGTGAAATAATTTGTAATTTTACCTCTTTTTTTTTTTTTTTTTAATTTGTATTCATAGAGTCGCACCCATGTGTAGAAGACAATTGGGATCTTGGGAATTGTGAGTTTGTTACTTGTTTGTTTAGATGAGGTTTTAATTCACACTAGGAAGTCAAAAGACTCAAAAATGACATATATTATACTAGTTATCAAAGTTTGAGAAGTGCGTATGACTATCATGAATTTTAATGAAAAACCAATGATTATGATAAATTCTACAACTCTTAATCCTAGCTATGATTGATTCAAAAGGTCATGACTCGGGATATATAGAAGAAATCAATAACACTTTTTCGAATGGAAAGACATATTCAAGAAAAATATCTTGAATAATTGGGATTCAATTTTAAATTTTAAATAGAATCTTTTTTTTTTCCTAACATTTTCAATAGAATCTTATGCATTCACAATTTTCATAGTTTCCATTGATTGATTGGCTACTGATTAAATATTAATGGTTAGGCCTAAATTATATAACTAAGCTCTTAAAGAAAATGAAATATATATACATCAGATTTGTTCGCTAGTAAACTATTGAAAAATTGTGACATGTCTTTTGAAATTAGAGAAGGGTTCTTGAAATTTTTAGTTTATTAGAAATTTATTACAAAATAGTTAAAACTTAATTTTTTTTATCAAAATTAATGTTTTATTTTTTATATCCAAGTAAATAAGTAAATACGATATTATTCCCAAAAAAAAAAAAGTGACTATAATATTGTTATGTCACCCTATTTATATGAATTTGTCCATAAATTTAACACTGGCCAGTAACTCGTATAATACATGTGAAAGATATACAAGTAAAAGAAATATACATTTGTAGCATATGCTGGAGGGAGAAACACATTGGGGAGCTTTTTTGAGTAATTAATATAACATATAGAGACACACTTTAACCCAAAAGACCTAAGCCCCATGAGTATGTGCTCAATTATGTTATATTAACTACTCATTCTTCTCATCTTTATTCAATGTAGGACTTCACTCACACGTGTAACCCAACAATCTCCCCCTCACGTGTGAGTCTGCCTTTTTATGGGTTTCAAGACCTCTATGTGGGCCATGAACAAGTCATACTCACTCCCCCTTGACTAATGGGCTTTTCACTTCATCAATGCGTCATTCATGGGTCTCTCGTACGCCATCCATGGGAACCACATGTCAACCCCGCACACACATCCATGGGAACTCCGCACGTCCATGTCCATGGGAACCTCACATCACAACATTATTTAGCACCGTTAGCAATATTCCAGGATCTTTGTGTGTGAGCCATTTAGGCTTTCTCTGTCCCTACTGGGTAGGGACCATGAACACCTCACCACCTTCGCCGCACACCACCATGGACTCTGATACCACTTATTGGAGGGAGAAACACATTGGGGAGCTTCTTTGAGTAATTAATATAATATATAGAGACACACTTTAACCCAAAAAGCCTAAGCCCCATGGGTATGTACTCAATCATGTTATATTAACTACTCATTCTTCTCATCTTTATTCAATGTGGAACTTCACTCACACGTGTAACCCAACATATGCTAGTATAGAACAAAACTCTCAAGAAAAATTTATATACACTAGAATATAAATACAAGAAAACTTTATCAAAATCAATAGAAGAATAAATATAAATTGAGTGACCAAAAAGAAAAAATTAAAAAAATAATTAAAAAAATAAAAAAAATAAAATAAAAAAAGCTCTCCAATTATCCACCTTAAAGCCAACAAAGCAACTTAGGAAAAACCGGGCCCGTTTGGTAAGAGATTTCTAGTAATGTTGTTTAAGTATTGTGGACATATGTGTGGGTTAAAAAATATTGTGGAAATAAGTGTTATGTTGCTTAAACATTGAAAACTGTTATTTAAACAACAGTACCAAACGGGCCATATCTGTAAGAGAGATCCCACCCTGTTGTGAAACATAGATGCTTGGTGGTATCCATGAGTAGGAATCCATCTAGTACTAAAAATCTAGCCTTGAGATCCAAACTTTTTGGTGTGAAGGAGTTTAGATCTAAACCAATTCAATGTAAATCTAGATCGAAACCACCTTATAGAGGCTACTACGGGTGGCCTGATCGCCATCAACGGGAGAGACATAGCCACATAAAATGGGCTCAAGACCTTTGTAGGGGAATAAAAACATTGCCACAAAGGGCTGAAAAAAAAAACCTCATAAGAGGCACAAAGAATGCCCTTTGACAAGGTGAAGAGAGGCTCAAGTCGAAGTTGAGTTGAGGAGAGACTCTCTCTCTCTCTCTCTTCAAATGCTCACTTGTGTGGTTCATGTTTTAATTTTTTTTAATATATAATTTGATAATTGTAGTGATTATTAATAGACATTTATTATGAATGTGTTTGTATATTAAAACAAGTCTACAAAATTATTTTTTGAAACCAAGTCTACAAAAAAATTTAAAGACTTTAATTTTATATATATTATAGATTACATATAGACGTGGAGTGTAAGTAATAGATACCAAATATTATACTTATTATAATTACATGAAATCAATTTTTAACAAGATGATAGTAAAAACCTAATAGTGTACACAATCTCTTTCCACTACAAAAGTAAAAATACACTTGAATGGAATTAAAGATGAAGATTAAAGTGTATTGGTAAAAGAATGTTATATATTAAAGTGAGAGAGAAAAGTTATTTTGATAACCTTTTTAATAACAACTATAAGACCAATTTTATAGTATTGAATGTTGGGCTGTTAAGAAGCAACATAATTATAAAATAATTGTAAGTGAAATATAAACGTTAAGATGGATAAGTAAAAATACACGAAAAGATAATTTTGAAATGAAGATATTTACTTAAAGATATGAGTGGTCACTATCAGTGGCGGATCCAGGAATTTTGTTTAGAGGGGTCATTAAAAAAATTTTAATAATTAAAAAAAGAACTTAACTATATCAAGTTATTGACAAAAAAATGATAATAATACAAAGTTTTACAAATTTCTTTTACAAGTTTTCAAAATTTGAATTGTTATATAATAGTTCATTACGAGTATCTATTGCCAATGTAGGTAGCTATGAGCCTATGACCATTTTATTTTGTTGAGTTTATCTAACATTTTTATTTTTATGCAATTGTCATTATCTATTTTTTATTGTTTTTATAAAAATATTTTAAACTAAATGACTAAACTAAACTCATTAGTTTTGTATTAATTATTGATGCACACAACCACACTCATTCATACATAAAATGATATACTATGCATCTACTTAACCAATCAAATGCTTGGACAATTACTAACTTTACATTTTTTTTTCTTGAATTTTACTAAGTTTATAACAAAAAGTAATTATAATATGATAATAATACACACACATGTAACAAACCATCTCTATTTCCTAATTATTAAATTATATAAATTTATATTATATTTATATTGTACACACAAACATCCACACACATCATAATTTACAAAACTAACATTATAACAAAAAGTAATGCATACAATCAATATTAGACACACTCACATATAATATAAATTTATAAAAAAGAGTAACACTTACAATTCACAAACACTTACTCTTTACTAGAGTTGGAAATACTTGTAATAAGGGTGTGCAAAATTTAAGTCAAGGCGTGTAAAAATATTTTTAAGAATAAATTAAAGTATCAAACTAACAAAAAATATATATTTTATATATATAAATTTTTTTTCCTGAAGTCAAGGGGTTCATTTGAACGCCTTGAATATAGTATAGCGCTGCCCCTGGTCTTCATCGATGAAAATATGAGATAAAGTTGCTTGAGATGGTTTGGTCATATTTAAAGAAGAACGACTAATGCATCGATAAGAAATATTGATTTGATTTAAGATTGGGAAACGAAAATGGGTAAAGGAATACAAAAAAAAAACAACATATGTAGAATTAGTAAAAAAAGACATGTCAATAAAGAAAATAAAAGAGAGTATGAATTCAAATTGAATAGAATGGAGGAAAAGAATACACGTGACCAACCTTAACTAATTTGTTGTAGATTTATTGAAGGGAATTAACACGAAATTCCCAAACCTATGAGAAACAAAATAGAGAAAACATACGCCAAAAAAAAAAAAAATTACATGCACAAAATAGTATTTATGTGGTTTGGCAACTTGCTTACGTCCACGAAGTTGCAGGGATTTCATTATTATCAGGAAAAAATACAAGTGCGGCAATACAGTTTTTTCTCTCTAAAAAACGACATCAAGAAAACCCTAATCACCAAAACAATGGTTTCTATATCTTGCGCACAGGATTCACAATGGGCTACAAAACGGGACAAAATTTTTTACCGGGGGCGTTGCCCCCAGACCTCCAAGAGGCTTGTCCATGAGTGTTATGGCTTAGGCCTATCAACCCAAGCCTCCACTCCATAGACTAAACCTTAGAAAATCTTCCATTAAAAAACCACGCAACATTATTTTGAGTCAGGACATCATTTGAATCAAACACAACTAGACTCCACAATGCCCAACATTTATAACCAACCCTAAATTTTAGGACTAAGGTTTTTGTTGTTGTTGTTTCTTCTTATTTCACTTACAACATATGAATAGAAGATTTTTTTTTTTTTTTTTTAGGGTAAATTATAAGTTTGGTCCTAAACCTTTACATTGAATGTCAATTTGGTCCCTAACGTTTCAAATGCGTCAATTTAGTCCCTAACCTTTTGATGTTGTGTCAAAATGGTTCATGTTGTTTCTCAAAAAATAAAAAATAAATAAAAAATGGTTCATGCCGGTAAATGATAGATAGAAAATGTTGAAGTGGCTAACGGTCAAAATAAAAAATTATTTTTATGCCACATTAGATGACATGTGTATTGTTACTTGGAATAAATTTTTATTTTTTTAAAAAAAGTTTTTGTTAAAATTGGGATCTCAAAATCGTTGTACCCTACTGTAGAGAGGGAAAATTCCCAACCTATTACAAGCTGACACATCACACTACTAAGTCCACAAAATACAACCAATTACAAAGCGCCACATACTGCTGCTAGGTTTTATTATCACTATTCAGAAGCCAACAGAAATTTGCCAAGTGTCATGCAAGAACCAATCACGCATCAGCACGTGTAAGCGATGACATAAGCAGCCTCGCACGTGTAAGCGATGACATAAGCGGACCAATCAGACTGTGACATGTGTCACCAATCAGACTCCGCCACGTGTCGCTCACCCACCTCCAAACTCCTATAAATAGAAGCCTTCCTAAGGCATTTCAGAGAGAGCTGGGAGAGCTGGAGAGAGGACATCAAGCCATCTGAAGCTCAGAAGTCCAAAAGCTCTGCTGGAATCAAGCCCTGAAGCCTCCAGCAACTTCAAGAACTTCAACCTTCAAATATGAAGAACATTCGAAGCAGAATCATCCAAACTACCTGCCTAAATCTCAAAGTTCACTGGAATCAAGCTCAAAAGCCTCCAGAAACCTCAATAAACACAAATCAGTGAAGCTCTACGGATTCAAGCCTCTAAAGCACCGAAGAACTTCCAACACAAACCTTCAAATACGAAGAACATTCAAAGAGGAATCATCCAAATCATATTCCTAGATCTCAAAGTTCACTGGAATCAAGATCAAAAGCCTCCAGAAACCTCACAAACCACAAATCAGTGAAGCTCTACGGATTCAAGCCTCAAAGCCCCGAAGCACTTCCACCACAAACCTTCAAAGACGAAGAACACACGAAGAACGTGAAGAACAAAGGATTTCTAACAAGCTCATAGCCAGAGATTCATTGTAATTCTATTTCAACAATCTTCGATCCATTCTTCAGCCAAATTGAAGGATATTTGGTGTTCAAATCAAAATCACATTACCATAACTCCAATCAACAAACCTTTCAAGGAGATCGAATCAGAGGATCACTCTTTTATAATCACAGAGAATTGTACCACACAATCATCAATACAAATCTGCATTTGTGAAACTATTTTACTTGTTTGACTTTATTTTGAACAGAGAAATTTAGTCGTCCACAAATTCTGGCACGCCCAGTGGGACCTCTCTACCTCTCATCTCATTCTCCTTCAAAGAAAGAAATCATCATCATCTTGCTATCAACTTCAATGGCCTCTAGCAAGAACATTCAAGCTTCAACAATAGCTACTTCAACTAAACTTGGTACGGCTACCACCAACAACTACATTGGTGTAATCAATTATAGCCAACCCAAAGCAAATAATCAACTTCAATCTCAATCAACCAAGGAAGCCAAGGTCCAGAAAATCATCTCCTTAGACCCTCTTACAAGAAATAAGGTCATCAACAAGGATATCTCCACCTTGGAACACATCAAGTATGGGGGTAAATCCCCTTCTTCCTTCACAAGAAGTTGGTCGCACGATTTCTCTCCCATCAAAGGGAACCCAAAAGATGAGATTTCATGTGCTCACTTCAATTCACTTCCTTCTCCATCATCTTGGGAAGTTGTGTCAGTCATGATGACTAACACCTCTACCGTGGAAGAAAAGATGGCTGAAATGGAACAAAGGGTCATCCTTCTCACCAAAGCACTTGAAGAAAAGGATGTCAAAATTGCAACCCTAATGAACAAGCTGGAGGTACAAGATTCGGGTGAATCAAGTCTTGGCCCTGAGCAACCACCTGGCTTTACCTCGAAAGGAGAAAATCCCGGGGGTGATAAAGGAAAAGGAGGTGAAGGCCCTTCTCAACACAGACATTCCACCTCAATGGCCTCGATATCTGTCCAACAATTGCAGGACATGATAACGAATACTATTCGAGCACAATACGGAGGTTCTTCTACAAGTTCTCTCATATATTCGAAGCCTTATACAAAGCGCATCGATAATATGAGGATGCCAAATGGGTATCAACCCCCCAAATTCTTACAATTTGATGGCAAAAGAAACCCTAAGCAACACGTGGCTCACTTTGTAGAAACATGTGAGAATGCAGGGACTCAAGGAGGCCTCTTTGTAAAGCAATTCGTCCGTTCACTAAAAGGGAATGCCTTTGATTGGTATACAGACTTAGAACCCGAGTCAATCGATAGTTGGGAACAACTTGAAAGGGAGTTCCTTAACCGATTCTACAGCACACGACGCATGGTAGGCATGATGGAGCTTACCAATACCAAACAATGGAAGGATGAACCTGTCATTGATTATATCAATCGGTGGCGTTCTTTGAGTCTAGATTGCGAGGATAGACTTTCTGAAATTTCTGCTGTAGAGATGTGCATCCAAGGCATGCATTGGGGACTTCTTTACATCCTTCAAGGGATAAAGCCTCGAACATTTGAAGAGTTAGCAACTCGTGCGCATGACATGGAGCTGAGCATTGCTAGCCGTGGAAATACAAAACCTCCCATACCTGAGGAAAGCGTAAAGGAAGTAAGGAGGAATAATAGGAATGCAAAAGTCAGCCTCAAAGACCCAATGGTTGTTAACACTGCCGAAGTCAAGGTTCCAAGAAGAGAAGCGAAGACAAATGAAAAACAGCTTGAAGGATGGCAAAAGAACGAAGTGCGTCGCCTGACTTTTAAAGAACGTGAGCAAAAAGCATATCCGTTCCCTGATGAAGATGTGCCAAACATCTTAGAACAACTATTGCAATTAAAGCTGATTGAATTGCCAGAATGCAAGCGGCCGGAAGACATGAGGAAAGTTGATGACTCTAACTACTGCAAATATCATCGTATCATTGGCCACCCAATCCAAAAATGCTTCGTCTTCAAAGAACAAATCATGAAGCTTGCCAAAGAAAACAAGATTGATCTAGACTTTGATGAAATTGTTGGGTCAAACCATGTGACCATTGCTTGTGATGTACTTCCAACTCTCAAGCAGGGGGCAAACACCCACGAAGCTTACAAATTGATTGACAATGATGGCATAAGGATCGGCCCCATCAATGGGAAGTTCCTTAAACACTTATATGCTTGAAAATCGAGAATTGCTCCTCGGTAAGAGCTTAAACTACCCACTATAGCGCTGTAAGAGTATATGATGTCTTCCCAATATCTTTGAAAGCGCACCAATAAGGAGAAATTAATCCCACTCTATGTCACCAATTACTAGTGTGGCGTAGTGGTTGGATGCCCATGTCGTCCTTGAGGCCGATGTCTCGGGTTCGATTAGTGGTGATACCCACTATTACACACTGAGCCCTCCTTTTTGCAAAAAAAAAAAAAAAAAACAACAACAACAACAAAAATAAATATTTTGAACTACGTAATGACTTGATCCCTCTCCGGGGTACGTAGGCAACTTGGTATCATTTACTAAGTTCAGTCACATGAAAAGAAGAAAGATTGCCAGTCTGGCTTGAAGAGTTTTGCAACAATTGTCAATATGCTTTTAAGGTCCATTTGATTGGCAAGGCATTGCTTAATAGGATCATCGAAGATCGTTGTAATCGAAGATGAAGACTGTAAGGAGTTGACGTGGCTTAGCTTTCCTTGAAATGATGATGAACATAAGTTGATTCTTGGTTGTGGAGCAAAATAAAATCTTCAACCTCTTTTGCAAGAAATGAAGTCTGCATGGCATTGCTCATCTTCTATGGACATTCTCCCACGTTTCTAAAGTATGCTTTGCATCACTTATCTCCTGGGGGCATCTTCTTGTACCTTGCAAGTTTGAGCTGCATTGTCTCTCTTCTAGGTTGTGCCACTTCATAGCTCTGAAATTTGAACCACATCATCTCCCTTCTGAGTGGTGTCGTTTTACATTATGTCTCTGAAATCTGGACGACGTCAACTTCCTCCAGAATGATGATAGATTATATAGCCGAAGTCGGGATTGCATCATCTCTCCTCTATGGGCAAGTTCGTGCAATTTCGAATTCTTGGTGGCATGTTTTGACATCTTCAAAGTATTGGCATCATTCTTTCCCTCATCTTCAAGGTTTTGTTGGCCTTTCCTTGCATCTTCAAAGTCTTGATAGGGACTCCTTGCATCTTCAACGTCTTGTTGGCATCTTTGAAATCCTGATGTCTAGCTACAGTGCTATGCACCTCGATGTCTGAGCTATGATGCCTCTGAAAATTGATGCTGTTGTAGCTTTATTATAAAGGTCAATATTGGTGCAACTTCAATGCAAGTGCAAGTGCTAATGTGGAGTGTTGTCGTGACCTCATGACAAAAGATGAGCGTTGGCATGGTGCAAATGATGGTGCGACTTCATAACATATGTAAGTGCAAATGTTGGCACAGTTTCGATGCAAATGAAGTGTTGATGCGGCTACGATGCAAGTGAAGTGTTGACGTGGCTTCATGTTGAAAAGGCTTCATTAAAAAAGACAAGTACAAATTCGCTTCAGTAGACAAAGTAATGGTGATGCTTCAATGCGAATGCAAGAGTTGGCGCAGCTTCATGACAAAGATGAGTGGTGACGCGACTTCGACACAAAGAAAGATATGGATGCAGCCTCAATGCAAATGCAAACTTTGCGCGGCTTCATGATAAGAACAATTGGTGTGGCTACGTTGCAAAGACAAGTGTGGAACACATTCATGCAAAAAAGTGCTAGCATAGTTTTATTAACGACCAGTACTAGTATTGCTTCATTGCCAACATCAGAGGCGATACGACTTCAAAGACAAGTACCGGCGATAGCATTGTTGTCTGGCTGAATATCCTCATAGAAACGTCGTTGCAAAGACGAATATCACTAAAAGATTGTTGTTGCAGGAAAATAATGTAACAACATGAAGGCATACATCGCTGCAAGAACGTTGCTATCAATGAAATACAAAGCCACCAAATGCATGCAAACACTTCTATGAGAACGTCAACGTAAAGTTTGATGTCAAAACCCAAAGATCAAGGAAACCATGCTGCAAAACAAAAACAAGCAACAACAAGAACTTGTCAGAAGAAAATCTCATTGCATGGCTAAACCAAAAGAAAAAAGAATCAAAAGAGGAGATAGCTCCAATTTTTATCTGTAGCCAACAAGTACCAAAAAAAAAAAAAAAAAAAAATCTTGAAAGCTAGAGAAGAAGACTGAAGGCTAGGAATGCCTAAATGAACGAAGCCAATCTCACGTCTTATATAGAGAATGGAGCCAGTGAAAAAAAAAAAAAAAAAAAGCTATATTCACGTTTCAAAAATGTGAAAACAATTGAAGTTCAAAGTCAGATTTTGCATGCACTCAGCACTCAAAATCAAAGAAGACTGCACCAAATGTTGAAATGAATGATGACATACAAAAAACGGTGGCTCATCACCCACCTAAAGACCTATAAGTCTAAACCTTGGCATCATCTTGTCAGAGCAGCGACCGCCGAAGTAGACCAAAGGCTATGAGTCCAACAATGCTAGCAGACTTCTCCTTCAGATTTGCGGAAAATCCAAATCTCATTTCACAAAACTGACCCCACAACGATCTCAAACGGACTTCAATCTCCAAAACCCAGTAAGGCCATCAACAACGGAACTACCATGCGCTGCCACGCGCCACCACAATCTTTGAGGATCGCAGCCTACTTCCTCCAGTTTGAGAAAAATCCAGACTTCATTTCGTTAAAGTGGCATCATCACTAGATCCAGCGGCCTCCGATCTACAAAACCTGAAACTTTCAAGCCCAAACGATCAGCCACGCGCCGCCACAATCTCTCAATGAACCGCGGCCTAGCCCTTCAAATCTGTGCAAATCTGCCCGTCATTTTAGAAAACTGACAATACAATGGTATTCTACGGCCTTAGGTGGACAAAACCTAAAAATTTCAGGTCCAAACGATCAGCCACGCGCCTCCACGCGCCACCAGAAAATCCGGCAGTTCACAGCGCCAGTTTCACGCGCTCCCACGCGCCTCCATCAGTCCACATGCGCTCACACGCCAGGCGCGTCTCTCACACGCGTCACGCGCTGTCACGAGCTTCACCCCTGGCACGCGCCTCAGTTGCATGACGTCATCTGACCCGGTTTGAAAATCTGACCCGATTCGAACTGCTTGCAAAAAAAAAAAAAAAAAAGAGGGAAAGAAAAAGGTTTGACCAAGCTAAACTTTGACTTCGACCAAAAAGTCAAAATTTTCAAGAAGGACCTGTCTTGCCTATTTTTTCGCGTAGATTTCAATTTTGAGGTCTATTTGAGAATCCGAAATTGCTCAAATAGTGTGATTCTACAGCTGTTGGCTTTAATGTGAACTTTGACCAAGAATGAAGACGTCCAAGCAAAGCTTGTCCTATTCAGATTTTCACATAGATTCTGATTTTGAAATCCGCTTATTTGTTTTGGACTTGGAAACCACCTATGTGACCCACTTCTCCGAAGTACTAGCAATGTCCAAAAAAATTAAGCCCCTAAGATCGAAATTTGAGATTCATCCATTTAGTTTGGATCCCCTCAAGGTTATTCTCCAGACTTCATCAAGACTTTCCTTTCAAAGTACAGATGAACTCTCACAAGTGTGTCTTGAACTTGAAATTACATTGAGTCACCAGTTCAACCTATCATTCCCGTTCGGTGCCTACTAGTCTTCCGCCTACCATTCCCCTTTTTGGTGCCAAACTTTCCCACCTACCGTTCGGTGCCTACCAGTTGGGAATCTACCATTCTCACCAAAAATTCTCATCCGCCATTCTCAACTACCCACCTACCATTCTTCATCACTCCACTATAAATAGAAGGGCCGGATCCATTGAAAACTCATCAAGAAAAACACACCGAGTCATGAAATGAAGATTTGTTTCTTTCAAATTTTCAAGTCCTCCTGCTCACATCCATTTCTCACTATAGCTTCATCATCCTCAATACCTAGCAACCAATATTGCTTTGTAACCATCTTGAACTCAACCTTCTCATGGTTCAGTAAAAAACCTCCTTACAACATCATTGTAGTTTTGAGATCCAAACAAACTTTGTTTCTCCACTTAACGATTACATTTGTCCATAAAATTTCTCATAACATAGCACGTATCATTGCTCCTTGTAGTCTCAGATCTACCTAATCAGGAGGTCTAAGGCCAACTGAATCTCCCGTACCCTAGCTCAAGGAGCTTCCTAACTGCTTTGAGAACTCCATAGTCCTTCTCAAGTTGTTTGGTCTTGCAGCAAAGGTAGAGGTTCGGAACAAACAGCAACTTGGCTGGTTTTTAAGACCAGAATCACAAGTTAGCTCCATCTTTCATTTTTCTGTGCTTTTCCGACAAGTAGCAGTAAGTGAAGATGGTAAAAAATGTTGGGGTATCCTATAAATTGTCTTCCATCCAACACTTGAAACAACCTTCGAAGTACCAGCTCATCAGAATTCAGTTTTTGGTGCCAGTAAATGGTCGCCAGAGCCTTATTCTATGTCCCCACTACTATGGGACTCAAAGGTCATCGTTGCTGGTACCTCAAAACATACTTTCTGGAATTACTCCAACTTAAATTTAGCTTGAAGTATTTCAGAAGGTACTCTTCTGAAATTACTTCAACTTAATGTCCGTCGACATGGTCCCATCACACACGCACATTCTATGACTTGCTGCCGAACCTCATTCAGCATGCAGTCAGTCCTATATCCAAAGTTGTACTTCCAGGAAACATCTACACCGAAGGGTCCCCAACATACAGGGTAGTACCATGGTGGCGTATGTTTCACCCATTCACTTTGCTTCATCCCCGTCTTCTTCACCACCAACATCAGCATCCCCAGAATCCATAAGCTTCTAAAATTACCTCAACTTAACCTGAGTAAAACGATGACGCATGCGCACTCAACCACTTTCCCACATGGCCTCGCCGTAATCCGAAGTATACTCTTCTGAGATGACTTCACCAGCGGTTCTTAAAAATGCAAGGCCAACCCCATGATTCTGCATGCTGTACCCAGCCACCATCCTCGCGTCTTCCCCATCTTCTACACCCTATGATCGCCGCCAACGATCCAAAAACACTCTTCTAAAGTTACTTCAACTTAACCTCTGCTGAGAAGGCTCTGTCACGCAAGTACATTCAAATACTCGCAGACCTCTTTTCGGTCTCATCAAAACCTTTCATATGGGTGGGTCTACTCCTCGGAAATTATTTCATCCTGCTGAAAGCTCCACCACCTTCAATTACTTCATTTGAAGAGCCAAGTGTAAAAATCTGTTTTCGAAACTTATTCTCACACCACACTCTGAAACTGCGTGCGTGAACGAGTCTCGATGGGGCATTTGTAGAGAGGGAAAATTCCCGACCTATCACAAGCTGACACATCACACTACTAAGTCCACAAAATACAACCAATTACAAAGCGCCACATACTGCTGCTAGGTTTTATTATCACTATTCAGAAGCCAACAGAAATTTGCCAAGTGTCATGCAAGAACCAATCACGCATCAGCACGTGTAAGCGATGACATAAGCAGCCTCGCACGTGTAAGCGATGACATAAGCGGACCAATTAGACTGTGACATGTGTCACCAATCAGACTCCGCCACGTGTCGCTCACCCACCTCCAAACTCTTATAAATAGAAGCCTTCCTAAGGCATTTCAGAGAGAGCTGGGAGAGCTGGAGAGAGGACATCAAGCCATCTGAAGCTCAGAAGTCCAGAAGCTCTGCTGGAATCAAGCCCTGAAGCCTCCAGCAACTTCAAGAACTTTAACCTTCAAATACGAAGAACATTCGAAGCAGAATCATCCAAACTACCTGCCTAAATCTCAAAGTTCACTGGAATCAAGCTCAAAAGCCTCCAGAAACCTCAATAAACACAAATCAGTGAAGCTCTACGGATTCAAGCCTCTAAAGCACCGAAGAACTTCCAACACAAACCTTCAAATACGAAGAACATTCAAAGAGGAATCATCCAAATCATATTCCTAGATCTCAAAGTTCACTGGAATCAAGCTCAAAAGCCTCCAGAAACCTCACAAACCACAAATCAGTGAAACTCTACGGATTCAAGCCTCTAAAGCCCCGAAGCACTTCCACCACAAACCTTCAAAGACGAAGAACACACGAAGAACGTGAAGAACAAAGGATTTCTAACAAGCTCATAGCCAGAGATTCATTGTAATTCTATTTCAATAATCTTCGATCCATTCTTCAGCCAAATTGAAGGATATTTGGTGTTCAAATCAAAATCACATTACCACAACTTCAATCAACAAACCTTTCAAGGAGATCGAATCAGAGGATCACTCTTTTGTAATCACAGAGAATTGTACCACACAATCATCAATACAAATCTGCATTTGTGAAACTATTTTACTTGTTTGACTTTATTTCGAACAGAGAAATTTAGTCGTCCACACCCACACAAGTGACCTATGATCATATGAATTCTAAAGCATCAAGGTCAAGAATGTGGACCTCTCAACTGCTTTCCAATTAGACTACGAGTCACCAAGAAAGCTTCAAGCTTTGGAATAACTTGTTGGTTCTTGTTTGTTTTGGCAATCAAACTTGTAAGAAAAGATGGAATCGGCAAGCTTTTGTGCTTCACTTTCTTTGGCTTGATTTTCTCCTTCTGAGCGTAGAACACTTGGGAGTTGGTGTTTGGTTAACAATCAATGAAAAATGATTATAATTAATAGATTCATTCCATACATTTATCCCTATCATTAACTTACCGAACAATATTACTTCAATCTCAACCTAACGCAATCATATTGTAGATCTATATATAGCTCAATTATCTCATGCACATTAGAAGAAAACCTTCAATTTTTGAAAACATGGAAAAATCACAAAACAAATATTCAAGACCGTAGTTTCCATTGTTTTTCTCAAGTTTCTCAGCAACCAAATAGATGTCCATAAAAAGTTGCGGTCTTTTTCACAAGGCTTGAGTAAAGATTTGAGTCAGTGATTTATTAACATAAATTGGTTTTGAGATCCCAATTTTAACATAAACTGTTGTTTAAAAAAAATTACAAATGGTAGTACACATGTCATTTGATTTTGTCATTTGATTTGGCATAAAAATAATTTTTTATTTTAACTATTATTCATATAAGCATTTTCTATCAATCACTTAATGGTAAGGACTATTTTGACACAATACCAAAAGATTAGTGACTAAACTGACATATTTAAAATGTTATGAACTAAATTGATATTTGGTGTAAAGATTAAGGACCAAACTTATAATTTACCCTTTTTTAATATATTTTTTTATTATGATTCAATAGCCGGGGAGAAAGATTTGAACCTTAAATATCTTTATTGGAAATATCAAAACATATCATTCAACTAATTAAATTACAAGACTCTTTTTTTTTGAGCAAAAAAAAAGGGGACTCGCGTGTGGCAGTCATTGTCCCACGCCCCATGGTACAGTTGGGTAAGCCCATGGGTACCACCAGCTCGAACTGGAGCTCGGAATATGAGATTTAAACCTTTGTGAATGCTATAATTACAAACTTTTTAGCGGTTGAGTATTTTTTTTTTTTTTTAACTTTTAGTTATAAAACCTTATCATGGGTTTCAACTTTTAGTTATAAAACCTTATCATGAGTTTCAATTAGTTCAACCTTATCATAGGTTGAATCTATCTCTCAAAAAAAATAAAAATAAATAAATAAATTGAAACCTTATCATATAAGGATCTCATTTGATATGAAATCTTATCATAAATCACTTTTACCTTAAAAATCACCGTTTTTTTTTTCTTGGCAAACTAAAATTGGAAATGTTATTATCTTATAAAGTATCCACCATTTTCGTCATAATTACATGTGTGTGTATATATATATATATAGAGACACATACTAGCCTCATCACATGCGCTCCATACGTGTAATAAGGTTTTTTTTTTTTAGTTTAATATCATAATATTCAATTTGAATTTGTCTATTGTTAGTGAGGTTATACGGGAAATGATTTTTAAAAAAACTAAAATTTAGCATTTTGAAAATGAGTCAACTGCTGAGTTTAGTGTATACTAATTTTTAGGGAAAAATGTTTCAAACATGTGTAAGATATATTTAAATAGAGAGTATGTGCTCATTTTTAGGAAAAACATTTCTAGCTTTTTGTTTTTGAATTTTTTTGAATTACAATTTTAACCTTATTTTTTATTTTTTAGTAATAATGATTATTTAATTAGATTAGAGGCATTTTTGACATTTTTTGAAGTCATAACTAATTTTCTGATTTTTGAATCCTCTTAAAATATAGACTAGAGATAAAATCTCTAATTTTACCAATACATTAACTATTGGTTGCGTTCATCCAAAATAAAAAGAGTAATGCTACAGTCATAAACTATTTTACAACATTTTTATAAACTATTGATGTGGCCAATTCTTATTGGTTCTCATTTGAACTCACTACAAATATCATTTTTTCACTTATCAATAACTACTCACCATATTAGGCGTTTGTTAAAAATATTGTAAAATAGTTTGTATCTCTAACATTTTCCAAATAAAAATCTATTGGTGCAAAAAAAAAAAAATTTGAAATTAGGGTTTTAAAGGTCTTGGAAATTTGACTTATTAAGAATCTTCTCTCTCTCTCTCTCTCTCTCTCTATATATATATATATATATCTATCTGTATATATTAAGAAGATTCAGAAAGTTAGTTATTGTCTTTTTTACTCTAAAAAATACTCTTAATTTAATTAACTTACCATTATTCCATAGGTTAAAATAGGAAATTGACAAAAAATTAAAAATATTCCTATAAAAGGAAAACTACCCCACGTCCCTTACTTCTATATGAATAAAAATAAATAAATAAATAAATAAATAAAAATTCCTATTAAAAAGTTCCTTTGTACTTCCACTACCCCACGTTCTTCTAACTTAAAAACTAAAAAAATTACCCATAGTTCCTATCAAAAAACAAAAACTACCCACCCCCACGTTATATCAAAAACACAAAAATAAAAAAGTATCATCATACATGCAAAGTGCATGAGGCTAGTATATATTATTTATGGGAAATCCCTACATTTGGTGCACCGTCCAATTCATGAAGCCTCTTTATAACCGTCAGATTTAGGTGATTTCACTGGGATTGAGTAACGCATTCTTTAAATTTTGAGATCAAAGATACCATGAATTAGCCATTACTCCTAGTTACGTCGTCGTTTTGAAAATGGGTGTCGGATTCCTTGCTAGTTCTTATTGAAATGGTCTTGGCAAAAAGTGGGACCAATCGGACCCACATCTAGCTTAATTTTCTTTCCATACCGACAACGATTTTTTTATTAATTACCAATTAATCCCAATATTTTACCATAATCAAATCAATCCCAAACTCTATATAAACACCCTCGGTACCACTCCCAAGTCCATCACAAAAAACCATTCAGAGTACAAACTTTTCTTCTCAAGTAAACACAAATTTCCTCTCCTACTCTCATCCAAACCAAAAACACTTAAAAACCCATTTCTTTCTCAACCTTTACCATCCTTAAACATACACCCTTCTTCTACTTTTCCTAGAGAAACCCATTTTCTTTCTAGCCAAACACTACTCTAAATCCTTCTCAAACCAAATCACAAGCACTCAAACCTTTGATCAGTTCTCACTTTCTTTTAAAACCCACTTCAAATGGCTCCTAACATCACCACCACCACCACTGTTACCACCAAACCCGTTAGCATGCCTAGCAAGGCCTATGTCACATTTTTGGCTGGTAACGGTGACTATGTGAAAGGTGTGGTTGGCTTAGCCAAGGGCCTGAGGAAGGTCAAGACCAAGTACCCTCTAGTGGTTGCTATTTTGCCTGATGTCCCAGAGGAGCACCGTGAAATATTGGTTTCACAAGGGTGCATAGTGAGGGAGATTGAGCCTGTGTACCCACCTGAGAACCAAACCCAGTTCGCCATGGCCTACTATGTCATCAACTACTCCAAGCTTCGTATTTGGGAGGTATGTATATTGGTTGATGTTACCATTCTTTGATTGCATGTGTGACTACTTACACGTAGTTTCTGCTTTCTGTGAGTGACAAGATGTTTGTTTTTGAAACCGTGTTGTGGTTGTGGGCTTCTGACGTTTTATGTCAAAAATGCATGTGTTGGTATTTTTGTAATTTCGTATCAAGAGTCTGTTCGGTTGCAGATAACGCCTAGTTTGACTGCTTTTATGAGAAAGTGTATCTTTCTTCTAAATATTTGGGGAAAAACTCTTCAAAATGTACAATTTCACTCGGTCCCAACAGAGCCTTCATGTTTTAGGAATTTTCCTAATCTAGTCTAAGGGTATGCTTTATCTTTAAAGAAATTTTTGTAATCTGTCCTATTTTTATTAATTTTTTTATACTTAATTGATGTAATATTGTGACAAGGGAAAATATAATGACAAAGAGATATACTTATAAGATAATTTAATCTCTTTTTATTCAATTATTTGATTTAATTAATAGAATTTTTTGGTATCCTATTGAATTATTCCAATTCTTTGTTTGCAGTTTGTGGAGTACAGCAAGATGATTTACCTAGATGGAGACATTCAAGTGTTTGAAAACATTGATCACCTCTTTGACTTACCGGACAACCACTTCTATGCTGTTATGGATTGCTTTTGTGAGAAAAATTGGAGCAACACTCCACAATACAAGATTGGCTATTGCCAGCAGTGCCCTGACAAGGTTAAGTGGCCTGCTGAGCTTGGCCCCAAGCCTCCCCTATACTTCAATGCTGGCTTCTTTGTGTATGAGCCTAGTCTATCCACATACCATGATCTTCTAGAGACCCTTCAAGTTACCCCTCCTACAACTTTTGCTGAGCAGGTAAATCTCAGTTTTCACAGTAATTGTCACATTAATTCCTTGCTTTTGTATGACCCATTTTGGAGGTCATGTGGCTTGATTTGATAGATTCGTATCAAGCTACTTTCTAACTATTGGACTATTAAGTTGTGGATGTGCTTCATTGACTTTGAAGCACATAAATCTATGACTTTTTTTTTTTTCTTTTTTTTAAGGTGAATACTGTTAATATATAGTACCTTACTAAAATAATTTGTGATTCTTTCAGGACTTTTTGAACATGTTCTTCAAAGATATTTACAAGCCAATCTCTCCAGTTTACAATCTTGTACTTGCCATGTTATGGCGTCATCCAGAAAACATTGAGTTTGACAAAGTTAAAGTTGTTCACTACTGTGCTGATGTGAGTATCCGCTTTGTTTATAGCCACAATCTCAAATTTTAATAAATTTCAATTCGTTTTTTGATATGTAATACTAATGAAATATGTCTTTGATTGGTTTACAGGGCTCTAAGCCATGGAGGTACACTGGTGAGGAAAAGAACATGGACAGGGAAGACATCAAGTTGCTAGTGAAGAAATGGTGGGACATATATAATGACGAGTCATTGGACTACAAGAACACATTGGCTTCTGTAGAGGCTAAAGCTGGTGTTAAGAAAAATGGCTTGAAACGATTCTTGACAGCAGTGTCCGAGACTGTTGGTCACTACATTAATGCCCCGTCTGCTGCTTAGTGCTTGTTTTAAGTTCAAAGGAAATGAAGATTGTGTTGTGTAGGACTATAAGTAATGGGTACAGGATTGGTTTTTATTTGTATGGTTTGGAATTGTCTTCTGTTTTAAGTTGAAGACTTTCCTACTACATGTGTTACCAATTTTCAATTTGTTATGGTCTTCTGTTTTAAGTCGAAGACTTCTTTCTCAAAAAAAAAAAAAAAAAAGTCGAAGACTTACACTCCTATTATTATGTCGGGAGTTTCAGGACCATTGGTCTTGCTTTTGCTTTGTTTTCTTTGTTCATAGTTTCAATTTATAAGAACAAATATTTTGGTGTATATAAGTTGTTAATTCTCTCTCTCCCTTCTTTTTTATTTTTTTATTTTTATTTTTAGGGGAACTTTGTTAATTTTTTTATGTCAGCAAATGTCCGACCTTGTCAAATTGAACCGTTTTAACGCACGTTAAGGTCGGTTTTAGTCCAAATATCCAAACATTATCTTAAAATTTTAGTACAAAGTCTAAAACATTATCCAAAGTGAAAATGGTCGGTTTTACCATTTTAGTCCAACTAACAAAACTAGAAAAGAGCACCCTTTTTTTTGCTCAAAAAAAAAAAAAAAAAAAAAAAAAAAAAAAAAGAAAAAGGAAAAGAGCACCCTTTTTGCCAAGTGGCAAGATTAAAGTTCTCTAAATTAAAATAATATGGTGAAACCTATCGGCTAATGGTTATGCACTTATGCCACATGACTATTTATCTTCTACTTGGTAGAAGTAAGGTCCCGTGGACCCACTTAACAGTGTTTTGTTAGCTTTGTTTTAGAGCATTTTTATTGGCTTATGCATAAAAATATGCATGTTTCATTATCAAAAACCATTCTATTCATTTTATATATTTACTTTCACAACACATTCTATATCTCATTCTTTATTTTTCCAATAAATCATATTAAAATATTATAAAATAACTCTTCTATAAAGTAACTTGCCTGAAGTCTGTATCAAAAACCCACCTAACCCTACAACAACCATCACCGCCACCATGACCAAGTCCTAACCCACCCCCAAAACGTAAGAGACAAGAGAGTTGAGATAGGTATGTGTTGGGGAGAGAAACATCTAGGGAAACTCTTGAGTAGTTAATATAACACATAAAAAAATGGGTTTAGTTTACCTCAAGTATTTTTTTAACTGGAGGTCTCATTTTGCTTCAAAAATACACAATAGCAAGGGATAGACTGGTAGTGAGTTTTAATCTCCATCTTTTATTTAGTTAGTAGGTGGTATGACAGTTTTTCATCTATACTACTATTTGAGGGGCTTCTTCTGTTTAGACTGGATTTTTTTTTTCCAAAATACCCCTATAGCCTACGTTTAAGTAGGGGTAAAACTTAGTAAAAATGCTTCTTTAACTCCCACGTAAAATACTATCTACAAAATATGACCACACTCCCATTGCACTCACGTTAGTTTTCAAACTCAAATTGTTTTTTCTTCAGTTCTCCAATTCTCTCAATTCTGTGTTAATCTTCTTTTCACCATTATCATCATTTTTTCTATTTGATCTGCTCAAATTTGCTCCTGCTCAACGGTATGTGTATGTAAATCTATATTGGTCTTTTCTATTTTGGTTTTCTAATTCATGAACAACTTCTTATATTCTAGAAACAAATCAAATATTTGTGTAAAATAACCCTTATATTTCAACCTCATCTTTAATTTCTTTCACACATTTCTTCAAGGAACGTGCACTGGTGTGTCTATCTTCAAGATTTTCGTATCTAAACTTCAAAGAACTTGACTGGGGTGTTGATCTTCAAGATTTTCGTGTTCTCTGTCCTCTAACTCTAACGGACTGTTTGGACTTGAAGTGTAGTCAACGGCAAAAATGTAAGTATCTTTGATCACCTCTATTTAGAAACTTCATGCGTATTGGTCTCTCTGCATTATGTTTGCTTTTATGAGTTGCCATTCAATATTTGCTTTCCTGTATTTGGTTTATATTTTGGTTTCCTTACTTTATTATTATTATCCTTTTCATATCATTATCTTATCTTTAAAAAAAAAAAAAAATCACTCACGTTTTCTTATATTTCTATTACACGGCCACATTTTCTTATATTCCTATTGTTTTGTTCAAATTTGATCATCATGAAAGCAAGATCAATTGCTGTTTAGCTTCTCTTGGAGATGATGGTAAAAGCAGTCGAATTTGTTGAGTGAGATCTAGCCAAAAAAGGATATCAACATAATGGTTATATTTTGATTGAGGTATTTGCCTTTGAAAATGGGTACATAAATAAGAAGAAGGATAATTATCATCAAGTACAAGATATTTTACTACTAACCAATGTGAATATAAGAAAATTTGTGTTCAAATAGAACTCATTTGAAATTGTGAATATAAGAAGAAGAAAAAAAATTAGTTGAACGCTAATTTAGAGTTTAGAAAAAAGAAAAAAGAAAAAAACTTTATTCTCTTATCGTGATTTAGAGTCTGAAAGAAAAAAAAATTATTTAACTCCTACGTAAAATACTACCTATAAATAGGACCACACTTTTCTTTTTTAATATTTTCTATTATTTGGTCAATTTGATGAATGTTTAATATTTTCTCTAATTAATGACTCTTTTTTAAAGAGTGGTAATGATATATATTTTTGTCTATTTTTTTGTGGTTATTGGGTTTGACTAATTATTTTAGTGTATATGTTTTAAGTGGTGCTGTCTCTTTATCCTATTATTTTTATCTGTTTTTTTTCTTACATTTATGCCTTACTCTCTATATTTTTGTATTTTTTTTTAGGGTGACATATCAACAATTTTGTTAGATTGCATAGCAGTCACATTGGATGAATTCGGGTGAGTGAAGTGGTAGTCAATCTATCAAGTAGTTGTTAAAAGACAAATTTTTGTGAATATGCTACCATATGAAATTTAATATTGTCCTCTGTTATCTCTTTCATTGCACATTTGAGAGTTCTATAAGCAATTACTATATACGTAAATCTTTTTTTTTTTTAATGAGAAACCTATATACGTAAATCTTGAAAAAGAAAAATGATTCTGGGGAAGTTGTCTTTAAAGATAAGATTTCAAAATCATGGAGAAAGCTAAAACGTGGGTTTTTTTTTTTTTCTTCTTTAAAGATAAAAATATATTATAAATCATGGAGAAAATTGCTTCTAAATAATAGGCAAAACTTAGGAATAAAATACCTAAAACATTGCGTTTTTTTTTTTTTTTTTAAATGTAAAACCGGTAAGTAGGCTATTAGTAGAGGATTCTAAAATCCTAAAATTTAGGATTTTCTTTTCTTGAAATTGTAAAAAAAAAAATGGTCGTCCTATTTTGTAGGCAATCTTTTAAAAAAATTGAATAAAAAAAAAAATTTGAGTTTACAACGTGCAGTTTTTAGCATTTGAAAATTTTGTTATGCATGTGCAATAACTAGCTACCTTTTAGCCTTTAGGACTAAGTGGCTGCCTTTTAGGATTTAAGAAAAAAAAAATGGATAACCCTTATTTAAAAAAAAATTTGATAATTGTGACACTCTATGACCAGAATATCTTTTTATGTCATCACAAAGTTCACAATTCAATTGAGCTATTACTAAAAAAAACATTATATTACGGCTAAAATATTGTGTTTACATATTTTAGTGTCAAACCATCACAACTCAAAAATAAGGTTGAAATATTATTTTGCGAAAATTTTATATAACAAATTATTGAGTACTATTGTTATGTCCATAAATTTTAACATAGCACATGCTTCCACTTTTACTAAAATTTTATTAGAATTGCACATATTATTAAAATTGATGATAATTAGGCTCTTCTATTCTTTTGGGTAAAAGTTAATAGTTTACATAAATCATAATTTGGGATTAATATATTTTTCAATCACAAAAAATACCTAGAGGTGTGATGAAAAAATCAGGAGAAAATCAAAATGACTATTTCATCACACCCCTAGGTATTTTTTCTGATTGAAAAATATATTAATCCCAAATTATAATTTATGCAAATTATTAAATTTTACCCAAAAAAATAGAAGAACCTCTACGCGCATGCTCAAAGGCTAGTTAAAACAAAATGAGATTATAGTTAAAAAAAAATATTAAAGGTAAACCAAACTCTAGAAAAATCACTTGACCAAAAAAGTTTAGGCCTAATAGGTAATTGGGTATGAGCTCAACTATTTTATATTAATCACTTACTCTTTTCATTAATATCTAATGTGGAATTTTACTACTTAACCAATTATACTATTCACACATAATTATGTAAGACTAAATTGTCTTATTTGACAACGTAGCAAATTTCCAAAACATTATCTTATAAAGCTTTAGTACAAAGTCCAAATAATTATCCAAAGTGAAATGGTCGGTTTTAGTCCATAGTCATAAAACATTATCATATTCAATATTTTATCATATTTCATAATCTTTAATTTATTGCATGACCCAAAAAAAGTTCTTAATTTAATTGATAGGTCCTACTTCTACACTTTTCGATCAACTAACAAAACTAGAAAAGTGAACCCTTTTGCCAAGTGGCAAGAATCAGTCCTCTAAATAACATGGTGACACGTGGCCGCCACTAGGAAAACTAAATTCTTAATCAAATAGATGTCCATAGTTATGCCACATGGCTATTTATTTTCTACGTGGAAGAATTCCATGGACCCACTTAAGACTGTTTTACTGTTTTGCCCTCTTTTAGCTTAGTACCCAAGTTAGCTTTGTTTAATAAGAAAAACATTGACATGATAGATATATCTATGGGAGTGCCACGTATTGCAAGAATGAGTCTACGTGCTTCAACTTCATGGGAGTATCGTGTGTAGTAATTAGAGGATGTTGCTTCTTTTTATTGTTGCTAACATGGTAGGCTAAGGTCGGCTATGATCACTAAGCAGTAAAAGTATTTTCTATGATGGGTTTTGCCTTTAGTTAGGGAAGAAAATCAAAGGAAGTTTCATGACGGTGAATTTATAATTTCCTTAAAAAAACAAAAAAAAAACAAAAGTCTAACATCATAAAATTTTTTACAACTTCTTGTCATAGATATAATATGACAGAGTGTAATTAGTGAAGAAAAAAACAATAAATTTATATGTAAATAATGAATAACTACTCACAATTTGCTACATCAAAATTATGATAAAAAAATTATGGAATAATTTGTAATTGTAGACCTTCCCTTTTTCTAATTTGTATTGAGTAAAGTCGCACCTATGTGTAGAAGAAATTTGGGATCTTGAGAATTGTTACTTGTTTGTTTAGATGAGGTTTTAATTCACACTAGGAAGTCAAAGCTGACATATATATATATTATACTAGTTATCAAAGTTTGAGAATTGGGTATGACTATCATGAATTTTAATGAAAAACTAGTGATTATGATAAATTCTACAAATCTTAATCCTAGCTATGATTGATTCAAAAGGTCATGAGTTAGGATATATAGATGAAATCAATAACACTTTTTCGAACGGAAAGACATATTCAAGAAAAAAAATCTTGAATAATTTGGATTCAATTTCAAATTTTAAATAGAAGTGTTTTTTTGCCTTAATATTTTCAATAGAATCTTATGAGTTCATAATTTTAATTGTTTTCGTGGCTTGATTGGCTTCTGATTAAATATTAATGGTTAGGCCTAATTATATAACTAAGCTCTTAATGAAAATGAAATATCCATTCAGATTTGTTCGGTGTCAGTGTTCCTTCCCCACAGTTTGGTGTCGGTATCAAATATGGCAAGATCGAAAATTTTGGTCCAGTTTAAAAATTGCCTTTCACACCGACCAAAA
Source organism: Quercus aquifolioides (assembly GCA_019022515.1). NCBI lineage: Eukaryota > Viridiplantae > Streptophyta > Magnoliopsida > Fagales > Fagaceae > Quercus > Quercus aquifolioides. Next base: position 3,167,645 of record CM032330.1, on the reverse strand, counting down.
CCAACTTATTACACCCCTAAATTAAAACTTAGAGAGAACTAAGTATAGTATCAAATTACAAAACTATTGGTAACTGAGTTTGGAACATTCAATCCAAATCTTGTCAATATCTCATTTAATATGAAATCTTATCATAGATCAATTTTACCTTAAAAATCACCGCATTGATTTTTTAGTATTGCAAGGTAAAATAGGAAATGTGATTATCCTATAGATTAACCACCATTTTCTTCACAAATTATGCATATATGTAATCTCTGATTTCCCTATATGCATTAACTATTGGGTGCAAAAAATCCTGAAATTTATGTTACAACCAAAGAAATAGACCATAATATGTTGCTTTTTGTAATTATAAACTAATCAGATAGTGTTTTAAATGTCGTGAATAGTTGCCTAAAGTATATTTACTATCAATTACTACTTTATTGGATTAAAAAAAAAGAAAAAATTACTACTTTATTCTATTCTATAATATATTTATTATCCCCCATTCCGTGCACCGCCCAATTCCTGAGGCCTCTTCATAGCCGTCAGATCAGATCGATGCCACACGTAAGGATCCGATTTATTTGGGATTAAATAACGCACACCGTAAATTTTGAAGGTCAAACTTTGAGATAGATACAATGAATTAGCCTTTAGTCTATGCTACGTCGTTTGATGCATGTGCTAATCGATAATCTATTTAAATTGTGTTGGAAATAGTGGGCCGATCGGACCCATATGGGCCATATCCAGCTTAATTTTTTATTTCCATGCCGACACGGAATTATTAATTAATTACCATTAATCCCAATATTTTACAATTATCAAATCTACCCCAGGCTCTATATAAACACCCCCACCCAACACTCCAAGTCCATCACAAAAAAAACCATTCAGATAACAAACTTTTCTTCTCAAGAAAACATAAATTTCTTCTCCTTCCAAACCTTAATCTTACACCCTTCTTCTAATTTTCCTAAAGAAATCATTTTTCTCTCTAGCCAAACACTCTAAAATCCTTTTCAAACCCAATCCCAAAGTTTAAAACCTTTGTTCAATTTACATTTTCTCCAAAAACCCACTTCAAATGGCTCCTAACATCACCATCACCACCACTGTCACCACCGAACTCGTTAGCATGCCTAGCAGGGCCTATGTCACTTTTTTGGCTGGTAACGGTGATTATGTGAAAGGTGTGGTTGGCTTAGCCAAGGGCCTAAGAAAAGTGAAGACTAAGTACCCACTAGTGGTTGCAATTTTGCCTGATGTCCCAGAGGACCACCGTGAAATATTGGTTTCACAAGGATGCATAGTGAGGGAGATTGAGCCTGTGTACCCGCCTGAGAACCAAACCCAGTTTGCCATGGCCTACTATGTCATCAACTACTCCAAGCTTCGTATTTGGGAGGTATGTATGTTTGTTGATGTTACCATTCTTTGCTCTTGCATGTGTCACACGTAGTTTTACTTATGAGTGACGAGCTTTTGCTACCGTGTTTGTGGGCTTTTGACACGTGTTATCTCAAAAATTGCATGTGAGAATGTTTTGGTAATTTTGATTTTAAGGATCTGTTCGGTGGCAGATAACGCAGAGTTTGACTGCTGTTATGAAAAATTGCGTATCTTTCTTCCAAAAATACAATTCCACTCGGTTCCTTGAATCTTGCTTTTTACCTTTTGAAATGGATTTTGTCTTATCTGTAACCAAACAAAGCACTTATTATATTTTATAAATTTCCCTAGCTAGTCTAGTCTAAGTTTATTCTTTATCTTCAAAGAAATTTCAGTAATCTATCATATTCCTATTAAATGTTTGTACATAATTGGTACGATATATACTTCTATTTGATTATCAAAAAAATATATATATACTTTTATTTTTTTGAAGATATAAAATATAATCTCTTTTCGATTCAATTAGATGAGTGATTAGCATGTTTTTGTTACCCAATTGCACGATTTCAACAGTTCTGCAAATTGTACTTACGTTTGAATTTTGTGTATGCAGTTTGTGGAGTACAGCAAGATGATTTACCTAGATGGAGACATTCAAGTGTTTGAAAACATTGATCACCTCTTTGACTTACCGGACAACCACTTCTATGCTGTTATGGACTGCTTTTGTGAGAAAAATTGGAGCAAGACTCCACAACACAAGATTGGCTACTGCCAGCAGTGCCCTGACAAAGTCCACTGGCCTGCTGAGCTTGGCCCCAAGCCTCCCCTCTACTTCAATGCTGGGTTCTTTGTGTATGAGCCTAGTCTATCCACATACCATGATCTTCTAGAGACCCTTCAAGTTACCCCTCCTACAACTTTTGCTGAGCAGGTAAATCTTAGTTTTCACAGTAATTGTCACATTAATTCCTTGCTTTTGTATGATCCATTTTGGAGGTCATGTGGCTTGATTTGATAGATTCATATCAAGCTACTTTCTAGCTATTGGACTATTAAGTTGTGGATGTGCTTCATTGACTTTGAAGCACATAAATCTATGACTTTTTTTTTCTTTTTTTTAAGGTGAATACTAGTAATATATAGTACCTTACTAAAATAATTTGTGATTCTTTCAGGACTTTTTGAATATGTTCTTCAAAGATATTTACAAGCCAATCTCTCCAGTTTACAATCTTGTGCTTGCCATGTTATGGCGTCATCTAGAAAATATTGAGTTCGACAAAGTTAAAGTTGTTCACTACTGTGCTGATGTGAGTATCCGCTTTGTTAATAGCCACAATCTCAAATTTTAATAAATTTCAATTCGTTTTTTGATATGTAATACTAATGAAATATGTCTTTGATTGGTTTACAGGGCTCTAAGCCATGGAGGTACACTGGTGAGGAAGAGAACATGGACAGGGAAGACATCAAGTTGCTAGTGAAGAAATGGTGGGACATATATAATGACGAGTCATTGGACTACAAGAACACATTGGCTTCTGTAGAGGCTAAAGCTGGTGTTGAGAAAAATGGCTTGAAACGATTCTTGACAGCGGTGTCGGAGGCTGTTGGTCACTATATTAATGCCCCATCTGCTGCTTAGTGCTTGTTTTAAGTTCAATGGAAATGAAGCTTGTGTAGGACTAGAAGTAATTGATATAGGGTTGGTTTTTATTTGTATGGTTTTGGAATGATCTTCTATTTTTATGTTGAAGACTTTCCTATTACATATGTTTTCTGTTTTCAATTTGTTATTGTCTTCTGTTTTAAGTCGAAGACATACACTCCTATTATTATGTTAGGAGTTTCAAGGCCATTGGTCTTGCTTTTGCTTTGTTTTCTTTGTTCATATTTTCAATTTATAGGAGCAAATATTTTGGTGTATGTAAGTTGATAATTCTCTCTCTCTCTCTTTGTTAATTTTTATTTTTTATGGGAACTTTGTTAATTTGTTATGTCTGCAAATGTCCAGCCTTGTCAAATTGTAACTGTTTTAATGCACTTTAGGGTCGGTTTTAATCCAAATATCTAAACATTATCTTAACATTTTAGTACCAAGTCTAAAACATTATCCAAAGTAAACATGGTCGGTTTTACCGTTTCAGTCCAACTAAAAAAAAAACCAAAACTAGAAAAGTGAACCCTTTTGCTAAGTGACAAGATTAAAGTTCTCTAAATAGTAAATAATATGGTGAAACGTAGCTCCCACTAGGAAAAAGAATTCTAAATCTAATAGACGCCTATGGTTATGTCACATGACTGTTTATTTTCTACTTTGAAGAAGTAAGGTCCCATGGACCCACTTAACACTGGTTGTTAAGCAGTAAATATATTATTTATTATTGGGTCTACTTTCTGTTAATGATGAAAATCTAAGGAAGGTTCGTAACGGTGAAATTTTTTTTTTATTATTTATTTTTAGTATCCAATAGAGTCACATTCATGCGTTGGAGACAATTGGGATCTTAGGAATTTACAAGTTTGTTTAGATGAGGTTCTTTTTTTATTTTTTATTTTTTTTGTAATTTTAAGATTTCGTTTAGATGAGGTCTTAGTTTCACACTACGGAATCAAAACTACCATATATTACACTAGTAATCTAATTTTTAAGAATTGGGTATGAATGACTATCATGAATTTTGGTGAAAACCTAATTACTATGATAAATTTCCCAATTATAAAACAATGTAATACTACTAGCTTTGATTGATTCGATAAGAGATGAGTCAAAATAGGTGAAGTCAAGAATACTTGTTCGAATAAAAAGACATATTATAATTTTTTTTTAAAGTAATGACTAATTTGGATTGGTTTTCAAAAGAATCTTAAGCATTCACATACATAAAATTTGTTCACTAGTGTTGACCATATATTGGAAAATTGTGACTTGACTTCTGAAATTATATTATTTAGTTTATTAGAATTATATTACCAAATAGTTGTAAATTAATGTTAAAAAAAACAGAAGTGAGAAAGTGAAAGATGAATGTTTAAAAAAAAACAAGTGAGAGAGTGAAAGATGAATTGACAATGGTGATCCTAGATTAGTGTAATTTCAAGAGCAAATAAATATGAAATATTCAAATGGGCACTTGACTAACCAGTCAAAAACTATTTATGTTGAATGACTTACATATCTACTTGAACCGTCTTCGTTAACATAAACCTAAGGACTACCTTGTAAGGCTAAATACTACTGACTGATTGATAGTAAAGTAGCACTACAAGGGAAGGGTGATGAGAGTAAAATAAACATGAAATTGAAGCTCCAAGTAGTAGGAAGAGCCCAAGGCTCTAATTGCATGCTTGTTGAAGAATGAGCTTGCAACTCAAAGGCAGTGTCTTTGTTAAAGGAACCGATTGGAGTTAGAGTAAAAATAAGTCTTCATAGAGAAATTGTCACTACTTATGGACTTGAAACTGTTAAAAGAAAAGCGAAGATAAGATAACCAATCAAGTCTTCCACTAAGATTTCAAATTACACTTGCAGAGAACATTATGTCTCATGGTTTAAAAATATTTGTGGAGATAGATATGGAAACCCCCCGTGGATGGGTGGAGGAGATAGAGGAGAACCCCAAATATCCTAAAACCATCTTAAAATCCTTCATTAGGAAACAACTATAATATAAGACTGATGTTTTTTTTTTCATAACAGAGCTGGTAATAACGATGTGAAAAATGAATTATTATAGATCCATCCCTTAAGGGAATTATTATATATTATAGATGGGCAAGGCTTATGTACAGTACTTTGGTACTGTTCCTTCAGTTCCTCTTTTAAGATTCTGCTATGTAGATTTTTTCTCATGGGATGAAAATGTATTTTTTAATTAAGTAGCCACATGGCTGAATCTTAAGAGGGAGAACCTAATAAATAGCACCTAAGATATTATACATAAGTTTTGTCCATTATAGATTATATATAGACGTAGATTGTATGCAATAGATACCAAATATTATACTTAGTATATTTTCATAAAATCAATTTGTGAACTAGATGATGGTAAAAGCCTAATAGTTTATGCAGCCTCTTTGTAATACAAAGACACTTGAATGGGGTCTCATGCATTAAAAATGAAGATAACAAAGTATTTATTAAAATGTGGCTTCTAGTTACCTAGACGGAGACATTCAAGTGTTTGAAAACCTCGACCACCTCTTTGATTTACCAGACAATCACTTCTATGCTGTAATGAATTGCTTTTGTGAGAAAACATGGAGCAACACTCCACAACACAAGATTGGCTATTGTCAGCAGTGCCCTGACAAGGTCAACTGGCCTGCTGAGCTTGGCCCCAAGCCACCCCTGTACTTCAACGCTGGCTTCTTTGTGTATGAGCCTAATCTATCCACATACCATGATCTACTTGAGACCCTTCAAGTTACCTCTCCTACAACTTTTGCTGAGCAGGTAAATCTTAATCCTACAACTCATGCAATTCACATTAATTGCTTATTTGTGTATGCAAGCTCGAAAATGTGTTGAAAACACAAGAGCTGTTTAGACCCCCAAATTAAAGTTACGGCTCGATAGATTTTACACTAACTTAATACTAAGTGCGGAATAATGTAAATGCGAGCAGATAAACAAACAAGCTACTCTAATCCATAATCATAGCAACACAGCAGTAAAATGGAATGTAAAAGAGTAGGGAAGAAAGATGCAAATACAAAATAACACGCCGATGTGTTATCGAAGAGGAAACCAAAAAACTCGACAAAAAACCTCTCCGCCACCCTCCAAGCGGTAATCGATCCACTAGACAATCAGTTGGAATACATGGTTTAGCAAGAGACCCTCCAAGCCTAATCTACCCGATTTACCTAAGCCCTCCAAGCTCTTACTCCAACAAGGCTTCTCGGAACCGTGTTTCGTCTAACTCTTCGGATCCCACAACAAGCTTCATGTTGCATCTGCCATCCTTGGCTTCTTCCAATGCTTCCCAGTAGCTCTAAAACCTCACTTGACACTCTGAAAGGGTGTAGTAAGTGTTTGGGCTATCAATCTCTTAATGGTATGGAAATGGAGAGGTAGGAGTTGAGAAAATTCCACAAGCAAATGTGTAGAGGATTGCGAGTATAACAATCTCTAACTCTCAAGATGTTTGGCTAGGGTTTTCTCTCAGAAGCACTCCTCAACATTTGTGAGTAATGTGGGTATATATAGTGTGGGTATAGAAAGTGTGTATCAAATAGTACAGTTTGGCAGAATAGAATGTCTCGCGGGTGTCTCGTAGGAAGGCCTTACCCGCGAGCTACTCGCGAAACACAACTGTCGCCATCTGTCCTGACTCTTCGCATTCCAGTCATGTGCAGGGCACATGGTTCACTTCGCGGGATGCTTAGTCGCGAGATACCCGCGAGAGCTCCTCAGTCTTCAGTTGCTGGAGTCATCATACTCTCTCTCTCTATCACACAACCTTTACAATCAAATCTCACAATAAATACAGGGTACAAAAAATTGAATGAAATTACAATCAAATTTGGCATGAAATAAAAGCTAACAAAACACATAGTTGTAAATCACAACTTTACAGTGTATGACCCAGTTTGGAGGTCATGTGATTTGATGTGCTTCTTTGGCTTTGAAACACAAAAATCTATGACTTTTATTCTTTTTTTCTATGGTGAATATTAGTAATAGTACCTTACTAAAAATTTTTTTGATTCTTTCAGGACTTTTTAAACATGTTCTTTAAGGATATTTACAAGTCAATCTCTCCAGTTTACAATCTTGTGCTTGCCATATTATGGCGCCATCTTGAGAACATTGAATTCAATAAAGTCAAAGTTATTCACTACTGCGCTGCTGTAAGTATCCACTTCATTCATAGTAACAATCCTAAATTTTAATAAATTTCAATTTTTTTTCCTTGATATATGTTATACCAATGAAGTATGTTTTTAATTGATTTATAGGGCTCTAAGCCAGTGGCGACGCCACGTCTAAGTCAGGGTGTTCCCAGGAACACCCTGACTTGAAAAAAATTAAAAAAAAAATAAAAAAAATTTATACTTAATCTTAATTAGGAACACCCTGATCACAAAATTAGGAACACCCTCATTAACAAAATTAGGAACACCCTCAAATTTATAAAAAAAAAAAAAAAAAAATTCTGTTCTACTTCCAAGCAAAAAAAAAAAAAAAAAAAAAAAAAAACCCAAAAAAAATTTGAACTAAAATCTGAAAAAAAAAAAAAAAAAAAAAGTAATGGAGCAAGCCCACGGCAAGCCAAGCCCACGGCGAGCCCAATAGATTACACAGGTTACAGGTAGCCCGTCCGTAGCCCACGGATTCTCCCAAAAAAAAAAAAAAAAAACACAAACAGAGAACTTCAATCCACCCACGCCACAGTCACTTCACTGCCAGAGAAATCAGAAATCAAACCCCCCAAACCCCAATACAAGCAGTCCATCAGCAAAGCAAAACAAACCCCAACTAAGTTAGTGTTTATCTCAAAAAAAAAAAAGCTCCCAATACAGAGAAAACAAAAACAAACCCCACCATACATTGATACACTGCCCACTGCCCACGGACCGTCGCCGTCGTCGCATATCGGTGCTTGCCGCTCGCCGCTCGCCGCCTCGACCTCATCGCAGTCTCGCAGTGGTCGCCGTCGCAGATCGCAGATCGCAGTGTCGCCGCTCGGACCTCGGTGCTCGCCGCTCGGATCTCGGTGCTCGCCGTCGCCGGTCGGACCTCGTGCTGGGTATTTCTCTCTTTACTCTTTTTCTCTCTTTTTCTCTAAGTCTCTCAGTTTCTCTCTTCTCTTTGCAAAACTGAAATGAACTCTCTCTCTCTCTCTCTTTACTCTTGACTTTAATACCAGTTACACTCTCTCTCTCTCTCTACAATGATTATATAATTTATATGCTTTTCAGCTTTTGCCTGCTTTTTTTTTTTTTTTTCTTTTTGAATTTGTCCATATCTATCCTATTGGTCAGTGTGTTGGTGTAATGGTGTTGGTGACCACCATTACACCAACACACAGACCAATAGTATTAGGACAAATTTAAAAAGGCAAAAAAAAAAAAAAAGCAAAAGCAAGCAATTGGTCAGATTGGCTGACCGAATTGCTTGCATTTGCCCCTTTCTTTTTTTTTTTTCTTTTTTTTTGGAATTTGGCCTTATCTTCCCTGTTGCTTGTTGGTGTTGGTTTTTGTGTAACGTGTGTTGCAATGTTGGTGTCGGTCAATGTGTTAGTAATATATTAATTGTCTTTTAGTGTGAAGTAAATTGTTTATTGTGATTGTGAAATTTTCTGATTGGCAGGTTATTGTTTGTGATTGTTGATTAGCAGTGTAATGTACTACACATTATACTGTTTTAATTATTGTGATGCACATAGAATGTGTAACGTGCATAAGACAAATAAAAGACAAACAAATATAATAAATTAAAGTAGTATAATTAATGACAAACAAATTAAAGCAATATAGTTTATTATTATGCTAAATAACAATAATTAAAACTATATAATTAAATTAACTAATACATTATAAAAGACAAATAAATTAAATTATGTTAAGTTAAATAACAATTAATAATTTTATAATTAATGCAAGAATAATAATTTCAAATAAACTTATAGTTTATTGTTTATTCTTTTGCTAGAATTATGGACAAATATTTGATAAGAAAACCACGTACCCAAGATTCATCTCCTATGCAAGATTCATCTCCTGTGCAAGATTCATTTCCTGTGCAAGATTCATCTACATCTTCTAAGCGAATTCGTATTGACTTTAATTTAGAAAATCTTCCTTCAGATCCTGGGCTACGACAAAAGATATCATCTTATCATCCTAATAATCATGATGAAATCAGAAGATATTATTTAACAAAAGACCCTTGTCAACCAGTTGTTCAGGATTACCCTGTATCATATTTTTCTGGAAAGCCCCGTAAATTTAGATCGGAATGGTATAAAAATAGAAAGTGGTTGGAATATAGTATAGACAAAGATGCGGCATTTTGTTTTTATTGCTACCTATTTGGGCAAGATGTTGGTAAGCAGGGGGGAGGGGAGACTTTTGTAACAAAGGGATTCAAACTTTGGAATCAAGTTGCAAAGTTAGATTCCCATGTTGAAGAAGTTAATAGTGCTCATAACCAAGCTGTCAAGAAGAGTGAAGATCTACAGAAGGAAAAGCAACACATTCAAAATGTTTTTGTTAAGCAATCAAAACAAGATAAAACTGAATATCGGATTCAATTAAATGCAATAGTTGATTGCGTAAAATTCCTTTTATGCCGAGGATTAGCTTTTCGTGGTCACGATGAATCTCAAGGTTCAAGTGATAGAGGAAACTTCCTTGAGCTCTTAAAATTTTTGGGGGATCACAATGAATCTATCAATGAAGTGTTGCAAAAATCTTGGAAAAATTGCAAGCTTACCCACTCTGATATTCAAAAAGACATGGTGAATGCAATTGCACATGAAACATCCAAAGTCATCATCAACGATCTTGACAATGGGTTCTTTTCAATATTAGTTGATGAGTCACGTGATATCTCAGTTAAAGAACAAATGACCCTCGTTCTTCGTTATGTGAACAAAGAAGGAATTATTATAAAGCGGTTCCTTGGTATTGTACATGTAGCAAGTACCACTGCTTTATCACTCAAGCATGCTATTGAAGGTTTACTTTGTGAACATAATTTGAGTTTATCGAACCTACGTGGGCAAGGTTATGACAGGGCTAGTAATATGCAAGGTGATATCAATGGACTCAAAACTTTAATTTTGAAAGAGAACAAGTCAGCATTTTATGTCCATTGTTTTGCTCATCAACTTCAATTGACACTTGTTGCTGTTGCTAAAAATCACATTAACATTGCTGAATTTTTTTATGTGGTTAGTAATTTAGTAACTATTGTTGGAGGCTCTTGTAAGAGACGAGATGCTCTTCGAGATGCACAATTTGCCAAAATTAAAGAAGATTTAGAGAATGGTGTACGTAGAAGTGGGCAAGGTTTGAATCAAGAGACAAATCTTAAACGTCCTGGTGATACACGTTGGGGATCATATTATGGGACTATTCTGAACTTGATTTTGATGTTCTCTGCTGTTGTTGATGTATTAGAGATTATTGAAGAAGATGGCCTCTCCGACCAAAAAGTTGAAGCTCGATCTATTATGAGGTCAATTCTAACTTTTGAATTTGTCTTTGCTCTACACTTGATGAAAAATATTTTAGGGATCACAAATGAGTTGTCAATAGCATTGCAAAAAAAAAAAATCAAGATATAGTAAATGCTATGGATCTTGTTAAAGTGTCTAAGCAACGGTTGCAAGTGATGAGAGATGATGGATGGGCATCTTTATTGGTTGAAGTATCTTTATTTTGTAACTCACATGTTATTCCTATCTTGGACATGGAAGCGATGTTTGTAGTTAGTGGGAGGCCGAGACGCAACACCCAAAAAAATTCAAATTTACATCATTATCGTGTTGAGCTATTTTGCACAGTCATAGATATGCAACTTCAAGAGCTTAACAACCGCTTTTCTGAGGTGAATACCGATTTGCTACTTTGTATGGCTTGCTTGGATCCAAGTAATTCATTTGTGGCTTTCGATAAGGAAAAATTGATACGTCTAGCTAAGTTCTATCCCTCTGATTTTCTTGGGACAGATATTTTGGCACTTGACTCTCAACTGCAGAATTACATTTTTTATATGCGTAGCAATGACTTCTTTTTAGAGCTTCAAGGAGTTAGTGAACTTGCTGAAAAGTTAGTGAGCACAAGGAAGCACGAGACTTATCCATTAGTCTATTTGCTTGTGAAGCTTGCTTTGACCCTTCCAGTTGCTACTGCAACGGTAGAAAGAAGTTTTTCAGCAATGAAATATATAAAGAATGAACTGCGCAATCGAATGGGAGATCAATTGATGAATGATTGCTTAGTTGTGTATATTGAAAAAGATATAGCTTGTAGCATTGATAATGAGACTATTATGCAACAATTTCAAACGATGAAATCTCGTAGAAGGCAATTGTAAATTTTATGTATTTGTGTATTTTCTGATTGTTGTTGTTGTCAATATAAATTTTTTTTTTATTAGACTGTGTAATTTATGCTTGTTGAGGAACACCCTGAAAAATTTTTCTGGAGTCGCCACTGCTCTAAGCCATGGAGGTACACTGGCGAGGAAGAGAACATGGACAGGGAAGACATCAAGTTGCTAGTGAAGAGATAGTGGGACATATACGACGATGAATCATTGGACTATAAGAACACATTAGCTTCTGTAGAGGCTAAAGCTGGTGTTGAGAAAAATGGCTTGAAACGATTCTTGACTGCGGTGTCGGAGGCTGTTGGTCACTACATTAATGCCCCATCTGCTGCTTAGTGCTTGTTTTAAGTTCAATGGAAATGAAGCTTGTGTAGGACTATAAGTAATGGGTATAGGATTGGTTTTTATTTGTATGGTTTGGAATGGTCTTCTGTTTTAAGTTGAAGACTTTCCTATTACATATGTTACCAGTTTTTAATTTGTTATGGTCTTCTATTTTAAGTCGAAGACTTACACTCCTATATATTATGTCAGGAGTTTCAGGACCATTGCTCTTGCTTTTGCTTTGTTTTCTTTGTTCATATTTTTAATTTAGGAGAATGTTAACCAGCACCGCCTGGTGCTGGTTAAGTGCAGAAAAGACAAAAAAAATTTGGCAGAAAAAGTAAAAAAATTCTGACAAGTACCTGTAAAACCGAAGAAAATAACATAAATGGTAAAATAAGACAAAAAGAGTATCAGAAAAAGTAAAAAAATTTTGTGGTTAACGGGCACCGTGCGGTGCCCGTTAACACAACCCTTTAATTTATAAGAACAAATATTTTGGTGTATATAAGTTGTTAATTCTCTCTGTGTCTCTCTGTCTCTTTCTCTTTGTGTGTGTTAATTTTTATTTTTTATGGAAACTTTGTTAATTTTTTACGTCTGCAAATGTCCAACCTTGTCGAATTGCAACCGTTTCAATGCACGTTAGGATCGGTTTTAGTCCAAATATCTAAACATTATCTTAACATTTTAGTAGAAAGTCTAAAACATTATCCAAAGTGAAAATGGTCGGTTTTACCGTTTCAGTCCAACTAACAAAACTAGAAAAAGAGTACCTTTTGGCCAGGTGGCAAGATCAAAGATCTCTAAATAGTAAATAATATGGTGAAACGTAGCCCCCACTAGGAAAAAGAATTCCAAGTCTAACAGATGCCTATGGTCATGCCACATGACTGTTTATTTTCTACTTTGAAGAAGTAAGGTCCCATGGACCCACTTAACATTGTTTTTTTACATTACTTCTAGTTATGCCACATGACTATTTATTTTCTACTTTCAAGAAGTAAGGTCCCATGGACCCAGTACTTTGTTTTAGAGCATTCTTACTTGCTTGTGCATAAAAATATTTGCACTATCAAAATTTACTTTCTTTATTTTATATAATTACTTTTACAATTCTAAATCTCAATCTTTATTTTTTAATAAATCATATTAAAATATTATAAAATAACTTGCCCAAAATCTGTATTGAAAACCCACCTAACCCTACAACAACCATCAACCACCGTGGCCAAATTCAAACCCATCCCCAAAACATAAGGTAAGAGAGGGTCAAGATAGGGAAGTGTGAGAAACACTTTAGGAAAAACTCTTTGAGTAGTCAATATAATTTGTAGAGAAACCACTTGACCCAAAGTTTTAAGCCTAATATGTAATTGCATATGAGGTTCAACTATATTATATTAACCACTTACTCTTTTCATTTGTATCCAATGAGGATTTAACTACTTAACCAATCACATTACTCACATATGTATATGTAAAACTAAATTGTCCTATTTGATAATGTAGCATTTGATAACTTCTTGTATGTTATAGGTTTGACAAGAAGTTAGATGTCCTTAAATATTGGTTAGTAGAGAAGTAGGTTTCCTAAGTAACTCACTCGCTTTGATGGGCAAGTGGAGGTTATATGTACAAGGAATTTGATCCTCTCTCAGCCCATAAAAAGAGACATTTAGCTCCCATCACACACTAAATAGTGAAAGAGAAAAGAGGATCAAGAGAGAGAAACTAATCCTATAAGTGTTTTTAATTTCAAAACTTGATCTTAAGAAAATTTTAGTAAAGGAATAAGGTAGGTTTTATAGTTATTTTTGTGTACATGTAAAATCATGATAATTCTCGATTTTAGAATTTTATATGATAATTGTTTATAATCTAACAACATAAAGAAAAATATTTACTAAATTTTTGTGGAAGTGGGAGCTGCAAGCTCTTTTGTGGGGCGAAGCAAAGAGAGAGAGAGGGGGAAGCAATATATTTGTGAAATTAATATACTCGAGCATCAAATAAAATATTTGTTTTCAAAGAGATACACAGCTGTACAATATTCTTTAAAAGCAAAGGGAATTGTAGCAAGTGCAACACTTGCTTTTATCTACAGGGTTGTTGTATTTGATACAGAGGGATTTTTTTTTTACTATAGTATTATGTTAAAGGAAAAAAAAGGTTTTTCTCTAAACTAATTTAGAGAGATACCATTCAAACTCCTCTTATACATTTTTAGTGGATATAAAATTTTACAGTTAGAAACCTTGTCCTATGCAAAATGCATGTAACAAGCTAGATGCATTAGTTAATGGCAATGCTCTTGAATGTTCAAATATGTGTGTAAAACACCTTGAACGTTTAGACCCTCAAAATACATATTACAAATTCAAGCTTATTAACAAACAATGTACATGCGGAAAATGTAAATAAGCTAAAACAGAATTGATAACATAATCTAAATCAAATAAAATCACATCCACAGCAGAAATTAAATGGCAAAGATTAAGGGAAGAGATATGCAAACACAAAGACAACACAGCGATGTGTTATTGAAGAGGAAACCGAAGTCCTCGGCGTAAAACCTTTACGCTGCCCTCCAAGCGGTCAATAATCCACTAGAGAATCAAGTTGGGATACATGAATAGCAGAAGACCCTCCAAGCCTAATCTACCCGGTGTACCTAAGCCCTCCAAGTTTCTTGCTCCAACGAGGTTGCGTCGAACCTTTATCTTCTCTAATTTACTAGATTCCGCTATAGCCCATAGCATCAACCAATATCAATTGGTCCCTTCCTAACTGCTTCCCAAGTACCAAATAACCTTCTCACAGATATGGGTATGGTGAGAAAAGGATTTGGCTAAATGTACCTCTCAATGATGTAACAATGAAAAGGGTGAGGGTAAAGGAATTTGGAGAAACAAGGATGAAGATTGTGGATGAGTCAATCTTGTTTTTCTCTAGGGTTTCTCTCTCAGAATTCTCTCTAGAAGCTCTCTACAATACATGGATTTAAGGGGTATTTATACTAGCATGTGTTTGGAATGCGAAAGGTTAGTTTTTCTCAAACAGAGTGAACTGGCGACTTGGCCTCGCGACTTGACTGAATCGCAAGTCTGAGTCGCGAGATAACGGCCTGGCTTACTGGAAGTTTTGTCCTGTAGTGCAACAGTTGGCGTGACACTTCAGCTCCTCTGCATGCTTCACACGTGTGCCTCTTTTGGCAACTTGCAAGCTGCGAGCCAGTCGCGAGATCCAGTTGCGAGGCCCTGCTAAGTTGTACACTCTTAAGCTTTTCTTCACACTCTCTCGCTTTTCTTTACACTCTCTCACACACTACCCTTACATGATTACAAAATTGTTGATTAAATTCAACCTTACAACCAGGGACGGAATCAGGATTTGAACCTGGGGGGGGGGGGGGGGCCAAAGCTTAAAACAATTTTTTTTTTTTTAATGAAAATAAAAACTAACACCTATTTCATATTCAACAAAATACTACATATAAAATAAGTGTTTCTTAAACATTTGATATTATAAAAATGTCGACAAAGTATAACATATAAAATAAGTGTTTTTCAAACATTTCAACACATTTATCAAAATGGAACTCGACGCTCTTTTAAGTCTCGAAATCGTCTATGATTGAACAAAATAATAATAATGAACAAAAGTAATGAACAAAAAAAAAGTTGGAAAATAAATAAATTTAAAGGATGGATTTAAAATCTTACCGAAACCCAGAAGAAGAAGTTCTATTGGGGACATTATTCAAGAAATGAAATACAGACTTAAAACTACCCCCACAAACTCTATAGTCTATGGCATGCGAAAGAGATGAAGTTACGAGTAAAAAACGGCGAGTAAATGATTGGTACAACATCAAATTCGCAACAAAAGAGAGAATAGCTCACCTTGAATTCAATGAAACTTCCAAAATGAGAGCCATGTTTTAACCAATATTCCTAATTCTTTTTTTTTTTTTCTCTGGGGGGTACTAGCTTTTTTTGGGGGGGAGGGGGGGGGGGGGGGATCCCTGCTTACAACTCTTATAGAATAATTTTGTTTTATGTAATAGACTGGGAGTGATAATTTTTTTTTTTTTTTTTGGATGTATATATATGATAGTAGTAAACTGTTAATTACAGTTTGTGACATAAAACAATTATGTAATACATAAGACAATTATGGCACAGTATTTAGTACTAGAAAATTATTCTATTTTATAAGAAAAACAATGAAACGATAGTCATCCCTTCTCAAAAAAAAAATGAAACGATAGTCGTCAATGGGAGTGCCACGTGCTGAAAGAATGGGTCGAGGTGCCTCGACTTTAGGGAAGTTTCGCGTGTAGTAATTAGAGGTTGTTGCTAATATGGTAGGGCCATGCCGCCATGGTCGGCTATGGTTGTTTACTTTATGTTAATGATGAAAATCTAAGGAAGCTCATAACAGTTAATTTCTTTATTTATTTATTTTTGGTATCCAATAGAGTCACACCCATGTGTAGAAGACAATTGGGATCTTGGGAATTTACATGTTTCTTTAGATGAGGGTTTTTTTTTTTTTGTAATTTTAAGATTTTGTTTAGATGAGGTCTTAGTTTCACACTACAAAGTTAAAACTACCATATATTACACCAGTAATCTAATTTTTAAGAATTGGTATGATTGACTATCATGAATTTTAATGAAAAACCAATTATTATGATAAATTTCACAACTATAAAATAATGTAATACTACTAGCTCTGATTGATTCGATAGGAGATGAGTCAGAATAGATGAAATCAAGAATACTTGTTCGAGTGGAAAGACATATTAATTATAATTTTTTTTTTAAAAGTAATGACTAATTTGGATTGGTTTTCAAAAGGATCTTAAGCATTCACAATTTTCATTGTTTCCATTGCTTCTGATTAATGGTTAAGATGTATATTTTATAACTAAACTCCTAATGAAAATTAAACATACATAAAATTTGTTCACTAGTGTTGACCATATATTGTAAAATTGTGACTTGGCTTTTGAAATTGTATTTATTTAGTTTATTAGAATTATATTACCAAATATTTATAAATTAATGTTTAAATAAGGACAAGTGAGAAAGTGAAAGATGAATTGACAAGGGTGATCCTAGATTAGTGAAATTTCAAGAGCAAACAGATATGAAGTTTTCAAATGGGCACTTGACTAACCGGTCAAATACTATTTATGCAGAATGACTCACTTCTATACTTGAACTGTCTTTGTTAACATGTACCTAAGGACTACCTTGTAAGGCTAAATACTCTTGACCAATTGATTTTAAAATACCACTATGAGGGAAGGGTGATGGGAGTAAAATAAACATGAAATTGTAAGCTCCAAGTAGTAGGAAGAGCCCAAGGCTTTGATCGCGTGCTTGTTGAAGAATGGGCTTGCAACTCAAAGACGATGTCTTTGTTAAGGGAATCAATTGGAGTTATAGTAAAAATAAGTCTTTATAGGGCAACTGTCACTACTTATGAACTCGAAACTGTTAAAAGAAAAGAAAAGATGAGATAACCAATCAAATCTTCCACTAAGATTTCAAATAACACTTGCAGAGAACATTATATCTCATGGTTTAGAAATATCTATTGAGATAGATATGGAAACCCTCTTAGGATGGATGGAGGAGAATCAGGAGATAAAGGAGAGCCACAAATATCCTAAAATCATCCTAAAACCCTTCATTAGGAAACAACTATAAGATGAGACTGATGCTTTCTTTCATAATAGAGCTGGTAATAACAATGTGATAAGTGAATTATTATAGATCCATCTCTTAAGGGAATTATTATATATTATAGATTATATATAGACGTAGAGTGTATGCAATAGATGCCAAATATTATACTTAGTATATTTTCATAAAATCAATTTGTGAACTAGATGATGGTAAAAACTTAATAGTTTATGCAGCCTCTTTGCAATACAAAGACACTCGAATGGGGTCCCATGCATTAAAAATGAAGATAAAAAAGTATTTATTAAAATGTGGGCTCTAGTTAGCTCAACTGATAAAGTCCCCTATTGTCAAATACGAAATATGGGTTTAAAGACTGCATACACAAAAAATCAATTAGCGTCTTTGCTTGATAATAAAATATAATTATTATAGAACAGATGCCATAGGTTGATGAGAATGTTAAAACATATAAGTGAAACTAAATAGGAAGATAAGATTCAAATGAGGAAATTTGCCTAAAATTGAGGGTGTCCCATATTGATGAAAAGATAAGGAAAGTCACTTGAGATTATTTGGTCTTAATAAGAATGAGAGAATTTGATTGAAATTAAAGAAGAAAAAAAAACGAGTAAAGGAAGCCAAAAAAAAAAACACTCGTAGTGAAAAAAAAGGACATATAGGCAACCTAAACTCATTTAAAACTAGAGGTGCAAAAAAAAAAAAAAAAAAACCGATAAATCAACCAAAACAGCCTGAACAGAGTCCAAAATTTCAGTTCGGTTTCGGTAATGTTTGATTTCGTTTTCAATTTCTTAAAACCAAAAATTTTGATTTTGATTTTGGGTTTAGAAAATAAAAATCTGAACTGAAATTGATCGATATGTATTAAATATTACAATGTACAAAATATTTCAAGATAGTACCTCTAGTTTAGTGATAAGACAAGCGTCTGACAATATTTGGCCTAGGTTTGAACCATACCAGACCTATGTCGTTTTATACATTAAATTAAAACAAAAAACCATACTCTCTTCACTTGTTACTTTAGTCGCCACTTAGTCTTTCTTTTCTTTTCTTCCGTGCCTCTCTCTTCTCTCTGTCACACACTCACGCCGCTTCTCACTACCGCTCCATGCCTCCATTGTTTTTGCTTTTTTTCCACCTCTTTTTCGAATCTCTTATTCTCTTTTTGGTTAAAGTTCTTCATCAACTCCCTCATGGGTATGTTCTTTTGTGTTAAAGTGTAAGTTATCTGTTCGATTTGGTTTGATTTTTGTGTTGTTCGTTTGCTGAAAAAGTGAAAATACATGATTTGAATTTTTCTTTTTTCTTTAATCCGATTGGCTAATAAGAAATTAAAAGAAACTGAAAGCTGACCTAATTGAACCGACGAAAATGTAATTTGTTTGGTGTCAGTGTTCCTTCCCTAGGGTTCGGTGTTGGTGTTGGTGTTGGTGTCAAATAAGGCAAGACCGACAATTTTGGTTTAGTTGAAAAATTGCCATTCTCACTGACCAAAACCGATTGATTACACCCTTAAACTAAAACTTAGAGAGAACTAAGTATAGTATCAAATTACAAAGCTATTGGTAATTGAGTTTGGAACATTCAATCCAAACCTTGTCAAGATCTCATTTAATGTGAAATCTTATCATAAATCAATTTTACCCTAAAATTGGAAATGTGATTATCCTATAGATTATCCACCATTTTCGTCATAAATACTATGTAATCTCTGATTTCACCATGTGCATTAATTATTGGGTGCAAAAAATCCTGAAATTTATGTAACAACCAAAGAAATAGACCATAATATGTTACTTTTTGTAATTATAAAAAATTCAGTTAAAAGTTTTTTTTTTTTTGGTCTAAAAATCAGTTAGAGTTTTAAATGTAGTGAAAAGTTGACTAAAATTTACTGTCAATTACTACTTTATTATCCCCCATTTCCTGCACCACCCAATTCACGAGGCCTCTTTATAACCGTCAGATCAGATCGATGCCACACGTAAGGATCAGATTTATTTGGGATTGAATAACGAATACCATAAATTTTGAGATAAATACAATGAATTAGCCATTACTCTGAGATGTGCTAGTCTATTTAAATTGTGTTGGCAAAAGTGGGCCATTTGGACCTATATGGGCCATATCTATCTTAATTTTTTTCTCATGCCGACAGGAATTATTTAAGTATTACCATTAATCCCAATATTTTACCATAAACAAATCCACCCCAAGCTCTATATAAACACCCCCACCCTACACTCCCAAGTCCATCACAAAAAAACCATTCAGAGTACAAACTTTTCTTCTCAAGCAAACATAAATTTCCTCTCCTACTTTCTTTCAAACCTTAAACTTAGACCCTTCTTCTAATTTTCCTAGAGAAACCAAACACTCTAAATCCTTTTCAAACCCAATCCCAAAGTCTACAACCTTTGTTCAATTCACATTTTCTCTAAAAACCCACTTCAAATGGCTCCTAACATCACCACCACCACTGTCACCACCGAACCCGTTAGCATGCCTAGCAAGGCCTATGTCACATTTTTGGCTGGTAACGGTGACTATGTGAAAGGTGTGGTTGGCTTAGCAAAGGGCCTGAGAAAGGTCAAGACTAAATACCCTCTTCTGGTTGCAATATTGCCTGATGTCCCTGAGGACCACCGTGAAATTTTGGTTTCACAAGGGTGCATAGTGAGGGAGATTGAGCCCGTGTATCCACCTGAGAATCAAACTCAGTTTGCCATGGCTTACTATGTGATCAACTACTCCAAGCTTCGTATTTGGGAGGTATGTATGTATGTTTGATTGTTTGTTAATGTTACCATTCTTTGCTTGCATGTGTCACACGTTGTTTCTGCTGTTTGTGAGTGAAAAGGATTTGTTTTTGAAATTGTGTTTGTCGGCTTCTGACACGTGTTATGGGAAAATTGCATGTGAGGTTGTTTTGGTCATTTTGTAAGCTTTTTTTTTAATTATAAAATACAATTCCACTCGCCCCTGAATCTTGCTTTTCCTTTTAATATTAAAATGGAACCAAACTTCTCTTGTTGCAGTAAACAAAGACTTTATATTTTATAAATTTTCCTAAACTAGTCTAAGGTTATTCTTTATCTTTAAAGAAATTTTAGTAATCGTTTTAATCTCTCTTTTTGATTCAATTATATGATTTATTAGGATTTTTTGGCACCCAATTGAATGATTTCTACAGTTTTGTAAATGGTACTCAAATTTCTAAATTTTTTTTTATGCAGTTTGTGGAGTACAGCAAGATGATTTACCTAGATGGAGACATTCAAGTGTTTGAAAACATTGATCACCTCTTTGACTTACCGGACAACCACTTCTATGCTGTTATGGACTGCTTTTGTGAGAAAAATTGGAGCAACACTCCACAACACAAGATTGGCTATTGCCAGCAGTGCCCTGACAAGGTTAACTGGCCTGCTGAGCTTGGCCCCAAGCCTCCCCTGTACTTCAATGCTGGCTTCTTTGTGTATGAGCCTAACCTATCCACATACCATGAACTCCTTGAGACCCTTCAAGTTACCACTCCTACAACTTTTGCTGAGCAGGTAAATCTTAGTTCTAGTTGTGTTTGAAAAACTACCATGTATCTTATGCAATTCACATAAATGCATGATGCATCACATAATTGCATGTTCATACTTGACCCATTTTGGGGTCATGTGGCTTGATTTGATAGCTAGATTCATATCAAGCTCCCTTCTAGCCGTTGGACTATTAAGTTGTGGATGTGCTTCATTGGCTTTTGAGGCACATAAATCTACGACTTTTACCAAAAAAAATTTGTGATTATTTCAGGACTTTCTGAATATGTTCTTCAAGGATATTTACAAGCCAATCTCTCCGGTTTATAACCTTGTGCTGGCCATGTTATGGCGTCATCCTGAAAACATTGAATTTGACAAAATCAAAGTTGTTCACTACTGTGCTAATGTGAGTATCCACTTTGTTCATAGTAACAATCTCAAATTTTAATAAATTTCAATATTTTTTCTTGATATGTAATATTAATGAAGTATATTTTTGATTGGTTTATAGGGTTCTAAGCCATGGAGGTACACTGGTGAGGAAGCGAACATGGACAGGGAAGACATCAAGTTGCTAGTGAAGAGATGGTGGGACATATACAATGATGAATCATTGGACTACAAGAACACAATTGCTTCTGTAGAGGCTGAAGCTGGTGCTGAGAAAAATTGCTTGAAAGGATTCCTGACAGCAGTGTCAGAGGCTGTTGTTCACTATATTAAAGCCCCATCTGCTGCTTAGTGCTAGTTATAAGTTCAATGGAAATGAAGCTTGTGTGAAATTAGGAGTAATGGGTACAGGGTTGGTTTTTATTAGGACAGTTTGGAATGGTCTTCTGTTTTAAGTTGAAGACTTTCCTCTGCCGTTTATACTCAAAAAAGTTGAAGACTTTCATATTACACATGTTTCCAGTTTTCAATTTGTTATGGTCTTCTGTTTTAAGTCGAAGACTTACACTCCTATTATTATGTCAGGAGTTTCAGGACAATTTGTCTTGCTTTGCTTTGTTTATAATTTCAATTTATAAGAACAAATATTTTGGTGTATATAAGCTGTTAATTCTCTCTCTCTCTCTCTCTCTCTCTCTCTCTTTTGTTAGTGTTTATTTTATTTTATGGGATCTTTTTTTTTAAGTTAGTCAGCAAATGTCCAATCTTCAATTTGCGACCGTTTTAAGAGCATTTTCATCAAGGTTTGTAAAATTTTTAGCATATACCACCTCAAATTCCAAAATTTCAGCTTTTAACAATTCATTTTACAACATACCCAACATCAAAGATTCTATATTTTTTAACATTTCGATTAAATATTTTTTTTATTATTTTTTTTATTCTTCAATTATATTTCTTTCTATCTCTTCCTCTCTGTCACTCTCAACCCACCCCATCCACCACCACCGGTAAAAAACACCAACCCAGCAAACCCATATCCATCCCAGCCACCACCACTGAAAAAAAAAAAAAAAAACAATAGCAGATGCAGAAAAACCCACGGAGACCCACAAATATTCACCACAAAACCCAGAAAACAATAGCATCCACAAAACCCAAAATCGGTGACCGACAGAGACCCACAGATTCACCACAAAACCCAGAAAAACAATAGCATCCACCACTAGAGATTCAAAGACAACGCCACAAAACCCAAAATCAGACCAAATCTCAGCCACCACCGGAGATTCCAGAAAAGAAATCAAACCGAATCTTAGCCACAATCCACCAACTCATCCATCAGTCGGAGCAAATCTCAGCCATGATCCACGATCCACCACCACCACGATCCATCGGTGAGAAGAAGGAGAGAGAACCGGTGAGAAGAGAGGAAAAAAAGAGAAAAAAAAAAACCACACAACCACGCCTATCTACCCTCAACGCCGATGCCCACGCCGGCCAAATCCATAACCCACACAACCACTGCCGAATCAACCATCAAATCACAAACTAAAAAAAAAAAAAAAACCACTGCGATAGAGATCGACTTTCCTTGATGCTCCGGCCTGGGTTTCGTCAGAGAGGGAGGCAGAACGCCTTCGGGTTTTTTTCCGCTTCTTCGGAGAGGAGACTGCGGAGGAGCGAACGGTGAGTAGAGGGAGAGGGAGAGAGAGAGCAGAGAAGTGGTTGGAGAGCAAGAATGAGAGACGGGAGAAAGACAAGGAAAGGAGAAAGAAAAAAAAAAAAAAAAAAAGAAAGCAGGCCCCACGCAATAAAATAATAATAAAACTTTTACAATTGGTGAACAGTGCGGTCTCAAATTTGAGACCGCACTGTTCACCAATGCCAGAAATTATGGCATTTACCATGTTTGATGTAAGTGGTTTTTTTCGAGTTTGGGGTGTCAAATGCCAAATATTTGGCATTTAACAACCTTAATGAGAATGCTCTAATGCACGTTAGAGGCGGTTTTGGTCCAAATTTCCAAACATTATTTTAACATTTTAGTACAAAGTCTAAAACATTATCCAAACTCGAATGGTCGGTTTTAGTCCATAGCCATAAAACATGATCATAGTCATTATACATGATAAAATTCAATAGGGAAATTTATCGATTTATTTGCTCCTTAATTTTTATGTTGTGTGTCAATTTGATTTCTAATCTTTTGATATTGTGTTAAAATGTTTTATATGGTTAAGTAAATGATGAAAATACTAATATGGCAAACAGTTCAAACAAAAAAATATTTTTCTAAACTGACATGTGTACTACTACATCACTCACTCATGATCAAGACAGTGCATAGCCACCTGTTCCATCAAACGTTGTGGAAATAAGGTCCAGACGAAGGTCAAGAAGGCGGTCAAGACAGCAAGCTGAGGATGGTACATTAGAGCTGTACATGGGTGAGAGAAGGGTCTGCTATTTTGGCCCAAGATTTTTGCATATGGTTTTATCCTCATCGTTATTGGAGGATGATACTTATACTTTTCCACTTTGAGGGTCCTTCTCTTAATCTTTACCAGTTGGACACTCCTTTAGAGCATTATGCTAAATTAATGTTAAAAATGCTATTAATAATAATTATTGCACAAAAATACACTACATCAAACATGTCTAATGCTATAATTGGCACTTAGCTATAGTGAGCCGCCATCTATAGCAGCTCACTGTAGCAAGAAACTTAAAAAATAATAATAATAAAGTATTAAAAAAAAAACTTTGATTTTGGGTGTTAAAAAAGATAATAAATGTTTTAAGTTGCTAAATGCGATATTTTTTAGCATTCTTGATGTGAATGCTCTTATATCCTACTCTCGTATTCAAAAGTTGATTGAATTTGAAACCACAATTCAAGATCAAAGTATACAGAGAAAGTTCTTTCTTGTTTGTTTTCTCTAGACAAATTTGAGGAGGAGCTCTGAAATGATCGTGAGTGAGTGCTGAATTTGATTGAGCAATTACACTTCAGTTTGGAGTTCATAAAGTAATGGAATTAGTAAAGCATAAAGGAATATAATGGAATGGAATAGATTTAAGTAATGGAAATAAGTATTTAAGGGAATGGAATATATAATGAATTTAATGGAAATGAATGAAAAAGAAAGGAATTGAATTAAATTAAGTAATCTTATTTGGATGTTTTAAAATAAAGGAATGGAATATAAGTAACATTGTTTGGGAGTAACATAGAGGGAAAGGAATTTGGTCATTTTATGATAATATTACTATTAGACTTATATTTTAAAATAAATGGTAGAATATATAGGCATATTTGAGAGTTTAAGTAAAAAATTCATTAAATCTAATTTCATTCTTTTCAATTCCTACCAATTTTGGGAGGAATGACAATTTCAGGTTTTAAGGAATAAAGAATAATGAGCATTTCCTTATTCTATTCTCAATGGTGGCTTCAGGAAAATTTTTGTGAGTGGTCGTTAAGAAACTTAAATTATACAAAATCTAATAAAAAGAGAACTTCATATATATATATATATATATATATATTGCGTGTTATATATATATGTATATGTAAGGTAAGAATTTGTGGATTCTACCTCACATCTAATTGTGTACTGATCGCGGTGCCTGGCGCGATGCGTTTTTGCCTTCGCACCGAGTGCAGGACCCAAGAGGCCACGGGCTTGCTGCGTTCGCAAGGCACCGAGCTTTGGCTCGAATCCCACATCGGATAGAAAGAGCGCCCCACTACCCTTTATAATGCTTCAGGAGCTTGGGTAGTGTACCACTACTCACGCGTGAGTAGTGGTACACTAGCCTAAGCTCCAGAAGCATATAAAGGGTAGTGGGGCGCTCTTTCTATCCGATGTGGGATTCGAGCCAAAGCTCGGTGCCTTGCGAACGCAGCAAGCCCGTGGCCTCTTGGGTCCTGCACTCGGTGTGAAGGCAAAACCGCACCGCACCAGGCACCGCGGTCAGGACACAATTAGATGTGGGGTAGAATCCACAAATTCTTACCTTACAGTATATATATAACACGCACACACGTAAAATATAAAGTCTTACAATTTCCTTCTATGAATTTTCTTATTTTGAAATTGTTACTTGATAGTCTCATTATTATTTTGCAAGCTACATTTCTTCAAAAGTGTAGTTAAATAAATTTTTTTTTAGACTTTTTCTCTTTATTTGTAAGGACGTAATATATTATTAAGAGGACCAAAGTTTAAGGACAAAATTTGACTACAAACTTAGTGGTAGCCTAAGGCTATAACTTTCACTAAATAAATTAACATTGCTACATATTTTGAAAATTTAACCGTTGAATTGCATGTTCTCTATATTCTTAAAACACATGTCAAATTTCATGCCAATCGGATGTTATTTACCATTCAATCCTTAAACTTATTTTTTATGTATAATTTTAAACTACAAAAACTATAAATCTAAACATTTAATTGACAACATAGCTATTAATTTTTTATCTTCTTGAAAATTTGTAAATATGGAAGATATAAGAAGAAAATGTAATTAAATGGTGGATTTATCAAAATTAACATCCAATAAAAAAAAATATTGAGTGAAGTTATAGCTTTAGTCTTCAATCAAGCTTGTTGTCAAATTTTGTTCAAAATTTAATTATGTTGGGTCTAAAAAAATTTAGAGTGGTCACAAAGTTTTATTAAAGATAAAAAATTTATACATAAGAATTATTTTTTTTCCAGGTCGAGGTAGTCTTGTGACCACCCTAGACTCTATGTAGAGTCACCTCTGTCCATTCTTTCTCACTTAAACTTCTAAATAAAAGAATGAAATTTTTATTTCATTTATTAAAACTCTCAAACAAAAGAAGTGAATGAACATTCTAAAATTATGATTTTCATTTACTTTCATTCCACTCTTGTCATTCTTTCCAAATGAGCTGTAGGGACTCTTAACTGTAGGGACTCTTAACTCTAACAGAGTCTCGCATGAGTTATTATCAATGTTTTTTTCAATGAATTGCTAACGTGGTTGCATATATGTTTGTCTACATGGCAAAAAAGAATGTTTTATTTAGAGCACTAGACATGTCAATATTTTTTATATATAATTTAACAGTAATGATCATTTTAACATAATACTAAAAAGTTAAAAACTAAGTTGAAACATAGCATAAAAATTAAGGACAGCTGTCAGTAGCGGCTCTAGGATATATTTTTAGGGAGGTCAGTAAGAAGATGTATTTTGGGTATAAAAAAAAAAGTGAATCTTACGGTCTACATGATTTCTTTAGTACAAAATTTTTCATAATACGTATTAACAAGAGAATAAAAGATGAGAAGTGCTACATCTAAAACATTTTCACAACACTTTTCTAACAAATTTTAGGTTATAAGTTGTTATTAGTTCTAATTTAAACTCACGACTGAAATTACTTTTTTTTCTCTTTAGTAACAACTAGTAACAATTTGCCAATTAGACTTTATTATGAGCGTATTATAAACATAGCGTACCTCATATAAGATAAATTATAAGTTCATTGCATATTGTTTATTAATATGATGAAGATAATAATTATTGTTGCTAAGATTAAATCTTAGAAATCATCTATTGTTTTTAAATACAATCAACATATGGATTATTGTTGTTAAGTGAACTCCAAGTGAGATCTAAATACAATAAACTTTTATGTATTACTTTATTTCAAATTTGTTAAGATGTAAATGATTTTTTTTTAGATTTAAGATGAAAAAATTTATACTTTTGTTGTTAGGCTTACTATTTTTCCACCGTATTTTAGATCATATTGGTTTGTTATTGGGGTTTTTTTTTTTTTTTTTTTTTGTTTAAAAAGACCAAGATATTGTTAAGATGATCATATTCAAATTCATTTAAGCTAGGCTTAAAAAAAAAAAATTAAGTTGAGGGGGTTCAAAATTTATTTTAGGAGGATCAAATTAAAAAAAATTATATACAATTTTTTTTTTGGGCCCAGCTCAGGGGGTTCATTTGAACCCCCTGGGCTGCACCTAGAGCCGCCCATGACAGCTGTTCAATATTATCATGTATCATAATCTTAATTTATTGCATGACCCGAAGAAGTTCTTATTTTAATTGATAGGTCGTCCTTTTGGACCAACTAACAAAACCAGAAAAGTGATCCTTTTTTGCCAAGTGTTATGATGGAGTCCTCTAAATAATATAGTGACACGTAGCCCCCAATAGGAAAAAGAAATATAAATCTACCAGAGGCCTATGGTTGTGCCACATGGTTGTATGTTTTCTACGTGGAAGAAGCAAGGTACCATGCAATGCATGGACCCAATTAATACTGTTTTACTGTTTTGCCCTTTTAGCTTAGTACACAAGTTAGCTTTGTTTGACAAGAAAAACATTGACATGACATGAGAGACATCTATGGGAGTGCCACGTGTTGCAAGAGTGGGTCTAGGACTCTCTAGGTGCCTCTACTTCATGGGAGTTTCGTGTGCAGTAACTAGAGGATGCTGTTGCTAACATGGTAGGCCATGGTCGGCTAGGGTCGTTAAGCTGTAAATACATTTTCTAAGATGGGGCAGGAAATCTCATGAAGCTTCATGACGGTGATTTTTTTTTTTCCCAATAGAGTCTCACCCATGTGTAGAATAGAATACAATTGAGATCTGAGGAATTGTTACATGTTTATTTAGATGAGATTTTTTTTCTTAAAATTTTTTTATTTTACATTACGAAGTCAAAACTACCATATATTATACTAGTTCTTAGTTTTAAGAATTGGGTATGAATGTGGCCTTAAAAAAAAAGATTTGGATATGAATGACTAACATGAATTTTAATAAAAAAAAACTAATGATTATGATAAAATTTCACAACTCTTAAATAATGTATATAATTGATTCGATAGGTCATGACTCATAATAAATGAAATCAAGATATTTGTTCGAATATGGATAATTTTGATTCATTTTGAAAAAGAATCTTAAGCATTCACAATTTTCACTGTTTTCATCTCATCACTTCGTATTAATGGTTAAGACCTAAATTTTATAATTAAGCTCCTAATGAAATTGAAATAAACATTAGATTGTCTTCGTTAACATGTCAATAAGGACTACGTCGTGAGGTTTCATTTTTATTTTTTAGGTGTGGGATAAAAAAAAGTAAAATCTTGGGAGTAAGTCACTTTCCGCTGTGATGAGTTACATACTCCTAGTTAATCAATAGTGCAGTAGCACCATGAGGAAATGGTGAAAAGAACCCCCATTAGGGGGTAAAACAAGTCTTCATAAGAAATTGTCATTGTTTATGGACTTGAGCCTAGTATTTTCTTCAAGAAAAGCAAATATGAGATAACAAATCCAGTCTTTTACTAAGTTTTCAAATAGCTCTTGCAGAGAATATTATGTCTCATGATCTAGAAAAGTCTGCTAAGATAGATTCTGAAACCCTCCATGGATGAGATGAAAGAGAACCCAATTTCCTAAAATCCTTCATTAGGGAACCACTATAAGATGAATTTGTTACTTTATTTCATAACCGAGTCGGGAATAACGATGGGATAAGTGAATTATTTTAGATCCATCCCTTGAGGGAAGTAGACATTATAAATTTTCATCATTTGGCTCGAGCACAAATCAAAATAATAATTCGGCGTCCCTTGGCCCTTTCACCATCTGGGCTCCCTTTCCTTCCTATTTTATGCCCCCATATCAGAGGGCTATTGTGCTTGCGATGTTTTCGACAAATCTTAAATACAAGTGAAAATATTTTGTTTATTAGTGAGATTCTATATGCTCAAAATGTGATTGCTTGGTTTGACTTAGCCAACACTTTCCAAAGAAGTCTTGTAAGACTAGCTATGCTCTATGATAATGAATGTTGGTTTTTTTTTTTTTTTTTTTTTTTTTTTTTTTTTTTTTTAATTTTATTTTCATAAGAAGAGGTAAGTGGTTTCAACATATGATGTGTACTCTATGTTGGTTAAAATTGTTTATCATCCGGTCAAAATATTAATTAGTTTTTTGTGTAGACTGAGTTCGAATCTTAGATATATTATTCAACAACAAAAAGTTTACCAGCTGAGCTAACTAACTCACTAAATAAGTATAGTATACTCATAAAATGATCAAGTTTAGCTGATGAGAATGTTAAGAGATAAGTGAAAAAACATATAAAGATAAGATTCAAATGAAGAAATTTGCTTGAAAATATGGGTGTCACTTATTAATGAAAAATGAGGAGAGTCACTTGAGATTGTTTGGTCCTAGTAAGAAAGAGTGAATTTGATTCAAATTGGGGAAGCGAAAAATTAGAGAGTGAAGGAAGACAAAAAAAAAAAACACTAAAATAGTAATGAAAATAGATATATCAGTTAGGGAAGTAAATTTTTTTTTTTTTTTTTTTTTTTTTGTGAGAATCAAAGTAATAAAAAATATGACTTCAAATAAAATAAAGTGAAAGAAAAGAATACATGTAGCCAACTTAAACTAATTTAAAACTTAGAGAAAACTTAAAAAAAAAAAAAAAAAAAAAAAAAAAAAAAAAAAAACAAGAACCTTATCACAAAAGGATCTCATCTAATATGAAACCTTTTACAAATCAATTTTAACTTAAAAATCACCGCATTGCTTTTTTTTTTTTTTAAGAACTGCATTGCTTTTGTATTGGCAGTATTGCAAGCTAAAATTGAAAATGTGATTATCTTATAAATTATCACCCCATTTTTGTCACAAATTATGCATATATGTAATCTCTGATTTCCTCCAACAAAAGAAAAAAAAAAAAAAAAAAAAAAAAAAAAAAAAAAAAAAAAAAAAAAAAAAAAAAAAGAGTAATCTTTAGTATTTTAAATATTGTGGAAAGTTGACTAACGAATCTTCTACTTTATTCTATTGAATCTATTCTATATTTATTATTTATCCCCCATTTCGTGCACCGTCCAATTCATGAGGCCTCTTTTTAACCGTCGGATTAGAACGCTGCCACATGTAAGAGTCCGATTTCTTTAGGAAAAAGTGGGATCAATCGGACCCATGTAGCTTAAATTTTTTTCCACACCAACGCGGAATTATTTATTAATTAATATTTAATCCCAATATTCTACCATAATCAAATCAACCCCAAACTCTATATAAACAACCCCACTCTACCACTCCAAGTAGGAATGGCAACAGGTCGAGTTCGGACCAAGTTTTTCCATACTAGGACTCGACCCGCATGTCTTAGCCCGCGGTCCGAACCTGACCCGTTTACTAAATGAATTTTTTTCTCAGGTCCCGAACCCGCCCCTGCCGAGCCCCGTTAAGCCCTGCTAGATTTGGGCCCAATCCGTGGCCCAAATCATGGCCCAACCCAAAAATAAATAAATAAATAAGGAAAAAAATAATTGAAGCCCAAATTTATTCCTTTCCTGATCATGTTTCGAATCCTAAAACCCAACTCCCTAACATCATCATCGAGCCAACAATTCCTCCAAAAATGTAGTGTAAGCAAAACCACAAAGGGAAAGGACAAAATGAAATCAGGCAACTGTTGAAGCAAACAAGAACCAACACCAAAAAAGGCACCATCGCTACTGAATCACCCAAACCCGGAAAAGGTTTCGACGGACAAGACCGATTAGAGCAACTATGTCTTAACGCTCCCACTTTTATTCGCTACTTAAACCCCAGAGAAAGAGCACGCGAAGCTCAGAGAGAGAAATTGGGACTCATCAGCAAAGAGCACCAGCGCGAGCTCGATATCTTGAAGAAGTAGAACAGCAAGAAGGCTTCCAAGAAGGATAAGGAAGTGTTTCAGGAGATCATAGGGACACCCGGCTTGGATCTCATTTCGCTTGGGATTGTGGATGCCGATTTGGTTCCCAAATATGATCTCACTGTTGAGGATGGCAAGCGGTTGGCCAAGGAGTATGGTTGGGTTTTGATGAGGAGGCATCGCGCGAGGCAGGCCGCTGAAGCGATGGTGAGACGGAGCGTGACTGTCCATGTGACTGTGTGATGCCGTGTGTTGTGTGATGTGAGGCAGCGAGGGTAAGGAGGCGTGAGCTGAAGTGAGGGAGTGAGGGTGAGGAGGTAGAGCTGAAAAATGAGGGAGTTAGGGTTAGTTTATAACTATATATATAGGGGGGTTTTTAGTAATTTCGAAATTACCGGACCAGGTCCGGGTCCAGGTCCTGGTTCGGGCTGGATTTTTTATAAAAACCGGACCCACCTTGGGTTTTTTTTTTTAAACCCATACCCGACCCTATTCCTTATCGGATTAGGTAAAATCTGCCCCATTAGGGTCGGGCCGAACCGGGTACCCGTGGGTCGGGCAAAAATTGTCATCCCTAATTCCAAGTCCATCACACAAAAACCATTCCAATATTTTACACACTTTTCTTCTCAAGCAAACACAAATTTCCTCTACTACTCTCTCCCATACCAAAAATACTTGAAAACACTTTTCTTTCTCAACCCCACAAACCTTAAACTCAACACCTGTTACACCTTTCTTTTCATCTTCCTAGAGAAACCATTTTTCTCTCTAGCCAAACACTCCAAATCCTTTTCAAACCCAATCCCGAAGTCTATAAACCTTTGTTCAATTCACATTTTCTTCAAAAACCAACTTCAAATGGCTCCTAACATCACCACCACCACCACCACCACCATTGTCACCATCAAACCCGTTAGCATGCTTAGCAAGGCCTATGTCACGTTTTTGGCTGGTAACGGGGACTATGTGAAAGGTGTGGTTAGCTTAGCCAAGGGCCTGAGAAAGGTCAAGACCATGTACCCTCTAGTGGTTGCAATTTTGCCTGATGTCCCTGAGGACCACCGTGAAATATTGGTTTCACAAGGGTGCATAGTGAGGGAGATTGAGCCTGTGCACCCACCTGAAAACCAAACCCAGTTTGCCACGGCCTACTATGTCATCAATTACTCCAAGCTACGTATTTGGGAGGTATGTATGTTACCATTCTTTGCATGTATTACACGTAGTTTCTGCTTTCTGTGAGTGACAAGAGATTTGTTTTTTGAAACTGTGTTTGTGGGATTATAACACGTGTTATCTCAAAAATGCTTTCAAATGTTTAGCACTTAAATTCCAATACTTTGTGTGCAGTTTGTGGAGTACAGCAAAATGATTTACCTAGACGGAGACATCCAAGTGTTTGAAAACATTGACCACCTCTTTGACTTACCGGTCAACCAATTCTATGCTGTTATGGACTGCTTTTGTGAGAAAACATGGAGCGACACGCCACAACACAAGATTGGCTATTGCCAGCAGTGCCCTGACAAAGTCCAATGGCCTGCTGAGCTTGGCCCCGAGCCTCCCCTTTACTTTAATGCTGGCTTCTTTGTGTATGAGCCTAATCTATCCACATACCATAATCTCCTTGAGACCCTTCAAGTTACCTCTCCTACCACTTTTGCTGAGCAGGTAAATTTTAGTACCAGTTGTGGTTGAAAAACTACCGTGTATTTCATGCAATTCACATTAATTGCAGGATTCATCACATTAATTGCTTGTTTAAACATGACCCATTTCGGAGGTCATGTGGCTTGATTTGATACATACGAAGCTACTTTCTAGCCATTGGTTGTGGATGCGCTTCACTAGCTTTGAAGCACATTTTATGGTGAATATTAGTAAATTATAGTATCTTACCAAAGAAATTTTAATTCTTCCCGGACTTTTTGAATATGTTCTTCAAGGATATTTACAAACCAATCTCCCCAATTTACAATCTTGTGCTTGCTATGTTATGGCGCCATCTTGAGAACATTAAGTTTGACAAAATCAAAGTTGTTCACTATTGTGCTGCTGTAAGTATCCATTTTGTTTGTAGTAATAATCACAAATTTTAAAATAAATTTAATTTCTTGATATGTAATACTAATGAAGTATGTTTTTGATTGGTTTATAGGGCTCTAAGCCATGGAGGTACACTGGTGAGGAAGAGTACATGAACAGGGAAGACATCAAGTTGCTAGTGAAGAAATGGTGGGACATATATAATGATGAGTCATTGGACTACAAGAACACAATGGCTTCTGTAGAGGCTAAAGCTGGTGTTAAGAAAAATGGCTTGAAACGATTCTTGACAGCAGTGTCAGAGGTTGTTGTTCGCTACATTAATGCCCCATCTGCTGCTTAGTGCTTGCTATAAGTTCAATGGAAATGAAGCCTGTGTAGGGTTAGAACTAATTGATACAGGGTTGGTTTTTATTTGTATGGTTTGGAATGGTCTTCTGTTTTAAGTTGAAGACTTTCCTATCACATATGCTACCAGTTCCAAGTCTTCTGTTTTAAGTCGAAGACTCACTCCTATTATTATGTCAGGAGTTTCAGGACCGTTGGTCTTGCTTTTGCTTTGTTTCTTTGTTCATAATTCAATTTATAAGAACAAATATGTTGATGTATATAAATTTTTAATTCTCTCTCTCTCTCTTTCTTTGTTAATTTTTTTTTTTATGGGATCTTTGTTAATTGTAATGTCAACAAATGTCCAACCTTCTCAAATTGCAAC
Organism: Quercus aquifolioides; assembly: GCA_019022515.1. Taxonomy (NCBI): domain Eukaryota; kingdom Viridiplantae; phylum Streptophyta; class Magnoliopsida; order Fagales; family Fagaceae; genus Quercus; species Quercus aquifolioides. The sequence continues at coordinate 3,133,709 of CM032330.1, read as the reverse complement.
CGTTTTAATGCACGTTATGGTCAGTTTTAGTCCAATTTTCCAAACATTATCTTAATTTTTTGGTAAAAAGTCTAAAACATTATCCATAACATTTTAGTGGAGTCTAAAACATTATCCAAAGTTCATAGTGAAATGGTCGATTTTAGTCCGTAGTCATAAAACATGATCATGTCCAATATGGTAAAATATCTATTTGCTCCTTAATATTTATGTTTTGTGTAAATTTTGACTTTAACTTTTCAAACGGGTCAATTTGGTCATAAAATTTTGGTATTGTGTGAAAATGATTCATACATTTAAGTGGTGGATGAAAAATTCTGACACGACTAATGATTTAAATAAACTGATAATAATTCAAGTGCAAGCAAACTCTATATGAGGTCAAAAATCGATCAAAATCCCTAATATTACTCACTCAGATTCACTCACCCACCCTTAATCAAGATAGTGCATAGCCACCTGTTCCATCATAGGAAGGGTCAGATCTATGAAGCACGGGTGCATTTTCGGATTTGGGTGCAGGTGCGGCAGGGTGCGATGATTAAAATATTTTTATATAGTGAATTTAATATTTTTTATATAAAAAAATTAAAATAAAGAGTAGAGTTTATTATTAAAAAATAATTATCTATGATTTGTTTTTAATAAAATCAATATTTTTGGTAATTGTAAACAAAAAACCACCTTTCAAGAAGGTTCCTTTACTCTTTTTCCAATTTCTAAGCCCACCCACATGAAACAATTGACTTTCCCACTTACTTAATTTATATTTTTTTGTTATATACATTTATTCCAAAAAAGTCAATACCGTACCGGAGGCTGTACCGGTTTGGTCACCGATACAATATATTTTGGGTATCGGTCAATACCAGTATACCGTTTCGAATTTATCACTATTTTATATTATATATATATATATATATAACTAACAATAAATGTGAATTTCGGGATTACCGCTACTTAAAAAATATATTTATATATTAATAGTATATATTAATTACATGTTTATAAATTTAATTATTTGATAAAAACCCATATAAATTCTTACAAATGCAAATTTCATACCTATTTCAATATGCCACAACCCATTTTTTATTAAAAAACTTACACTGTGTTTGGTTGGGGTGAAAATAGGGAGGATGGAAAACATAATGTGGAAAACAGTGTTTTCTACTATTTGGCAAAAGAAGGAAAATTGGGGAGGAGGAAAACCCAGGAGAAAGTTTTCTCTCCGGGCTCACAATTTTCATCCTCCCAAATCGGGAGGAAAATCTGGAGAGAAAAGTGCTGTGAAAGCACTTTTACACAAATACCCTCTCCCAACGTCTACAACAACCCAGCGCGGCAACCACCAAACCCAGCACCACCAAACCCAGCACCACCACTAAACACCACAACCTAGCACAAAGTTGATGGAGCTCTCAATCAAAATACAAACCCAAATCACAGTTTTAAAACTAATCAATTTAGAACACCCCCCCCCCCCCCCCCAAAAAAGAGCAAAGCTGACCCATCTGAGTCTCGGTGGAAGGAGGACATGCATTGGTGCTTCTTGAATGCTCTGGAGTAGACGTAGTGCTAGAGAAGAAAAGAAAAAAGAAAAGTGAAGATTGAAGATTGAAGATAGAGCTCCAGACAAAACGCTAGAGAAGAAAAGGACAAGAAAAGAAAAAAGAAAAGTGAAATAAGAGGATAGAGGAGAGCTAAGACGAAGTGCTATAGATAAAAAGAGAAAAAAGAAAAGTGAAGATAGAGATAAGGGAAAGGTGTGGAGGAGAAAAGAGAGGGAAAAAAGAAAAGAAAAGAAAAGAAAAGAAAAGAGTGAATGAAAAAAAAAAAAAAAAAAGGAGGGGTTAGGTGGGGGGTAGGTGGGAAATAATAGAAAAAGGAATAGAAATATTATTTTAATAAAAAAAATATGTATAATAGATAAATTGATGTAGACATTTTGTAAAAATAATGGTGTAAAATAGAAAAAAGTAAGTTTTTTTGTGTAAAATAGACTTAATTTTTAGATAGGCTGATGCAATTGCTCTTATCACTTTTGCATCTTCTCATCTTACCTTCACAGCACACCAACGTGTTCTCTTCTCTCTTTTTTTTTTTTTTTTTTTTTCAACATGACCTGATCAAGTTGTACATTATTGTTATTTTTACATTGTAATAATAAAAATAATAACATAAATTTATATATATAATGTGGTAAATTTTATATTATTTAATGAGTACAAATAAATCTATTTCTTACCTATTATATAATAAGGGTATAATAGTCAATTTATATAAATTACATTTTCCATCCTTTCCTTTTTCTCTCCAACCAAACTAAAGAGTTTTCCACCCTCCCACTTTTCCACCCCTCCAACCAAACACACAAGAGGGAAAACTAAATATTTTCCATCCTCCTACTTTTCGATCCTTCCACAATTTTCCATCCTCTCACTTTTCCACTCCTTCAACCAAATGGACCCTTAGAGTCTCAGCTCAATTACAACCATAAAAAAAAAAAAGATGTTACAAGTTTTAAAAAGAAAAAGAAAAAGTGAAGTCGGGGTGGGGGAAAGTTGTTGGTAAAACCGTAAAAGAAAAATGAATTAATCCATTTGGTATTTGATGGGCATGGGTGATAAAACCAAAGACGGCTTTTTCAATTTCTACAAGTTCCAACGTTTTCTTTTCTAAAATTTTCACGAGTTCCAACCAATTTTTCTGCTACATGCATGGTATTGACTGACTTATCAAGTCTTACTCCATCAACATTATTTATCTTCACTTCACTTGTTTTCAGCTCTCTCTCTCTCTCTCTCTCTCTCTCTTTGTGTGTTCAGCTCTGCTTAGCAACCCCATTAAGCATCATCTTTGCCAACGTGAAGCTCATAAAATGATGGCTTAAGGAGGAAAAAGAGACAAGGAAGGCCATATTCGATGCGAGGAGGAGAGAGATAGTCACTGCAACGGCGTTTTTGGGTCGTTTGGTGTAATTTCAATTTCGGCTCAGTAATCATTATCTGGCCGAAATCTGGTATGTATCGCGGTATGGCCGAAACAACGCCGGTATAGCCAGTATTTGTTTCGGTACCGGTTTAGCCTCCGGAACGAAAAATTTCGGCCGTACTGGTCAGTACGGTATGAAATTAACTACCTTGCTTTATTCTTCTTCCTCACATGTTCTAACCATTTCTTTGTGCCTTTTCATCTTCTTCTTCCTTCTCTTTTTTTTTTTCCCTCTCCACATGAAGCTGATGAATGGCGGCCAACGGCCATATCGGCCTGTTTCAGTGGCCATATAAGTCGTATCGGTCTATTTCGGTGGCCGTTTTGGCCGAAATCGGACCGATTCGATTGTTTCGGCTCCCGTTTCTGCAGGAATTGGGCTGAATCGGCCCAAAAAAAAAAGAAAAAGGAGGAGAATCGGCACGTCAGACGCCGGACACCGCGTTGAGGTAAGTCCACTACAGGTGCGGCGGCCAGGGTCGCTGCACTTGTGCTTTCTTGGTTCAGATGAAGGTCGGGAAGGCAGTCAAGATAGCAAGGTGTGAGGATGGTGCGCAATATTGGTCTAGTCATGAAGGCTCAAGTTTCAGATCCTCCAAAGAAGTAGGAGGACATGAATATTATTGAGAAGTCAATAGAGTTGTACATGGGTGAGAAGGATCTGCTATTTTGGCTCAACGTTTTTTCATATGCTTCTATGATTCTATCTTCATCTATAATATTATTTAGGCAAAAAGCCACTTTTAGTCCCTACATTTTCCGACGATTCCCATTTTAGTTCCTACATTTTATTTTTATCGCTTTTAGTCCCTATTTTAAAAAACGCCTCCCGTTTTGGTCCCTACCGTTACATCAGAAACAGAGAAAGCTGACGTGGCAAACGGCAGGAATAAATAATACTTATTTAATGTCCACGTGGCATAAATTAATAATAAAAAATATTTTTTGGCATTAAAAAATGCCACGTCAGCATATAAATTAAAAAAATTAATTTATTAATTTTAACTAAATAAATAAAATTAAAAACATAATCAAAAATTAAAAATCATATAAATTGAGATCTAAATGTGTCTTGAACAAGAACAACAAGAACACAAACTCAAATCCAAATACACAAACCCAGAAATTTTAAAAAAAAAAAAAAAAAACCAAACCCTGAGATCAAAGTATATCTTGAACAAGACCAAAAAGAACATAATTCCAAATCCAAAAACAAAGAAAGAAAAAACACCCACCAGCTTCGCCCATTTCTTTCTCTCTCTGTTTAGCTAAAACGCAACAACAGCAACGACCATGTTCAGGAGGGCACTCCCACGTGCCTCCACCTTATCTCGATACACATGCGCCCGAGCTCACGCAAGCAAGGCCGAAGTGCTACAAGTCGAACAAAAGGCACAAGCCTCAACAGCGCTCAAAACCTTCTCGATCTACCGCTGGACCCCGGAAAACCCAACGAAGCCGAAGCTCCAAGACTACCAGATTGACCTCATGGACTGCGGGCCCATGGTCCTCGACACCTTAATCAAGATCAAGAACGAGGTGGACCCCACGATCACGTTTCGGCGATCGTGCTGCGAGGGGATCTGCGGGTCCTGTGCCATGAACATCGACGGCTGCAACGGGCTCGCGTGCCTCACGAAGATCAAGTCCGGATCGTCGGCCTCGACGAACCTTTGAACATTCTTAAAAATAAGGGAATCAATTTTGTGATAGGAAAATGTAGCAGCCCAAATTGAGATAAATGGAAAATTATAACACTAAATCCAAATTTAAAAAAAAAAAAAAAAAAGAGCCTCAAGTTTCCATAAAAAATGTTATGTACAGTTTCTTGGTTATAAAAGTAGTTGCTAAATCTTGAATTTAAACTCTTTTTTACTTTTGTTATGGATGTGTAGTAAGTGACTAAATTTTAGGATTAAAAATAAGTTGATAACCCCCATAAATAAATCAGAATTTTCCTTTAAAAAAATATAAGAAGCAATTGAGGGAAGAGGTGTAAATAAAAACTTGGATAAATAAATCATTTCAAATGAAGTATCTTTTTCTATACTTCGCTGGGAAAGAAAAAGAAAAAAAGAAAAGAGAGGGAGATAGTTTAGATATGCCCACAAATATCAGACTAAATTTAGTACTAATAATAAAAGGAATGAATATTAACTTTAACAATTTTAACTTAGTAGTAGTATAGATTAAGCATATTTTATATTTTAGGTGTTCACGTCACAAGTTAACAGGGTTCAAGTTATAGTGGACTAGCCTCTAAGTCAGATGCTCTTCTATTTTTTTAAGTAAAGATTAATAATTTGCATTCATTATAATTTAAGATTACTACATTTTTCAATCACAAAAAGATCTAGGGGTGTGATGAGTATCATTTTAAGTATTTTTATTCCTAAAATTTTGCCTATTATTTTGATACTAAAGCAAGAATGATATTGAAGAACTTATCTTTAAAGATAAATTTTAAAATTGTGCTGAAAATTGCTTCTAAATAAATAATAGAGTAACTTTTAGGGGTAAAAACTTACACCCTTAAATATATCTTATATTTGATAGTTTAAAATGTTACTTCATTTTAAATTTTAAAATTTTAAAAATTGGTAAAATTTAATCTGATCCAAAATAACTTACCTAAAGACAAAAAGACTCCAAACAAACCACGCATTTTGAATTTGCATCAAGTGTTACATGTTCTCAGTTAATAAATTTGCATCAACATTTTTTTTTTTTTTTTTGAGGGTGGTGAGTCCTTAACGTTGGTTTCCTATTTTTTTACAACTTCAAACAAAAAAAAAAAAAAAAAAAATCCCGATGTTTTAGGTATTTTAATAATATGCCAGCACTATTTTACAATTAAATTAAAAAAAAAAATGTTGTGGGAGATTTTACCCGCCGCAAGCTCTTTGTCCGCTTTGGGGAGCCAAGCCTGCACAGTTTTGTTCTCAAGCGACGTGGGAGGTGGGGTAGTGGTACACTCATGTTAGTGCCAAGCACATATAAGGCATGAGTGGGGTGCATCTCTTGCCGATGTGGGACTAAGGTGTCAAGCCTCAAAGGTGAAAATCCTGACGTCCCACGTCGCTTGAAAACAAAAGCGTGTGGGCTTGGCTCCCTAAAGCGGACAAAGAGCTTGCGGCGGGAAAAATTTGTGTGGTAGTGGTACACTCATGTTAGTGCCAAGCACATATAAGGCATGAGTGGGGCGCATCTCTTGCCGATGTGGGACTAAGGTGTCAAGCCTCAAAGGTGAAAATCCTGACCTCCCACGTCGCTTGAGAACAAAACTGTGCGGGCTTGGCTCCCCAAAGCGGACAAAGAGCTTGCGGCAGGAAAAATCCCCCCATAAATGTTTTAAGTATTTTTATTCCTAAAATTTTTCCTATTATTTAAATATTACTTAGAAGTAATTTTTTACATGGTTTTACACTTATATATTTAAAGAAAAGAGGAAAAAATAAAAACCACGTTTTATAAATTTTCAACCAATTAATAACATGAAGCATTTTCTATATATAAAAAAAAAAAATTTAATATCCTGGGGGGGGGGGGGGAGAATTTCAACCAATTCAGCTATTATTTAAAAAAAAAATTATATTATGACTAAAATGTTGTGTTTACATATTTTTAGTGTCAGACCATTGCAACTCAAAAATAAGGGTGCAATATTTTTTTGCAAAACTTTTATATAACACTAGCCTCTGAGCACGCGTGTGAACTTCTATTTTTTGGGTAGGAGTTAATTTAGAGCATATATTATAATTTGGGATTACTACATTTTTCAGTCACAAAAAAATCTAGGGGTGTGATGAAAAATTATTTCTCCACACATGATACTCATCACACCCCTAGGTTTTTTTTGTGATTGGAAAATATAGTAATCCCAAATTATAATAAATGCTCTAAATTAACTCTTACCCAAAAAATAGAAGAGCATCTGAGCACGCGTGTGAGCGCATGCTCAGAGGCTAGTTGTTATTAATTGAGGTTGGACACTCCTCTTTGGACAAAACTTAATTACAGTACTTAGATATTGTTCTTTAAGTTCTCATTTTAAAATTTAATCATGTAACTATTTAACTAAAAATATATTTTCATCGCATGAGAAAAAAATTACATGGCTGAATTTTAAAAGTGTTGTACTAAGTTTGGTCCTCCTCCTTTATATCCTGCTTTCGTATTCAAGGATTGATTGAATTTGAAACCAAAATTCAAAATCAAAGTAGAGAAAGTTTTTTTCTTGTTTTTTTCCCTCGCTACAAATTTGAGGAGGAGCTCCAAAACGATTATGAGTGAGTGCTAAAACTGATTTAGCAATTACACTTCATTTAAGAGTTCATAAAGGAATGTGGTAGAATGAGAAATCATAAAAGAATGGAATGAAATCGAATGTATTCAAGGGAAGTGAATTGAATGAAATTAAGTAATCATGTTTGGATGTTTTAAAATAAAATAATGGAAGATGATAACATTGTTCGAGAGTAACATAGAAGGAAATGAATAATGTCATTTTATGACATTATTACTATTAGATTGAATATATAAGGACATTTTCGGAGTTCTAGAAAAAATTTCATTAAATCTAATTTTATTTATTCCAATTCCTTCAAACTTTTGAAAAAATAAAAATTTGAGATTTCGAGAGAATAGAAAGTAATTGGCATTTCCTTCTAGTCATTTCATTCCCTCCCGTTTAAACTTTCAAATGAGAGAATGAACTTTTCATTCTCTCCATTAAAACTCTTAAACAAAGAAAGTGAATAAATATTCTAATTTTTTTTCATTCTTTTTCATTCCATTCTTTTTCCTCATTTTAAACGAGTTGTCAAAGATTTTGATCCAAAATTGAGGCTCACGTGCTTGCATGTGAATTGTTATCAATTTTCTTTATCTTTTCTCAATGTATTGCTAATATTGTACTACATGCGTCAGTCTAAGTAGTAGAAAATAATGTTTTATTTAAATTATTAGTCACGTCAACATTTTTTATTAACTAATTAATAACAATAATCATTTTGACATAATATCAAATAATTATGAAAAAAAATTAACATATTTAAAAGTCCTGAGACCAAATTAACAAAGATCATAAAAAAAATTTGCTTAATCAAACATCATAAAAATTAAGGAACAAATAAGTAACTTGCCATATTCAATATTATCATGTATCATAATATTAATTTATTGCATGCCCCCGAAAAAGTATTTATTTTAATAGGTGGGTCGTCCTTTTGGACCAACTAACAAAACCAGAAAAGTGAACTCTTTTTGCCAAATGGCAAGATTAAGTCCTCTAAATAATATGGTGACACGTGGCCCCCACCAGGAAAAAGAATTATTAATCTAACAGACGCCTATACTAATGCCACATGGATACTATTTTCTACGTGGAAGAAGTAGGGTCACATATTGTTTTACTGTTTTGCCCTTTTAGCTTAGTACACAAGTTAGCTTTGTTTTACAAGAAAAACATTGACATGAGAGACATCTATGGGAGTGCCACGTGTTGAAAGAATGGTTCTAGGTGCCTCAATTTCCTGGGAGTTTCCTGTGTAGTAATTAGAGGATGTTGTTGTGGTGGTTGCTAACATGGTAGGCCATGGTCGGCTATGGTCGTTAAGCTGTAAATACATTTTCTAATGAGAAAACATTGCATCCGGAGCTGGCGTAAAACCGGTGTTTTACGCCAGCCAATAAAACATCGCCACGTGGAAATTCTATTAAAACCCACTCCAAACAGCCAAAGCTCACCCTATTCACCTCAGACAAAACAGAAAACAGAGAAAAGCAAACCCACTCCAAAAACTCTGCTTCCTTCATCACGCCGAACCTCCACCACTGCACGACGCCGAAGCAGAACGAAGAAAGAACACTAAGTTCACACTTAAAACCCCTCTCCAAACAGAACGAAGAAAGAAACCCAGCCCTCAGAAAAAAGCTCCTCACGCCTCACCTCTGCTTCCTTCACACCGAACCTCCATCATTGCCACACAGATTGCCGGAGCAGAACGATTTCGAAGAAGATAGAGTTCTCGCCGTCTCCTCTGGGTTGTGCCGTCCTTTGCTTGCCCGAACCTCCACCACACCACACACTGAATCATACCGCCACACAGGTCGTCGGAGCTGTGCGTGGAGCTTGTAAACATACCGGTGCTGCCGTGAGCTACGATCCAACGGTTTGTTTTTCATGATTTGCCCTTTTTCCCAATTTGGATTTCGAATTATTTTGATGGGTTTTTCTGGGTTTATGGGTTTTGATTAGATTCCTAAGTGTTAGGGTTAAATGAATCTGATTGTAGTTCTTGGAGGATTGTAGTTCTTATAACTTTTAATTTAGTTCCTAAGTGTTAGGGTTAAATGAATCTGATTGTTTTTTGAAACTTACTTTTTTTTATGCAAATCATTATATCTTGATGGTTTTTGATTAGATTCCTAAGTATTAAGATCGGTTTTTGCTTATTTTTTGTTATTTTCGTTTGTGTGTGTGTGTGTGTTTTTTTTTTTTTTTCCTGTATAGGTTACTTTTGATTCATAGTTAATTATTTATATCAACCTCTGAGTAATGCTTTTGGGAAGCATATTGATTGTAATTTCTGGACACTACACAATATCCGGCTAATGTTGCCTTATATACAGAGCTAGAGACTTCAAATTGTGTGAACTAGCTGAATAGGAACATCATAGGCTTCCATTGGGCACAATACCAACAAATATTGCTATTCTTTAAAATTTTGACGAGCTACACATTGTGCTCAAGCTAATTACCTAAGCAGTCTTGAGATTGACGCCAAAATTGTCTTGTTGACTTCATAGATTAATGACATTAACATTATAGTTTTGATTACGTGTTCTTATTATTTTTTTTTTTAATGGAGATTTAATTTTTTTCCATGTTTGGACCCAAAAGGTATCAGACTTCTATAAAACCTGTAATTGTAAAAATTAAAGCTAGATGTGAAAAACTAGAAGCCTAAAAGAGGTCTTTCTTCCTCTTTCCATGGTCATGTTACATTTGTGTGAGCAGATCTTCAATGATCAAGATGATTTCAATTCATTGTCAATTTTATTTTCAACTAGATAGACTTAGTCTTAAATTGCGGTAATCTTACATTTGCACACAGATCCTTAGATTCAGCATGTTTCAGTGATTGATGTAGCTTAAAAGAGAAGAAAAAAATGCTTGTAAAAAGTTGGTAGACGTTCATCAAAATCACATTGTAATAGTCAGATGTTCTTGTCTTGAAATTGATCAACCTTGCTTCATTTGAACTTTTTTTTTTATTTTTTATTTTTTACATTGGGCAGTATTTTGAATACCTTTCCCTGCCCCATCATTTATTATCTTCATTATGCAGGATGATACTTTCTGCAATGTCATCATCTTCTATTTTGTTAAAAGTGGGGATTGTATATGTATTGCATTTGTATGTGATTCTATCATATAAGAAGTGAAAATTTGTTTGTTGGTTTCCATTTATGAGTTATGGATTTCTTCATGAACATCTTGGTTGGTTTTATTTTGATATTTTTCCTAGCATTACCAAGTAGCACTAGCTCATGAACTTCTAGTTCCTCTATATTCTCTTCCTTTTCAACTTTATCCTCTTTTACAATCTCATAAACTAGTTTTTACATTTGAGAACATAACCTGCAAACAAAGATTGTAAAAGAGGATAAAGTTGAAAAGGAAGAGAATATAGAGGAACTAGAAGTTCATGAGCTAGAGTTACTTGGTAATGCTAGGATAAATATCAAAATAAAACCAACCAGGATGTTCACAGCAGAAATCCATAACTCATAAATGGCAACCAACAAACAAATTTTCACTTCTTATATGATAGAATCGCGTACAAATGCCATACATATACAATCCCCACTTTTAACAAAATAGAAGATGATGACATTGCAGAAAGTATCATCCTGCATAATGAAGATAATATATGATGGGGCAGGGAAAGGTATTCAAGATGCTGCCCAATGTAAAAAAAAAAAGTTCAAATGAAGCAAGGTTGATCGATTTCAAGACAAGAACATCTGACTATTGCAATGTGATTTTGATGATCGTCCGCCAACTTTTTTCAAGCATTTTTTTCTTCTCTTTTAAGCTACATCAATCACTGAAACATGCTGAATCTAAGGATCTGTGTGCAAATGTAAGATTACATCAATTTAAGACTAAGTCTATCTAGTTGAAAATAAAATTGACAATGAATTGAAATCATCTTGATCATTGAAGATCTGCTCACACAAATGTAACATGACCATGGAAAGAGGAAGAAAGACCTCTTTTAGGCTTCTAGTTTTTCACATCTAGCTTTAATTTTTACAATTACAGGTTTTATAGAAGTCTGATACCTATAATGTTAATGTCATTAATCTATGAAGTCAACAAGACAATTTTAGCGTCAATCTCAAGACTGCTTAGGTAATTAGCTTGAGCACAATGTGTAGCTCATCAAAATTTTAAAGAATAGCAATATTTGTTGGTATTGTGCCCAATGGAAGCCTATGATGTTCCTATTCAGCTAGTTCACACAATTTGAAGTCTCTAGCTCTGTATATAAGGCAACATTAACCGGATATTGTGTAGTGTCCAGAAATTACAATCAATATGCTTCCCAAATGCATTACTCAGAGGTTGATATAAATAATTAAATATGAATCAAAAGTAACCTATACAGGGGGGAAAAAAAACACAAACGAAAATAACAAAAAATAAGCAAAAACCGATCTTAATACTTAGGAATCTAATCAAAAACCATCAAGATATAATGATTTGAATAAAAAAAAAAAGTAAGTTTCAAAAAACAATCAGATTCATTTAACCCTAACACTAAGGAACTAAATTAAAAGTTATAAGAACTACAATCAGATTCATTTAACCCTAACACTTAGGAATCTAATCAAAACCCATAAACCCAGAAAAACCCATCAAAATAATTCGAAATCCAAATTGGGAAAAAGGGCAAATCATGAAAAACAAACCGTTGGATCGTAGCTCACGGCAACACCGGTATGTTTACAAGCTCCACGCACAGCTCCGACGACCTGTGTGGCGGTATGATTCAGTGTGTGGTGTGGTGGAGGTTCGGGCAAGCAAAGGACGGCACAACCCAGAGGAGACGGCGAGAACTCTATCTTCTTCGAAATCGTTCTGCTCCGGCAATCTGTGTGGCAATGATGGAGGTTCGGTGTGAAGGAAGCAGAGGTGAGGCGTGAGGAGCTTTTTTCTGAGGGCTGGGTTTCTTTCTTCGTTCTGTTTGGAGAGGGGTTTTAAGTGTGAACTTAGTGTTCTTTCTTCATTCTGCTCCGGCGTCGTGCAGTGGTGGAGGTTCGGCGTGATGAAGGAAGCAGAGTTTTTGGAGTGGGTTTGCTTTTCTCTGTTTTCTGTTTTGTCTGAGGTGAATAGGGTGAGCTTTGGCTGTTTGGAGTGGGTTTTAATAGAATTTCCACGTGGCGATGTTTTATTGGCTGGCGTAAAACACCGGTTTTACGCCAGCTCCGGATGCAATGTTTTCTCCGGTGTTTTACGCCAGCTCCGGATGCAATGTTTTCTCTTTTCTAATATGGGGTTTACATTTTTGTTAATGAAAGAAATCTAAGGAAGCTTCATAACGGTGAATTTCTATTTTTTATTTCATTATTTGTATCCATTAGAGTCACACCCATGTGTACAAGAGAAGACAATTAGAATTTTGGGAATTGTTACATGTTTGTTTAGATGAGATTTTTTTTTACGCTACGAAGTCAAAAATACCTTGTATTATACTAGTAATCTTAGTTTTAAGAATTGGGTATGAATGTGGCCTTCAAAAAAAAAAAAAAAAAAAAGGATATGAGTGACTATCATGAATTTTAATGAAAAATCAATGATTATGATAAAATTCCTCAACTCTTAAACAATGAGCCAGAATAGATGAAATCAAAATACTTGTTCAAATATGAAAATTTTGAATTCATTTTCAAAAAAAATCTTAAGCATTCACAATTTTCATTGTTTCCATCACTTCATATTAATGGTTAAGACCTAAATTTTATAACTAAGCTCATAATTAATGAAATTGATATAAACATAAGATTTTTTTTACTAGTGTTGACTATTGGAAAATTCTTAGTTGACTTTTGAAATTAGAGAAGGGTTCTTGAAATATTTAGTTTATTAGAAATTATACTATGAAATAGTTATAAATTAATGTTTAAAAAAAAAAAAAAAAAAAAAAAACAAGTGAGCAAGTGAAAGATGAATAGTCGATGGTGATTTTTAGATCAGTGTAATTTCAAGGGCAAACAAATATGAGGAACTCAAATGGGTGCTTAACTAATTGGTCAAATATTATCTATGTTGGATGACTCACTTCTCTACTTGAACTGTGTTCGTTAACATGCCCCTAAGGACTACCTTGTAAGGTTTTTATTTTTTATTTTTTATTTTTTAGGGGCTAGATTAAAAAAAAAATGTAGAATCATGGGAGTAAGTCACTTTCCACTATGATGAGTTAAATACTCCTAGTTAAGGACCATGAGGAAATGGTGAAAGGAACCCCCACTAGGGAGTAATAACAAGTCTTCAAAAGAAATTTTCATTGCTTATGGACTCGAACCTAGTATTTTCTTCAAGAAAAGCAAATATGAGATAAATTATACAGTCTTTTACTAAGATTTCAAATAGCTCTCGCAAAGAACATTATGTCTCATGATCTAGAAAAATTTGCTAAGATATATACTGAAACCCTCCATGGATGGGTGGATGAGATAAGAGAGAACTCAAATTTCCTAAAATTCTTCATTAGGGAACAACTATAAGATGAGTTTGCTACTTTCTTTCATAACAAAGCTAGAAATAATAGTGGGATAAGTGAATTATTTTATATCTATCGCTTGAGGGAAGTAGACAACATAAATTTTCATCATTTGGCTCGAGCACAAATCAAATGAATAATTCAGCCTCCTTTGGCTCTTTCACCATTTGGGCTCCCTTTCCTCCCTATATTATGCTCCTCCATCAGAGGCCTATTGTGCTTGCAATGTTTTTGACAAATCTTAAATATAAGTGAAATATGTTGTTTATTAGTGAGGTTCTATATGCTCAAAATGTAATTGCTTGGCTTGACTTAGCTAACTCTTTTCAAAGAAATGTTGTAAGACTAGTTATGCTCTATGATAGTAAATGTTGGATTTTTCAAAATTATTTTTTTAAGAAGATGTAAGTAATTTTAACATATGATGTCTACTCTATGTTGATTACTTTTTATCATCCGGCCAAAACACTAATTAGTTTTTTGTATAGGTTGGGTTCGAATCTTGGTTGCGTTTGGATTGCACTACTTTTCACTCAAAGTAAAGTTGCGTTTTCAGTTTTTTTTTTTTTTAGCAGCCGGACTTATTGACTTTTAGGAGACAAAAAACCCTGTGCGTGCACTGTTCATGCACTGTTCACTCAATATTTAATATTAAAAGTAGGTCCTACAATACTATTCACACATTTAAAAATTATTTTGCTACAGTGTTTTCAGCAACAATCAGTTTTTAGCAACTTTCAACAACAATAAGTGCTATCCAAACGGACCCCTTAGATATCTTATTCGACAACAAAAAATTTTCTAGTTAAGCTAATTAGAACTCACTAAATGACTATAGCATATTCATAAAATGATCAAGTTTAGTTGTTGAGAATGTTAAGAAATAAATGAGAATACATATAAAGAACAGATTCGAATGAAGAAATTTGCTTGAAGATATGGGTGTCACTTGTTAATGAAAAATGGGCCAAAATTGGAATCTAATTTCATTTTCCAAATAATATAGTTAGTAGGCACTACTTTCAAATTATATTTTTTACTAGCATCTCAAGTCTAAAAGACTCTATTTTGGGCTATAAATCGAGTCTTTGATGGTCGGTTTTCATGTTTTAATTGGATCTGAGTTCGCACTTTTTCCACATGGCATCCACCTGGAAATCGAGTCCCTAAAACTCGATTTATAAACCTTTACAAAACAAATATTTTTAAGCACACCGGCCTTTACACCTCTCATCTCATCAGAGAAGAAAGAGAGAGAAAAAAAAAATACACCTACAGCCGATCTCGCCGCCACAACAACTACCAGATAGCCACTGACCCAGTCTTCAAGCCGCCACTACTACCACCGTCGCCACCCAAATCCACCCCAAATGACGGAAACCCATGCCTAACGGCGATCTCCACATCCCACGCCCAACGCCCAACGGCGATCTCCATGCTCAACGGCGATCTCCACATCTCACGCCCAACGCCGATCACCACACCCAACGCTGATCTCCACCTCACACCTAAACACCGATCTCTGCGCCACACCCAAACACCGATCTCGCTTTCCTCTCCGTTCAATCGCACAGCCAACGACGATCTGGGTTCAATCGCACAACCAACGAAGATCTCAGTCAGGGTCTCTAGATTCTTTGGATTTGGCAAACAACCGGGTGAGGTGAGGTGAGCTCTCTGATCTGATCTGATTCAGTTTTGGGTCTCGATCTGGGTTCAGTTTTGGGTCTCTGATCTGATCTGATTCTTTCTCTCTTCAAGTTCATTGTGCTGGGATTGTTGTGTCTATGTGATTTCTTAAATTGTTTTTTGGGTATTTTTGGGAAGACATGAGACTTATAATTTTTTTGGTTTATAAATCAAGTCTTAGAGACTCGATTTCTATGTGTGCACCACATGGAAAAAACGCCATATCAAATGTGATCAGACCATAGAAACCGAGTATTTGAGACTCAATTTATAGGCCCTAAATCGAGTCTTTTAGACTCGATAATGCTAGTAAAAAATATAGTTTAAAAACGTGGCTTACTAATTATAATGTTTAAAAATCAGGGTTAATTTCTCATTTTGGCCTGAAAAATGAGGAGAGTCACTTGTGATTGTTTGGTCTTGATAATAAAGAGTGAATTTGATTCAAAAAAAAATTTTGAGATAGTTTCAACTAAAAAAAAAATGAATTTGATTCAAATTGGGGAAGCAAAATAAGAGTAAAGGAAGACCAAAAAAAAAAATTAACACTAATAGTAATGAAAATAGATATATCAATTATGGAAATAATAAAAAATATGACTTTAAATAAAATAAAGTGAAAGAAAAAAAATGCAGGTAGTTAATGCAAACTATTTTTTTTTTAGAAGAGCTCAAACTAATTTTAAACTGCTCATCAAAAAAAAAAAAAAAAACTAATTTCAAACTTAGAGAGAACTAAAAAAAGAAGAAGAAACCTGAACCTTTTATTTTTTATTTTTGAGAAGAAAGAAACGTGAACCTTATTACAAAATGATCTCATTTAATATGAAATCTTATCATAAATCAATTTTAAGTTTTTTAACTTAAAAATCACCGCATTGCTTTTGTATTGCAAGCTAAAATTGGAAATGTGATTGTAGGGGCTCGTTTTGTCGTAGATCTCCCATCAATAAATTTGTTTAGAGAGTGGGTCGTAGGGTTTGGCGCCAACAGGCTTGCCACCGGTTTGCCGGAAGTGTTCTTCCTTCTTGAGGGCCTTTCCCTGTTCTTTTTGGCTTGGGGGTTGCTCCTCGGATGGCCGAGGAGCCCCCTACTCTGAAGGGCTCCTTGCATTTATATACCCTCTTTGGCCAATCCTAGCCTTCCAACTGTCAGTCATCTAGACCACTGCTTAAGGACTTGTCCCATCAGCCACGTTTCCCACCGTACTGTGGATCGCGGCACCCAAGGTTCCGCCGTCCAGGAGTCCTCTCAGCACTGAGATTGCCAGGGGAGTTAGGTAGATGCATTAAGTGTGGATGTGACCGCCTGCACTGGGCTCGTCCCCCAACTGGGATCAGGATAGGTGTGCCGAGGACAGTGTTGTCCTCGGCGCGGCCCAGAGGGCCAAAAAGTCCCTAGACAGCTGCTTGGGACAGCCATTGATCCTCGGCATGGGCCTTGGGCCAGCCTAGAGATGGGCCGAGGCTTCCAGGCTTACGGGCCCCACAATAGCCCCTCAAAATCCTGCTGCACGTTCCTTTGAACGGGGAGGAGGGTTTTGATACCCACGGCCCTCATTCCCCCCAGGGCCCTCCGCTGGTTGGTTTTTCCCAAAAATAGTCAGCTCGGCGCTTCAATCCTTCGGCGAGCAGTTATAGAAGATCCTGTTGTTGCTTTGAGGATAGTGGCAAGCTCCCCGTAGGCTTGGGTCCGAGGACCATGCAAGACCTAGGCACAGGTGCTGCCTTCATAAGTAGTGGCTAGCTCTCCGTAGGCTTGGGTCCGAGGACCATGCAAGACCTAGGCGCAGGTGCTGCCTTCATAAGTAGTGGCTAGCTCTCCGTAGGCTTGGGTCCGAGGACCATGCAAGACCTAGGCACAGGTGCTGCCTTCATAAGTAGTGGCTAGCTCTCCGTAGGCTTGGATCCGAGGACCATTGAAGACCTAGGCACAGGTGCTGCCTTCATAAGTAGTGGCTAGCTCTCCGTAGGCTTGGGTCCGAGGACCATGCAAGACCTAGGCACAGGTGCTGCCTTCATAAGTAGTGGCTAGCTCTCCGTAGGCTTGGGTCCGAGGACCATGCAAGACCTAGGCACAGGTGCTGCCTTCATAAGTAGTGGCTAGCTCTCCGTAGGCTTGGGTCCGAGGACCATGCAAGACCTAGGCACAGGTGCTGCCTTCATAAGTAGTGGCTAGCTCTCCGTAGGCTTGGGTCCGAGGACCATGCAAGACCTAGGCACAGGTGCTGCCTTCATAAGTAGTGGCTAGCTCTCCGTAGGCTTGGGTCCGAGGACCATGCAAGGCCTAGGCACAGGTGCTGCCTTCATAAGTAGTGGCTAGCTCTCCGTAGGCTTGGGTCCGTAGACCATGCAAGACCTAGGCACAGGTGCTGCCTTCAAGATGAGTGGCTAGTTTCCCCATAGGCCTGAGTCCGAGGACCATGCAGAGCCTTGGTTCTGTCTAACACTTGGTCTTCTGAAGTAATTAGTTTCCCCATAGGCCTGGGTCCGAGGACCATGCAGAGCCTTGGTTCTGTCTAACACTTGGTCTTCTGAAGTAATTAGTTTCCCCATAGGCCTGAGTCCGAGGACCATGCAGAGCCTTGGTTCTGTCTAACACTTGGTCTTCTGAAGTAATTAGTTTCCCCATAGGCCTGGGTCCGAGGACCATGCAGAGCCTTGGTTCTGTCTAATACTTGGGAAGCGTCTCTTGGCCGTTCGTATTCTCGCCTGACGCTTCGGTGCGCGAGACGCGTCTTCATTAATGGTCTCGTAAATCAACAGAAGTACAACGGTCTGCGGCCCCCTTGGAATTTGGTGGCCTCATTATGAGCCGCCTCGGTAACTCACTTTTCGAGTTCTGCGTGAATTAATTCTCACCAACCCTCCTCTCCTATATAAGGTTTTCTGGGGGGATGGTTTCTTCATACCCCATGAGCTTCCCAACTCGAACAGAAAGAAAGCCATCTTTCCACTCCCCATGCCCCTTTAATAACTCCGTTGGAATTGTGACCGGAGTTAGGAGATATGGAGTTAAGGGCTGCCGTGGCCGCAGCCCCCACTGGGTTTCTGGTGCGGCAGAGCCTCGGCGTAACACCGGCAGTGTTGCACGCGGCGGCCAGGTGGGACGTTGTTGATGTACCTAACGTCTCTCCCCGGAGCGCACCTTCGGTGGAGAAGAAACGCGAACTTGTGTCATGTCTGGCGCCCGAGTGTTGCCGTCTCCAACGGCTGGCGCTCGGGGGGATTGGAGAGCATCAAGGGAACATCACGGGGGAGGACGTTCCGGTGCCCTTGCATCTGCTCCTCACTTTGTTCAAGCTTCCGCCCTGAAGTGAGCCAGCCTCAGCCCCCCTTCCCCGCTTTTATTGTCAAGCTCCCCCGTTCTGCTGATGCCAATAAAAGCGCGGGTTGACGCTCCCCCCCCCTCTAGCTAGTTGTAGAATCGGACCGCCTGAGCCTCCGATTGTAGGATTAGCTTGTAATAAAGCTTGTAAAACAAGCCTGCCTGAGCCTCTGATTGTATTTGTAACTCTTTTCTATGAAATAATAAAGAATTCTTCTTTTCGTTCGCTGTTGAGTCTTTTTTCTTTTTTTTTTTCTTTTTTTTTTTTTTTTTTTTTTTTTGCTGCAGAATTTCTTCTTTCTTCTTCTTTCTTTTTGCACCGCCACCTTTTTGCGTAGCACTTGCTTCGAGACGACCGCCGGTTGCGCCGGTCGGCGCACTAACCCTTCCCACAGACGGCGCCAATTGTAGGGGCTCATTTTGTCGTAGATCCCCCAGCAATAAATTTGTTTAGAGAGTGGGTCGTAGGGTTCGGCGCCAACGGGCTTGCCACCGGTTTGCCGGAAGTGTTCTTTTCTTCTTGAGGGCTTTTCCTCGTTCTTTTTGTCTTGGGGGTTGCTCCTCGGATGGCCGAGGAGCCCCTTACTCTGAAGGGCTCCTTGCATTTATATACCCTCTTTGGCCAATCCTAGCCTTCCAACTGTCAGTCATCTAGACCACTGCTTAAGGACTTGTCCCATCAGCCACGTTTCCCACCGTACTGTGGATCGCGGCACCCAAGGTTCCGCCGTCTAGGAGTCCTCTCAGCACTGAGATTGCCAGGGGAGTTAGGTAGATGCATTAAGTGTGGATGTGACCGCCTGTACTGGGCTTGTCCCCCAACTGGGATCAGGATAGGTGTGCCGAGGACAGTGTTGTCCTCGGCGTGGCCCAGAGGGCCAAAAAGTCCCTAGACAGCTTCTTGGGACAGCCATTGATCCTCGGCATGGGCCTTGGGCCAGCCTAGAGATGGGCCGAGGCTTCCAGGCCTACGGGCCCCACAATGATTATCTTATAGATTATCCGTCATTTATTTTTGTCACAAATTATGTATATATGTAATCTCTGATTTCGCCAAATACATTAACTATTGGGTTTCTATATATATATATAGGGTGCGAAAACCCTTGAAATTTATGTAACAACCAAACAGAAATAGACCACGATATTTTTTTTTTTTTTTTTTTTTTTTAGTAATTATTTAAAAAAAGATCAATTAGTGTTTTTTTTTTTTTTTTTTTGGGTGATAAAATTAGGATCTGTTTAGTAACATTGTTTGAACAACAGTTTTTGTTGTTTAAACAATACAATACGTATTTCCACAATACTTTTTCACTCACATGTATTTCTACAATACTTAAACAACATTACTAATTGTGAGGCTGTCTAATTCAATCTTGAATTGTAACTCTTTGTAATTGTGGGTTTAGATGTTTGGGAGCCAAATTGTGAAGCCCAAAAGTGATTTGGTAAAGCCATTTCGCAATCCAACGATCTCTTCATGATCCTACAAACTGTGATCTCATTCCTTTACTTTTAATAGTTTGAATGACTTCATTATATTGATCTATTCAAATAAATGAAACATCTTCAAACCACCAGGATCAAGTTTGTCTTCAAGTTTTGAGTTCACAGCATAATTTGCTAAAAAATTTAAGTCTTGTACAGAATCATCACCAAAACTAAGTTCTTTTGGATTTATGCAGGTCCTCTAGGCAATTGCTTTTGAGCCTCCTTCCATGAATTGTAACTTTGTAAAATTTAAGTTCGTCTTCAAGTTTTGAGTTCACAGCATTATTTGTTAAAAAATTCAAGTCATGTACATAATCATCACCAAAACTAAGTTATTTTGGATTTATAAAGGCCTCCCAGGCAATTGCTTTTGAGCATCTTTCCATGAGTTGTAACTCTGTAAAAATTAAGAAGTTATGAAAGGTCTTAGCTTTGGACATTAGATTTACTTGTTCAAGATTGTCACTCATTTGGGAGGAATGAGCACCACAATATAATGGAGTAGGATTGGAATTAAATCAACCTTCCATCTGTAACAAAATTTGACTACTAATTCTGAAGTTTTTAGTCCATGGTCCACCAGAAAAATTGTCTAGTTAAATAATGTGGATAGTTACTAACGTCTCTTTCGCCAGCTTGGGTAACAACGCAGCTAGTGAGATTCAATTGAATATCTTAATTATTAGTTGACAAGAATTTGTAGCTAGCCTAAATTTAATTGGGATTAAGGCTTAGTTGAGTTTATTTAAATATTAGGTAAATGCTTTTTTTTTTTTTTTTTTTTTGAGAATGACGTAAAAGCAATTAACATGTAATAGTTAAGGTTTTTAAAAATTTTACTTTGGGATACAAACAATATAACATGGCTTTCAACGCAACAACAAAGGGGAATGAATTCATTCATCTACCATTTTTGTTTTTCTTTGACTGAATATAGGACACCATACGGTAGCAAACTATCTACATGAGTCAATAGTTGTAATGAAGATTCTAAGGGCTTAAAGTCAATTATACGTTTGTTACAAATTTTTTTATTATTATTCTTCATACTTTATTAAGAAAAGAGTAATTGGGGGCACCTTTTGCTTATAGGAATAAATGGGACTCTTTGCCATAAAAAGATCATGTGTGTGTAACCATAACCACAAGTACATCATTGACATTCCATATAAATGTATGCATAGAGATTAGGATATCTGAAAGAGAGGTGGGGAAGGGTTTTATTTTTACCAGTCCTGGTTTCATCTTGTTGGAAAAATGACATATATCTGTTATGCTTCCCACCAGATATTGACCCACAAATGAAATTTATTCTATCAAGATTCTTGACTTTTCCTTCCCCTTGTCAGCATGTAAAACTAAAATGTCATTCTTTGTCTAAAGCTTCACTTCTTGTATATTTCTTGTTGCTCACACAACCCAGCACATACATAATTACACATATAACCAGATTGACAGGATTTATTCTTTATAAATAAGATTAGGCATGTGATAGACATAGGCACTGTGCTGGCCTTCTCACTCAGATTATGTATTGTGTAATAATTGGATTGAAGTGGTTATGTAATTAAGAAGGTTTGCTTCCTTTTTCCATCTCCTTGAATTTAAAATATAGGTGAAAAGTGTTACATTGCAAACATATTTAGAACAGTCCCAAAAAAATCCCACATTGCAACCTTCAAAAGAGTAGTTCTAACCAGTACAGCAAGATGCGACTCCGTACTTGTCATTAGCAAACATGAACTTCATTAAGCCAAAGGCCGTCTAAATTCTAGCTGTCAAACAACCACCACCTAAATAAACAGAATATTTCAATTCTCCATGAAATTGCTCATTAACTTTGTGAGACCCCCTTAGAGAACCCAAGGATCATCTCTCTCATGCTCAAATGTCATATCTCAATTTCCATAGCCAATGATACATAAACATCTCAGGGTGTCAATCTCAACACAAATTAGCATGCACCATCTTCTAATGCGATATTAAGTAGAAAAGGCAACATCCATATGATCTCAACCTAATTAAGGTATTAATGTAGAAAATGGTTACCAACAAAACACTTCCATCAAACCGTCTTTTATTTTACTTTGACATCCTAAGGAAAAAAGCTACCACCCACCACCAAAGAGTCCAAAGGAAGACATTTCCTCAGAAACCTTGTGTAAAATTAAAACGCAAGACCAAATTTGATACCACTCCTTGCAAATTGAATGGCCCACATCATAATAGTCTGCAAACTATTTCACAAAGGGAGGAAAAAGGGTTCCAATATAAATAAGTATAGCATCTTATAACATGTGTATGTGATTATGACATGATCTAAATACCAAGTCATTAAAGAATGCACTAAAATGAGAAGCTCTTCAACTCACCTCAATTACAAACTTTGAGTAACACACGAAAAAAATATTGTAGTTTAGAAATTTAAGGAAATGTGATCACTATTTTAATTTTAAATGAAGGTCTAAAGGTTGGGAGTGAAAAAAAAGTGCATAGCAAAGTGTGCAAATAACATTCTTTTCCTAACATTAGTGAATAGCATAAAATTTCAAGTATCATATGTGTCAAAGAACCAGTATCAGTTTTAAAAGTTCTTACTAACAATGTAAATATATACACACTTCATTCAATTTGACAGCTGTACTAAATACCAAACCACTCAATACTAGTAAGCTCATCATCTTCATTTTGGATGCCCCACAAACCCACCTAAGTAGACTCTAATCAAGTTCACCTCCATTATCTTCAAAATGATTCTTCATTTTCTCCATCATCTTCAAAATGATTCTTCATTTTCTGGCCTTCGCTGTTAGTATTTACAAAGTTGAGTTGAGAAGAATGGGTGACATGGTGGGGATGCTTGTGACGTACAATTTTATAAGTCATAAGCTTTAATTGTGCCAACTAAGCACACCGTTCGCCAATTAGGCATTTTCCATTAGTAATTTAATGGTAAGGACCAATTTGACTAAACATTAAAAATAACTGGGACCGAATTAACTGCTATTAAAATATAAGAACCAAATTGACTATAACCTTAAAACGTAAGGACCAAAATGGTATTTTCGCCAAACAATTTCGCACAAGTTGTCATATCCCAAAGTTGCAAGCAACATTTACCAACACAAGTAAAATAATAAGGTACAAAGATGAAAATTGTAACCTTGTCCAAAGAAATGGAAAGAGAGAGCAATTAGTAATGAAGATAACAATTATTTATATTAAGATAGCTTACACAAAAGCTTTTGAGGAGATTCCTCAAATTTTGTATTTCCGCAATCATCAAACAAGTTTTCTGCTAAAGTTTCATTGTCCATGTTGTCTTGTTGTTCTAATATACCTTTTAGATTATTATGTTACCTACCAAGCAATCAACTAAGCAACCATTGTCATCCATTTTCTACTACTTCATTTACTAGTAGAATGGTTACCTGTAGTTTCAAGTTTCCTAGCGCTTTGGACATTCCATCTACAAGGATATTATAGATTAAAATATTGAGATCCAACTTAATATTTTCACCATGTACATTGGAACACAAGCCTGCAATATTTGGAATAAATATACGACACAAGACTAATTTTCTCATTAATTCTTTGTCTTACAATATCCATTGATGAACACATCATGAAACTTGAAAAATAAGAGATGAACACTTTTATAGATCAAACTAAATATTTTTATTACAATTTTACAAAAAATTATCATCAACTAGCATCATAATTTCTTCTATGTAGATCCATCCATTCTCATTCTCATTCTTCTTTTTGACAGCTTGCTTCAAATTTTCTTGGCTTCCAAATCTTTTTCAAGGAAAGACATAATCCAATAGTTGTTTTTCTTGGCTTCCAAATCCTTTTCTTGGATTCCAAATCCAAGTTTTTTTAACTTTTTGAATATGTCCTTACATAAACTGTCAATGATAATGTTGTATACCAAAGCATAACATTAACAGTTTATCATCTTCCACCTTCCTAAGCAACCAAAACTTAGAATAATAGGCGGACATGATTTTTACTAACAGAAAAAGCGACAACTAATCCATTTCAAATGGCAGAAGCAATTAATCAACACATTTGAAAGAGACAAGTTGAAGACAACATTTAAGATTCAAATCCTTATACAAAGTAATCACGGTCGAATAATTTATTGCTGCAATTGCAAAGTATAAACTAATGAAATCTATAATTGCAGCCAAAAGGTTCAGATGAAGCAGTTTATCAAACGGATCCAAACCATGATCAAAGTCTCTGTATCGAATTCTCACATAATTCATGAACTGATCTGGGTTTTCGAAATTATAACTACTAGCAATAGCAAAAGTTGCACAAGTAGTACTAACAGAACAAGTAGGAACATGAAATGAAACCCTTACACAAAAAGGGAGAGAACAAGTTGGAACATACACAGATCTAGTGGGTAAAGATGCACACGCATTTCTCCCCATCACAGGCTGCCGCCGCTTCCTTTCTCTCCACAAAAATTATAAAACGCTTTAACCTAAAATGCTGCTTATATAATGGAATATGGACTCATTTTCTTTCATGGGCTCAAAAACAGGCCCAAGCTATTAAGCAAACTTGGAAACGTAAGTCAATGTGTGTGTCCCTACCGCACCGCACGGGACACACACATTGGGTGTCAAAAAGCTGCGAAGGGGTGTGTACACACTTTGGGCGTAATATGTTTGATTTTGTGTCTAAGGCTGTGTTTGTTTCGTGTAAAATATTCTCCAGAAAATATGTATTTTCCGGAAATGCTATTTTCCGGAAAAGGAAAATATTTTTAAGTGTTTGGTTGAATTATGAAAATTGTGGTGGAAAATATTTTCATGTGTTTGGATGTATTCTAAAATGCTATTTTCCGGAAAATTTTTCACATTATTACAAAAAATTTCAATATCACATCCAATTCAACAACAATTTCCGGCAGCAAATTCCGGCAACAACACAACAACAACACAACAACAACAACAACAACAACACAACAACAACAACAATACTCAGTTCATCCAAAAAAAAAACAACAACAATCAAATTAAAAAAAAAAAAAAAAACGGAGAGATCGAGGAAGAGAGAGTGTGGAGGCGATGGGTCTGGGTCGGCGACGAGGTCGAGGTTCGTGGGTTGCTCTGGTTGCTCTGGGTCGTGTGATTGCTCCGGGCTTGCGATTGCTCTGGGTCGTGCGATTGCTCTGGGTTGCGATGGGTTGCGCTGGGTCGAAGGTCGTGCGATTGCTCTGGGTTCGTGGGTTGCGCTGGTCGCCGGCGGTTGCTAGTGCGAAGGTCTGGTCTGGGTCGCTGGTCTGGGTGGTCGTGCGATTGCTCCGGGCTTGCGATTGCTCTGGGTCGTGCGATTGCGATGGGTTGCGATGGGTTGCGCTGGGTCGAAGGTCGTGCGATTGCTCTGGGTTCGTGGGTTGCGCTGGTCGCCGGCGGTTGCTCGTGCGAAGGTCTGGTCTGGGTCGCTGGTCTGGGTCGCTGGTCTGGGTCTTTCTTCGTGCTCTCTCCCTCTGTTTTCCGGAAAATAACATTTGAAGTGAAAATAGAAGGTGAAATGAATTTCACCCGTGGGAGCGTTATTTTCCGGTCAAAGCTGAAATGATTTTCAATTGACCGAATTTTCCAAATCAGCCAAACACCCAAGTTTTACGGAAATGGTTTTCCGGAAGCACTTTGAAGTCAAAACAAACACAGCCTAAGTAGCAAGTAAAGCTTTTTGGATTTTAAATGAAAATTGGATTTGGGCCTGATTGTTTAAGAGGCATGAGCGTGGCCCAGGTGGAGATGAGTAATTTTATGGTTGTGTCAAAAAAACTATCATGAAAGATGTTGAAATCTTCTCTTGTAAAGATATATAGGCAACACAATCTGTAACTTCCTCTAGTTAAAAATATTATTATTATGATTTTTTTTTTTTAAATTAGTCTATATCTCTAAAGTTTTAAGTTTAACACTGCCTTCCACTTTGACCTTCAGCTCATCTCCGGTGAAACTGAGCTGTTTGTGCCATTTTCTGTGCTTTATCAACCCCAAATTTGAAATTGCAGTCCCAAAACAGACGGAGTTATTCTTGGACGTGAGGGCAGTAGCCCCCAGATTTTTTTTTTTTTTTTTTTTAATTTAGTATATATATAATATATCATTTTTAGCCATTTGTTTCAATAAAATTACATGCCCCCTTAACAATATTATTGATATTTTTAAAAACTAAAAAAAACTAGTCCAGTATCAAAAATTAAGTCCAAACAACACCTCAAAACAAACGCAATCAGTTATAATAAAAAATAAAAAATAAAATAAAAATAAAAAAATAAAAGCCGATTCTAACTAGAGATGTAACTAGTCAAGGAAAACACCCAACGGCAAGGCACGCGTAAAAAAAAAAAAAAAAAAAAAAGGGATTTTTAAGCCATTCAAAAAAAATAAAAATAAAAATAAAACCTAACTTAAAGCAGAACGCAGACTGAGGAGTTGGGAGCAGCAGAAGCAGAGGCAGACTAGCACAGTAGCACACCACGCCTGACGCCACCAGCCACCACCAGTCCACACCGCCCTGCCCCTGTCAAAACAAGCCTGGTAATTCATATCCAATCTCTTTTATTTTTTTGGATGAGAATACAGTATCCTCCCTCAGTCCCTCTCATATCTGAATCTCTAATTGTTTGATTAAATTGTGAAGAGAATTTGAAGAGAGTCAGAGACTAAAGAGAAAGAGTGAAAGAAAGAACCAGAGACAAAGAGGTAAACTTGCACTATGACTCTAGCCTCATCTTTCTCTATTTAATCAATGACAAAATTTATATTTTTTTATATATAAAAAGCTGTCCAGTGACTCCAGTCCACTGAGTCCAGCAGTCCTCTCTTCTCTTTGTTTAATGAAAAGCATAAACAAACAAAACACGCAAGTGACGCAACAGTACAACACTACCAACAGTGCAACACGTCTCAACACCTGTATATTGCATTTATGCTTTTGATGTAGTTTTGTGGCAGTGGTTTGGTGTCTTTTAAAAAATTAAAAAATGTTTTTATAGGTAAGTAATTAAAGAGATTATAGGTCATTGACTATATAATGATGTGATAATTTTAAATTATATTTTATTTATATATTATGAAAAAATTAATTATTATATTTAATTTTTTTAAAAGAAAAGTTTCAAATGATTTAGAAATTAATACTAGTGGTGTAATATTGTCAATCATTAATGTTGAGAAAAATTTTGATGTCCCGATTGAGGAAAATCTTAACGTTTCAATTAGGAAAAATCTAAATGAACCATTTGAGAAAAATCTTGACGTTCAAATTGAGGAAAATCTCAACATCCTTATTGAGGAAAATTCTCAAACAAAATTTTAAAAGGTTGATATGAGTTTGTTGCAATTATAACTTGATTCCGAATGGCATAAGCAAATATATACTTATTACCTTAACCAATAAGATGAGATTTGGCGACGTTACATTAAGTTGGGTCCATACCAATCTCGTTTTAAAAAAAAAAAAATTAATCTAAAAATGGTCAAAACTTTCAAGATTCTTAGTATGAAGATGATTGCTTTAAGTCGTAACTTGAATATTTTCATAAAGAAGATGCTGCTTTTTTGTTTATACTTTTGTCCTCCTAACTCCAAATTCCGACCCTGTCCCTGCAAAACACACTAAATCTAAAAATCCACATACAATTAGATGAAAAGCACAAACCTTTTATTTATCTTCCTTATCTTCGTTTTCCTTGTTCTTCCTCTTTTGCATCTTCCTTCTTCTGTTGCTAGTCACTAGTACCCAAAAGCCAAGATTTTTTTCTTTTTCTATGAGTTGTCTACCACTACGGTCTATGCATTGATAGACACCACCCTTTCCCATGTGAAAAGCTGGACATGTGGCCACGTCTCCGCCTTTCATTTTGGTTTGTAATTTTTTAAAAACTTTTTTTTTTTAATTTGAATGGCACATCATAACAACATATTACGGACCCATCAATTCCCACAAATTTGTAATTTCGTATATTTTAATTTATTTATTGCTTTTGTACTTTCAATATAATTGTAGATTAAAAAATGCTTAAACCATTAAATATGACGATGAAAAGAAAATCAGTAGATTGGATGTTTTGGACTTCAATGGACTAGTGATCACTTAAAAGATCTGAAATGAAAGAAACACAAGATCAAAGGTGACTGGGATAAACTAGCCAAAAATCATCCGATGCTTAAGTTAGTTTTTCTTTTTAGAACTCAAGAATCCCAACTTTAGAAATAGTGGAAACTTACCTTCATTTGGTGTGGATGTCCTTATATAGTGAGTTTTGGAGTAGTTATTTGTTTAATAACTTCCTCAAAGTGTGTGGAAGTTGGAAGGTTCAGACTTAACTTCCACAATTATTATAAAAGTTAAAATGTTCAATCTTATCTTCTACAATTGTCATTGAAAGTTAAGTATTTAGTGGAAAGTTATAGCGATGAACAAGAATTTGCTCATACTTCAAAATAGTAGAACGTTGTTTGAATTACAAGCTTTTGTACATAAATCAATTTCTAAAAAATTTCTAAGTGTTGAGGGGTCTTCCAGGTGTATTCTTAATGGATGACCTTCATGCCCATGGACAACCTTCTTATGTTAGGCTAACATTTCTGGCTTTGGACGACTCTTATGAACGAATTGGAGATGGTTCAATTTTTAGTTCACTATCAATATATATTTATAATGAGTGTATAATGTTGTAAACATTTATTTAATCTATAATGTAAATCTTACCTTGATAGTATATTGTAAATAAATAAGTTTTCTTTTATTATTATTATTATTTTGTTTAACAATTGATAATATTGTGTTGATTTTTTAACACTATAATAGAAGTTGTGATATGAAAAATACATTTGAAAGATGGTCTTTATATTTATTTGGTTTATTTTAGACAAATTTAATATTTATACTAATTTAATATATTAATTTATATTTTAAATAATTATTAAATTAATTATGACGTCATCACGGTTCGACCTTGGTTGAACCTCGGTCCGATCTCAAAAACCTTAAACCTCTTCCCTTTATGGTTCGATGAACAATCCGAGTATAAAAACCATGCTAAAAGTTAAGAATAAATAATAAGAATACTTTAACAACAAAAGTTCCAACCATGTCTTTAATTCTTCCCCCAAGAAAGGATGTAGCAATCTTTTAACTATTCGCAAGGCTCTCTACACTAATTGGAAGGAAGGATATAGAAAAGTCATCTTACTTGTTAGTTCTGGAAAACTTAGCGGAAGAGGTGGAAACTACAAATACAAACAACAAGGAAGTAGAGATTTTCCCAAAAGACCTCCAAATCCAAAAGAGAATGTTTCAAAGTCTACAAATCAAAGTTGCTCTTGAACCTATATTCCAAGAAGCCCAGCAATTGGCGAAGATGGCAACCCAGTCCTTTGTGCACACTCTTTGGCACTAATTTTTCATTGTTACCCAAAAAAAAAAAAATCTTCCCCCAATTCTTGAGACTAATTTTGTTTTTTTTTTTTTTTTTTTGTTTTTGTTTCGCTTATGTCAATTCTTACCATTTATTAAAAAGTATCAAACCCAAGTCTAAGTTTTCCTTTATTCTATATATCAAGAAGGGAGTGCATCTAAGTTTGCTTTCATATTTGATATGGTTAGTTCTTTATTATGCAACTTTTTACTTAAGTCAGGTCAATTACTACTACTCAAAACAAAGTCAATTAATCCAACAAAACTTCCAACAATAAATTTAGTAGTGACTATAGTTTGAGGATACAAAAATGAAAGAGCACAGACTTTTAGAATAATAACTTTCAATTTTATCATTTCAAGTTGATGATGCAAAGAAAATAGGTAGGCTGAATGCTCTGAGCTTCAATGAACTAGTGATTGTTTGGGAGGCCTGAAAAGAAAAAGACACAAGATCAAAGATGAGTGGGAGGAACCGACCAAGAACCCTTCAATGCTTGAGTTAGTTTTTTCTTTGGGAAGTTAGAATTCCAACTTTGAGAGTAGTGAGAACTTATTTCCATTTAATGTGGATAAGTGCTTATATAGTGTGCTTTGGAGTGGTTACTTGTCTCATAACTTCCCCAATATTTGAGGAAATTAGAAGATTCAGACTTAACTCCCACAACCGCTATAGGAGTTAGAATGTCCAATCTTATCTTCTACAACTGTCATTGGAAGTTAAGTACTTAGCAAAAAGTTATAGTGATGAATCAGGATCTTGCTTATGTTTCAAAATAGTAATACGTGGTTCGATTCACTAGCTTTTGTAGGTAAATCATTCTGGAAATTTCCTAAGTGTCGGAGGTCGTCCAGGCGCTTTCCTGATGGACGACCCTCATGCCCATTGACGACCATCCTACAAGGGATAACCATTTCTATCTTCTTGACCTGGACGACTCTCATGGATGAATTGAAGTTGATTCAATTTTCAGTTTACCATCACAAGTAAATTTAGCAATAATTGTATTTATATATTCTTAATTGAATAAAGGATAGCCTGTGTCTCTTTTTGTCTTTCGATCAGTCTCTTTGTCTCTTCTTTTTTTTTTTTTTGAATGCTCAATCTATTGCTCTTTTAATCTTTATGTTTGTTAATATTTTGTCAAAATTTTTGTAACTTAGTGGTATTATTAAATGTTATTCATGAAGAGAACTTAGGTTTAAATCCTCTCTTCCCCATGTGTGATAAATAGGAAAATAAAAAGATTTAATAATGTTTGCAAACAATAGTTATTACTATTAATATGAAACAAACGATTATTTGATAACCAAGAGCTTTGTAGCTCAACTAGTTGGCCCCTTTAGTATGTTCATGACATTTAGGGTTCAAATTCCCCTTCTCCCATTGTAACTTTTGAAGTTTAGGTTCAAATTAAACCATGGATAACTTTTACAAAAGTTATATTACTCAGTACCTTTTTTTTCCATGATAATAGTTTGCTAAACCCATAGTTGGAATAAATTTCTTTTCTACAACTATCATACTTACCAAATATTAAGGCGGTCTATTATTCTTTTTGAATATCAAGGTGTTAGGCTTTAAAAACTCACCAATCCATAAAGAACTCTTATGTTTTTTTTTTTTTTTTTTTTTTTTGGTATTTTGAAAATACTAAACAGCTAACCTTATAGATTTAACGGTAAATGGAAACTTATTATTTTGAAATCTTGCATTTAATTAACTTATAAATTGATATTAAATAAAAGCATGCATTCAAGAATATAGTAACATAAACCAAACTATTTAGTGGTAATATCTCACAAAAATATAGTATTAATCCAAGTGCAATAAAAATTTACTACATTTAATATCTATATGAAAAATTTTAGGCGAAAATGCACTTTTGGTCCCTACATTTTGGACCGATTATCAATTTGGTCCCTAAATTGATTTCACTCCTAGGTCAGTCCCTGATTTCAGAAAATCGTTTTTATTTTGGTCCCTGCCGTCACCCCAGTAACAGAAAATGTATACGTAGCAAACGAAATGCACTGTTTGCTGACTAGATGCTGATGTGGCTAATAAAATAATAATAAAAATTATATTTAGCATTTTTTAAATGCCACGTCAGTATTTAAATTAATAAAAAAAACCAACTCAGAAACTTTTTTTAAAAAAAGTAAATTAAATTTTAAAAAAAATCTTAAATCTAATTTAAACTAAAATCATTTCTTAAAAAATCAGAAATCATTTTATCTTTTTAATTTTTTTTAATTTTGTTTTTATTTTTCTTTAACTTCATCAACTTTAAAAAAAATCCCTACACTGAAAGACTCTAATCTCAAATTCTCTCACTCTCTTCACGCTCAATGGATGAATCTCTCACTCTCCACTGTCCATGGCCGGAGCTCACTCGCCCTTCATCTTGAGGTAGAAGACCTTGGAGTCGCCGGTGGCGGCGGAGGGGATGAGTCTGGTGTCAAGGAGCTTGAGGATTCCGTCATGGACACGTGGTCCTCGTTGCCGCGGCTCTCCTCCTTCTGCCCGATCGAGGAGATGATGTGCCACGATGCTCGCCTTGCGCCGATCTTGTTCTTGTACGCCACAGAGAGAAGGTTTCGCTCCTCGACGGTGAGCTCCTCGATCTCCACTGCCGCCGAGACCTTCTCCATGAACTCCGCCATCTCCTCGTACCGCTGGGCTTGCTCGGAAAGCTTCGCCATCTACACGTTCTCTTCGCTAGCCGAGGGTGTCACCGCCATTGTTTTTGATTGGTGGTCTGATCTGTTCATGTGGGTTTCGGATTGCAGGATCGGTGGCTTGAAGTGGCTTGATCGGTGGGTTTCTGATCTGTTCACTTGTTGCTGGGTTTGTCTTTTTTCATGTGGATTTGATGATTTTTCTGGGTTTATGGGTTTGATTTGTTGGAGGTTTCGGTGGAGGATAGGGATTTTGTATGTATTTTAAGCATCAATTTATTAAATGTGAGTTATTTTAGTGTTTGGTTTGAAAGAAAATCTTGATTTTCTGGGGGAAATGTTGATGATTGTTTAAGGAAAATTTATGAGGTTGGCTGGGTTTGTTGTTATTGTGAGCCGAATTGGCTGGGTTCGCGTGTGATTGTTTCATAAGAAAATTTATGGTTTTGGGTGGATAGAAAATGTTGTGATGAAAATCTTAGGCATCGGCTTTTTAGATGTGAATTTTTTCAGTGTTTGGTGAAATTTTCTGGGAAAGATGTTGAATGCCCAGGAATTTTGTGTTCTAGAGTTCTTGTGATCTGGGTTCATGTTCTTGAGTTCTTGTGTATTCCCGTTCAAATCTGAAACTATGTATTTTTATGTTTTTAATTTTTTTTTAATTTTTTTTTAAATTGATAAATTAATTTTTTTAAATTAGACGATGACATGGCATGCTGAGTTGGTTTTTTATTATTATTTTATTAGCCACATCAGCATCTAGTCAGCAAACAGTGCATTCCGTTTGCCACGTATGCATTTTCTGTTACTGGGGTGACGGCAGAGACTAAAATAAAAACGATTTTCTGAAATCAGGGACTGACCTAGGAGTGAAATCAATTTAGGGACCAAATTGAAAATAGATCCAAAATGTTGGGACCAAAAGTGCATTTTCGCCAAAATTTTAAGCAAGCATAGCAACTTACTGTTTATGAAAAATAATAGAAAAACACGCATATATGTGAACAAATTTGCAAAGACAACTATCAATACTTACAGAAAGAAAAATTCAATTTTGGCTTCAAAACACACCAAGGAAAGCCTCCAAGTTAGCCTTAATTTCAATATTGTTAGAACTAAGGTAATGAAGAACTCATTAATGACTTCTACTATATATAGTGCATCCTGTTGTATCAAAAAATAAATTCATTCTCTAACTCAAAATAAAAGGAAACAAAGAAAGAACAAAAACACAAGCAAGCAAGACATTTATATACTTTTCTTTCACTTTTATCTAATCTTTTATATTTTTTAATCCTAATTATCCATGTCATGACTTCTTACTACCATTTCCTTTTTCTATTTTTATTTTTTCTAAACATGTCCATGCTAAAATGTTATTTTCTCATTTATTTATGAGATTTTGTTATGTATTTCTAACTAGGTTATACACACAAAAAGTTCTATCTCTTGTGCATGATGAATTTTGAGGTGGAATTTTCTTTAAATTGTACTTTGGAAATTTCATGTGGGCCTATTGCTAAATTTTTATCATCTTGCTTAGGGAGATTGAAAGAATTTTTAGCTTAAAAAGTTGTAGGCCATTCCTAGCCAAAAATCATGTGCCCTTCTTGATATTGAACTTTCAAGCATACTAAGCACCCAACTATAGAAAGGGTGATTAAAGTTTGGGCCCGTGGACATTTGTAATAAGGTGTTTCAAATTAGTGATGGCTCACATGTAGTTTTTCTGCCCACTTTACTCCTCACATATAGTTTCTCACTCTCTGGGCTAAACAGTGATGGCCAATGTAAGGCTCAATTTCTATATATGCACTTAACTTCCTGTCTAACTTCTTATTTTGAAGGGGTTTGGAATGTGATAAATCAAAATATCCAAACAAATTTTACAATATTTAAAAAATAATAATTATTGATGTTGTTTGTTGGGATTGATGTATCATAAAAATGATTTAACAATGAGTTAATGAGAAAATAATATTGTTTCAATAATAACTTACCACCTTAACAAGTTTTGGGAAAAAGGTTGTGAAAACTTTTATTACTATATTCCCCTAAAAAAATTGTGATTGTAGAATTTTTCAATTTCAAATGTGCACTAGAATCAATTGGGAGAGAATGATACAATTGATATCAATGAAGGTTTTTAGCAAAGAATAAAAAGAAAAGGGACATCAATAAAACTTTAATAATCATTGGGAAGATTTAAATAATAAAAAGGAGAATAAATATAAGATTTATACTTTGTGGCCTGAAAAAGAAAAAGGGCCCAAAGCATCTTGCAAGATTAGTTCACTTGGAGAAGTAAGGGTGCATATATGAAAACTTTATTGTTTCAATAGTAACCCATACTGTTCTTGTATTGTGAATGTCATTGTGGGGGAAATAACAGAGTAGGGAATGAAATAACCCATACTGTTCCTAGCATGCAAAGAATTAAATTGAAACCACTAGACAAATCAGATTTTTTTTTATCAATGTATCTTGATTCCTTCAGAAATAATATGATTATCTAGCTCTATAGTTATGAACTCCGTTATCTAATACTAAAAGTAAGAGCATTCACATTAGTTTGTGCAATAAATTTTGCTTATTTTAATATAAAAACATACTTTTTTTCTTTTTTTTTTTACTTATTCAATTTTCAAAATGTCCTACATTAGATTATCCATTTTACACTACATTTCATTATAATATAAATTTTTTCTTAATTTTTTAAATTTTTTCTCTTTTTTCATACATAATAATCACCATCCACTCTCTTCTGTTATCCTTGAGATATATAAAGATAAAATAAAAACTAAATGCAAAATTTGTAGCATTAGTGTAAATTTACATTATTACTATACCAACTATATATTTTTTCATAACTTAGCATTACTTGGTGTGGGTGATTGTGGAATTCAACTTCAAGTTGCAAAGCAACGCATTTGATGTGAAGGTTGAAGTCACAACGGTAATAGCGATAAGTGTATTCAAAGCGAGATTCTTTACAGATTTGGTAGCTACTATTTTCTTTCTCAAAATAACCAGTTTTTTCGTCAAAAAGAATAAGAGGTTGTAATGGGTGCAAGGGATGGTGCAATCCAAGGGGTAGTTTTGCACATGATTTATGGTGTTGGTAGTCTAGGCATCCAAATCTGTTACAGTAGTAACTAGGACCATAAACTGATTCTTGGCACCCACAACAAGTAGCTCCACCTCTGTAGTCTAGACGGTAGACCAAGGGATGCTTTGAATCGCAAAAATGTAGAAGTTGCTGTTGTTGCTCCATCTTCTTGTATCACATGCACAGCCACAAAAAAATAGCATCCAATTTGTTTAGAGAAAAGTAAAAACATGATTCAATACAACAGGGCTGGTAAGCTGAATCCAAATCTATATATCATATATAGATGAAAACAAACAAAGAAAGAGAAATAGGCGTGAGAATTGCTACTTTTTCAGTTTTGTAGCATTTTTTTTAATTGCTTGATTTTGATGTGAAACACTGATGTTTTTAATTTAAGAAAAGATTGAAGGCTTCTTTTGGTTGGGATCAAACGTTTAGGAAGGAGGAGTATGTGCAGAATTTGGGCGTTTGATTTTGTGTCTAACAAAAGTAAGTAAAGAAGTTTGGATTCTGAATGAAATTGGATTTGGGCTTGATTGTTTAAGAGGCATGGGCGTGGCCCAAGTGCGGATGAATAATTTTATGGTGGTGTTAAAAAACTGTTATGATAGATGATTTCTTCATCTCTTGTAAAAAGATATAGACAATACCATTCGTAATAATTTCCTCTAGCTAAAGATATAAATTATGGACAAAATTTATGTACAGTACCTTATGTGTTGTTTCTTAGTTTTCCTCTTAAGATTTTGCCATGTGACTACTTAACTTAAAAAATACACTTTCATCCATGTGAAAAGGCCACATGGCAGAATCTTAAGAGAGAAACCTAAGGAACAATACTAAGGAACAGCACCTAAGTACTATACCTAAGTCATGCTCTTAAATTATTGTTTTTATATTTTGTAATCTAAAAAGTGGAAGTCAATGTTAAACTTAAAACTATTGAGTTAGAAAAAAACTATTGATGAGTCTTTTTCTTTAGAGATGAGTCTTTTAAAAGTTTAATCCAAGTGAAATAAAAATTTACTACATTTAATATTTATATGACAAATTTTAAGCAAACATAGCAACTTATCGTTTATGAATAATAATAAAAAAACACGCATATATATGAATAAATTTGCAAAAGCAACTATTAATACTTACACAAAAAAAAATTCAATTTTGGCTTCAAAACACACCTAGGAAAACCTCCAAGTTAGCCTCAATTTCAATATTGCTAGAACTAAGGTCATGAAGAACTCATTAATGACTTCTACTATATATAGTGTATCCTATTGTATCAAAAAATAAATTCATTCTCCAACTCAAAAGAAAAGGAAATAAATAAAGAACAACAACACAAGCAAGCAAGAAATATATTCTTGCTTGCCAACAACTTAGAGATATATACTTTTTCTTTCTCTTTTATCTAATCTTTTATATTTTTTTAATCTTACTTATCCATGTCATGACTTCTTACTACCCTTTCCTTTTTCTATTATTATTATTTACTAAACATGTCCATGCTAATTCTTTAGCTTAGGGAGATTGAAAGAGTTTTTAACTTATAAGAGTTGTAGCCCATTCCTAGCCATAAATCATTGGGCCTTCTTGATATTGAACTTTCAAGCCTACTAAGCATCCAAGTATAGGAAAGGTGGTTAAACTTTGGACCTAAAGTGTTTCAAATTAGTGAAAACCCTCCAAAAAGTAAAAATAAATAAATAAAAGAAAAAGATTTCCTAAAGAACAAAAGAGTGTAAGAATGAAGGTACTAGATAAGATGTTGAAAACATTGCTTCTCTAAATTTCCACCTACTATATTAAAATACTATTAATGAACTTCACAAGAGAATCAAAATCTACCTTCATTTGCACGTCTGAGAAAAAGGAAGAGAGTGTAACTCACAAGGAGGACAAATTGATTTGAATATGACCAAAAAGAAATTACAATAAGGAGGCAAAATAAAATTCAAATTTCGCACAAATGCATCACTCAAAGACCATGCCCAAAAGCTTGTAGTATAATAATATACTACAGCCAGTGCTCCAAATGAATGCCAATTGGTTCCTCAACCTCTCCCCATCGCTTAAAGACTATAAATAATGGCTAAAAAATAATGCCAATTGTGTTTGCACAGGTTCTAAATAAAGAGGCTTGGAACTTAGTTATGTTGAATGTAGGAGATATGGGTTTGTTTGAAAACAACTTATCTGGTTTTTTGTTGAAAGTGTACTAAAATATATTTTTAGCCTGAAAAATTTTGAAAAAGTGAGAAAATGTGGAAAAAAGAAAGTGAGGTTTTAAAAAACTATACATAAAAACTAAAAGCTTAAAGTTGATGCCAAACTCACCTATTGTTTGAGTCCAAAGAAGTTACTATTCTTGCAAAGAGCAAATGCACGGTTATGATGTGGTTTGCCAATGGTGATCATGGCCATGGATAAGTCCATGAGGAACAAAAAAATAAATTAACTACGCAAGAATGCAATTGTAGATGATTTAAGACCCACTTCTGAAGTTGTAGATGATTTTATTAAATCAGGTGATACCACAAAATGTGAAATTAGCCTTGTTTGATAAAAATGTTAGGAAGTGAAAGCTCTTGAATCAAATAAATTTGGAACCCATCTATTTTGGTTTACCTCTAGAGTCTAGACAATCTATGGAGATGGAATATGACAGAATTTTTTTTTATTTATTTATTTTTTTAGTAGTTTATAGTGTATACTCATCTCTCACATGGTTTAATTCTTTTTTAGATTTGCCACTATGATTAAAAAGGGGTAGCTTTTGTCTCTTGAGGTATTTAATCAGTTTGATTTAGGCTGCTAGCTACTAAGGTAAAGGGAATATGAGATACGAGTCACTCTTTCAGAGTATTAGGAACTCAAACCTCTTGAATCAAATAAATTTGGAACCAATCTATTTTGGAGAACTTTATCTATTTACCTCTAGAGTCTAGACAATCTATGGAGATACAGTATAATAGTAAATTCTTTTTTTTTTTTTAGTAATGTATACTCATCTTTAAAGGAGTTACTTTTGTCTCCCAAGATTTATTTTTAACTGTTTGATATAGCTACTAAGGTGAAGGGAATATTTTCTACCCCTAAAAAAAAAGAGGTGAACGGAATATTTTCTACCCAAAAAAAAAAAAGGGTGAAGGGAATATGAGATTAGTGTCAATCTTCCAAAGGACAAAAAGAAAGAACAAAAGCACAAGCAAGC
This sequence comes from Quercus aquifolioides, assembly GCA_019022515.1. Classification (NCBI taxonomy): domain Eukaryota; kingdom Viridiplantae; phylum Streptophyta; class Magnoliopsida; order Fagales; family Fagaceae; genus Quercus; species Quercus aquifolioides. The sequence continues at coordinate 3,094,945 of CM032330.1, read as the reverse complement.
AAGAAATATATTCTTGCTTACCAACAACTTAGAGTTATATACTTTTCTTTCTCTTTTATCTAATCTTTTATATTTTTTAATCTTACTTATCCATGTCATGACTTCTTACTACCATTTCTTTTTTCTATTTTTATTTTTTCTAAACATGTCCATGCTAAAATGTTATTTTCTCAATCATTTATGAGATTTTGTTATGTTTCTCTAATTAGGCTTTATACACACATAAAGTTTATCTCTTGGGTATGATGAATTTTGAGGTGGAATTTACTCAAAATTGTACTTTGTAAATTTCATGTGGGCATATTGCAAGTTTTTCTCATTTAGCTTAGGGAGGGAGACTACGAGGGTTAACCTATAAGAGTTGTAGTCCATTCCTAGCCATAAATCATGTGCCCTTCTTGATATTAAATTTTCAAGCCTACTAAGCACTAAGCACCCAACCATAGAAAGGGTGGTGGTTAGAGTTTGAGCTTGTGGACATTTGTAATAAGGTGTTTCAAATTAGTGATGGCTCAACTGCTCTGGTACTTGGGCTAAATCACCAAGTTTTTCAGCCCATTTTACACCGTTTGTATATTTTCTCACTCTCTACACTAATTGATGATGGCCAATGTAAGGTTCAATTTCTATATACGCACTTCAATCATAACTTAATTCCTTTATAACTACTTATTTTAAAGGGATTTTGCATGTGATAAATCTAAAGATCCGAACAAATTTTACAATTTTTTTTTTTTTTTTTAATTGTTGATGTTGTTTGTTGTGATTGATGTATCATAAAAATGATGTTTATAGTGAGTTAATATGAAAGTGATATTGATCCAATAATAACTTACCACCTTAACAAATTTTGAGAAGATGTTGTGATAACTTTTATAACTATTCCCCTAAAAGAAATTGTAATTGTAGAATTTTTCAATTTCAAATGTGCACTAGAATTAATTGGGAGAAAATGATGCAGTGGATTTCAAATTATCAATCATGGTTTTTAGCAAAGAATAAAAAGAGTTCAACCAAATCCAACCCTATAAGGCTATAACTCAATGTGCATGATGAACATCAATAGAACTTTAAAAATCATTGAGAAGATTTAAATAATATAAAAAAGGAGAATAAATATAAGATTTCTGCTTTGTGGCCTGAAAAAGAAAAAGGGACAAAGCATCTGCAAGATTACTTCACTTGGGAGTAATGCTAATGAAAGAATTTGGCGAAAAAAATATTCAGTGGACTTATTGCTTCAATAGTAACCTGTATTGTTATTGTATTGTGATTGTTGGGGGAAACAACAGAGTAGGGAATGGAAGAAAGAAATTTCCTCAAGTACGGAATGAAAGAAAGAAAAACTATCTCAAGTAAGGCATAATCACCTAAGAGCATCTCTAGCAGTTTCTCCAAATTTTTGTCCTGTTTGAAGAATGAACAGTGATATTTAGCTTTTGCATACCCATTTTTTCAAATACACTTTCCAACAGATTCTCTATCATATTTTCTATCTCATTTAAATATTATTTTTTCATTCATTGTTTATTCTTTTTTTAATCATCATTTATTCTTTTTTTTAACAACTATATTTTTCAATGAGAAGTGTTATATTCACAACATTTTACGCAATACTTTCACAACAAAATTTATGTGAGAAGTTGTTACTAATTCTAATTTGAACCCACTATTGAAATTATTTTTTTACTCGCCAATATTATCTAATAACAATCCGTTACTTAAAATTTATTGTGAAAATATTGTGGTAGCATTTCTTAATTACAATTTCTTATTTTTTATATTATTTTTTCCTTCACACCATATGGACACGTTTCTTCTTCTTCTTTTTTTCTCTTGGTTTTTTCTCCACCACCCACGTATCCCACTTCTTTCCTCTATCTACCTTCTTTTTCTTTTTCTTCTAGTTCATTCCGGCTCATTTCTTCAGTTACCTCTCTCTCTCTCTTTCTCTAGCTCTCTCTTTTTTTACTTTCTCTATTTCTACTTCTATTTTCTTTCCTCTTCAGCTCACTTCACACACACACACACAGCCGACATGGCCTTCGTCTTTTTTTTTTTTTTTTTTTTTTTGATTCACTTTGTTGTTACAATGGAGCTTAGATAGGCTTTCATGCTCTTGATCTGTTGTTTTTGTTTTGATTTTAGATTTTTTGTTCTAATTAAATTTGTATTTTTTCCTGTTCTTGATCTGTTATTTTGTTTGTGTTTTGATTGTGTTACCGTTTGAGAGACAGAGACAGATGAACAAGGAAGAGAGGAGGAAAGAAAGAGAAAGAATATTTTTTTTATTCAACCGGGTTTTTTTAAAGATAAAATAATGGTTTGGAGTTGCTACAGTGTTCTCTAAATTAAGAGAATTACTGTAGCAACTTCAAAAATAAATTTGGAGAACCTGTGGGTTTGGAGAAGCCGCTGGAGTGTGTACAGTAACATTTGGTGGTCCAAATTTGGCTTTACAGTGACTGTTGGAGATGATGCTTCCCTTTGTAGAGCATATGCAAAACTCCATGTTACAGCATACTATTGAGTATTGACTTTATCAACTAGCCAGTGCAGTACAAAGATTGGTGCCAAAGCCAAAGAGATCTGCGTAATTAATGGTGTTGATAATTTCAAGACAACATATATATATATATATATATATATATATATCTTATGGTGGCCTAAAAAACAAGTTATCATCATTTTCATTGCATTGTAATCATTCTTATTGTAATAATAATTCTTTTGGGCAAGAAACAATCGACCTTGTGCCCAATGAACATAATTATAAGAATTTAATCAGATTATATATAGTACTCAGACATGTGTTAGTTGAAATATCAAGCAATTTGGGCCTTATATAAGGCCTTGTGCTGTACAATTAGTCAAACAATGTAATTTTTATTTGGGAAGGTCAAGAATATTCCCAACATGCAAAGAATTAAATTGAAACCACTAGACAAATCAGATTTTTTGATCAATTAGTATCTTGATCTTCTTGTGATCTTACATGCGGTCTGCTATGCTTTGTTTATTGATTTCTTTGGAAAATAATATGATTATCAAGCTCTATACTTATGGACTCCATTATCTAATAGACTAATACTAATACTGCAAAATAAAATTTGAGATTTGCTCCATTACAAGAATCGTTTGTTTTTGTTATTTTAGGATCCATTTGGGATCCACTTATTTTGCTGAAACTAAAAATTGTTTACTGAAAATACTGTAGATAAAGATAAATGTTAGCTGAAACAGTACAGTAAGACCTATGAAAAGTACCAAAAAGTACAGTGGGACCTATTACTACAAAAACGCGCTTTGGAGTTGCGTTTTTCAAGCTGCTTTTACAAAAAACGCAACTATAAAGTGATGTTTGAGATGCGTTTCAAACAAACGCAGCTCCACCTTGGACGTATAGCTGCATTTTGTACAGACCAGCTCTGAAGCCGCATTTTGTGATGTTGAGGCTACGTTTAGCTGGGTAGGACTTAAGCCACGTTTTTAAAAACGCGGCTATAAACCCATCCAATGATTTTTTTTTTTTTTAATATCCCAAAGCTACGTTTATTAAACGCGGCTTAAATATGTATAGAGCTATGTTTTATTTGTTAGAGCTGCATTTGATTAAATGCAGCTTAAACGGGGGAAGAGCTGCGTTTTATCAAATGCGGCCATAGGTTTGTTAAAAAAAAAAAAAAAAAAACCTCAATTCAACACAATTGAAAAAAACCCGAAATTAAAATAAAATAAAATAAAAACCCTCAGATCACTCTCAAGTTAGCTCTCCATCCACGACGCCACTGTGCTCTGAGCCACGTCGATCCACGCCGCCGGCGTCCCTTGATCTTCTCACTCTCACTCTCCCTTGATCTTCCCACACCACCCATTTCCCTTCTCCATCTCCATTCCACCAGCCACCACTGACCCATTCAAACACACACTCACAAACCCAACCCCACCACTTCTCTCCGTGTCTCTCTTCCTAGCTATAACTCACCACAATTTCTTCCCTCAATCTCTCGGCAATTTCAGGTTTGTTTATCTCAACTTCAGTTTTTCTATTGGTTTTATTTGATTTTTTTGTGGGTTTGTTTGGGTTTCATTTGATTTGTTTGTGGGTTTTGTTTGATTTGTTTTTGCATCTTTTTTCATGGTATTTTCAATGATTTGTTTTGGGTTTGAGTTTGTTTCCTTTTTGTATTTTCGTTTGTGGTGGCATAGACTAGATCATTATAACCGTCATTGGGGAACTTGTATTTGGCTTCCTTGAAGATTTGGAGCGCTGTTAATGGAAGTAACAGTAGTAATCATGGTGAAAGAGTTTGTGAAGAGTTAGGGCCTTGTAATTCTGAATCTTGAGGAGACGTGGCTGAGCATCGATTTCTTCGCTCTCAATACCTTGCTGTTAAGGCCCTCATATTAGTGGTAAATTTTTTTGTTGATAAAAAAAAAATAAAAAAAAATAATTTAATGGTTTTTGGCTTCTTTAGCAATTGGGTTTCATTGTTTGGCTTTTTTAGCAAATGGGTTTCATTGATAATAGTATTTTAATGGTTTGTGCAGAAGAAAGAGATGATATAACAAGAGCAGATTCTGACAAGTTTGACTCAATCTTTCACCAAGTCCAGACCTTGCATGATTCCAGTATTTTTTTTTTTTTTTGATTCTTCTCCTTTGTTATTTATGTTCTCTAGATGCGACTGGTTGATTGCATTTGTTTATGGCTCGCTATATCATGATATTTTCTGTCTTTGAAGTAAATCTGAATTTTTAGATAATTGTATTTATTGGTTTCTATGTCTGGGTGTTATCATGATGTTGTTGAAGAAAATATAGATAATTTTTTGTAGAAAATATGAACTTTTAAAATAGTCGTTCTTATGATTGGCATATACATAATGATGATTTTAACTGCTCAGTGGCATAATGACATCGTAAAATTCTTTACTTTCCTCAGGTTATTGAGGCATTGAAACGTGCTGGTCTAGAGTCTTCCAATCTTATTGTTGGTATTGACTTCACAAAGGGCAATGAGTGGACAAGTTTGGCCTCGTAATAGTGTATATAAGCCCATCTTTCATTATTTAGTAAAGTATGTTTAACTTGCTTTCATGGGGTATTTTTGTCTAGGTGCAGGTAGTAACATCTCATTGGTTGATGGCTTTTTCTTAGAGGAAGCTGGACCTAACAAGTTTTAAGATTATAGCCAAGTTCCAGTTGAATTGTAGAGTAATGGGTTTGCAGACTTAATATTGTGTATTTGTATGTGTGTGTGCTAATTGAACCCTTTGAATTGTAGAGTAATCAGTTCACAGAATCAATATTGGGTGATGTAAAAATCTTTTGTTGGGAGCTTGTTTTGTTTATGTAACTATTTGTTTATGTAAATTATTTGGGCAATGCAATCTTTAGGCAATGAACTTGTTTTGTTTGCTGGCAATTGGTTAGGAACTGTTGAGTGTTGGCAATTGTTTTGTTGGTTGCATTTGTTGAGTGTTGGCAATTGTTTTGGGTAGGAATTACAGATTTCGCAAGAAATAAAAAATAAATAATAAAAAAACCCTATAGTCGCGTTTTTAATTAAAAATGCGGCTATAGGAAAACCCAATGTAGGGGGCTTTAGCCGCGTTTCTAAACGCAGCCCAAAGATGGTCTATAATCGCGTTTTAAAAAACTCAGCTACAGGTCTTAGCCTATAGCCATGTTTTAAAAACACAGCTATAGGTCCAGGTTATAACTGCGTTTTAAATGCAGCCCAAAGCGGGTCTATAGCCATGTTTTTTACAAAACGCAGCTATAGGTCTCAGTTTATAGGGGGTGGAAAAACGCAGCTATAGGGTAATCTGTAGCCGCGTTTGTAAAAACGCGGCTATAGTTCCTCGCAGGGGGCTATTGTCGTGCAAGATAGGCCTCGTTTGAAAATGTGGCTATAGCCTATAGTTGCGTTTTTAGGGTCTATAGCTGTGTTTTTTAAACACGGCTATAGCCCTCATTTTTTGTAGTGATATGAATAGTAGCAAAAATAAGTTGAGTAGTAAAATAAGTTGGCAAAAATAATCCATGCCAAACGCACACTTAGTCAGCATTTATATGGATAAGAGTGCAAGCATGTTCCATATACATTGTTTAAAAAAAAAAAAAAAAAAATTCAAAGTAAATCACTATACTCACGTAATTTTACCCTGATTATTCTGGGCTTATGCTTTTGATTTAAAGGGTTTCTAATTTTATCCCTTCTAGTTTCCTCAATCATCATTTGGGACTTCACCTCTAATTTGTGTTGGGTTTGTGACATTGATATTTGGGTTTCTCTTTTATTAGTGGCTGAATTATAATTATATTCTTTTTTAGCCAAACCTCAAGACCCATTGGTCATTTCAGTTTGGTTTTATTTTATTTTATATATATATATATACTGATTTCTTATCTGAATTTTTTATTGAGTTTTTAAGTCTCCTCAACTTGGGTTTTCTTTGAGAAATGTTTTTTTCAATTCTGTTGCATTTGTTTAAATCTTAATTTGGGTATTTATTTAATATTTCCAATTTTATTAGTCTTCTTTGTTTGTCATTTTGTGTTGTGTGTTTGTGTTTTAGATTAATGGTTCTTTTTGTTTGTTGTTTTTTCAGTCACTGTGTAATGCCTGTGGGATCAGGGACAGAAAGAGGAGGAATTCTATGTGGGTTTGAGTCATGTATCATATAGGAAAAAAATATAGATCAAATGCTCGTGCTACTGCCACTTCCACCAAATCCAATTCCAATGCTACAACCACACCCACTGCTAAAGCTGTTGGCAATGGTGGCAGAAATCTGAGAGAGCCTTTGAAGACAAAATTAATGGCTTTTGGGAAATGATTTCTTGCTGCAAAGGTTACCATCAGTGACGAAGAAATAGAGGTGCCGGAGGAGGAGGAAGTTGAAGGAGGAGGAACAAGCTGCAGTGTGTTTGATGGCACTGTCCTGTGGTACTGTTTTTGGCTAAAGGTGGAAACACACAACAAAATGCCGATAAGAGGACGGACCCAGGTGGGACCTGGGCCACCTCGGGTCCAAATTTTTTTTTAGGTTATAAAATTTTTCATTTTTGTAGTTAAACCCCTTTCAATACTTTAGGCCACTTTTTTTCACAATAAGCTTAATTAGCTTCATCCAAATAGCAACTATTCAACTAAAAAATTTTAAAAAACAATAAAAATATTCACAATAGTGATTGTATTTTAGCAACAAAAAAAAAAAAATTTTATTTTACTACCAAAGAACTAAAAAATTATGTCTTATTGGAGAAGTTAAAGCTAAATTTTTTGTAATTACAGTAAACTGGTATAAATACCAGTTGACTGTAGCAAGTTGTTAAAAATAAAATACAAAAGGGTAAACTACGTTAATGATCCTTATCCTTTACACTATATGTCAATTTAGTTCTCAACATTTCGATTGTGTCAATTTAATCCCTAACCTTTCAATGTCATGTTATTTTGGTCCTTGCCGTTATCCATTGGATGGAAAAGTTTGACGTGTCAAACGGAATAATAAAAAATTAATTTACTTGCCACATCAACTGCCAACTATACAGCCACATCATATTAAAAGTTATAAAAAAAAAATAAAAAAAAAACTAAATTGTTGTTCTCAGTTCGCATGGGATATTGGGATTGGGAAAAAAAATCAAAATTCATCTCTCTCAAATTAAAATTAAATTCCGGTGAACCACTATACCACAGGCCATTCCATGGACCAGTCTGGTAGAACTCTTTATTGCCTTTCCTAATATAAGCCTCAGGGTATGAATGAGGTTGCATTTCAATCCCATATGTGAAATCTCCAAGAGAAGGATCATTTGGAATTTTCCAAGCGCTGCTTAATACCTTTCCTTAAGTCCCATCCCATCTTCATTCCTGGGGGACGGATAATCAAAGCTTTCTCACAAAGAGATTCCTGAATTTCCATCTCTGAGTACAAGATTTCCAGAGTCTAAGAACTGCAATAAAGGATTATTTGCTTGTATTTGTGTTCCTAATCCTATGGACCAAACAACACTCTTATTGTTACTCATAAGCACAAGACTGCTTGTGCTGTTTATCATTAACAAGCCAAAAGAGTAATTGATTGGGTTGACTCTGTTTGCAACCCAAAAAATAGTTTTAACTGGGATATTCTTGTACCATATTCCCAAGTAGAGATTCTTGGATTAGGGATTAGGGATGGAGATGACCGTGAGATTGAGAAAGAGGGATTTTAATCTTTTCCCAATCTCAATAAGTCAATATCACGTGAGAACAACAATTTAGTTTTTTATTTATTTAAATTTAATACGATGTGGCTGTACAGTTAGCAATTTATGTGGCAAATAAATTAATTTTTTATTATTCCGTTTGACACATCAAACTTTTCCATCCAAGTGACAACGGTAAGGACCAAAATAACACTACATTGAAAAGTTAGGGATCAAATTGATACAATTGAAAAGTTGGGGACCAAATTGACGTATGGTATAAAGGATAAGGACCATTAATGTAGTTTACCCAATACAATATTTTATTAAGGTTATATCTCTTCTTCAATTAAAAAACTCAAATTCTCTCGCTTCTTTTATTATTTTAATGAATTGTTTATATTATTTTAAATGAAGTTATAAAAAAATAGAACATTTGATATTGAGTGTATGGTAAAGTGAGGTTGTAAAATAAATAAAGTAACTTTTTGAAATGCTAAAAGCTAAAATTTTTAGCACCATCAATATGAATGCTCTAACTTCAACAAAAAAAAAAAAAAAAAAAAAATCCTAGCCAGCCTAATATTAAAAAAAGACATTATTTTGTTTTTTTTTTTTTTTTTTTGTCTTTGTTGGTAAGTTATTGCATCTTAATGTATTTAGAAACAACGATTTTGAGTATTTGTAATATTTTGATACTATATGAATTCTTATTTGGATGATTTTTTTTTCTTTATATTCCGGCCCCCACTAGCTTAAAATCCTGGATCTGTCCCTGGACAAGATAAAGAAAGACCCTAACCACTTATCATTAACCCCAACCAACAAGTATACCTTTTAATATTGTCCTTTTAGCTTACTTTTTTTTATAAAACTTTTTCTTTGATTAAATGAAATGAAGATGAAAGGAAATGGAAATACCCGTGTGTATGTTATTTGGATTTTTAAAAGATAGAAAAGAAACAAGGGAATGCTCAAGGAAATTGAGAGAGAATTGATAGAATGACATTCCTGTTTTTGGTGACATTTCTTAGTATATTGTACATGGAATTAATGATATATCATCTTTTTTGGTTGTATGTGCCGTTTTTTTTGGTTCGTGATATGCTGTTTTTAGAAATTGTTGGATGACTTTATAATAGGAAGCTGTCTGCGAGATTTGTCATAGTACGATTTATCCTAAGCAATTGAGGTGTCCAAAAAAATGCACTCAAAGATGAAAATTGTAACGTTGTCCAACGAAACGGAAAGAGAGAGCAATCAGTAATGAAGATAACAATTATTTCCGCAATCATCAAACAAGTTTTCTGCTAAAGTTTCATTGTCCATGTTGTCTTGTTGTTCTAATATATCTTTTAGATTATCACGTTACCTATCAAGCTATCAACTAAGCAACCAATGTCATCAATTTTCTACAATGTCGGACCTACTTCATTTACTAGTTAGCTAGTCCTACTCCACTTCACAAGGTAGAGTATAGCTGTAGTTTTTATAGATTAAAATATTGAAATCCAACTTAATATTTTCCAATTTTTGAAACGAGTAACCTCACCGTGACATTGGAACACAAGCCTGCAATATTTGGAATAAATATACCACACAAGCGAAAGAGACTAATTACACAAGCCTGCAATATTTGGAATAAATATACCACACAAGTGAAAGAGACTAATTTTCTCATTAATTCTTTGTCTTACCATATCCATTGATGAACACATCATGAAACTTGAAAAATAAGAGATGAACACTTTTATAGATCAAACTAAATATTTTTATTACAATTTTACAAACAATTATCATCAACTAACATCATAATTTCTTCTATGCAGATCCATCAACTCTCATCCTTCTGATCAACTCTCATCCTTCTGATCATTCTTCTTTTTGTCAGCTTGCTTCCAAATTTTTTTTTTCTTGGCTTCCAAATCTTTTTTCAAAGAAAGACATAATCCAATAGTTGTTTTTCTTGGCTTTCTAAATTTTTTTCTTAAATTCTAAATCCAAATTTTTTTATTTTTTAAATCTGTCCTTACATAAACTGTCAATGATATGTATCATCAACAGTCTATCATCTTCCATCCTCCTAAGCAACCAAAACTTAGGATTCAAGGTCGACATGATTTTTACTAAGAGAAAAAACAACAACTAATCCATTTCAAATGGCAGAAGCAATTAATCAACACATTTAAAAGAGACAAGTTGAAGACAACATTTAAGATTCAAATCCTTATACAAAGTAATCACGGTCGAATAATACTTTATTGCTGCAATTGCAAAATATAAACTAACGAAATCTATAATTGCAGGCAAAAGGTTCAGATGAAGCAGTTTATCAAACGGATCCAAACCATGATCAAAGTCTCTGTATCGAATTCTCACATAATTCATGAACTGATCTGGGTTTTCGACATTATAACTACTAGCAATAGCAAAAGTTGCACAAGTAGTACTAACAGAACAAGTAGGAACATGAAATGAAACCCTTACACAAAAGGGGAGAGAACAAGTTGGAACATACACAGATCTGGTGGGTAAAGATGCACACGCATTTCTCCACATCATAGGCTGCCGCCGCTTCCTTTCTCTCAATAAAAATTGTAAAACACTTCAACCTAAAATGGTGCTTATATAATGGAATATGGACTCATTTTCTTTCATGGGCTCAAAAACAGGCCCAAGCTATTAAGCAAACTTGGAAACGTGAGTCAATGTGTGTGTCCCTACCGCACCGCACGGGACACACACATTGGGTGTCAAAAAGCTGCGAAGGGGTGTGTACACACTTTGGGCGTAATATGTTTGATTTTGTGTCTAAGTAGCAAGTAAAGCTTTTTGGATTTTAAATGAAAATTGGCCCAGGTGGAGATGAGTAATTTTATGGTTGTGTCAAAAAACAACTGTTATAAAAGATGTTGAAATCATCCCTTGTAAAGACATAGGCAAAACTATAACTTCCTCTGGTTAAAGATTTTATTTTTATTATTAAAAAAAAAAATTTGCAATCCCAAAGTGGATGGTAGTGTTAAACTTAAAATTCTAGAAATATAAACTCTGTTTGGATACAGTTTATCTTGTTGAAATTGAAAATTTATTACTGAAAGTATCGTAAATAAAAATAAAAGTGAATTAAAATAGCTCAATAGGGTTCATAAATAATACTAAAAAAGTGCAATAAAACTTATAAATAGTAGCAAAAATAAATTAAATAGTAAAATAATTTATAATTTTCAGTTGCATAAATAATACTGTAGACTAATTTTTAAATTTCTTTTTCTTTTTTTAAATATTATTATTTTTTAATTTTGAAGAAATGCACGTGAAAAGTTAAGAATAAATAATAAAAATACTTTAACAACAAAATTTCCAACCATGTTTTTAATTCTTCCCTCAAGAAAGGATGTATTTCATGGCATGAAATGAAAAGCACAAACCTTTTCTTCTTTTTAAAAAAGCATCCCATGCTCCAAAATAATGTTGAGGCACCCTAACCAATAATTTTCCTTCAGATTAAAGTTCAACTTTGACAATTTGCAATCCACACAACATAACCAAATAAAAAAGAAGAAGAAAGGACCATTAAATAGTAAATAATCAAGTTGTGTCTCTCTTCAATAACTACTTAAAACCTAAAAAATGGAACATTAAGGAAAAATCTTAAAGATACAAACTTACCCTTATTGTATGGTCCATAAAAAAAGGAAGAGGTCCCCCCGCCCCCCCCCCCCCATTTTTCGGATAGTTTGTCATAATTTTTGAGTGGTATATTGGCCAAGTCCAATGCAACCTCCATATACAATTCAAAGAAAAAAAAATAAAGGCAAGAGAGATAGAGAAAGGGAGTACCTTCAATGGCTTTCAAATTTGGTAGTTATTCATCAATGCCACCACCTTTTCTTGTGATTTGGCATTGTTGCCCTTAGTTCCTACAAATAAAATCAAATGCACTCAATTTGCATAGAGTAAGAAATGCAAAATATTAAGTACTCTAAATGGTACAATAGATTTTGCACAGTGACCTTGCCTAATCATATCAAAATATGCCCAAAGGATCTAAAAGCCAAGAGAAAGTACTCAAATTAAAAACTTTCACCCTTGACCATAACACTGCTTGCTTTGTAAATCAATTTGCTGTATTCAAATGAAAATATTAAATTAACGCGTGTGATGCTCTCAACATAGCTGTGGCAGCCATCCACAATCTTTGGCAAGGAATTAATTCAGTATGGACTATAATAAGAGAACCATAACTATCTTTAACAATAATACCAAAACTTGCATAATTGGTGGCTTTTCGAAAAAGGTCAGCACCATATTCATTTTGAGATGAGGAGAAATAGGTGGCTAGCATTGCCATGTTTTAGGAGCTGCAGTTATGGGCTAACATTGCAAAACCTAAATAGCTAATGGTCTTAGATTGAAATTTTCATATAAAAAATCCAAATTGCATAGAAAAGTTCCTAATTTTTGCAATTGAAAATAACCCCCCCCCAAAAAAAAATGATTAACTGCAACCGAGAAACTCAAACTTATAATTTGCTTGGCTGACATGTTCAGAAAGTGACTAGGTCCTTTGCATTGAAACAACATCCTTGAGGTTTAGAACAAACCACCATCTAAAATCTCACTTGCAATGTTATATTAAGTAGCAAATGAAGGACTCATGAAAAAAAAAATGATTTGTTAATTTGATGGACCCAACTTACCAAAGTCGGCAATTGAATTCCCTATGAAAACTTGTTAGGCCTAACCTTTCAAAAGCCAATCAGCATTGAACAATTTGCACTAATAGTTGAATTTATGAAAAATAATGGTTTTGGGGAATTAAGATATGAAAGACCCAAGATGAAATGTTTTATCATGTAACTAAATAGGCTTCAAAGATTGATAAGTCTGAAGAGGACATTACCTGTACTCTAAGAATTGGAGGTAGAATACGGACAACCATACCAGATGGTGGATTTGATTTTAAGGCATACAAGTGCTTTGTGGTCAACTTCATATCCAATTTCTATTACAAATCTCAACCACATCTTACATTAAATTCACCTGAACAAAAAGTAGCCAAAACACCAAAACATTTGCAAATTCCTATAAAGTATATGCACCGTAAAAACCAGAAATAAGAAGCTAATCAACACTGGAACCCTTCACTTACTAACCCAACAACTTTTGAGTGTAAATATGCTTTACTAACAGAAAATTAAAAAAAAAAAAAAAAAAAAAATCCCAAAGCCAAAGTTTACCTGTAAAAACAGCAAAAACCATTCAAACGAAACCCAAATTACTCAACATAACAAAGTTTTCAACCTTTTGAGGGAGAGAAAGTAACAATTAGATAGCAAGGATCCAAGGCCACAAACAAACCCAATTGGCAAACACAAATTGAATATACCAATATGAATATATATGTAGAGCTTACATAGGTCAATCTCACATACTTATACTTGAATAAAACCACAACATTAAAAAGAAAACCAAATTTCCAAAGAACTAGTATTGATATCACAATTGACAACAAAATTTAAAAGAAATATGTAAATAGCATTGCACGCGCATAAGCAATTGGGTTCCACACATCCAATCCAAAGTTTAGTTTAAGCATTTCTTCAAACACTTGTGCGGCATTAAGAAACCAAAGAAAAAAAAAAGAATTCCAAAAATTGAGAAACTAAATAAAATAAAAATATGCCAGAATTGAAAACCCAAAAGGATTAAAAAATGAAACGTGGATGTTCCAATACCAAAGAGAGAGAGGGAGAAAGATTAGGTATTGTTGTCATGATGTACCTTTCTCCATATTCATCTAGCCAATTTGATTGCTAGATGACGTTGTTGAAGCTCTTGGTGATGAGCTCTTCAATTGTGTAGTCGTGGCACTGCAAGGTTGAAAAAAAAAAAAGATACATGGAGACTGTAAAAAATTCACCTTGTGTTAAATACCCTGCCTTTGGTTTTTCTGAAATGGCAGCAACTGAAAGGACTTGAACATCTGGAGGAATGAAGAGCCGTGAGAGCCCTGACATTATGAATCTAGAAGTTTGAACTCTGAAGATTTGAAACTGTCTTTGCAAGAGAAAGAGGCTGCCGTTAGCAATTTTGCCGTTAAAAATTAAAGACCATTTGGCTGGGTTTGGGCTTTATGGTGGACAACATATTGGTTTGGGCTTCATGCTATTCATCATTTTTTTTTTTTTTTTTGATGGACATGCTAGTCATCATTAATATGTGAGATACATGTCTATAATTAAAGCTATAAAGATGGGGCTTTATGGTGAAGATAAGGTTGGGAATTATTTTTCTTTTATTAGTATTTTAAAATTTAGGAAATGCATTTTAAATTATAAGAGAAATTCAAAAAAAATGTTGATAATTACATGGCTGCTAATGTGACTCAATGAGAGGGTAGCAACATTAAATGCTACGTCTCAGTTTTTAGTATTATATAGATATAGATTTGCTAGTGCATCACATGATTCACATGGATTAGTGATTTATTAAACAAATAAATATGATGAGAAGTAAGAACTACACTTTTTCTGGGACCCACCACATATAGACTTTGCTGATATGGCATGAGAATTGGAAAAGTATATCCACAATATTTTCACAACAAATCCTAAGTGATGGGTTGTTACAGGTGGGCAAAAAAGTAATTTAAGTAGTAGATTTAAATTAGAACCAATAACAACTTACCACCTATAATTTATTGTGAAAATATTGCGAAAATGCTATGGATGTAGAACTCCTAAAAATGTAAATTACAAAACCTGGAGAAATTATACAGTACTTATGGTGGACCACGTCATTTGTCCACCATTCCACTAAAAGACTCCCTCTTGTTGAAAATTGTTGAGCAAGGGCGGACCTACACTAGGGCAGAGGGGGGCCATTGCCCTCCCCAACACCCCCCCCCCCAAAAAAAACTAGTATAAAAAATTAAGATTTGACCTTATTTATATATATATATATATATTTGTCTCTCTTCTTCTAAAATATTTAGATATTGACCTACAAGAAAATAAAAAAAAAAAAAAATAAATTCATGCCCCTTTAACTACAAAAACAAAATAAGAAAATAAATATGGACTAAACAAAAATCGCGCACAAAATAAAAAAAACTTATTTTGTATGTTATACTTTGTTGATGTGTTTTATAATATGAAATATTTAAGAAATACGTATTTTGAATGTAGTATTTTGTTGAATATGAAATAGATGTCAGTTTTTATTTTCATAATTTTTTTTTTGGTTTTAAGCTTTGGCCTTCCCCCCAGGTATAAATTCTGGTTCCGTCCCTGTTGCTGAGTCATTAATCAATTTATGTTTTAAAAAAATTTCTGACTCATCAATTTTGAATAGGTGTGAGTTTTTTAGTGGAATGACGAACTACGTCATTTGTCCACTATGAGGACTTTATAATTTCTCCAAAACCTGAGAGGAGTCGAACCTAAGTGGGGCATCATTCATGGATCCGAAAGCTTAGGTTTGAAGTTGAAACTTGAAAAGTTAAATTATTTTCCCTTCTTTTTTTTTTTTTTTTCCACCTACCATTGTTTTCTTACAATCACAGTTTTTTCTCTCACAAAAACTCTTATCTGCATAAGCCATCCGAAATAAACTCTCTTTCTCACTTTCTCACTATAAAATATCACATTTCAAATCTCATACAAATCTGCTTGTTTTTTGGGTTTTAATCTTAATAGTTACCAGGCATCTCTCTCTCTCTCTTATTGGTTGTTTAGAAAATGAAGTGAGAAAAAGAAAATATGAACTAGGAACTGATTTTTGTTTCTGTTTATTCTCTATGAAATGAAACCAAATCAAACTGAACTCAGCAATACTGTTTTAGCAGAAATTCTTTTTTTCTGTTTGTCTGTGTCAAAAAAGAGTACTGGGTTTTCGTTAAAATTTTTAGTTAGTTCTATCAAAGTTAATCACTTTATGTGCCAATTATATGTGGGTTAATGAGTATGAGTTATTTAATCAAATGGGGTGTTTCATTTTTTTGTAATTTTGAGGATTTCATTGTACCTAAAAAAATAAAGCATGAGTGGCTTTTATTTTGGATGATTTTGGGTCACATTCTGTGACTAGGATTGATTTGAAAATGTTGCTGATAATGGCTTGGTATGTTTTTCGGGATAAAGTTTTAAATTTTCGATAATAATATTCCTTTCTTTTCATTTTTGTGATTATAGATTGCTTGCTTGGGATTTTTAAGTTCAGGGTACGTGGTCCTTTTTAAAAAAAATTTTAGCTAGTTCTATTAAAGTTGATCACTTTATATGGCAATTGTATGCAGGTTAATGAGTTTGATTTATTTGATCAAATGGGGTATTTTATTTTGTTGTAATTTTGAGTTTTCATTGTACGTAAGAAGATTAAGGCATTGATTACTTCCACTTTTGGATGATTCTGAGTCACATTATGTGACTAAGATTGTTTTGAAACGGTTGCTGATAAAAGGTTGGTATGTTATTGGGGATAAAGTTTAAAATTTCATTGATGGTATTTTCCCTCCCTGAAATTGAGTCCATTTTTTTGAGGCTATTGCTACTGGAATAAGCATTCAGTTATGTTTTTATATTAAGGTATATTTTTATACTTTTTTGGTATCATTTTTTTATTTATCGTTGGAGCATTTTTTGTTAAGGTAGAAGTGGAAATGTGGAATTAATTATCATTGTGTATGAAATTTGTGAGGACTTTCTTAGTGGCTTCTCTACTATAGAGTTATGTACATTTTTTGTAGGTACCCATTGTTTGCCTTTATTCTGGTTTTTCTTGGGTTTGAAAGGTGGTTTGGTCTGGTAAGAGACACATTGTTAATTGGCTTATAGTATGCATCTTAGAGTTTGATTGGCTTCATATTTTGGATGATGTATGTCACATTGTTGGGCTCTTCTACTTTAATGAAGATTTGGAAATTTTTTTGGGGAGAATATTAAGGGTGTGTTTGGATGACATGATTTGGGCATTTGGATTTGGATTTGGGTGATTAAAATCCAAATAATTTATTTGGGAAGTTAAAAAAATGTCAAGAATTTTGATTTGACAAATCCACCAAGGATTTTAAACCTTTAAAATACTGGGATTTGAAATAACTACTAAAATCAATGGATTTAAAATCTCTTGATTTCAAATCTATTAATTTAAAATCGAAATCGAAATCGAAATCGAAATCGAAGTCGAAGTTCCCAAATGCAACATAAAAAATTCAAGTGATCTGTTGGACCCTTAGTGTAAACCGAGCAACATTGGGCATAAAATTTTAGATGGAGTGGTTTCGAAAAGTGATACATTTAGTGTAAATAAGACATAGATTAGTCAATTTCAAAATATTGAATACTGTGATATTCAACAAAAGATTGCCGAAAATAAGGACCGTAAAGCCTCAACGCCATGTGAGTTTTCTGCAAGGAGGATGGACAGTTGAGCACATGCGCTTGGTGAGGAGAGTAGGGATAACCATTGATCTGAGCTGAAGGAGTTAGACGTGGGCCAGAATAGGCATTGTTGGGCCTTCTACAAAGAGTCAATGGGCCTTCTGCAAAGTTTTCCAGATTTTGCTTAGAGGATCTAAAAGAGTTTTTAAGTTATAAAGATTTTGCTGGGACGCTGGGTACACATCCACATATTGAGGATTTAGCTATATAAAAGGTGGTTCGAGTTTGGGCTTGGGGGACATTTGTGTTAAGATATTCCAAATTAGGGGTGGCCCACTCACTCTGATACTTGGGCTGGCTCACCAAGTTTATGTTCACTTTAGTCTTTATCCCTTTCATGTTTCTCATTCATTGGGCTAAACAATCATAACTTCCTTTCAATTTTTTTTTTCTTTTTAAACCAACTTCCTTCAAATTTCTAAACGAAGGGGTTTGGCACTTGAACCAAATTTCAAACAATAAATTTGGTGACACAAATTTTTACAATTGTTGATGTGAATTTTTCTAAGATTATTGCATAAATAAAAGTAGTGTTAATGATGAATTCATTTGAAAATGATATTATTTAAATTATAACTTTTCAGCTTAATAAGTTGTGAAAATATTTTCTCTAGTATTGCTCAATTTCATATGTGCTCTTGAATTAATTTGGAAAAAAATGGTATGACTGACCCTATAACTTGTGTACAGGATGAACATCAGTAAAACTTAAAAAAAAATCATTAATAACATTTAAATACTACAAAAATAAATAAATAAAGGAACAACAGTGGCAAAATCTTTTTTTCCCGGGACACTCAACAAAATTGATAAGTTTTCTGCTTTATGGCCTGAAAAAAAAAAAAAGGAAAATTAATGGCTTTGGGAAATGATTTCTTGCTGCAAAGGTTACCATCGGTGATGAAGAAACAGAGGTGCCAGAGGAGGAGGAAGTTGAAGGAGGAGGAACAAGCTGCTGTGTGTTTGATGGTATTGTCCTGTGGTTCTGTTTTTGCCTAAAGGAGGAAACACAACAAAATGTTGATAAGATAAAGAAGACCCTAACCACTTGCCAATAACCCCAACCAACAAGTATACCTTTTAATATTGTCCTTTTAGCTTACTTTTTTCTTCTTCTTCTTTTTCTTTGATTAAATGAAAGTAAATGGAAATACCCTTGTGAATGTTATTTGGGTTTTCAAAGATGGAAAAGAAAGAAGGTAATAGTCAAGGAAATTGAGAGAGAATTGATAGAATGACATTCCTGTTTTTGGTGACATATCTTAGTAATGTTGTACATATACTTTATTTTATGTTTTTTTGAGAACAAAGACTTTAATAATTCATTAACATGTAAAGAGTCATGGTACAAAGCATCCGCCGCAGGCGGTGGAGTATCATCAATCCCGTACATATCATCATTTAAATTCCTAGCATGTTTTGCTAATGTGCCACCATATTACCACACCTTTTCACCTAGCTGAAAGACAGAACATGCATTCCTCTAAGTTGAGATTTTATATCATCATAGATATGGCCAAGTAGGGACCTATTTTCTACAGAATCCGACAAGCTGTTGATGACATTCAAGCTATCCCCTTCAATATAAGCCTATCAAAACCTGCTTCCATGGAGAATTCAATCGCTTTCCGACACGCCATAACCTCAGCTTCCTCACTGCTGTGCACGTAGGGCCAGAGGCGTAGCCAGGATTTTCCACTTGGGGGGCCAAATTATATATTTATATGCTAGTCATAACTCATAATTAATACAGTAATTATATTTTATATAAAATAGTCAAATTTAACATTTTATAATATTTTAAAACTCCAATTAGATTAAAAAATTGTTCAATTTGCTATAAACATATAAAAGAATTTATAAAAAAAAAAACCTTAGCATCTCTTATTAGAATTGTGCTTGATGATGACTATTCATTATCATTTTCATAGTGAAATTCTTAACAATGTTTCCCTTTTTCAAATTTGGGAGGGGGTTAAGACTTAAGAATGTATCTTATCTCTATCGCAACCTAAATTATGTTGTAGAAACATATCAATGTTGGTACAACTTATAAGGCACTTGGATTCAAAAAGGGGAAAAAAAATCAACTAAAATTATATAAAAATGAGATGATGATAATGAGAGAAAAACATATAACTATGAGGGAAAAAAATGGAAATATGAGAAAATGATCAAATTTTGTGAAAAAAATGATGATGATGGGACCTGAATAAATGAATTTAAAGGCTAAGAATGAAAAGGAAAAACACACCAATTCGAGCAACGCGCATTGCATTTAACAATTGAAAACAATAGGAACACGGAACACCATCATTTTCCTATTCTTAGAAAAATAAAAAGAAAGACACCTAGAGATTAGAGATTTATAAGATTTTGGTAAAAGTGTGTGTATTGTTTGGGTTGAGTCCACTTAAGAAACTAACTAAATATTGGAATTGTGAATGGCTAAATACAATCATTGTTATATTTCAAAGGGACATAACATAAAAACTAACAATGAACAGTGCTCTATGACATTTTTTTTTAAAGGAAAGTCATTATCCAAAAACAGAGTAAAGAGAAAACTAAGCAAAACAATAGTAAAAAAATTAGTATGAACTGTAAAGATGATGAACATTCATAGTTAATTGGAACTCTAAAACTAGAGACTATCTTCTATTCAATAGTTTGGAAACTCCAAGTTCTTGGCATGCTGTGCAAGTAGGTGGGCCATTTGGTTACTTTCTCTTTTATTATGATTTAAATTGAGTTAAGAGTAGTCTTGACTCATGTGTTAGGTGGTCTATCCAACTATGCTAGCCAATTTTCTTTCATTGACAGCATGAAGGTTTTGTGAAATTTTTTGGAGGGCCAATCACTATAATTTGTAGGGGCCCAATTTATTTTTATACCGCACTATAAGAGAATTTCAAAAGTTTGGGAGGGGGGCCATGGCCCCCCCAAGACTATATGTACCTCCGCCCCTGCCAGTACATAGTAGGGCCCTTTAGCTAACATTCTTGCCATGACTTCTCCATTTGCATTCCTAATGATTGCTCCAAAACCCGAGCATTGCAAGTCTGAAAACACAGCTGCATCAAAGTTTAGTTTGTACTCCGCTGGAGGTGGGGCCTGCCATATGAGTCTGCTTGCTGCTGTACCCGTGATCATACGGTTGTCCTGGGCTTTCTTGTGTTCATCAAGGTACTCTACAGCGCGCCTGTTCAGCCAACCCAGTTCCTTCATAGTTCCACCGTACACCACTATATTTCTTTGATTCCATATGATCCACGCTTGAGTGACAAAAAGCTCCAATTCTGATTTCGGCAACCTGTCCATCAAACACTCAAACAAGTGCATAAAATCAAAACAATTAGTGGACCATTTCTGCAGCAATTTAGTGCTTCTTGCCCAAACATCTTGTGCAGCTCCACATTCCCAAATAGCATGGATAGCAGTCTTGGCAACACTTTTACAGCAGTGGCACCTGTCATCAGTTATTATTCTCCTTTTCACTAAATTCACCCTCGTCGGGAGAATTTCATGGCATGCTCTCCAACAAAACACCTTCAATTTACGAGGAACATTCAATCTCCATAGATTCTTCCATATCTGCTGCCCCATTGCACCTCTTGAGCTTTTTGCCCAGGTCTCCTTTGTGACAACCTTCATAGCAATATGGTAACCTGACCGGACTGAGTAAGTCCCCTTTTTATTGTGCAGCCAAACCATAGAATCAGAGACCTGCCTTTGGCTTAAAGGGATTTTGCAGATTGCATCTGCATCATCTCTTTGAAAACTTGCCATGATTAATTCCCTCCTCCAACAATGCAAATCCGGATCAATAAGTACCGAGACCCTCCACTCCTCCCCTTCCTCAACCACTTGGTGCAGCACCTTGTTTGAGGGATAGTTTGGGATCCATTTATCCTTCTTCACCCAAATATCTTCTCCATTACTCACCCTCCAACAGTAACCACTTCTTAGGATAGGCATGGCAGCCATGATACTTTTCCACACAAATGAACTATTGGGCGGATTAGTGGCATCTAGGAAATGGCATCGGGGAAAATATCTAGCTTTGAAACATCTATATCTATATATTACTAAAAGCTGAAGCGTAGCATTTATTGTTGTTACGCTCCACTTGAGCCATGTCATCATCCATGTCATCTTTTTATATTTTATATTTTATATTTTTTGTTAATTTATTACCTTTTTTTAAAGAATGCAAAATATATGATGACTTTACATAGTCTCATGACTTTACACATTCTAAATAGTCTTAATTCTTTTGCTTTGCTACATATTCTCATGACTTTACAATATCTCATGACTTTTTTGCATTAAATTATGCTCTCCTCCTATTACTCAAACCTTCTTTTTTAAAAATTAAAAAAAAAAAATCCCCAACTATCCATTGAATGTTTTCCTATTTTTCAACTTCCTCAATTTATTTTGTTTGGATAGAATATGTAGAATCCTTTCCATAATGACTGAGTGCAACCCACTCATCTTCCCCATTTACTCCATTAAACCCAACCGGCTAACTATTCCAATTCTCAATTAACCGTCCTCCTTGGTCTCTCTTTCCATCAAACAAAGGGATAACATCACCCCACTTTCCCACCACCTTATCAAATCCATTTTAACCTCAATTCAGCACTACTTCAATTCTTTGATCTCAACTCCTATTCTCTCTTTATTGATTTATTTTCTTTATATATTTCAGTTGCCCCTTCTCCACTTCTGCAGAAGCTGCCAAAACACCATCCGACTTGGTAATGCTAAGGTCTTTTTTGCTCTTCTTCAATCAACTAGGTAACCAATTTGTCTCTCCTAATTTTTGTCTCATGCTCTCAGTTCCTCCTTTGAACTAGATAGTGCAAAAGCAAAAGAGACATTGAAAAAGAAATCAATCTTTAGACCTGATTTTTTGTCAATTATTTTCTCCTTTTTGTCAATAAAAAATGTTTTAATTGTCACCCATTCATTTTTTTATCCCATGTGGAATGTCGATATTTTTTTTTTTTTTTTTTTTTTGTTTTTGTTGCATGACATATACTTGATGAAATTTCTCTTATACGTGTGGTAGTAGGAAATCAATGGGGAGAATACTTTTGAACACTATTTCTAAAACTTGGGCACCCTATTCTCTTTTGAGCTTCAAATGTTTTGGCATGTAATGGTTGGGAGAAATTTCTTAAGTTTATGTCCATAAATGCCATCTACATATTGCATGAATTACAGCTCCTTATGGTGAGGGTTTGATTTTAATATTTTTGTTTCTATTGGTCACATTTGCATATGCACTCTCTTTTTGTAGGGTTTGGCTTACCTCCAGTAGTTTTTTAACTCGAGGTTTTCTTTTGTTTTAAATACATAATAGCAAGTAATTGCAAGAATAAGATTGAAGGGGGGAAAAAAACATGCTTTGTTAGTAGTAGAAATAAGATGTTCGATGTGGGTATGTGGGTTTGCAATGTTCGATAGTTGTAAAACTATATTTTACACTTTTTGTATAATTTTAAAGACATGACTTGAAAAGCTAAAAAACTATAAAAGTTTCTAATTATTAAAAAAAAAAAAAGACTAAACAAAAAAAATGACCAAACTATAAAAGTAACTTTTTTTTGTTGATGAATTGCAAGATTTTATTGAAGGAAAAAATTGAAAAAAAAAAAAAATGCAATAGGGGGACAATTGCCAACATCAAAAGAACCAAAAAATCCGATTTGAAGCAACCAATGTTCCTTTAAAACTAATTTATAAATGTTTTGTTATTGGAAACAATCAAGCTCAATTAGTTATTAAAGCTTACGAATTTTTGTTGGCACTTATTATTATTATTATTATTCCAATTATCCTTATATCTAGCTCATTAGATTAATTTTTGGGGGTTAAAGACTTCAAGTGATTGCCTACCAGTATTGACATCCTTTGCGATATCCCATTATTTACTTAAATATTTCATATATGCAACACTTATTTCATTTAACATTTTTGAATTAATATTTTGTTTTTCATTTTTCCATTTTAGTCTCTTTGCAAGTTTTGAAATTGCATAACTTCTATTACAACATTTAGCATCAGCTAAAGCACTGCACCACATAAGCTTCTCAATAGTGTTGGTTTCTATGATTAAGTCATTGGTATTTGTAATGCAAGCCTAAGTGGAGAATAAACTTTGAGATTCCATAACTATATACAACACATGGAACAAGAGGTTGAATTTATCTGTATAAAATTTTGAACAATAATATATTAAACAGTTCTGCATAACTACTCTACAATTGCTGTAGTTTGTATGTGCCAATGTCATCTTCATTTTGAAAAGTGAGAAACCAGGAAAATTAAAGAGAAACCTCACATGGTTGATAGTGATTAAATATTCCTTGATTAATTCCTCTTGGTTGAACATGTACACTCTATAGAAAAAAAAATATATCTTGATCTCAATGTTGAGGGCAGTAAACTAGAATTCTCTGTCATATGTTACCTTTTAAAGATCTTATCAGTTGTATAGATCATACTTTTAGTTTATAAGGCAAGTTCAACAAAACGGTGGTTCCATATGATTATATTTAGATGACTTTACAATGCCATGATGGATAGGTTGGTCTCATTTTACCATATAATGCAAGTAATCATATCATTTATGAATTTAAAGGGCAATATATTGTTGGAGTTTTTGATATGTTGTAATTTAAAACACAATTTCAAAAAACACATACTGACTTTCTAAAAATATACATTTTATATTATATTAATTCAATAATATTCCAATAAAAAGTAATTATATCAAATTTTCCTGCGCTGTGCGCAGGTTTGTGACTAGTTTCACTAATGAGGACAGCAACTCGACTGTCCATTATTGAACTAAAATAGTGGATAGCCCTAATAGCACATTCAAGTCAACAATAAAAAACAAAGGCTGAACTTGAAAGAAAAATATAAAAATTAAAATTAAAACCACATTTGTCCTTTCTATAGTAGGTTAAAGGGAAAGCATTGTTAATAATGCTTAAAATCAAATATCTAATTAAGAAGGTATTCAAACGCAATGTATGTTTACAATGAATTTTATAGAATGGGGTGAATGCTTTCGTGGTTAATGTTTATAAAAGTGGATATGCATGTGGATTTATGCAAATGTGCATGACAAATACCTCCACACTGCATATATCAAAGTGGTCACAAATGAGGGATGGTACCTAATGAGTAGATATGCTTCTGAACTCATTGGATCCGTAGTGCATATAAAATTGGACGTCCTTTAAGATGAATTTATAAAACAAAAATTAACCACATCTAGTTCTAACATGGATCAAACTTAACTGATACAACTTTCCCAAGATAAAGAAACAACCCTCAAACATCACATGTTTTCTAGTTTGTATAGGACAAATCTGAAATATAATGACTAAAATGACAATTAATTAAGAGCTTTAGTGTAACATTGCCTAGTATTTCATTAACAAGACACCAATAATAGTACCATCAGGTCATACATGCTGAGGATTACCGAACACAACATACTAGATGCCATAAAATTCCCATATAACATGGCAATAAGTTACAATACATATATATCTAAGGAGAAATGCCAATGCCACCAATAAATAGTTCCTAATCCTGATATGTTGCCAATATAATGGAAGTGTTCAATTTACAATTACAGCTCCTAAAACCAACCGATCTCTAATATGTTGCAACAACAGGCTGCTCCAAATCAAACAATCACTTGGAACAACACTTAGTCAAACTGCTTATCAAAAAAAAAAAAAAAACCTTAGTCAAACTATGAACTCCATCAATAAAATATGAGAAAGACACATCATAGGAGAAGCTTCAAGCTATATATGATCTTTTAAAAGAAAAAAAAATATAGAAGCAAATAAGGAAACTCTAATTAAAAAATGTGTAAAATAAAGCGTAAAATGGCATACATTGATACCTGTAGATGTGGAAATTACATCACATACATTGATAGATCAACTCTTTGCAAGGAAGACTACATTTGTGACATGGAGGGTGATCTTTAGTTTCCTCAATGAAAGTAAGGGGGTGTTGGTGACAATCAAATGTGTAAGCGCCTCCAAACTTCAAATTTGGGTATTTTCCAAGAATACATTTGGGATGTGCAGGATAAGTGCAATCTGCACAGTAGTAATACCAATGGTTTGGGTTTCGTTCTTCTTCACAAATATCACAGTAATATTCACCAGAGTCATCTTCAGCTGTATAACTGAGAGTGAAGATATGATCATGTTGTTTGAACCTTGTGGTTTGTGGTAGTGTCGCACATTTAAAGTCGAGTGCAAATTCACAAGTGGTACAACGAAATACTAGATTTCTTTTATCACCACAACTACTGCAACTCTGTTCAAAGCTTGTGTAGGAGAGGATGAGTTGGTGCTTATGACCTTCATGGGTAAGGATTTCTGGGACCAAACTACATTGAACATCAAGTCTAAAGTAGCATGAATCACAATCGTAGAAGAAGCCATTACAATTCTGGTAACAGGCATAACAAAAGGAGCGCTTCTTTCGGAGGGTGAGTGGGTGTCGATGAAGCGGGTGTTTCTTTTTCGTTGGTAAATTAGCACAAGATTTATGAAGAAAGAAGCTACACTTAGCACAACTATAAAAAGGAGGGGAAATGGCTCTTACGCACCCGTCGCATTTTTCGTTATTGTGAACCTCCTCATCAGTGAGCTTTAAGTCATGCTCATGACTGAAGTGTTTAATTTCTGTGGCTATTTCAGTTCCATCCTCCCCCACTTTGATATTTTTGACTTTGTAAGCTGCTGCTGACTCAACAGATTGATCGAGCTCTGCATCTTCGTTCTCCTCATCTTTAAGTTCCAGCAAATTTATGTCCTCCCTGTTTCCCTCGTCTATAGCACAATTGAGGTGGGCAACGAAATCGCATCTGGAGCAATAGTAAAGCCCGTAGCGTGTGTCCACCTTTTGAACACAGAGTTGACAAAATCGGGAGTCGGATTCACGGAGTTCAAAAGAAGAATGGGTGACGTGGAGGGGATGCTTGTGACGTACAACCTTGAGTCTGCGTGGGAAAGAAGCGCATCTTCTATGAATCCAAAAACAGCATGTGGCACACTGATTGGGCACACCCTTGTCTTCTTTGCCGCAAATGTCGCAAGTGAATGTGATTGACTTGCCCAAGGGAGTCAATGGGTGATCGTGGAATTCAGCTTCAAGTTGGGCAACAGCACATTTGATGTGAAGGTTGAAGTCGCAACGGTAACAGCGATAAGTGTATTCCTTACGAGATTCATTACAGACTTGGCATCTGCTCTTTTCTTTCTCAAGATAACCAGTTTTTTCGTCAAAAAGAATAAGAGGATGTAATGGGTGCAAGGGATGGTGCAACCCAAGGGGTACTTCCGCACATGATTTATGATGAAGGTAGGCTGGGCATCACTACAAAAAATGCAGGCTATAGCCGCGTTTTTTTTTAGCCTCGTTTACAAAAAAAGCGGCTATAGACTTAACCTAAAGCTGCGTTTTTAAAACATGGCTATAGGTTAAGTCTATAGCTGCGTTTGTAAGTGTTTTTAGCTGTTTTTTTTTGGGATAGGGCCTATAGCTGCGTTTAAAAATTGCGGCTATAGATCTAGCCAAGTAATAAATATTTTTTTTAAAGGCTAACCTATACTTATAGCCGCGTTTTTAAAACGCGGCTATAGGTTAAGTTTATAGCCGTGTTCAAAAAACGTCACTATAGGTCCAGCCAAATAAATTTTTTTTTTAAAGGAGGATCAATAAAAACGCGGCTATAGGTTAAGTCTATAGCCGCGTTAAAAAAATGTGGCTATAGGTTTAGCTGAATAATTTTTTTTAAAAGCAGGATCAATAGCGGTGTTTAAAAAATGCGGCTATAGCTTTTTTAAAAGCATGATCAATAGCGGCGTTTAAAAAATGCGGCTATAGCTTACCTATGGCCGCGTTTTTAAAAGCAGCTATAGGTTAAGTCTATAGCTGCGTTTAACAATTGCAGCTATAGGTCCAGCCAAATAATATATATTTTTTGAAAGGATTGCCTATAGCCACGTTTAAAAACACAGCTATAGCTAACCTATTGCCGTGTTTTTAAAACGCGGCTATAGGTTAAGTCTATAGCCACGTTAAAAGAATGTGGCTATAGGTAACACAAAAAAAAAAAAAAAAAAAAACTAAAATTGAATGATAATTCACGTCAGGTTCCCACCTACCCCCACTTTCATCTTTTCTTTCTTTGCTCGTCCTTTTTTTGCTCCTCTCTTCTGCAAGTCACGCTAGGTTCTTCTTTCTTTCTCTATTTTTTTTTTCTTCATCACTCCAGCACAACTCTTTTTTTTTTCTTTGTTTCTTTGCAGCTACTTTTTTTTTTTTTTTTTTTTTGTTATTTTATGTTTAGTTAGTAAGAAAATGGGGGAAATGCTGAAAATTTTGAATGAAGTGGATATTCTAGAAATATTTGTGTTTATGTCTTGATTTGGATTTGAGTTTTGATTTTGAATTTTTTTGGATCTGTGCTTGAATTTGTGCTATTGTGTTGCTAATATTGTGCTTATGTTTAAATGGGTTTGTGTTCTTGAGCTTGTTCTTTTGTGTTTCAGAGCTTGTGCTTTTTTGTTCCTTGAATGAGATTTGGGTTGGTTTTGTTGAATGAGAGGAGATTCATGGGTTTGTGTTCTTGTATTTTGGAGCATGTTGTGTTTGTATTGTGAGTGTGTTGTGTTTGATTTTGAATTTTCTGGGTGTATTTGTGTTGTGAGTATGTTATGTTTGATTTTGAATTTTCTGGGTTTGTGTTTGATTTTTAATTTTCTGGGTGTGTTTGTATTGTGAGTATATTGTGTTTGAGTTTGAATTTTTTGGGTTTGTGTTTGATTTTGATTTAGTTGGAAAAAAAAACCCAAATTAAAAAAAAAAAGAAAACCTATAGCTGTGTTTCAAAAACGCAGTTGTAGGAGGCTTTAATTGCGTTTTTAAAACACAACCAAAACTGTACCTATAGCCGCGGTTTTAAAACACAACCAAAACTATACCTATAGTCGCGGTTTTAAAATACAGCCCAAACATGGTCTATAGTTGTGTTTTTAAAAAAGCAGCTACAGGTCTCAGTCTATAGCCGCGTTTGAATGTGGCTATAGACCTATTAGACCTATAGTCGCGGTGATTAGGCCACGCGTGTAAATGCGGCTATAGAAAACGCAGCTATAGACCAAAAGGGACTATAGCCTCATTTTTTGTAGTGCATCCACCTCTTGGACAATAGTAGCTAGGCCCATAAATTGATTCTTGGCACCCACGACAAGTACCTCCACCTCTGTAGTCTGGAATGAAGACCAAGGGATGCTTTGAATCGCAAAAATGTAGAAGTTGCTGTTGTTGCTCCATCTTCTTGTATCACATGCACAGAGTCACAAACAAAATAACATCCAATTTGTTTAGAGAAAAAGAAAAGCATGACTCAATACAATAAGGCTGGTAAGCTGAATCCAAATCTATATATCATATATAGATGAAAAGAAACAAAGAAAGAGAAATAGGCGTGAGAATTCAGAATTGCTGCCTTTTCAGTTTTGTAGCATTTTTTTTTTATTGCTCGATTTTGATGTGAAAACTCCGATTTTTTTCAATTTAAGAAAAGATTGATGGCTTCTTTTGGGTGGGATCAAACGTTTACGAAGGAGGAGTGTGTACAGAATCTGGGGCGTGAGTGAGAGCAGCACTTGCACATGAGGTGTTTGATTTTGTGTCTAAGAAGCAAGTAAAGAAGTTTGGATTTTGAATGAAAATTGGATTTGGGCCTCATTGTTTAAGAGGCCCAGGTGGGGACGAAAATTTTTTATGGTTGCGGCAAAAAACTGTTATGATAGATGATTTCTTAATCTGTAACTTCCTCTGATTAAAGATTTTAAGCAAGCATAGCAACTTACCATTTATGAATAATGTTAGGACATATGTGTTTCACTTGTTAAGAACATATGTAATTCTTTTATGTAATTGGCTAATCATTTGACAAAACGCACTTTACTTGTAATTGGGTAGATCTAGGATGTGTTTAATGCTTTAAGAAACTGTGTTTCAAGATCAAGTGTTGAAATCATTAAGTCTGTCCAAGAAACAAGCTGAGAAGTGCAAATTCATTAAAGCTCGACAGCTGCATCTATCGAGCTTAAGAAAGCTGTTTCAGCCCATGTGCTTGACACCTACTCGACAGCTCTTATCTGTCGAGGTTTATGACAGAAATAGAAATTCTAATATGTTTTCTTGGGATCCGTGAATATGTCTTTGGGCTTTCTTTTCTCCTAACCTTAGACATATAAAAGGATTTTTTTAAGGGCCGTCAAACAGTACATAAGCTGCACAAGCTTTGAGGAAAAAGTTTGCTCAAGCAAATTGTGACCGGAGACAAAGTTTTGCCCTAGTTCATCACTCTTGTGAAGAAGTTGCCGTGTATTTGCACCGTAGGGTTTTGTGACCAAGCATCTTCTTGATCTTCATCGTGGATGAACTGAAGAACTTCGCAGCCAACAATCTTCTCTAGTTGGTGATTGAAGTCGCGTAATGGGATCCACGCAATTGGTTAGTCACGTACTTGGGAGCTGTGCATCAAAAGGAGAAATTGTCACTACAGAACAAGTCCAATTGGGTATTGGGGTAAGGGTTCAATTGTAGATTGGTATAAGGTACTGGGATTCCTTTACTTATAACCGCTTGTTGTGATAATAGTGGAATTTCGGGAGTGGTGACCTGAAAATCACCCGGTGGGGGTTTTTGTCGTGTAGGTTTTCCCCATTTTTAAACAAATCACCGTGTCAAATTTATTTTCCGCTGCACTTAGATTAATTGGTGATTTGTTTGTGCTATCATGCGTTTGCATGTTAATTTGATTAATTAATAACTTGGCCAATTAATCAATTAATTTAACCACAAGGGGTCAATTCGTTTTTTTTGGCCTATCAAGTGGTATTAGAGCAGGCACACTCTGATTAGGTTTAATCTTTGTTGTGTTGATCCATTAACCCCTGTTTGTCATGGATAGAGGACAGTTGTTGATTATACCTCTTTTATTTGATGGCACTAACTATGCATACTGGAAAGTACGCATGAGAGCTTTCTTGCAGTCTTTAGATGAGAATGTGTGGCAAGCTATAGAGATTGGCTGGACCAAGGAAGCGCCGGCCAATTGGGATGAAGCCAAGATCAAGGCGGCAAACTTCAACAGCAGGGTATTGAATGCTTTATTCAGTGCGGTCACAAATGAGAAGTTCAAGAAGATACCCTCTAGACAACCTATGAGGGTACAAAAGCTGTCAAGGATTGAAAGCTTCAGAGGCTCATTACAAGCTTTGAAGAGATAAAGATGGAGGAGGATGAGTCGTCTGATGAGTTTTATGCCAAGCTTAAGGACATAGTGAACTCAGCCTTCAATCTTGGGGAAACCATTCCTGAACCCAAGATTGTGAGGAAAGTGCATAGATCCCTATGCGAGAGATTTCATTCCAAAATTACGGCAATCGAAGAATCAAAGGATATTGACAAGATTCCTTTGACTGAGCTGGTTGGAAACTTGCAGACCTACGAGCTAGGGTTAACCAGAATTGGCAAGTCGAGTAAAGGAAAGAGTTTGGCACTGAAGGCTAAGAGCAGTGACACGGATGAGTCTTCCGACGATGAAGATTCCAAGATGAAGTCCTACATCACTAGGCAGTTCAAGAAGTTTATGAAGAATGCCAATGCAAAGAGCTTCGACAAGGACCGTAGGCAATCTAATTCTTCTCAGTACAAGAGCCAAGACAAAGGGAAGAATGATGCAAAGGATGGTGGTCAGTACACTGTTCCCGTAGGACCTAAGTGCTTTGGGTGTCATGGGTTCGGACACATGAAACAGGAGTGTCCTACGTATCTCAAAAGCATTGGGAAGAGTAAGGCATTTGTTGCAACTCTGAGTGACATTGAGCCTGAGGATGATTTCGACAGTGAGGATGACGGAATCTTGAATGCATTCACTGCCACAGTCAATCCTACTGAAGGGATTGTTGAAGACGTGGAAGAAGAAGAAGAATTGGTGGATTCTAAGTGTGAGAAGATGGATGATTAAGATGATATCCATACAACCTATGAGAAACTATACAAGCTGTCTGAGATACACAAGAAACTCTATAGGCTGGCCACCAAGAAACTCAGCGATGTGGAACTTGACAGTGAAGAGTTGTTCACAAAGTTTGATGAGGCTAATCAGACTATTGGAGTACTAAGGTTTGAGAACAATCTCTTGGCTAAGAAGACCAAGAAGCTTGAAGCGGGGCTGTTTCAAGTCAAAGCTCAATTGGAGAGGACTTCAAGTGCGAAGTTTGATGAGATGCTTAGCATTCAGAAATCTACTTTAGATCGAACAGGCTTTGGGTATGGTCTCTCTTCCTCTAATATTGCTTTTACTAGTGCTACTGTTTTTGTTCCCCCCGCTAATAATATTGAAATTGAGAACAATGATGTTAAAATTGATTTAGCTAGTGAGAACATAGACAAGGGTAAATCTATCTTAGGAGCACCCCCTAAGCAAGATAAGAAAGATGTTAAAAACCCTAGGGCTAAGAAGGCTAACTCTCAAAAGCCTAAACAGAAGAAGCAGCATCTCTGTCATCATTGTGGTGTTGCCGGTCATACTCGACCAAATTGCTATAAGTGGTTAGCCACTCAACAGAGCAACGGCATGATAGCATCTAGAAGCCAGAATCAGTTTCAATCCTCTCTTGCTCCTCTTGGAGATCTTCTCAAAGCCCTCATGTTCCTTTCGAACTTGAACGGTTTCAATTCTTCCCCCTCACCGCCGGTTCAAGGGTTTAATCAAAGGAAAGGTTCTTCCAAGGTGTGGAAGGAAAAGGGTTCCAAGTGATTCTATCACTTTCTTCTTTCTCTTCTTGTTTTTATGTGTTGCATTACTCATGTGTTTTGCTTTTATTTTGAGTCAGTCTAGTTTTATGCTTTGCTTTGCTTAACATGTTTTTGTTTGTTTATTTTCAGTTTTGCTTATTTTTTTTTTCATATAAAAATAAAAAAAAATTGAAAAATCAGAAAAATACAAAAACAATGTGTGTTTTGTGTACATTGGTACTTGTGTACCTTGGATGGCCATTGAAACAAAGTTTTCTAAACTTTGTATCTTTTGTAGCTTAGATGAGCATCTCTATGCACAACTAAGCAAGTGAGCTTTGTGGCTCTTGTTTGTGATGAGTAAGATTAAGTTATCTCTTGTACTTAACACTCGTATCACTCTTTTTTACGGGTAGGATTAGAAAATCCTAAGAGAAAGGTATAAATAACTATCTCACCACTGTTGCCCGCCAAACATAAAAGACATTTGTATGCTTTGGCATAGCAAAAGAGTGATGTCAATGACATTTGTATGCTTTGGCATAGCAAAATTGGAATGTCAAATATCATTGAGTATTTCTTTTCTTTCTATTATATGCCCATCAAACGGTTATGATTGTGTGTGAGTTAAAGTGATTTTCTCATATCTCAAATCGTCATAACATGTATACACTTATGCAATCTTGCGATGTTTTTTCACACACAACATGCAATATTCTTTGCTACTCTTGATACATGTGCAGGTACAATGTGATTTGGCTGTCACAAGGTTTACATGTGTTTATGTATGCTCACTAAACTGCCCTAACTTGTTTTGAAATATAAAATTGGTTAGACTTGTTTAGTGTGTGTGTGTGTTTTTGGGATCCATGTGCTTAAAATTGTTGTTGAGAGATGATTTTGAGAGCTTTATATGTTGATTGGTTCTTTGGTTGAGTTGCATGTCTGATTACATTCATGTTTGTGTTTTTCTCTTCTCCAAAAACTGGTTTTAAAAGCTAGCTTGGCAACTCCTCGATACCTCCTCGACACCTTGCTATCTGTTGAGCTTCTTAAGCTTTTTCTTATCGCAATCTCGACAGCTCCTCGACACCTGGTGGATCGATCGAGAAAGTTCCTGCCTCCTTTATAGCTTATCGACAGCTGGGTCGATCGATTGAGCTTTTGTTCTTATGTCTTTGGTTTGCTCCTCGATACCTTCTTGGCACTTGTATCTGTCGACGACCATTTTCTCGACACCTATCTCGACGGATGTCTCGACACCTTTCGACACCTCTTTCTTTTCTCTCCCAAACACTCTCGTCTCACTCCAATCTTGATCCTCAAGGTTTCTTCAAGCTTTTTCAAGCTTTTCTTCACTTGGTAAGCTTCTGTTCTCTCATTCTTCATGCATTTCATGTTTTGAAACCTAGGTTTTGGGGTCTTTGAAAAATTTTGGGGTTTTTCAAAATTGATGAGTATTTGTTGCAATTTTGGGATGGGTTTTCATTTAAATGAGTTTAAAATCTCATGCATTGCATCACATTTGCATTATAACAGTATTATCATGCATTTAGATGTGTGCAAGTTGATTGTGTGCTGGTAGGATTGGATTGGGCTGAGCCCATGATGTATTTTTCTTTTGCATGTCACATGTTCATGCATTTCCCATGCATACATACTTTTTTTTGAATATACTTGTTATACTTGAACTGTTTTGAGCTTTTCTGACTGTCTCTCTCTCTCTCCCTCTCCTTTTGTTTGCGTTAGTCGTGTCTATGGCACCTAAGCATAAATTTGCTCCATCTTGGAACCCTCTTTGTTCCGGGGGATCGTCTTCTGATCCTACTCCTAATATTCGGTTCCGTGACGAGGATGCTTGAAAGGCTTTCTCGAAGAACTTCTCTAGATGAGGCATTCATTCTGAACGCTAAGTTATTCTGGCGAATTTCACCGACACCGACCTTCCCGATTTCATTCACAGTCGGGGATGGCAGTCACTGTGTGACGTCCCGGTCACTTGTCCTCTCGTGCTTATCTAGGAGTTTTACTCCAACATCCACAAGATTGATCATTCGGTACCTCTTTTCTTCACTCGTGTTTGAGGTATGCGCGTTCCTGTCACACCGCAGCTTGTTGCGGATGTGCTTCGGGTTCCTAGGGTAGAGTTTCCTGACTATCCTAGTTGTGAGCATCTGAGGACTGTGTCCAAGGATGAGCTTATGTTTGCTTTCAGTGAGCGCCCTTTTGATTGGGGGGAGCATTAGTTTACACCATGTCGGCCTTTTGCTAAAGGTCCTAGATTCTTAAATATGGTGATGACCTTTGTACTCCATCCTCTCTCTCATTATAACTCCATCACAGAGCCTCGTGCTCGGTTTTTGTTATCACTTCTTGAGCATCTTACTATAGATTTCCTTTCTCATTTCATTCTCTCTATTATAGATGTTCACTTAGATTCGGCATCCTGTGATAAGTTTATCCTTCCTTCTACTATCACGAAGATTTTACGCCATTTTTCTGTCCCTTTTCCGGTGTCCAACCATTTCACTTTCATATGTGCCATAGATGCCACTACAGCAAAACGTAGTGAGGCGTAGTTTCGGTCGCGACAAAAGTCAGCAGCTCCTCCCTCTCAATCTGCTCCATCCACATCCGCTCCTTCCTCTTCCATGGGTGATGTTACTCTAAGAGACATCATGGCGCAATTTCAGCACATGGATGCTCGCCTTGATACACTCTTTACTGAGTTGTATCAGGTGAATGTTCATATTGGCCGTATTGCTAGGCAGCAGGTGACCATGGATGGTTTTGCTTCTGAGGCTTCTCCTCCACCTCCTTCAGTAGCTTTTGATTCTGCAGCTGAGGATGATGATGATGATGGTGATAACGATGATGCTTCTGATGATGATGATGGAGATGCAAGCTCGACCGATGAGATGTCTACTTGACACTCTACCCTTTGTCAACCGTGACAAAAATGGGGAGTAGTTTTGGGATATGAGAGTAGTCATTCTTAGGGGGAGAGTTAGTATAGGACATTTTGTTAAAGGGAGTGTTGTTGATATGAGGGATGTAGTGAGGATATTATGTATCTTTTGTTTTTATTCTTTTATAGATACATTGTTCTTGTACATTGGGTCTTGTGACCATTCTTTGACATACATTGTACTTATTCTTTTCTATATGTTGATGTTTTTTTTTTCACCTACCCCTTACATGTGTTGTTTCTTTTCTCTCTTTATACACATGATTCTTATTTATTGTATGCAATTTATTATTTCTGTTTCACACAAAGATGCCATGATGATTTTCGTTTAAAGTATTTCAGTTATACAGGTTGTCAAAGTCTACTTGCCATAAACTCTCTTCTTGCAAAGTTTTTCAAGAGTTTGTGTTAGGATAGATTTTATTGTATTCAACAAGTGAATACGGGTTGAGTGATTTATGACTTCTCTCATATCTTCATTTGTTTGTTGTGGTTTTGTCACAGATTTCCAAAGGGGGAGATTGTTAGGACATATGTGTTTCACTTGTTAAGAACATATGTCATTCTTTGATGTAATTGGCTAATGCTTTGACAAAATGCACTTTACTTGTAATTGGGTAGATCTAGGATGTGTTTAATGCTTCAAGAAACTGTGTTTCAAGATCAAGTGTTGAAGTCATCAAGTCTGTCCAATAAACAAGCTCAGAAGTGTAAATTCATTAAAGCTCGACAGTTGGCTCGACAGCTGCATCTATCAAGCTTAAGAAAGCTGTTTCGACCCGTGTGCTCGACACCTGCTCGACAGCTCTT
This sequence comes from Quercus aquifolioides, assembly GCA_019022515.1. Taxonomy (NCBI): domain Eukaryota; kingdom Viridiplantae; phylum Streptophyta; class Magnoliopsida; order Fagales; family Fagaceae; genus Quercus; species Quercus aquifolioides. Next base: position 3,058,645 of record CM032330.1, on the reverse strand, counting down.
ATCTGTCGAGGTTTATGACAGAAACAGAAATTCTGATCTGTTTTCTTGGGATTCGTGAATATGTCTTTGGGTTTTCTTTTCTCCTAACCCTAGACATATAAAAGGATTGTTTTAAGGGCCGTCAAATAGTACACAAGCTGCATAAGCTTTGAGGAAAAAATTTGCTTAAGCAAATTGTGACCGGAGACAAAGTTTTGCCCTAGTTCATCATTCTTGTGAGGAAGTTGTTGTGTATGTGCACCGTAGGGTTTTGTGACCAAGCATCTTCTTGATCTTCATCGTGGATGAACTGAAAAACTTTGCAGCCAACAATCTTCTCTAGTTGGTGATTGAAGTCGCGTACTGGAATCCGCGCAATTAGTTAGTCACGTACTTGGGAGCCGTGTATCAAAAGAGGAAATTGTCACTAGAGAACAAGTCTAATTGGGTATTGGGGTAAGAGTTCAACTGTAGGTTGGTATAAGGTACTGAGATTCCTTTACTTATAACCGCTTGTTGTGATAATAGTAGAATTTCGGGAGTGGTGACCTGAAAATCACCCGATGAGGTTTTTGCCGTGTAGGTTTTTCCCATTCATAAACAAATTACCGTGTCAAATTTATTTTCCCTTGTGATTAAATTAATTGATTAATTAGCCAAGCTATTAATTAATCAAATTAACATGCAAACGCATGGTAGCACAAACAAATTACCAGTTAATCTAAGTGCAGCGGAAAATAAATTTGACACGGTGATTTGTTTATGAATAGGGAAAACCTACACGGCAAAAACCCCATCGGGTGATTTTCAGGTCACCACTCCCGAAATTCCACTATTATCACAACAAGTGGTTACAAGTAAAGGAATTTCGGTACCTTATACCAACCTACAGTTAAACCCTTAACCCAAAACCCAATTGGACTTGTTCTGTAGTGATAATTTTCCCTTTTGATGCACGGCTCCCAAGTACATGACTAACTAATTGCGCGGATCCCAGTATGCGACTTCAATCACCAACTAGAGAAGATTGTTGGCTGCAAAGTTCTATAGTTCATCCACAATGAAGATCAAGAAAATGCTTGGTCATAAAACCCTACGGTGCACATACACAACAGCTTCTTCATAAGAATGATGAACTAGGGCAAAACTTTGTCTCCGGTCACAATTTGCTTAAGCAAACTTTTTCCTCAAAGCTTGTGCAGCTTGTGTACTGTTTGATGGCCCTTAAAACAATCCTTTTATATGTCTAGGGTTAGGAGAAAAGAAAGCCTAAAGTCATATTCACGGATCCCAAGAAAACATATCAGAATTTCTGTTTCTGTCATAATCCTCGACAGATAAGAGCTGTCGAGTAGCTGTCGAGCACACGGTCTGAAACAGCTTTCTTAAGCTCGATAGATGCAGCTGTCGAGCCAACTGTCGAGCTTTATTGAATTTGCACTTCTCAGCTTGTTTCTTGAACAGAGTTGATGACTTTAACACTTGATCTTGAAACACAGTTTTTTGAAGCATTAAACACATTTTTGATCTACCCAATTACAAGTAAAGTGTGTTTTGTTAAAGGATTAGCCAATTACATCAAAGAATGACATATGTTCTTAACAAGTAAAACACATATGTCCTAACAATCTCACCCTTGGGCAATCCGTAACAAAACCACAACAAACAAATGAAAATATGAGAGAAGTCATAAATCACTCAACTCATACTCACTTATTGAATACAATATAATCTATTCTAAAACAAACTCTTAAAAAACTTTGCAAGAAGAGAGTTCATGGCAAGTAGACTTTGACAATCTATATTTCTGAAACACTTTAAACAAAACTCATCAAAGCATCTTTGTGTGAAACAAAAATAATAGATTGCATACAATAAATAAGAATCATGTGTATAAAGAGAGAAAAGAAACAACACATGTAAGGGGTAGGTGAAAAAAAAAACATCAACATATAGAAAAGAATAAGTACAATGTATGTCAATAAATGGTTACAAGACCCAATGTACAAGAACAATGTATCTATAAAAGAAAGAAAAGAAAAGATACATAAAATCCTCACTACATTCCTCATATCAACAACACTCCCCCTAACAAAATGTCCAATACTAACCCTCTCCCTAAAAATGACTACTCTCATATCTCAAAACTACTCCCCTTTTTTGTCACGAGTGACAAAGGGTAGAATGTCAAGTAGACATCTCATCAGTAGAGCTAGCATCTCCATCATCATTATCAGAAGCATCATCGTCATCACCATCATCATCATCATCCTCAGCTGCAGAATCAGAAGCTACTGAAGGAAGTGAAGGAGAAGCCTCAGAAGCAAAACCACCTATGGTTGTCTGCCGCCTAGCAATACGGCCAACACGAACATTCGCCTGATACAACTCAGTAGAGAGTGTATCAAGGCGAGCATTCATGCGCCGAAGCTGCGCCATGATGTCTCCTAGAGTAACATCACCCATGGAAGAGGAAGGGGCGGGTGTGGATGGAGCAGATCGAGATGAAGGAGTCGAACGAGAGGGAGGAGCTGCTGACTCTTGTCGCGACTGAAACTGCGCCTCACTACGTTTTACGGTAGCGGCATCTATGGTACACATGAAAGTGAAATAGTCGGACACCGGAAAAGGGACAGAAAAATGGCTTAAAATCCTCTTGATAGCGAAAGGAAAGATGAGCTTATCATGGGACGTCGAATCTAGATGAACATCTATAATAGAAATAATGAAATGAGAAGGGAAGTCTATAGTAAGATGCTCAAGAAGTGATAACAAAAACCGAGCACGAGGCTTTGTGATGGAGTTATAATGAGAGAGAGGATGGAGTACAAAGGTCATTACCATGTTCAAGAATCTAGGACCTTTAGCAAAAGGCCTACATGGTGTAAACTGACGCTCACCCCAATCAAAAGGGCGCTCACAGAAAGCGGACATGAGCTCATCCTTGGACACAGTCCTTAGACGCTCACAACTAGGATAGTCAGGAAACTCTACCCTAGGAACTTGAAGCACATCCGCAACAAGTTGCGGTGTGACAGGAATGCGCATACCTCGAACGCGAGTGAAGAAAAGAGGTACAAAACGATCAATCCCGTGCATGTTGGAGTAAAACTCCTAGATAAGCATGTAAAGACAGGTGACCAGGATGTCACACAGTGACTTTCATCCTCGACTGTGAATGACATCGGGAAGGTCGGTGTCGGCAAAATCCACTAGAATGACTTGGCGCTCAGAATGAATGCCTCGTCTAGAAAAGTTCTTCGAGAAAGCCTTTCAAGCATCCTCATCACAGAACCGAATATTAGAAGGAGTAGGATCAGAAGACAATGCCTCAGAACGAAGAGGGTTCCGAGACAGAGCAGATTTACGCTTAGGTGCCATAGACACGACTAACGCAAACAGAAAGAGAGGAAGGGAGAGAGAGACGGTCAGAAAAGCTCTAAAATAGTTCAAATATAACAAGTATATTGAAAAGAGAGTACGTATGCATGGGAAATGCATGAAAATTTGACACGCAAAAGAAAAATACATCATGGGCTCAGCCCAATCCAATCCTACCAGCTTATAATCAACTTGCACATATCTAAATGCATGATAATGCTGTTATAATACAAATGTGATGCAATGCATGAGATTTTGAACTCATTTAAATAAAAACCCATCCCAAAATTGCAACAAATACTCATCAATTTTTAAAAAACCCCAAAATTTTTCAAAGACCCTAAAACCTAGGTCTCAAAACATGAAATGCATGAAGAATGAGAGAATAGAAGCTTACCAAGTGAAGAAAATCTTGAAAAAGCTTGGAGAAACCTTGAGGATCAAGATTGGAGCGAGATAAGAGTGTTTGGGAGAGAAAAGAGAGAGCTATTGAGAGAGAGATTGAGAGAAATGAGAAACCGAATTGCACAGAAGTATATATAGAACCTCAGTAAAGCTCGACAGATAAAGGTATTGAGAGGAATCGAGACATCCATCGAGATAGGTGTCGAAAAATGGTCGTCGATAGATGCAAGTGTCGAGAAGGTATCGAGGAGCAAACCAAAGACATAAAAACAGAAGCTCGATCGATCGACCCAGTTGTCGAGAAGCTATCGAGGAGGCAGGAACTTTCTCGATCGATACACCAGGTGTCGAGGAGCTGTCGAGATTGCGATAAGAAAAAGTTTAAGAAGTTCAACAGATAGCAAGGTGTCGAGGAGGTATCGAGGAGCTGTCGAGCTAGCTTTTAAAACCAGTTTTTCGAGAAGAGAAAAACACAAACATGAATGCAATCGGACATGCAACTCAATCAAAGATCCAATCAACATATAAAGCTCTTAAAATCATCTCTCAACAACAATTTTAAGCACATGGATCCCAAAAACACACACACACTAAACAAGTCTAACCAATTTTATATTTCAAAAACAAGTCAGGACAGTTTAGTGAGTATATATAAACACATGTAAACCTTGTGACGGCCAAATCACATTGTACCTGCACATGTATCAAGAGTAGCATAGAATATTGCATGTTGTGTGTGAAAAAACATCGCAAGATTGCATAAGTGTGTACATGTTATAACGATTTGAGATATGAGAAAATCACTTTAACTCACACACAATCATAACTGTTCGATGGGGACTATCACCTTTGAGGTACATCCTATAACTCCCACATTTCCTAGAATACATGCTTGCGATCATATTTAAAGCATTTTTGATCTTTTGCTTTTTTTTTTTTTTTTTCTTTACATGTTTTTCTTTTATTGAGCATATCATGCATGGGCATATAATAGAAGGAAAAGAAATACCTAATGATATTTGACATTCTAATTTTGCTATGCCGAAGCACACAAATGTCATTGACATCGCACTTTTGCTATGCCGAAGCATACAGGTGTCATATTATGATTGGCGGGCAACAGTGGTGAGATAGTAATTTATGCATTTCTCTTAGGATTTTTTAGTCATTCCTGTCAAAAAGAGTGATACGAGTGTTAAGTTCAAGAGATAACTTAATCTTACTCATCACAAACAAGAGCCACAAAGCTCACTTGCTTAGTTGTGCATAGAGATGCTCATCTAATCTACAAGAGATACAAAGTTTAGAAAACTGTATTTCAATGGCCATCCAAAGTACACAAGTACCAATGTACACAAAACACATACTGTTTTTGTATTTTCTGATTTTTTTTTTTTTTATATGAAAAAAAAAAAAAACTGAAAAAAAAACAAACAAAAACATGTTAACAAAGTAAAGCATAAAACTAGACTGGCTCAAAATAAAAGCAAAACACACAAGTAATGCAACAAACAAAAACAAGAAGATAGAAGAAAGTGATATAATCACTTAGAGTCCTTTTTCTTCCACACCTTGGAAGAACATTTCCTTTTATTAAACCTTTGAATCGGCGGTGAGGGGGAAGAATTGAAACCGTTCAAGTTCGAAAGGAACATGAGGGCTTTGAGAAGATCTCCAAAAGGAGCAAGAGAGGATTGAAACTGATTCTGGCTTCTAGATGCTATCATGCCGTTACTCTGTTGAGTGGCTAACCACTTATAGCAATTTGGTCGAGTATGACCGGCAACACCACAATGATGATAGAGATGCTAATGATGATAGAGATGCTACTTCTTCTGTTTAGGCTTTTGAGAGTTAGCCTTCTTAGCCCTAGGGTTATTAACATCTTTCTTATCTTGCTTAGAGGGTGCTCCTAAGATAGATTTACCCTTGTTTACGTCTTGATACTAAGTGCATAAAGCATAAAATACCAAAACTAATAATCAATGTATAAGATATATTATATATTAAAGGGAATGACTACCAATAAAAGCTAACTAGCCTAGCTTCTTTTTTTTTTTTTCTTTTTTTCTTTTTTTGAGAAGCTAGCTGCTAGCCTAGCTTCAGTGCTTGCCAAATCAATTGCCATCAGACAAGACAAAAGGTCCTGGACACGTTACACAACACAAAGGCAAGGCTGTCAAGTGACTCAAGATTCAAGACAAGTAGACAACCATTTGAAAGAAGAAGAAGAAAAAAAAAATCTCATTCAGCTGGGTTAAGCTGTAGTCCATTGTCCAAACTCCAAAGCCAAAAGCACAAACAAATGATGTTACAATGCGCAAAGCCACAAACGGCAAACCTAAAAAAGTTGAGTCAAACCAAACCAGTGAGCCACAAAGCTTCCTTTTTCGGTCGTCTTTTACCTCAGAATGTGGAAGCTACGTTGTGTACTAAAAGTTTGTTATATGAATTTTAAGCTACGTTTTTTATAGTCATAATTATACAATTTTAATTCTTTATTGATTTGCTTTCATGGTACATTAAGTTATTTTAAAATATTGTATTGTAGATGAAGATGCTGACAAAATTGGCCAATTGAGCTACAATTTGCAAGTATGAATATTTGCAGTGCTGAATCTGCTACCAACGTTGAGTAGATTGAGATTGAAGTGCTGAATCTTCTTTACTTAATATGCTATGTGTTAGGTTCTAAAGACTTAGGATTTTATGTATTTAGAACTCTAATGTATAATGTTGGCAAACCATGATCAAAATAGTGTGTTTAGTCTTGTTTAGGCTTGCTTAAAGTTGTGTAATTCATGTAAAGTTGGAATCGAGCTAATGCAGAAGCTACTGTGCATTTCGGCCTGGCTTGATCGATCGAAGCTTAGACTCGATCGATCGAAAGTCGGCCAGATTGCGTTTTTCTGTAGATTTCCAACTCAGCCCTATTTCATTAAAACGTTTAGGGTTTTATGTTTTTGTCCTAGGTATATAAGGCAAACCCTATCCACGTTTTAGAGGTTGCACTGGTTGTTTTTGTTGCTCATATTTGCGGATTGTGTGAATCTCTTGTGAGATCCTTGAGGAGCTTTCTTTCACATAAACTTAGGATTTTCAAGGTAGAGATATTATCTACATCTTGATGATCAACTCAGTTGCTGCTATTGGAGCTTAAAGAAACACAAGCGGGAGTGCTTGTATCTGGTGGTGAATCCAAGAAAGAAGGAGTTCGTGGATTCGGAGTTTGCACGTGGTCGTGTCAGTAAGTTATACTGGTGGGTAGCAATAGGAAGTCGAGCGTGGGTGCTTGTAAGTCTTATTGTATGAATTTCGATTCTTTCATATAGTGGATTTAAGTTTACCTTGAGGATAGCTAGGTTAAATCCTCCCCAGATTTTTTACCGGTATGGTTTTCCTGGGTAATCATATCTTTGTGTTCTTTATATTTCCACTGCTTTATATTTGATATGATTATATGCTTGTGTTAACCTAGATTTGCATAATTTGACTAGGTTAATCACTTGGCTAATACATTAGGTTAATCCAATTGTTGTTTTAAGGGGTCTAAAAACTCAACACTATGTTTATTTTTAAATTTTTGTTTTTGTTTAGTTTATCTTTCTAAGTAATCTAACTTTACTATTATTTTTTTGACTAAGTTAATCACTTGGCTAATTAACTAGGTTAATCCAATTGTTGTTTTAAGGGGTCTAAAAACTCAACACTATGTTTATTTAAATTTTTTTTTTGTTTAGTTTATCTTTCTAAGTAATCTAACTTTACTATTATTTTAAATGCAACAGGAACATGTGCACTTAAGAAGACTGATAACTTGTTTGTTTTAAGATCTATCTCTTTTTGAAGATGTAAACTTGTAATTATATGCATTTTGTAATTATATACATTTTGACAGTGAATTATTAACATTGAAGACTTTTTCCATTATGAATTTATAACTATAAATAATTTTTGTCATGCTCAAAACTATCAGAATTGGAAGGATATTAACAAGTGGCATTAAGTGCAATTCATTTGCTTAATTGATTTTATTCATTCTCTCTAAACAAGTTGTCATTGATTTGTTTTTGTAATTGAAAAAAAAAAAAACTTGTTTGGAAAATACGGGTAAACCCAACCCGACCCGACCTGCAACCCGATTAACCCGTTTAAAAATGATCTGTTTTGACCCGCGACCTGTTTGACCCGACCCTAACCTGACCCGACCCGCCCGTTTTGCCATGTCTACTCCGGACCTTCCAAAGCAAAAGCCGACATTTTCTTCTATTTATAATTTTACTAAGCTGATTTCATTTATTTTGTTTTCCTTCGAAAATTCGTAAGTTATCAACGTAGGGACGAAATCGATATGTTTGTATGAAGTTATAAATTTTGAAATTTGAGGGGGAAGAAAATTGAATTTCAATGAAAAGTATATGTGTGTGAGAGAGAAATCAAGTTTTGATTTGTTAACGTGTAATAGGCTGTGTGGGCTTTAATGAGCTGAACCCCAATTCATATTTCTCATTCATTATTGCGTTATAAGATGTCATTTTGAGGTGGGATATGTTTTCCGATTCATCTTTTTGATCCCACCACCAGTAACGATTGCGGTTTTTGTTGTGCTACACAGGTCCTTGTTAATTATGCTAGGTCATCAAAGGAAGCTGAGGAAGTCTCCAAAGAGGTAGATGGTTGCACCTCATTGGTACTTTATACTGTACTGTAGATTTCACTGGTTATAGTTTATTTGGCTATTTGCAAATTGAGGCAATTGGTGGACAAGCCTTGACTTTTGGAGGAGATGTTTCAAAAGAAGAAGATGTTGAAGCAATGATTAAAACTGTAAGCAAATGTAACCTCTGCTAACTGATGAGTTAGTTTGATGCTATTTTCTTCTTGTGGTAAGCTTAATGAATTTTCACATCTGCAGGCAGTTGATGCATGGGGAACTGTTGATGTTTTGATAAACAATGCAGGTGAGTAAATGTGCCCTGCCTTTCATAATAACAATTTTTTTTGCTCTCGCAAACTTATTGATTCATTCCGCTTGCAGGAATTACTCGGGGATACTTTTTGATGAGAATGAAGAATCTCAGTGGCAGGAGATTATTGATCTGAATCTCACAGGTGTATTTCTCTGTACACAGGTATGTATGTCAGAAGTTTTGTTTTCTACAGAAGTCCAAAATTTCAAACATTCTTTGAACCAAGATAGCATCACCAGCATATTTTGGAAGGCCTTAACGTATAAAAATTAAATTAACTACTTAAAAATTTGGACTAAACTTGTTAGGCATGATTGGTAACGATTCAAGCAACCAAAAATGCAAATATTTTCACCTCATTACCTATCAAGAGCCACCGTTTATATCTTTAAAATGAACTACAAAAAACAAAATATATTATCCACCAACAAAATACCCATCTGCATAGTCAATCCAAATTTAGAAAAGGAATAGATATCTAAAAAAAAAATTAGGAAAAAAGAGAAATTTCATAATGATTTTTTAGCATACATCATGAGTTCATGACCAAGCAACATAATTTCTGAACTGATGTCAAAGACAACACCACACAACAACTACAAGCAAATACTTAATCAAAACACATTTGGCCGTACACAAAAGCCCCAATTTTTCAAACCCAAGCAAATCATCAAGCTAGGAAACCTAGTCACTAAACAAAACTTTAAGGGGTTTCAGTCACTTTTGAAAGGCAAATTATAAAGAGAAACAAAAAGAAAAATAAACGAGAAAAGATAATAAAGAGAAAGAAAGGAAGAGTCGACGGTCACCAGTGGTGGTGGTGGTGTTTATTGGCTAAAGGAGAGAGACAGGAACTTGCCGAAACTACCACCAGTATTGGAGGTGTGGGACGTGGTGGTTGCTAGCGGTAGCCATGGAGATTCAACAACGACGAAAGATCTAATGGAAGAGAGTTTTTTGTTTTTTAAATTTTGGGTAGCTAACAGGGTGTTTGATAGGGTTATTTAAACAACAGTTTTCGTTGTTTAAACAACACAACACGTATTTTCACAACACTTTTTCACCCACACGTATTTCTAAAAAACATAAACAATTTTACTAGAAGTTCTTAGTATTAATTATTGTATTTATAATTATTTCACATTCTTAGTGGGTTTGCCCCCCTTTTTCTTTTTATAAGAATAGGTAATGGTTGTCTTAAGGCCATTTGTTAGGACATATGTGTTTCACTTGTTAGGAACATATGTCATCCTTTGATGTAATTGGCTAATCCTTTGAAAAAACGCACTTTACTTGTATTTTGGTAGATCTAAGATGTGTTGAAATACTTCAAGAAACCATGTTTCAAGATCAAGTGTGGAAGCCTTCAAGTCTGTCCAAGAAAACAAGCTGAAAGTGCAAGGTTACTAAAGCTCGACAGCTGGCTCGACAGCTAGCATGTGTCGAGGTTAAGTAAGCTGCTCAAGCCCGTGTGCTCGACAGCTTCTATCTGTCGAGGTTTATAAAATCAGAATTTCTGATCTGATTTCTTGGGATATGTGAATGTGTCTTTGGGCCTTCTTTTCTCCTAACCCTAGACATATAAAAGGATTGTTTTAAGGGCCGTCAACAAGTTCACAAGTTGCACAAGCATTGAGCAAACTCTGTTCAAGCAAATTGTGACCAGAGATAAAGTTCTGCCCTAGTTCATCTCTTCTGAAGAAGTTGCTGTGTATGTGCACCTTTGGGTTTTGTGACCAAGCATCTTCTTGATCTTCATCGTGTGGATGAACTGAAGAACTTTGCAGCCAACCTTTCTTTCTAGTTGGTGATTGAAGTCGCGTACTGGGATCCGCGCAATTGGTTAGTCACGTACTTGGGAGCCGTGCATCAAAAGGGGAAACTGTCACTACAGAACAAGTCCAATTGGGTATTGGGGTAAGGGTTCAACTGTAACCGCTTTTTATGATAATAGTGGAGTTTCGGGAGTAGTGACCTGAAAATCACCCGGTGGGGTTTTTGCTGTTAGGTTTTCCCCATTCGTAAACAAATCACCGTGTCATTTATTTTCCGCTGCATGTTTAGTTATTTGGTGATTTGTTTGTGCTACCACGCTCATTGCAAGTAATTGAACCTAATTAATTCACTTGGCTAATTAATTGGTTAATTCATCACAAGGGGTCAATTCGCGTTTGGCCTATCACCATTGATTTTTGAACTATTTTTAGAAATATTTTATAGAAAAATGATGAAGCAATTAATTTTGACGATTTTTATACTTCCTTTGAAAGTAATGTCAAAAGTTTCTTAAAATGATTTATTAACAACTCTTTCATAAAATGAATTCATAAAAAACCAACTACTATTTTCTTATATTAATTATTTCATTAATATAGTTTGTGATATCTACAGCTACACTTTTTTGCCTTGTTTTTATGATCAACAATTACAATTTATGTCATAAAAGAAATAAATACTTCTATACAAGCTTTCAAGATGCTAGTTGAGTCCAACTTTTTTATAGTGATGGCCTTATAATCCACTTAAGAAGGCTATGTCACTAATTGTTTTGATTTAAGGATGATATTATATGATAATACATATTTAGTTACATTTTTTTTTATAAAAAAAATTAAGAGGAGAAAACCCAATTAATTATTATGTATTATAACTAGATATATTATTAATTATAAACTAATTATATATTTGTATAACTTTAAAATATTAATTCTTTATTTATGATGTTACAGGTTTGATAATTGATAGGACTAAAGAACCGGTATTCATTCCATTTTTTGGTTCTTTAACAGTATCTATTATTAAAACCATGCAATTTTATATTTTTTGGTTCTTTTTTTATTTTTTTCCTAGTGGGGCGTCAACAATATGATTCAGGGGATTGTATTTTGCCAGATGTTGCTTCACCCAGCCGCCCTTTAAAGAGTGATTTCTTTACGTCTAAAGAGGCTTCTCCACAGATGTACTTTAGTCAGTTTAGTGGATGAACTTTTTTGCTAAAACTTAAAAAAGATTAAACTTTTTTAAATAATTGGTTAAAAATAATCTGTACTAAATGAACTTAATTAACAAGGCTTTCCTCGGTGCACCAAAACGACCTCCCCTGTAAGCTACCAAAAGGCAATCTATCAATCATGCTTCACATGTGAATCTCCATAGAATGAATGGATAGTTCAAACTGAGAATAAATTATTCTTGGGCGTGCTACAACAACTTCAGTATGATTGGCACACTTTTCGTTTGATTCCAAGGTCGGGCCAAATCGAGCACCAACGCAAACATACTCACTGTCTTCTATACCATTAATCCAAGTTGGGACTTTTACCTATGGAACAAATTGGATCAAGCCTGTTATGTCGTAGTCATAGTAATTATATACTTAATAAAAGAGAATACCATTTAAGCACTATGTGCTTGACAAGCTTAGGCTCGGCTTCACAGCCAAGAAACTGAGTAATAAGTAGAAAGTTCAAGTTTTTCACACTTGTGTTTATTACAAAAGGAAACTGGAAACTCAATACAAGTCAATCAAAAAGCTGTAAACCAGTGAAGAGTTAGTTGAGCTGATTTTTTGCTTGGAACACCCCCACCCACAAACCGCCCCCACCCCCCCCCCCCCCCCCCCTCTTCTCTCACAAAAAAAAAAAGGAAATAAGGTTATTCTTTTTCTTTTCTTTATCATTAATTTTCTAGCAACCAATCAAGCTTTGAAGAAAAGAGCTCAAAATTTGAACTTCACACACTGCATTGAAAGAAGCATTTGACATTTTTTTTTATGCAATATAACCTTATTAGAACAAAGGAGATACCACATGTAAATTGGATGTATATAGAAAGCCCTCCTAAAATTTTACAAGAATGAAAAATTACAATCGGAAAGAAAGAAAATCAATAAAATTTACAACATAATATGTATATCACTTGTTGTTGGGTTCCAAATAATATTATCAACAATATTAGCAATCCAAAATAACAATCACACACAAAAATACAAAATTTACGTGGAAAATCCTTTCTCTTGAAGGGAAAAACCACAAAACTAACTCCGAATAATTTCACTATTATTAAATCAATTACAATAATTTTTGTGTATGTTTTACAGTAAAAAAAAAAAATTCCTCTTGTTTTTCTTTGCTCTCACACGCACAAATTATCTCTCTCAAAGACTGTAATCCTTTCTCTTTTTCTTTTTTCACTATGTGGCACCCCCTTTTCTTTTTCTTATGCGGCACACTCTAAAAAAATCACATATAATCATTATTTAAATAATAACCCTAGCCGCCGTACCATCCTTGACTCCTTGTATCACACAAACTCCTACTCAAATACAAATTGGAACACATGAGGTCTTCTTCTAATAGGAGTTTTGCACTACATGGCTCTCTTGCCACAAAATCGGGCTAGACCCACAACACTTGTGCCAAGCATACAGGACCACTCAAACAAAAAGCTAATTTCAACTAGATAACAGAGCTCCATACCATTAAGAATTCAGTTGTTCATTTCCTCCATATTGTCCAATAGTAATAGAGTAGTCAGCAGCTCACAGAGCTGGGGAGGTCAGGACGTCACCACTGACGCCGCTTGAAGCCGTCACCACTGAGGCTGCCTGGAGCTGCCGTCGAGGTTGCCTAGGTTTGTAGGGGGTTTGGGTTTGGGTTCACAAGAGCCGATGGGTCGTAAGAGTTTGGGTCTGGGTTCAAACAAGAAATCAGAGATAGGAAGGTTTGGGTCTAGTTTCACCACCGCTGGAGCCTTTGCCGCCGAGATGAGTGGTTTGAGTTCGTGAGGTTTTAGTTTGTGGGAACTCTAAGTTTTTTGTCGTGTGAGGTTTTGTTTTTAGATTTTAGGATTTTGGCTGAAACTGTGCCATCTAGGGGGAGGTTTTTGTTTTAAATTTAGCTTTAAAACTACATAGTTTTGATGCATGCCAACTCTTTGCTTGGTCGTCAAAACAATGTAGTTTTGAGGCTGATTTGTTAAAAATAACATAAATCAGCATGATGACGTGTCATTTAACAGCAGAAATTAATCGTAGAGGGCGAATTGCACACGCAAGCAAACTTCAGGGCGTAAAATCAAGTTTTCAAAACTTTAGAGTGTAAAATCCAGTTAACTCTAAATTTCAAGGATGTAATTTAGGGAGGTAATTTACGATTTAAAATCCCGTCATTCTCAAGAAAAACTCTCTATTCTTTTAAAATTGCACGCGTGCTTTAAAATTGATGCATGAAAATTAAATTTCATAAGAAAAATTGTAACTATTCTATCTTTGAATTAAAATAAATAGTTAGCTAAAAAATAGTGTATATTATTTTCTTTTATCAACGTTAGAGAAAGAGAGAGTGGGATTTATTTATTTATTAAAAAAAAGTTGTAGTATAATCAAATAGCTGTTATTTCTTGAAAAAACTACTCATCCGAATCCGAATCCACTTTAAAACCCACTATTAAGCTGTTAACCAACTCAAACTTACTTCTCCGCTAATAAATGGTTACAACAATTACTACTACGAGAAGGCAAGCACGCAGCCTCCTTGTCGTATCATGATACTAGTACACACAGTGTGTTGCATTGCAAAAATACACTGAAAAATGTGACTTACGTTTCTAGTGTGTACGATAAACACCGCCTTTGGTGTTATTCTTGCTAAAACCTACGAGAGTTTACAGAGTTTCTTGAGCTCGGCTTTTTGTTAGCTCAATAGATATTAGTGAGAGTTTAGGGAGGTCTGCTGAACTAGCACGCGGATCACACTGTATAAAAAATAAACATTTGCTACAATCAGAAACAATTGCAAGTTACAATTTAGGCCTAATGAATCAAATGCAAATTCAAAATCTTAAGATTCTATATAAATAACATGACTAGGCTTCAACCAAATATATAACTTGATCAATATACTCTGTTAATTTTTTTGTATTTTATGAGAATCAAACCTCGTTTTATTTCCTAACCAATTAACAAACATTAACAGATTTAGTAACAAGTCGTTCAATCAATAATGAATATCTCAGATCAAGTGTTGAATTAATTTATTTCGCTTCATCCCAACTATAAAACCAAAAACAATAACACACAAAAAACAGAGAGACTCATAAGCATACAAAGAAAGAGAAGAGGGGATGAAACCCCAGGACAAGTAGTGATACGGGTTGTGTGGGGTACGGGTATAATTGTGAGGAACGGTGAGAGCTGGTCACGCTCTTTTATTCCAGTAAACGTGGAAGACTAAGACTTTGATCACTCGACAATAGTAAAGCTATCTAAAAGACATTTTTATAGTCTTTCTTTATAGGATACTTCAAAATTTTGCCGTGTGCATGGGTTTGAGAAATTGCGGTGTGATTGTGAGCGTTTTAGGAAATTTTTATTTTATTTCAATAGTCTTCGTCTTTTTATTGTTAATAGTAAAGACGAGGAAGCCATTGCTTGATTTGAAGAGTACTGTATTTCTCTCTTTTTTTTTTCCTTTTTTTTTTTTTCCTTCGTAGAAGCTTCACTACGGGGCAGACTAGACAACCACAAGCCACAGTGCAGTTGTTGAAGGTATAATACTGTGACTTGGGAAATGCTGAATGGAAATGTTGAAAGTTGCATTTTTAAAAAATAGCTTTTTTTTTTTTTTTTTTATACATTTTTTTTAAAAAAAAATGTATTTTTTGAAAACATGATTTTGAAATCCACGTACACTTAAATGTTTCGTAAAACATGTAGAAATTGTTATTTGAAAACTCTAAAATTTTTGTTGTGGATGCAAATTACCAAAAGAGATTTTTCCTTTTTTTGAAAAGGTAACAAAAAGACTCCTCTTTTTTCTTTTTCTTTTTGTGTGTGTGTGTGTGTGTGGAGAAGAAGGTACCAAAAAGACTTAATTGTGATGTCGATGCTAATAATAATAGGAGCAATAATTATTATTTGCTAAACGCGTTAACACACAGTCACTTCCTCCGTGCCCCACTACAGAGCTTTTTTTTTTTATTCTATATGATCCCCACTCCAGAGCTAAACACAGTAATATTATATATGTTGCTATTCACTTTCCCTTTCCCAAGTCTTAGTCAATATCAATATTAACCAAAGAGAGAGAGAGAGAGAGCCGTGTGTCTATTTTCAACAAAATAGTTTGCAGAGTTCACAATTGAACTTGTTCTTCCATTTCAGCGTTTGGCGTGCATGTGTCGCATGACCTTCTTCCCAGCAGCACGGCTTGTGCCAAGAAGTTGCAGGCACTGGAGAGTCAAACACAAGTGAGGATTTTATTATAAGCTGATAAATTTGTTATTAAGCAAATACTTCAAGGTATTTTAGGTATTGAGTGCCCTAATACATCCATGTTGCGAAAATGCGATGAGTTTTAAACTAGTATTTTCATAAAAAGCTAATCATTGGTACGATTTTAAAACGTGACTTCTTAGCATTTTGAAAAATGTATTTTCCTAAAAATCACTCGGCCAAACGCATGTTGTTTCGTGTTTTCTGCTAAAAACAAGTGTTTACTCTGTGCAAATGCTTATCCACACAAGCTCATAGTCTTAATAAAAAGAATTGAACACCAACCAATCAAAAGTGGATTTTGATGGAGTCTCGCTGAAGAAGAGCCTTACTCATTTAAGGGTGCTAGCACCTAGTGAGCTACAACTAGGAAGCTAGCAGCCCCTTCCTTATTATTAGTAAGATAGGTTCGGAATTCTTATTATTAGAGAAAGGGGAGTGTAGCTAATTTCATTTTTCAATTCGAATTGAGATCATATGCAATAGCTGTCAATGACTGAGATTGAGATTTGGAAAGAAAAAAAAAAAAAATACTTTCAGTCTCAACCATTGAATAAATGAAGTGAAAAAAAAAAAGTAAAAGTTGAAAGTAGGAAAAAAAGAACGATGAAACCAGCCTTGCACACATGACAGTTAATCAAAAACAAATACAAAACCCTTATCTATTTAATTAAAGATCAAGTTAACTAGAATGCTGGCAAGAGCTGTTGTCGGATCGCCAATAAAAATACTAACAATGGTCTGGAGAATTACTTTCACCATCTTCAACAACATTTTACCCATCCCACTATTTCTCTTCAATTGTTGACGCTGAATAGGCAGCTCCAAATTCTCCAAAGGCAAATCGTCAATACTAATAGACTTTCCCTTCTTCTTTATTAACTCAAACAACATTTCCCACGTGCAATAAACATGAAAATTAAATTTGCAACACTCCGACACATAAGACCACCCTTTAATTTGATTGCACCTTGCGCACTTTGACTCAGTCTTACGAAGGCGAAATTTCATACCATCATATTCGAGTTCATTCTTAAGGTTGCAACAGCAAGGGTGCAAAACCAAGTCTTTTTCATGGCAATGGTAGACGAAACCTTTGACTTGTTTCCCACAAGCATCACAATCCCTCTTGCATTCGTTGCAGTTCCTAGGGAGCTGATCGTAGAATTTGAAAGTGGAGTCTTTGAAGAGCTTGTGAGTTGTGGTGGGTGTGCTATGCATGCAAGCTATGTGAAGATCATAGTCACACTCGTCACATCTGTATCTCTTTCCAAGGCCATCTACCTTGCATCCATTACATATGTACTCATCTACCTTGCATTCATTGCAGTTGTTCTTTAGCTTGAGAACATGGTTCTTGGAGCAAGTACGATTTTTCTCCATACTACTACTTATTTGCAGACTCTGCACCAAAAAAAAATGTCATATATATTAAAAGACATAACATTTTTCACAATTTTTTGCAAGAAACAAAAATTGAATTTGAAAAAAGCAAACAAATACAGAGGATAGAAGCGTGAAAGTTCCTTTAACAACTTAACTTCTATTCTTTATCAAAATAGGGATTTTACATAATTCAATGCTGAAAGATGGTGTTTCATGCTATATGAAAATTAAAGTACCTGGTTTTTGTAGTTAATAATGCTCCTAGAGAGTATTCCCCTGTCGATGGTGCCATTGTTCTTGACCTTGCAAGAGACATTTAAGATACCATTGGCATCAATTTTAAAGCAGACAGTGATCTGATCTTCACCCTTGAAAGTTGGAGGAATGCCAGAAAACTCAAACTTGCCTAGCAAGTTGTTGTGCCTGGTACTTGTTCTCTCACCCTCATAAACCGGGATGAAGATACTAGAATGGTTGTCAGAATAGGTGAACACCCACTGCACCTCCATAGTGGGGATGGTGGTATTTCTTGGAATCAAAACAGTCGTCTCATCGTTGGCAGTCTCCATCCTAAGTGACCGAGGGGTGACATCCGATAACACCAGATCCCAAACCTTCTTTTTACGCTCATCAGTCAAGATAGCAGCCTGAATAGCAGCACCATAGGCAACAACTCCATCCAGGTAGAGGAAGCTCATGCAAAGCTTCTTTCCTTTGAAGAATTCCTGCAACAGCTGCTGCACCTTGGGAATCCTAGTTGAACCTCCAACAAGGACAACATCATCGACAGTTCTCTTGTCCATCTTAGCATCCCTCAAACACTTCTTAACAGGCTCCATACACTTTTTAAAGAGTTCCATATTTAGCTCCTCAAACCAAGCACGACTAATTTCTGAACG
The DNA here is from genome assembly GCA_019022515.1 of Quercus aquifolioides. Lineage (NCBI taxonomy): Eukaryota > Viridiplantae > Streptophyta > Magnoliopsida > Fagales > Fagaceae > Quercus > Quercus aquifolioides. The sequence goes on along the minus strand of CM032330.1, from coordinate 3,040,352 downwards.
AAAGTCAAGACCCTCATACAATGAGTCAATGTAAATGGTGGCATTTTTAGCGGATGATAGTGTCTTCTTTGCCCTCTCACAAGCAGTCCTCAACCTACTAAGGGCTCTGTGGTTCCCACTAATATCCTTATTGTTCTTCCGCTTAAACACCTTAACAAAGTAGTTCACCATTATGTTAACAAAGTCCTCCCCTCCAAGGTGAGCGTCACCAGCTGTGGCCTTCACTTCAAATTTACCATTTTCAATTGTAAGAAGTGAGACATCAAGAGTACCGCCACCAAGATCAAAAATCAAAACATTCTTGCCAACACTGGCCTTCTTGTCAAGACCATAAGCAATGGCTGCAGCAATGGGCTCACTGATAATACGCACCACATTGAGACCAGCAATGACCCCAGCATTCATAGTTGCCTTGCGCTGCGAGTCATTAAAGTAAGCTGGAACGGTCACAACCGCATTCTTGACTTTCGTACCAAGATAGGCCTCAGCAGTCTTACGCATCTTTCTAAGGACCATGGACGATATTTGCTCAGCTGTGTACTGCTCCTTCATGCGTTTGTAGTTGACCACAATCTTGGGTTTATCACCAGAATCAGAAGTGACCTTGAATGGCCAAAACTTCATGTCACGCTGAACAGAGGCATCACTGAATTTCTTACCAATCAGACGCTTAGAATCTGTGAACGCCAGAGGATAGAACATAAGCATCCAATAGACAAAAATATCACATAATGTCATAATCATTCAAATCTAATAAAGCCAATAAGTATTGATGACTACCCACAAAAAAAAAAAAAAAAAAGGACCAAACCAACTCCAAAGAAAACTACGACACTATATTTGTATTTCTCATTGACCGAAAATGCAATTTTATTTATGTTTAAGTAGTTATCCAGTAAGACTTCCAATTAACTTCATAAATAATTTAAATTATTAGATTACAAAACAACATAAATCTAGCAATTTTTTTTCTCTAATTAATCTAAAAAATGATATAATAATAATAAACCCAAAAATGAAAGAACTTTTGTTACATAACTTCTGCAGACTCATAGAAATAGCTCTCTTTTCATCTGATAAGAAAGCAAAAAATACACGTGAAGCCGAAAAAAAAAACCAGAGAATAAAACCTACATAACCATTCTAAAATCACAGTTTCCTTGACATGACAACCCTCTACAAATCGGATCTCACTAGCTACATCAAAACGACCGTCGTCGTTTTCTGATAAATAAATTAGAAAAAAAGGTCATATTAGAAACTTTACCGAAGACAGTGTTGCTGGGGTTCATGGCGACCTGGTTCTTGGCCTCATTACCGACCAAAATCTCGTCCTTAGTGAAAGCAACATAAGACGGCGTCGTACTGTACCCTTGGTCGTTGGGTATGATCTTCACACCGCCGTGTCTACACACAGCCACGCACGAGTGGGTCGTGCCAAGATCGATTCCAATAGCAGGGCCAACTTCTTCACCGCCCATTGTTGCGAGCAAAAAAATATCAAATTCTTCGAAAATAGAGAGAGAAGTTTCAGCTTGAAAGAAAGAGATGCTAGGATTTTTAAGAGCAAAAAAATAAAAATCTTTGAAAATAGAGAGAGAAGTTTGAGCTTGAAAACAAAGAGATGCTAGGGTTGCTGCGAGCAAAGAAAAAAGAATTTTCGAAAATAGAGAGAGAGTTCAGCTTGAAAGAAAGAGATGAAGTAAAGTGCTATTTAAAGGAAGGTCGGCTCGGTGAAGCAAATGCTAGCTAGCAAGGTACAATCCCGTGAATCGTGAGGCCCCCTAGAAAAAATAAATATATAAATAGAGAGAGAGAGGGCGTCGGCAGCAGTGCATAAAGGACCATTCGAATTTTATTAGATTGAGAGCTATAAATTGCATGGTTTAAAATTTTTAATAATAATTTTTCACCAAAAAAAAAAAAATTTTTAATAATAGATACTGTTAAAGAATCGAAAAATGAAATGAATACCGGTTCTTTAGTCCAACAAGTGATCCAACCGGTAACATCTAAAATGAAGAATTAATAATTTTAAAGTTGTATAAACATATAATAAGTTTATAATTAATAATATAAATTAGATTGATAATATAATTAATAATATATAATAAGTTAATAATTAAAAATATAAAAAGGAGAGGGCGTCGGCCACAGTGCATAATGGCATATTCGAATTTTATTAGATTGAGCTATAAATTGCATGGTTTTAATAATAGATACTATTTAAAAATCGAAAAATGGAATGAATACTGGTTCTTTGGTCCGACTAGTGACCAAACCAGTGACATCATAAATAAAAAGTTATATATATATTTTAAGAATACTAAGTATTTAACCCTTACGGAAAAATAGGAAAAAATCTTAAAAAAACTGACAGTGGTGTATATCCAAAAGATCCTAACTCTTGGATATACAATACAGACTTTAAACTTCTTTAATTTACTATCAATTTCTTTAAGACATTCTCTTCAAAGACGGAGGGAGACTTGGACTAGGGAGGCAATGCCTCCCCCCCCCCACCCCCCAATTTGTTTTTTTTTTTTTAAATTAATATATACTGTGGGGGTAGAAGCCTGAAATTGTATGCTGGGCCTTGGGTTCCAAATAAGAGGTGATGTGTCCGAGGAGGATCCGGGGATTAAAGGACGCCCACGGCCCGAAATCATAAAGAATGAGGTAGAGGAAGACTGTCCGAGGAGAGAATATACCTCAGACGTGTTTAAATGCTGCTCGGCTCTTCACCCAGCAATTTGGACGATCCCTCAGAAGGCTTCCACGAAAAGTGAGATCCTTGGTCAGTCACGGAAGGGATAAGAACTCATAGATGTACTATTGCCTCCACATTAAACGCTCCCAACCTACTTTCCTGGCCACATTTATGTGGAGAAGACCCCTGAACAGTGCTTCCTTGATCACCGCAACTCACAGTGAGGCCAAGGGGGTGGTTGATGGGACATATACTCAAGTGAGAGTTTAGATGGTTGACAAGTGTACAATTAGGATGTCCTGAAAATAGCTATATAATGTAAAAGACTTCCAAAAGAAAGAAAAAAGAAGGAGGAATAGGGAGAGAAAAGAAGTACTGTAGCTCTGACTTGTTTTATTGTTGAAATCAAATACTATTCAGGTCCATTCTTTCTCCTCGGACGTCTGTCTTTTAAAACCTTGCATGCAAATAACCTTCTATTAAGGCCACATGACTCACTAGCCGTTGTTGTCTGTCACGATAATTTAGCTCTTTGACCCATTGTACTGGACTCACAAATCTACAGTCCAAATCCTCTTTGGGCCAGGGGCTTAAAGTTTGTGTCCCTACATATACATAGTCACCAATTTTAGCAATTTTGTTATATAAAATCACACTTTGCCTCCCTTAATATTATCATTGATTCTTTTAGGAGTACTACTCTAGCCACAAATTTTCTATAACATTTTTACAAATTGTGTAGTAGTAAACTTTTATTGGTTTGCATCTTGGCCGATCACTTACATCGCATTTTTACTTACTAATAAGCACTCACCACATTAATAATTTGTAAAAAAAGTTTGTAATTCTAGCATTTTTCTCATTTTAAATGCCAGATCTAAAATCTAAAACAAAATAAACAAGCCCAAAAAAATTATTCAATAATAAAAATTACCAATAGTAAAACTAAAAACAATTAAACTCAATCAATTAATTTTACCAAAAACAAACAACCTGACCCTTTAAAATATTTTAAACAAAATAATTTTGTCCATACCTAGATGCACACATAAAAAACACAAGAAAAAAAAAAAAAAAACACATTAGTTGTTAAGCAACTGAACTGGAAGCTAGAGCCACCGCACGCAACTAACAGCAAAACTACCCCCCTAACTTCAAGTTCTGGCCCCGTCCCTGCTTCTCCTCTCTCCTCTCTCCCCGTGTGTGTATGTTAAATATATAGTATTCTCAAAGGAAAAAACAGTGAGTTAATCTCACAATAGAAAAAATTAATAATTTTAAAGTTATACAAATATATAATAAGTTCATAATTAATAATATATCTAGTTATAATACATAATAATTTAAGTGGGTTTTCTCCTCTTAAATTAAAAAGAAAAAAAAAAGTTACTAAATATATTAACATTATAATATCATCCTTAAATCAAAACAATTTGTGGCATAGCCTTCTTAAGTGGATTATAAGGCCATCACTATAAAAAAGTTGGATTCAACTAGCATCTTGAAAGTTTGTATAGAAGTATTTATTTTCTTTTATGACGTAAATTGTAATTGTTGACCATAAAAACAAGACAAAAAAGTGCAGTCGTGGATATCACAAATTATATTAATGAAATAATTAATATAAGAAAATAGAAGTTGGTTTTAAGTTATTTTATTTAATTAACTAAAAATAATCATCTTTAAAAAAAAAAAAAAAGTTGTGGCAATATTCATCCTTTCTTCTCCCTCAGTCTCTCTCAAGCTCCGAATCTCTCTTCTCTCTCAGCTTTTCCTCATGATTTGGGGTAGGATCTCCGAATCTCTCTTGTCTCTTAGTTCTCCCTTGCAATTTTAGGTAGGGATTTGGGTTGGTGGTACAAAACAGAGTTTGGGTCGGTGGTTGTGGTTGGAGTTTGGGTCAGTCATTTGGGTCTGCGTTTGGGTGGTTTTTGGGTCGGATTTAGGTGGTGTTTGGGTTGGCATTTGGGTCAAAGTTTGGGTGGTGTTTGGGTCAAATTTAGGTGGTGTTTAGGTCTTTGTTTGGATTGGCATTTGGGTGGCAATTGGGTTGACGTTTGGGTCGGTGGGTGTTTCGATGGTAGCGATGGGTTGTTTCGGTGCTTGCTAGTTTTGGTGATGGGTTTCGGTGATGGTTGTTTTGGAGGTGGCTGGGTTTCACTAGTGGGTCGTTTTGGTGATTTTATTTTAGCATTGAACATAATAAAATAATATAAACAATACAATAAAATAAAATATCTACTACATTAAATAACTACCACTACCTCCAACACAATAAAATAATATAACTTTTAATAAAATATTTCTTTTTTACCATCTTAGCTATCATGCATAGCCATCTTTGGCTATACACTGTAGCTCAACAACCAATTTTTTTAACTTTTCCTTCATAATTGTAACATGCTTTCTAGTATTGGTGGTGCTAAAAAAACAACCAATGCTAGTGCTAATAAAATGAAATTTTAGGAGGAAGATGGCAAAAATCTTACGATTCTTATCCTCAAATGCTGACAGTACGTGAACGATATTCTTATCTTCAAGTTTGGTGTCTGAATTGTTTTCTTCCCTAGCTAGAAAGTGCCAAAGTAAGGAAGGTAGAAGGAAATCTCCGCACAGTACAAGTGGGTAAAGCATTAAAGTTTCTGAGTGTATATATATAGATATATTTGCCACTCCTTAACTACTAAGTCCTAATTGCGCGCATTGTGGATATGAATATCAGCAGCACAAGTCACTTTCTGAAGGTTGGTGGTGGGTACGTATAGTAGGGGTCAGGATGTGCTATGGTGTCATATTTTACTTTTAAGTGGCCATGCGAAAGCATCCACGTGGATATTGAATTATTGCATGTCTTTTAGGATTTTTAATACATGAATTAGCCATTTTCTTTTATTTTTTAGTCAAAGTTTCATTTACCATTCACTTGAAAATACTTTTAGTACTTAAAGTACAACTAATGTGAAGTATGATATTTTGGTTAATACTCATTAAATGGTCAGATTGTAAAATTTATAAAATTATGAACATATATATACCTAAACTTCAAAGTTTAACTTAAAAACAATAAAAAATTTGGAGTTTATAATTTAATTGTCCTTATGTTATATTATCTATACACAAATTCCCTCCCAAAAAAAAAAAAAAAAAAAAAAAAATCTATACCCAAATTTCAGGAAGAAGAATAGATTATTCCATCAAGAATTTGAGCTTTTTTTTTGTTTTTTTTTTTATTTTTAAAACTCTTAAAAAGTTATAAAAGTGTTTTTTTTTTCCTTTTTTTTTAATTATTAAAACTATTACTTCTTTTTTCTTTTTTCCTTCAACTTTTTATATATATAGGTTTTGAACTAATAGGAAAGATTTTCTTTTCCTTTTTCAATTGAAGTTTGTCATAAAAAATAATAGTCTATAACTCTTTTAGTTATGGTACAAAGAAAAAAAATAATTACGTAAATAAAATTCATAAGAAGGAAAGATTTTTTTTTTTTTTTTTTAATAATGAAGATTATGATGGATAAAGGGAAAAATTCCTTTTTTATTTTATTTTTTATAATAAGGATTATTGACAAAACTTCATTGTTAAGTTTCAATGTTCATGCATGTGCTGACTCTTATTAATCATCGAGTGTGAGCATCCACGTTGAAATCTCACGAAGCTTCGTCTTTTCTTTTCTTTTTCTTTTTCTTTTTTTTTTTTTTTTTTTTTTTTTTTGGGAGAAAAACACGAAGCTTCGTCTTTCCATTTCAAACGTATCCGGCGGGAACTGTATGGAATATTGTCACATATCATAAAACTTCCATAACTAACAAACGGACACACAAAATATGTTTTTTGCATGTTTTTGTGGGATTAAATAATATATATTTACATGGGATTGGGTTAAATTAGTAAATTTGAAAATAGTACCGTATTAAAAAACAGATTGGGTGCAAAGGGAGTTTTATTTATTTATAATTTTATATGTAGATCATAAGTTTACACACCAAGTAGGTAGGAGTGCCTAATTCCATTACACCCCATAATAGTGCTGTAATATGGTAGAAACTTCATTTTGGAACTCTTATTTAATCTTGTGTGTATCTCATGTGCAATGTGCATATCATCGTCACCCCGCACCCGCATCACAGGTATTTCAAATTATAACTCAAATATCATAGTCAAATAAAATCTAATTCAATATTTCAAATTGTTGGGGAGATAAACACCTTGGGGAGCTTCTTTAAGTAATTAATATAACATATAGAAACACACTTTTACCCAAAAGGCCTAAGCCCAATGGGTATATGCTCAATTATGTTATATTAACTACTCATTGTTCTCATCTTTATTCAATGTGGGACTTCACTCACACGTGTAACTCAACAATCTCCCCCTCACGTGTGAGTCTGCCTCTCTATAGGCTTTAAGACCTCTCTGTGGGCCATGAGCAAGTCCTACTCACTCCCCCTTGACTAATGGGCTTTTCACTGCATCAACGCGTCATCCATGGGTCTCTCGTACGCCATCCATAGGAACCACGTGTCAACCCCGCACGCACATCCATGGGAACTCCGCGCGTCCATATCCATGGGAGTGGTATCAGAGCTTGTGGTGGTGTGCGGCGAAGGTGGTGACGTGTTCATGGTCCCTACCCAGCGGGGACAAAGAAAGCCTAAACGGCACACACACAAAGATCCTGAAATATTGCTAATGGTGTTAAATAATGGTGTAATGCGAGGTTCCCATGGATATGGACGTGTGGAGTTCCCATGGATGTGTGTGCGGGGTTGACACGTGGTTCCCATGGATGGCGTACGAGAGACCCATGGATGACGCGTTGATGAAGTGAAAAGAGACTATAATACTCGAGGAGGTGACTAGTGCTCTCTTGTCACACATAAAAATGAAGCAAGATGGTGATGGTTCTCAGGCTGATGGACTTATTGTAAAGTCTGAGTAAAGCAATAGGGGTAGAAGCAGGTCAAGAGGACGGAACTCCAACAGGAACAGATCATAGTCTAAATCACGTGTAAAGAAAGATGTAGAGTGCTTTTATTGTCACAATAAAGGGCACTATAAGAATCAGTGTAAAGAGTTGAAAGAGCATTCAGAGGAGAAGAAGAATGGAAAAAAGCCCCTAGAATCAGCTAGTGTTGCTGAGGAAATATCAGATGATGGTGAAGTTGGTGCAGGTTTACTTTTAGTTTCATCAGACAACAATGTTTTATTGGAATCTTGGGTTTTACATTCAGCATGCTCATATCATATGACTCCAAAGAAAGATTGGTTTGACACGTATAAGCCTTACAACGGTGGTATGGTCCAAATGGGTAATGATGCTACATGCCCGGTTATTGGAATTGGTACCATGAAGATCAAGATGTTTGATGGAGTTGTGAGAGTTCTTAGTAATGTTAGACATGTTCCAGATCTTAGAAAGAATTTAATTTCTTTAGGAGTATTGGATGATTTGGGCTATTCATACTCATCAAAGGGTGGAATCATGAAGATTACCAAAGGTGCTTTGATGGTGATGAAGGGACAGAAAGTAAGCATGCTTTACAGATTGATTGGGAACACAGTTGTAGGAAGAGTTGCAGTCACCACTCCGGTGGAGTCCAGCACTGACGACACAAAATTATGGCATATGCGACTTGGCCATATTGGTGAACGTGGTATGTTAGAGTTGCACAAGAGAAATTTATTGAAAGGAGTGAAGACATGCAAGCTAGACTTCTGCAAGTATTGTGTGTATGGGAAGCAGCATAGAGTCAGTTTCAAGACAGGCTCTCATACAAGTAAGGGTGTTCTTGACTACATTCATTCAGATGTTTGGGGCCCAGTATCAGTTTCTTCTCACAGCGGTGCTCAATACTTCGTCAGTTTCATTGATGATTACTCTAGAAAGGTATGGATTTATTTTATGAAGCATAAGTCTGATGTGTTTGGCATATTTAAAAAGTGGAAAGCACAGGTTGAGAATCAGACTGGCAGGAAAATAAAATACCTTAGAACAGATAATGGACTAGAGTATAGAGATAAAGAATTCATAAGATTTTGTGAATTAGAAGGCATTACTCGTCACTTCACAGTTAAAGGAACTCCACAACAAAATGGGGTTGCAGAGAGAATGAACAGAACCTTAGCAGAAAGAGCCAGATGCATGAGATTAAATGCAGGGTTGCCTAAGGTGTTCTGGGCAGAGACAGTTAACACAGCAAGCTTCATTATTAATAGATCTCCATCATCAGCCATAGATTTCAAGATTCCAGAAGAGGTTTGGTCAGGTAGACCAGTTGATTATTCGAGTCTAAAAATCTTTGGTTGTCCAGCTTATGTGCATGTGCAGAGTGGAGAGCGTTCTAAATTGGATTCGAAGTCAAGAAAATGCATATTTCTTGGTTTTGAAAAAGGTGTTAAAGGCTACAGGCTTTGGGATCCAATCTCAAAGAAAACGGTGACCAGCAGAGATGTCATATTTGATGAAGCCTTTATGTTGAAACAGAATGAAGCAGAGACATGTGATGATAGTCCACAGGAGAAATTAACTGTTGAGGTGGAGTTTGACGAGAATAGTTCATCCAGTGATAAGGGTGATGCTGAGATTGATCCACAGCAGCAACAAGAAGAGTCTTATTCAATTGCTAAAGGTAGAGAGAAGCGGGTTCACAAAGCACCACAGAGATATGGCTTTGAAGACATGGTTAGCTTTGCTCTCATAACTAGCAGTGGAGATCCATTGTCTTACAGGGATGTAGAAGAGATGGGGTCACTACAGAAGAATAAGACTTGGGAATCCTCTGATATGTTAACAAAGCCAGTTCCAACAGACAAGTTAAAGCATTGCTTGGACTTAATTGGTGTTTGTAGCTTGTGAGCCCTTAAGGGCTAAGGTGGAGGCGATGGAGGATTTTGCTCATGTAGCTCGATCAATCCAAGCCAAGGTGGAGATTTGTTGAAGTGGTCTTGCGTGGGGCTTGAATTGCCACAAGCCCATGTTTGTTTAAGTCGGTCACAGTTGACCGAATTCAACTAGGAATATAATTCCTAGTGATAGCCGACCTATATATATAAATATATATATTAGGTTTGAGATAAAAAAAAAAAAAAAAAAAAAAAAAGGCAACCGTGTGATTAGAGTAATTCCAATTAACCTAGTGAGCAACCACATGAGAGAAAATAGAGAAAAGAGAGGCAGCCAGCTTCTATTCTTATTGTTTCTGTGAGAGAGAGTGCTAGGGTGTAATTGGGATTTCGGTTTTTTGAGAGTGTTTTTGTGCACTATTGTGTCTCCCTATTTTTATAGTGAAATTTTTCCGTCGTCTCCGTGGAGGTAGGCAGTTTGCCGAACCACGTAAATTCTTGTGTTCTTTGTGTGTGCTTGTTATTTAATTTCCGCTTATTTATTGTTATTGATTGGAGTCATGGGGTGCTATCTTCACAACAAGTGGTATCAGAGCCCATGGTGGTGTGCGGCGAAGGTGGTAAGGTGTTTTTCTTCAGCAACACTAGCTGATTCTAGAGGCTTCTTTCCATTCTTCTTCTCCTCTAAATGCTCTTTCAACTCTTTACACTGATTCTTGTAGTGCCCTTTCTTGTGACAATAAAAGCACTCTACATTTTTCTTTGCACGGGATTTAGACTGTGATCTGTTCCTGTTGGAGTTTCGTCCTCTTGACCTGCTTCTGCCTCTATTGCTTGACTCAGACTTTACAATAAGTCCATCAGCCTAAGAACCATCACCATCTTGCTTCATCTTTATGTGTGACAAGAGAGCACTAGTCACCTCCTCGAGTACTAGAGTCTCTTTCCCGTACATCAACGTAGTCACTAGGTGATCAAAAGAAGTAGGAAGCGACGCTAATAAGAGTAACGCTTTATCTTCGTTCTCATAATTCACCCCAAAACTTGACAATTGGGTATTCAACATGTTAAACGTGTTAAGATGCTCCAACAGATCTGAACCCTCCTTCATATGCAAACTATACAGTTGCTTCTTCATGTACAACTTGTTCGTCAGATTCTTTCTCATATAGAGACCTTCTAGTTTTTCCCAAACCTCCTTTGCGGTCTTTGCTTCTAGGATGTTGTGAATGACTTCATCACCAAGGTTGAGACGAATAGCGCTAGCTGCTTCCTCATCCATCTCTACCCATTCTACTTCCTTCATCGTTTCCAGTTTCTTCTCCTTCCCAAGCAAGGCCTTATGAACTCCTTGTTGAATTAGGAGATCCTTCATCCGCCTTTGCCAAAGAGAAAAATTTCCCTTGCCACAAAACTTCTCTACATCATACTTTGTGCTTGACATCTTTACTGTATACAAAGGATTGAATCCTAACCTGGCTCTGATACCACTTGTTGGGGAGATAAACACCTTGGGGAGCTTCCTTGAGTAATTAATATAACATATAGAGACACACTTTAACCCAAAAGGCCTAAGCCCTAATGAGAATGTGCTCAATTATGTTATATTAATTACTCATTGTTCTCATCTTTATTCAATGTGGGACTTCACTCACACGTGTAACTCAACACAAATAACTAAATGATAATATTTATTTCAAATTTAGTTTTATATTTGAGATACCATTTTGTGAGTCACTTCTTTCATCGGCAACAGAGAAATAATTGTTAGCCATCTCTCTCTCTCTCTCTCTCTCTCTCTCTCTCTCTCTCTCTCTCTTTATTTTGTGTTAATCAAAGTTAGGCCATATTTTTTTTAGTGATTTCTCACAATTTTTTAAATTATTTTAGTTTCTTAATTATGGAGACTTGGGTTGCATAATATGTAAGGAATTTGAATGATGGAGTTGATAAAATTCTATATGGAGAGTTTTACATTTTGTTTGTGTTTATGTATGGAGTTCGTAAATTATGTGTTGAGCTTTGCATTTTGGTAAATTTAATTAGTAAGATAAGAATCATATAATACTAAACACAAATCTTCAAGAGTGTTTCTCTTACAATATGCAAATATTTTGTTACAAGTAATTACAAATGTTATTGTGAAACAATCGGTATATTAGATTGGAATTATAAAAGTTAGCATCATATTGGAATTATAAAGTTATATAATTATGCTCTTTATTTTAGTTATATCTCCCCAAATAAAATATTACATATTCTATAATTTCTTGACCTAATTTCATGATCAAAATCGTGCAAGTTTTACATCTTTGTTTATGATTTAAAGTAAAATTTATGAACATATATTATCTTGAATAATATTTAAATTTTTTTTAGAAGAAAGTCAAATGAATATACAAAATTGAATCAGATGAAATTATCCATTATCTTATTTATTTTCAAGATTTGGAACAATCTTTTGGTCTTTTGATTATTTATTATTATTTATGTTTTTATGTAGTAAAGTTTACATATTACACATTTTGTATACCTTAGGTAATTCAATGTGTAATTAATATTTTCTTAAAACAAACAAAAACTCAAAAAGTTCCTACAATTTAATTAACAAACATAAAATCACAAAGATTTATATAATTGATCTTTCATATAATTATTTTTATCAAATTAAATTAATATTTTATAAGTCTATGATTAAAACAGTGCAACTAGGGTTTTTAACAAGTAAATAATATTCATAGAAATTAAATATTAAAATATCACTTTAAACAACCATAAATTAATAGAATTAAATTCAACCAAATTAGACTACTATGGTCAAATATAAATTTAAAATCACTTTGGCACCTCTTACCTAAATAGAAATTGAACTAAAGAAGAAAATCATAAATCATAAGATAAATAATAGAAATTAGACTAAAAGAGCAATGAAAAAGAAGAAGAAGAAGATAGTATCTCTCAATATTTAGTTAACTTTAAATAAGAAAACTCTTTGTTAAGGAAGAGGGAGAAGCTAATAAAAATGTGATTAGGTGATGAGGAGAGACTTGTGGATGGCTACAAAGTGGAAGGGGATTGTAATACTTTTAAGAAAGTGAAAACCTTAAGTACATTACTTTAAGTGTAATAAATTAGGTTCTTCAATTAAATTCAAACTAACATGACCAATAAAATACAAACAATATATTTTTTTTAGGAACAATTAAATTAAATTCAGATTAGTCTAATTGGGGAATCTAATGTGTTACATCTTAGTTTTATCATTTATAGACTAAAAGTTACGACTAAAAAATAGTAAAAGTGGGATAACAGTGTAAAAGTCGGTAAAGAATATGGGATGTTATCTAAAAAAAAAACAGCCTGATCCGCCAATTTTTAACCTTTTATCATATTGTGTTTTTATACATATCTTATTATTATTATTATTATTATTATTATTCACTATAAAATATATTATACAATTGAAACCATATCCACCAAAAAGGGGAAAATTGTTTTAGTAACACACAATCAAGAATGTAAAAAATAATAATAATTGAAAGATATATGCATTTTTTAGTAGGCATGAAACATGCCCATATCTATATTTGCTACTTCATGCAATTTTTAATTTGTAAACACATATATATAGTATGATCAAATCACTATACTACTCTTAGTGTATTTCTATTTTGTCTATATATAGAATAACTAAATATTACAATTTTTTACAATGAAATTTATTGAAATATCCTTTTTATACATCGATAGTTGGGGGTGGGGATCTGAATCCTGAATGTTTCTATTGAAAATTGAGGTGTCAATCAGTTGAGTTACAATATTTTTGGCAAAATTTATTGAAATATTGAAGAAAACTAATAATAAGTTGCACCGTATGATGGGAAACAAACTTTTCTCTTGAAGTTAATTTTTTAAAACCTCATAAATAGTTAGATTCACGATTAAAAATAAGATTTATAACATGTGACAAATGCATTTATATAGTTTCCAAAGCAATATAAGTGTAACTTCTTTTTTATTTTTTAATAAGTGCAAGTATTTTTTTTTTCACATATAATTTTATTATGAGTTTTGATTATTTTAACTTGCAAGAAAATAATAAATTAGCTTACAAAGAAATTGATAAGATCTTATATAAATTATAGAATAGCTTTCAATAAAAAGTATACATAAAAATTGTACTCTCATCAAGCTACAAAACTGCATGATGAAGAGGAAACTAAAATATACCAATTTAGTTGGAGGATTGTTACGTGACTGATTAATAAACTCAATGTTCCAAATATAGACTCAACAATTTCTTTAGATTCAAAATAAAAAACAGATAGCTTCACTCCTAAGCAAGTTCACAAATAATATCACATTAAGCATGCCGCTAACATCAATAAATCCTTGATGTCTGTTTTCTAATAATGAAGACTTTATAGTCATCAATCAAATACAATTAGATCGTGGTAATCTTCTCCAAAAATTTCTAACTCTCTGGCTTTGGAACTGACTTAACTAAATCCTCCAGAGATGAAACCACATTTAGCAATCCAAAACACGATCCCCAGAAATATCTTAGTCCCTTTCTACTGGAATCCCATATTGCTAAACATGAAAACTGTCTTCATCATCCCATCTGGTTTTAACTTTTCAGTTCAGAAATTTCCAAGAATAGATCAAAAACCTTCTGAAAATCTATGTTACCATCAATAGGAATATAAAAAAAGTCATCATATATTTAAAGTGATTTTGAAGTGAAGCTTGATTAAAATAACTTAAGCTAACTATCATAATACAAAAACATGCAGTAGAGATTCCATATTAATTTGAAGAAGGGAATAAGACTTACAACAATGAATTTTCTATCATTGAGCCTTCTTTTACCACCTTTATTGCAGCAGCAACTGCTACACCAGATGAAATCCCCACCTGAAATAAACATGCTCTCACCTTCACCACAGATTTTGAAAACTAAAAGGACCAGCAAATAGAAACAAAGTAATAAATATCCTTTCCCATCTAACCTGATTCTTGATATTAGCTTTCAATTTATTTGGACATTGTATTGTGAATGAAAAATTACTGAATATTTAAGAACGATTTTAGTTACACATCTTTAAAAAAAAAAAAAAAAAAAAACAATGTTGCAAGCACAGTATTGATATCAAGTGCTAAACAACAAAGTTTTAAAAATAACAATATAATCATAAAAGCCAGACCGAGGTAGTATTAAAACAATGTAATGTTATTTTACACACACATATAGAGAGTTTGAGTAGTTATCAATATTCACCAAGTGTGTGCATCATATGTACCCACCTTTAAGTTATTATTTGTAAAAGAATGATTTGAAAAGACTAAGATGGACTACATAATTAGCTAGCATACCAAAGCTTTGCAGGGTGTAAGAAGATTATGGAAACTGATTAGGGTATAAGAAAATTATGGAAACTGATTAATAACATATATATTACTAAGAACATATAAAAGATCACATTAAAATATGGGATAGAACACAGCACAAGATACAACAAAGTAAGAGATATTATTAAGTTCAACAACTTTTTTACATTAGACCTACGAGACTTCTGAGGAACATCTTACAAGGACTTAGAAGGGCTTTCTTTCTTTCTAAGGAACATCATACAAGGACTTATAAGCAAAATGTTACAGAAATAATTTACATTCAGAGTAGAATGAGCTTCCAAAGAGGATGGTAGGGGTTGTCTTCATCTAGATACCCTTCTGAAAAGTAGTTTTTATTTATTTATTTATTTATTTTTTAAGTGTTAAAGGTGTCTAGTCCCATCCATCTCTTCCTTGGAACCATTCTTCCTCAACATCCGTATCTGGATCATGGTTATGATAATAAGGATCATCATACCCTATAAAAGGATTGGGCATAGGCATTTCCCAATGATCCTCATGTGGCCATTGTTGTCTACAAACTTCTGGATCAATTGGCACTATTTCAGATAAGGTTCCCTTATTAAGGGATTCTGTCATTGTGAGGGCATGGTGACAAGATACCCAAGAAGTGTTCATATGCGTGTGGAGAGTGCCATCTAGATTAGTAACCCAATGTATCTCTGCTGGGTGAAAGATTCCTTCTGCACGAATATCATTTTTGGAATTGAGTTTTGTGACAAAACATGCTAAGGCAATTTTACAACCAAATCTTGGATGTTCTGCTTTAGGATACTGTATCCATTCTCCTTCATGAGCACCATTTTTCAAAATTTCAAGCTAAAATTTACGAAAATATCTATTTCCATTTGGAAAAATATATCTGTAAAATTTTGGCTCAAAATGAAGACACAGGTAACACTCATTGAGTAAATACAACATGTAGAGATAATGTGCAACAGTCCATTGAGTTATCCAAAAAGCAAAAGGGGTCTTCCATGATTGGTCTATATCAGGGAAAATAGCAAGGAAGAGTCTGTGGTGGTCTTGGAGACAATTATGAAGGATTCTAATGATTCTTTTGGATCTGGCTTCTAGGGTTAAGGTCTTTATTTGATCTTTAATTTCTGGGGGAAGATTTTCTATCATTTTAAGGATATCATCAGGATCTGCAGAAGAAGAAGATCCTGAGGAGGAGGATGGATCTGTAATAGAGTATACACATAGGGGTGGAGGAATGATTGTAGTGTTTAGGACTGGAAGTTTTCTGGAAAGGTAATTTGTAATAAGATTATCTTTTCCTTTAATGTGCTTGACTTGAAAAGACCATTGTGAAAACCAGTTTGCCCATCTGAGTAACTGAGGATGTGGGAGCATTTTCCTTTTGAACTGGAGCATCTTAGGAAAGGAAGACATGTCCATTTCTACTAAAAAATTATGCCCAAGGAGATGGAACTAGAATTTTTCAGTTCCATGTTTGACTACAAGGATTTCTTTGAAAGTCGAGTGGTAGTGAAGTTCTGAAGATTTGAATGCACCACTTTTATAGCCACAATTACTTCTTTTGCCATCAACTTCTTCAAAGAGAGCCGCCGCCCAGTATTCATCACTTGCATCTGTCTGCAATATCCGTTTTCCTGGTCCTAGAATTTTTAAAGGGGGAAGCTTTTCTGCTAATTTTTTTAATTGTTGGACTGCTTCTGTCTGAACAGAATTCCCTTCTAGAGGAGATTTTTTCAACAATTGAGCTAAACAATTCCTGTATTTGGAGATTTTTGGGATGAAATCTGATATGTAATTTACAATTCCAAGGAACTGTTTTATCTATTTAGCACTTATGAGCTTGTCTGGAAATTCACCAAGAGAGGTAGTTATATGTGGTTGCAAAGTATACTTTCCATCCAAGATATTTACTCCTACGAAGTCTATGGAAGGCTGTCCTATAACCATTTTCTTTTCTTAAAGTATTATCCCTTGAGATTTCACTAAATTATAGAATTCAGTGAGCAACTTGGCATGGGATTTTTCATCTTTTGAGAACAAGAGGATGTCATCTACATAAATTAATGCATTGGTTAAGAGTGGCTGGAACAATGTTACCATTGCTTTCCTAAATTGAGATGGAGCATTTTTTAGACCAAAAGGCATGACAGTCCATTGGTAATGGTGGTCTGGGATGCAAAACGCTGTCTTGTATCTTTCTTCTAGATGGATTCCTAATTGCCAAAATCCTACTTTGAGAATACTTTAGCATTTGAAAGATGTTGAAAGAGAGCACTCTTGTTTGGCAAGGGGAATTTATCATCTGCAAGAAAATGATAAAGATCCTAGTAATTGATTACCAATCTGAGTTTTCCTCAGACTTGCTCAGCATGCTTGTTGACATAGAAAGCTTCACACGCCCACGAAGAGGTTATGGGTTCAATGAGGCCTTCTGAAAGGAGAGTAGATAATTCTTGCTTAGCCAAGGCTAAATGTTCTGGATTCATTCCTCTGTGACTAGCTTTTGTGGGGTTGACATCTTCATTCTTTTTTAAGGGAAGGTGTACGAAGAAATTTGGGTTTTTCCACAAAGAATTTGGATTTTTAAGGAGGAATTCAGAGTGGTTGTTTGCACAACAGTCATTAATAATCTGGAGTCTCAAAGAGTCAAAGGGGTTAATTGTAAATAGATGGGGAACTTGGGTCCAGGTGAGAAGGTGTTGTTTGTGCAAAAGTCCTTTTGAAGATCATCTGAGGCTGGGTATTTAATGAAGGAGATCAAATCCTATGAGAACGTCTCTGCCTGTAAGAAGGGATCCAAGGACTTGGTGTTTGATAATAAGGGTTGGAAAGATTCTGATAAAGATAGGTTTACTTTTCTGGGTGATTAGGAAGGTTTCTCCATTTGCCGCTCAGAACATCTGGTTGTGAGGCAACCAAAATTCTGCAGGTAAAATCCTGGTTCCATCTAATTATGTATATTTACAAAATGTTCTTTGTATGATGAAGATTTGAAAGCTTTATGAGGTCATCCATATATATGTTCAAAGAATCACTTTTCAACCATTGTGGTTTTTGGTTGATAAGTGACTGCATATTGCAAAAGGTTATTTTCATATTAGTTTGGGATACATATAGAAAATAAAAAAAGTGTTGCTAAATTTGAATTTTGCACTAACTGTGCTCACAAGAAAATATTCTCAATTTTGAGCTTTAAAAAGATTTGATTAAACATTGACGTTTGGAGGATAGTGGTACTTTTTTTCTTTTATGTTGATGTCTATAATTTCTTAAACATTGTAAATATCTTTGTTTCATTACCCTTCTACAACTCATGATGAAACACTACATAGATAAAGAATACCCATTTTTGGAATGAAAAAATATGTCTAAGGACTAGGGTTTGGTTTGAATTTAGTTTTACTAACAAACTTTGTAGATTAACTATGACTAACAATAATAGAATTAGCATTTTTTGCAAAGAGAATTGAAATATTCTCAAGTGCCACATCAAATGTTAAGACATATGTGGAACTTGTTAGAACATATGTTATGTAAGTTGGCTAATCCTTTGACAAAATGCACTTTACTTATATTTGGGTAGATCTAGGATGGGTTTAACACTTCAAGGAACAAGAGTTCAAGTCAAGAGTTAAAGCCATGCAAAACTGTCCAAGAAACAAGTGAAGAAGTGCTATATTTTAAAACTCGACAGCTAGCTCGAAAGATTGTATCTATCGAGGTTTAAAAGGCAATTTAAGCCCGATGCTCGACAGTTGCTTGACAGAAATAGTATCTATCGAGAATTACGAAATTCAGATTTCCAGATCTGTTTTTCACGCATATCCAAGTTATTTGTGTAGGGTTTCTTTTCTCACAACCCTAGACATATATAGGAATTATTTTAAAGGCCGTCACACAAGGAATCAAAGAATCCCTTCATGCATTGTGTGACCAAAGACAAAATTTGACCTAGTTCATCATATTCCTTGTAGAAGTTACTGCGTCTTTGCGCCAAGGGTTTTGTAACCAAGGAGCTTCTTGATTTTCATCATTTGGATGAACTGAAGAACTTTGCAGCCAACATCTTCCTCAAGTTGGTGTGTTAGTCACATACTGGGATCCGTGCAGTTATTGGTTAGTCACATGCTTGGAGCCATGCATTGAAAAGGAGAGATTGTCACTACATTACAAGTCCAATTGGGTATTAGCATAAGGGTTCAACTATAGGTTGGTATAAGGTACTGGGATTCTTTTACTTGTAACTGCTTGTTTTGATAATAGTGGATTCTCAAGAGTGGTCAAAGCAAGCACACTCTGATTAGGGTTTATAATCTTTGCTGTGTGATCCATTGACTCCTGTTGTCATCGTTGCAAACGACATGAAAAGATCTTTTGTTTCAAATACATCTTGTTTTTCTAATCTCTATTTGATTGAGTGTTTCAAAAAATGCATGTCTAAAAGTTATTTGAAAACTATCTTGATGATTATTGAAAAAGGTCTTGGTTTGACAAAGAAGAAACTAGACTGTCTCAGAATGAAAATGTGCAGAGGAGTTCATTTGAGAAGGGTGAAGCTTCAAGGTTTTATTCCAAAATGGTAGATGAGAGAGAAAATCATTCCTACTGATTTGTCATGCAAGCATGAAGTGTGCTTTATGATGAAGCCTGCATTTAAGGTAATGGACACGTGTTTGTGGTACCTTAATAGTGGATGCTCTCGACACATGACCGAAGATTGTTCTCTCTTTAAGGTTTTTGAGTCCAAGAAAGGTGAAAATGTCACTTTTGGTGATGGGAGCAAATCACAAATAAAAGGGAAGGGAATCATCTCTCTACCTGGACTGCCAGACATTATGAATGTGTTATATGTAAAAGGTCTGAGAGTGAACTTGTTGAGTATAAGTCAGATATGTGAACAAGACTTCATGGTGCCGTTCTCAAAAGGGAAATGCCTTATGTTGAATGAGTCTGGGAAGAAACTCATAAGCGGTGTCCGCACTTTGAAAAACTGCTATGGATTGGTACCTAATGCTGATATTGTGTGCAATAGTATTCGTTTGCCAAATGAAGACCTATGGCACCAAAGGATGGGACATGCTAGCTACAAACACCTGTCAATTGTATCTAAGCATGAATCAGTTTTGGGAATACCAAAGCTCAGCAGAGTTAGCAATGTTGTGTGTGGACCGTGCCAGCTTAGTAAACAGATGAAAGCAAAACATCCAAGCACTCAAACATCAGCTACATCTAGACCTTTGGAGCTACTACATATGGATCTCATTGGTCTAACTAGAACCGAGTCTCTTAGAGGAAAGAGATATATCATGGTTGTTGTAGATGATTTCACCAGCTATGCTTGGGTCATTCTTCTAAGATCCAAGTTAGATGCTCTTGAGCACATTGAAACTTTATGTACAAGATTGCAAAATGAGAAGAACTTGAACATTGATCAAATTCACAGTAATCATGGTAAAGAATTCGAGAACTCATACATGGAATCCTTTCGCACTAGATCTGGTATATCTCAAGAATTCTCTGCTCCATTACTCCTTAACAAAATGGTGTAGTAAAAAGAAAGAACAAAGTCATTCAGGAGATGGCTAGAGCCATGTTACACAACAAGGATGTGGCTAGAAATTTATGGGGAGAAGCAGTCAACACAACATGTCATATAGTTAACAGGGTATATTTCAGACCCGGTACAAAGAAGACTCCCTATGAATTGTGGAAGGGAAGAAAGCCAAATGTGAAGTGTTTCAAAATCTTTGGAAGTACTTGTTTCATCCTCAAGGATAGAGAGAATGTGGGAAGTTTGATTCCCGAAGCGATGAAGGAATATTTTTGGGATACTCCTCCACAAGCAAAGCTTATCGAGTGTACAACAAAAGAACCAAGAAGGTGATGGAAACCGTTAATATTGTTATTGATGAAGCTTCAAATTCTGGTTCTAAGAAAAGTAGTGAGGAAATACCTAAGGAAATTCTTCCTTTAGAGTCTAAGTTCAAGAAGAAGTTGATCAAGAGCCTATTTCTCCAAGTACTCCAAGTGTTGTAGAAGTCTCAACAGATATTCCTACATCACCTGAGTCTAAATCTTATGAAGAGAAAGGACCTTCCTCAAGGATCAAGTTGAATCACCCTGCTGAAGTTTATTGTGGGAAATATGAATGAACTTACACTAAGAAAGCGTATAATTGATAAATGTATTGCTAACTTTGTGTCTTATTCTTGCTATTTGTCGCAGGTTGAACCCACCGAGGTTGAGGATACTCTCCAGGATGAAAGCTAGGTTAAGGACATGCATGATGAACTGCTCTAGTTTCAAAGGAATGATGTCTGGACCCTAGTACCTAGACCGGAAAGAGAGCACATCATTTGCATAAAGTGGATGTTCCACAATAAAACTGATGAGGAGGGAAATGTGATTCGCAACAAGGCTCGTCTGGTGGCCCAAGGATACTTTCAAGTGGAAGGAGTATATTTTGATGAAACATTTGCTCTTGTAGCTCGCATGGAATCCATTAGGGTTCTCCTAGCCCTAGCTTGTCACTTGAAGTTCAAGCTTTACCAAATGGATGTGAAGACCGCATTCTTGAATGGGTTCCTCAAAGAAGATGTCTATGTTGCTCAGCCTAAAGGATTCATTGATCCACACTTTCAGAATCATGTGCTTTACCTTAAGAAGGCTCTCTTTGGACTAAAGTAAGCGCCCAGAGCTTGGTATGACTGGCTTACAGAATATTTGGTCTCACATGGTTTCACAAGAGGACAACTTGATCAAACTCTCTCTATCAAAAGGGAGAATGGCAAGTTGATAGTTGCTGAAGTCTATTTTGATGATATCATCTTCGGGTCTACAAAGGATGAACTTGCTCATAATTTTTCTGAGCTTATGCAAGCCGAGTTCGAGATAAGCATGATTGGAGAGTTGAATCACTTCCTTGGATTGCAAATTCATTAGCAAGAGTTAGGTATATTCATATCTCAATCTAAATATGCTAAAAATCTTGTGAAAAAATTTGGATTGGAATTTGCTAGTTCTGTTATAACCCCCATGAGCCAAAATGTTAAACTCACTGTTGATTTATTAGGCAAATGTGTTGATTCTTCTCTATATAGAAGCATGATATGTAGTCTCTTTTACCTTACTGCTAGTAGACCTGACATTAGTTACAGTGTGGGAGTATGTGCTAGATATCAGGCGAACCCCAAAGAGTGTCACATGATCGCTTTAAAAAGAATCATAAAATATGTCAAATCCACTGCCGATTTCGAAGTGTGGTATAGCAAGGACACCAATGATATCTTAGCTGGGTATTCTGATGCAGACTGAGTTAGGAATGTTGATGATAGAAAAAATACTTCGAGGGGTTGTTTTTATGTGGGTAATAATCTTGTCTCCTGGATGAGTAAGAAGCAGAATTCCATCTTATTATCCATTGTTGAGGTTGAATACATTGCTGTCGATAGCTGTTGCACCCAACTTCTGTGGATGCAAAAACTCCTCCTTGATTATGGTATTCGTCAAGAACATCTTATCATCTATTGTGACAATACCAATGCCATTAACATCTCTAAAAATCCTGCTCAACATTCTCGAACTAGACATATAAAGATTCAAAATCACTTCATTCGAGAGCTTGTTGAAGATGGCACACTCACTCTTGAGTTTATTCACACTGATGATCAAAAGGTTGATTTGTTCACTAAGCCTCTTGATAGCAAACAGTTTAAATTCCTCCACCAAAACATTGGTGTAATCTCCATGGAGTGATCTCTCCTCATTCTCCTCCTTCCTCATGCATTTGCATCTAGTTTTTATACTTTGCTTTGTTGAATATGTTTTTGTTTGTTTGTTTTCAGTTTTGCTTTATTCTGCTTTCATAAAAATAAAAATAAAAATTGAAAAATACAAAAACAGTGTGTGTTTGTGTACATTGATACTTGAGTACTTTGAATGGCCATTGAAACAAAGTTTCTAAACTTTGTATCTCTTGTAGCTTAGATGAGCATCTCAATGCAAAACTAAGCAAGTGAGTTTTGTGGCTCGTGTTTGTGATGAGTACGATTAAGTTGTCTATTACACTTAACACTCATATTACTCCTTTTGACGGGAAGGACTAAAAAAATCCTAAAAAAAAGACATAAATAACCATCTCACCACTAAAGCCATCCAATCATGAATAACATTTGTGTTTCGGCATAGCAAAATTGTGATGTTTTTGGCTTAACATAATTGAGTATTTCTTTTCTCTCTCTTATATGCCCATGCATGATATGTTCAAAATGAAAAGAAAAATATGCAAAAAAAAATAAAAGCAAAAAGAATCAAAATGCTTTTAAATATGATTGCAAACATATGGTTACAATTTTTCTTATGAAATTTAAAACTACTAGCCTCTGAGCAAAGACTAAACTAGTGGTCGGGTTCAATGTGAAGAAGCCCGGGGCAGCCCTTCCGTTGTACCCTGGACTCACCATACTCAACGGGCCCTAGGCTTCGTACCGGGCTTTGCTTATACGGTCGGCCCAATCCATTGGGCTTGGTTCACCCACACACACACACACACACACACACACACACACACACACACACATATATATATATATATATATATATTTATATAAATATAAAAAATAACGGTAAACCCGAAACGGTACACCGGTATTAACCGGTACCGAAATATATCATTCTATTGGTCAAACTAGTACAACCTCCGGTGCAAGATTGATTCGCTTGCTCCTAACACATTTGCTGAGCAGGTAGATATTATTTTACACAGTTATTTTGGTCATTAGAATAAGTAGCCATATAAGAATACATGTGACCAATCTATCTTGACTTGATTCATAATGGCTTCAAAATTTTGAAACTAAATCTTTATTCTTGTTGTGGTATAAAAACTACCATGTATCTCATGAAATTCACATTAATTGCATCATGCATCACATTGATTGCCTGTTTGTGTACGACATCTTAGGATTGATCATGTGGCTTTATTTGATAGATTCATATCAAGCTAATTTCTATCCGTTGGACTAATACTTGGGAATGTACATCATTGGCTATACAAAATTGATGCACATAAGTTTTGTATGACTTTGTTCTATTCATATTATGGTGAACAATAGTAATTTGTGGCTTGTGGCTTACTCAGAATTTATATGATTCTTGCAGGACTCTTTGAACATGTTTTTCATCGATATTTACAAGCCAATCTCCCTAGTTTGAAACCTTTTGTTGGCCATGTTATGGCCATGGTTTTAAAAATCGGACTGGGGGCGAAATTGGATTTGCCTCTAGTTCTTGGTTTTTGACTGGTTTTCGATTCAATCGGTCAGACTGGCCGGTTCGGTATTTAAACCTTGGTCTAGCGCCACCCTTATAACATTGAATTTGAAAAAGTCAAAGTTGTTACTTTGCTTCTTTGAGTATCCACTTTGTTCATAGTAACAATCTCAAGATTCAATAAAATCTTAACCTTTTTTGCCTGATATGTAATACTAATGGGTTATGTTTTTGATTGGTTTATAGGGTTCTATGCCATGGAGGTACACTAGCGAGGAAGAAAAGATAGACAGGGAAGACATCAAGCTGCTAGTGAAGAGATGGTAGGACATATACTACGATGAGTCATTGGACTACAACACAACTGAAGCTGGTGCTGAAAAAAATGGCTTGAACCGATTCTTGACAGCTGTGTCAGAGGCTGTTGTTCACTATATGAATGCCACTCTGCTTTGTGCTTGTTATAAGTTCAATGGAAATGAAGCTTATGTCGTATTAAGAGTAATGGTCTTCTGTATTAAGTTTAAGACTTTCCTATTACATACTTTTGTTATGGTCTTCTGTTTTTAGTCGAAGACATACACTCCTATTACATGTAAAGGGCTGGATTTTTTGAGAAACAATAAATAGTTTAAGTTATACCTAGTGTAACTCTAAGCAATGTTATGTCACTTAATAATTTTTTATTGGATTCATATTTTGAAAATCTAACTGTTAAATTACATATTCTATATGTTTTTAACACACAAGTCACATTTTATGCTAATTAAATATTTTTACTATTTGATCCATATACAAATCTTTTATGTATAATTTTAAACTACAAAAACTTAAAATTTAAAAACTTAATTGATAACATAGATATTAATTTTTTATCATATTAAAATTATGCTAACATTGAGAATAGAAGAAGACAATGTAATTTAACGGTTAAATTCTCAAAATATAAATCTAGTAAAAAGTTATTAGATTGTATAACATTATTTGGAATTACACCGAATATAACCTTAGCTTAGAATTACATCCCACATGACAAATGGTAAAAAAAAAAAAAAATACAATACCACCATTATCTATTTAATTGTTAGCCAAATCAACTAGAAGATTGGCAAAAATAATTGGATTACCAAGAAGAATACCAATAATGGTCTTGAGAACTATTTTGAGTATTTTTAAGCACATTTTACCCATCCCACCGTTTCTTTTCAATCGCTTTTGAATAGGCAGCTCCAAATTCTCCAAAGCCAAACAACCATTACTATTAGTTGTTCCATTCTTCAATTTCTCTATTATTTCCGTTATGCAAAAAACATGAAAATTATACTCGCCACACTTGGACACGTATGACAATGCCTTAACTTTCGAAAAGTCAATTTTTTTGCAAATTTTGCACTTTGACTTAGTCTCACAAAGGCGAAATTTCACATGACCAATTTGGAATTTTTTCTTGAGATTGAGACAACAAGGGTGCAAATCCAAGTCCTTTTTAGGGCAATGGTAGATGAAACCTTTGGCTTGTCTCCGACAAGCATCACAATATCTCTTCGTTCTTTTGCCATCGAGTTCTGAACAGGGTGGTTGCTCGTAGAATTTGAAATCGCAGTCTTTGAAGATCTCGTGGGTTGTGATGGGCTTGCTAAACATGCAATCTTTGTGAAGATCATAGTCGCAATCTTCACATCTGTATCTCATTCCATTACTGCCATATTCCTTGCATCCATCGCATATGTAGCGTTTTGAGTTTGGATTGTTATCTGGCTTGAGCTCATGCTTCTTGGGACAAGTGCGATTTTTCCCCATACTACTGCTTATCTGCACCAAGAAAAATGCCGTACATAATAAATCAAAAGACACAAATACAATTGAGTTTGAGAAAAATAAACAAATACAGAGAATAGAAACGAGAAAGTTCCTTTAACAACTTAACTTCTATAAAATAGGGATTTTACATAATTCAATGCTGATAGATGGTGTTTCATGCTATATGAAAATTAAAGTACCTGGTTCTCCAAAGCATTCTTGGCCATAATCGTCTTCTTGTGCTCCTCATCCTTAGCCTTGTACTTCTCCGCCTCCTGAACCATCATCATAATTTCTTTCCCAGAGAGTCTTCCCCTGTCGATGGCGATTTTGATATTTTTCTTCTGGCCATTGTTCTTGACCTTAGCAGAGACAACATTTAAGATAGCATTGGCATCAATTTTAAAACAGATAGTGATCTGAACTTCACCCTTGAGAGTCGGAGGAATGCCAGAAAGCTCAAAATTGCCTAGCAAGTTGTTGTCCCTGGTACTTGTTCTCTCACCCTCATAAACCGGGGTGAAGATGCAAGAATGGTTGTCAGAATAGGTGAACACCCACTCCACCTCCATAGTGGGGATGGTGGTATTTCTTGGAATCAAAACAGTCGTTTCATCGTTGGTAGTCTTCATCCTAATTGACCGAGGGGTGACATCCAATAACACCAGATCCTGAACCTTCTTGTTACGCTCATCAGTCAAGATAGCAGCCTGAATAGCAGCGCCATAGGCAACAACTTCATCTAGGTCGTCGATGCTCTTGCAAAGCTTCTTTCCTTCGAAGAAGTCCTGCAACAGCTGCTGCACCTTGGGAATCCTAGTAGAACCTCCAACAAGGACAACATCATCGACAGTTCTCTTGTCCTTCTTAGCATCCCTCAAACACTTTTCAACAGGCTTCATACACTTTCTAAAGAGTTCCATATTTAGCTCCTCAAAACGAGCTCGACTAATTTTTGAATGAAAGTCAACACCCTTATACAATGAGTCAATGCAAATGGTGGCATTTTTAGCGGATGATAGTGTCTTCTTTGCCAGCTCACAAGCAGTCCTCAACCTACTAAGGGCTCTGGGGTTCCCACTAATATCCATCTTGTTCTTCATCTTAAACTCCTTAACAAGGGAGTTCACCATTATGTTAACAAAGTCCTCCCCTCCAAGGTGAGCGTCACCAGCTGTGGCCTTCACTTCAAATTTACCATTTTCAATTGTAAGAAGTGAGACATCAAGAGTCCCGCCACCAAGATCAAAAATCAAAACATTCTTGCCAACACTGGCCTTCTTCTTTTCAAGACCATAAGCAATGGCAGCAGCAGTGGGCTCACTGATGATACGCATCACATTGAGGCCAGCAATGACCCCAGCATCCTTAGTTGCCTGGCGCTGAGAGTCATTAAAGTAAGCTGGAACGGTCACAACCGCATTCTTGACTTTCGTACCAAGATAGGCCTCAGCAGTCTTACGCATCTTACTAAGGACCATGGACGATATTTGCTCAGCTGTAAACTGCTTCTTCCTGCCTTTGTAGTTGACCACAATCTTGGGTCTATCACCAGAATCAGAAATGACCTCGAATGGCCAAAGCTTCATGTCACTCTGAACAGAGGCATCACTGAATCTCTTACCAATCAGACGCTTAGCATCTGTGAACGCCAGAGGATAGAACATAAGCGTCCAATAGACAAAAATATCACATATGGTCATAATCATTCGAATCTAATAAAGCCAATAAGTATTGATGACTACCCAAAAAAAAAAAAAAAAAAAAAATCAAACCAACTCCAAAGAAAACTACGACACTATATTTGTATTTCTCACACGACCGAAAATGCAATTTTATTTAAGTACGGTAAGACTTCCAACTTCATAAATAATTTAAATTATTAGAATATAAAACAACATAAATCTAGCAATTTCTTTTCTCTAATTAATCTAAAATTGTCACATCTAATTCTAAAAAATAATATAATACACATGAAAAAAAAAAAAAAAAAAAAATCCAGAGAATAAAACCTATATAACCATTCTAAAATCACAGTTTCCTTGTCATGACAACCCTCTACAAATCGAATCTCACTACTTCAGAACGACATTGTCGTTTTCTAATAAATAAATTCTTAAAAAAAAGTCATATTAGAAATTTTACCGTAGACAGTGTTGCTGGCATTCATGGCGACCTGGTCCATGGCCACATCACCGACCAAACGCTCCTCATCAGTGAAAGCGACAAAAGACGGCGTCGTCCTGTTCCCTTGATCGTTGGCTATGATCTTCACACGGTCATTTTCCCACACAGCCACGCACGAGTAGGTCGTGCCAAGATCGATTCCAATAGCAGGGCCAACTTCTTCACCGCCCATTGTTGCGAGGAAAAAAATATCAAATTCTTCGAAAATAGAAAGAGAAGTTTCAGCTTGAAAGAAAGAGATGCTAGGATTGTTGCGAGCAAAAAATATCAAAAGCTTTGAAAATAGAGAGAGAAGTTTGAGCTTGAAAAGAAAGAGATGCTAGGATTGTTGCGAGCAAAGAAAAAAGAATTTCCGAAAATAGAGAGAGAGTTCAGCTTGAAAGAAAGAGACGAGGGAGAGAATGAAAGGTGTTGTAATACAAAGCCAAGGAAGTGAATAAAGAAGTGCCGAGTAAAGGTATTTATGGTGAAGGTCGGCTGGGTGAAGCACAGCTAGCTAGCAAGATACTGTGTGAGTTTGGATAGAAAGGTTAGTTGCGGTGCGTTTTTCAGCTCCGCGTTTTTCGAGCCTTTTAGGTAAATATTGCTAAAATCAAAATATATTTGCGTTATAGGTACTGTTTGAAGTTAATTGTGGAAATGAGGAGAGAGATTGAATTTCGGCAACACCGTTGCCGAAATTCAACAAAAAGTAGGAGAGAGAATGAGCAAAAGGAGGAAAGAGAAAAGCTAACAGTAAAATGTTGAATTTCGGCAACACCGTTGCCGAAATTCATCTGCCCAAATTTTCTGTGCTGCCCAGATGTGTGAGAAGTGCAATAATGCGTGAGCGCCCAAACTTAAAAAAAAAAAAAAGTAATTGTGGCAATGGTATTGCCGAAAATAGTAGGAAAAAAAAGTGAATACGGAAGAATTAAAGAAAAATATAATGTGCTACGTACACAATATTTTTACAATAAATCACAAGTAACTAGTTATTATTAGTTCAAATTTAAATTTGAAATTGACATTACTATTTTAATTTAACAATAACAACAAGTAATAACCTGATACTTAGCATTTGTTGTAAAAATATTATAAAAATTTATACACTTATTATTTCTTAAAAAAAAAAAAAAAAAAATCCCAATTGTGGCAATGCCATTGCCGAAATAGTGGGGAAAATTGTTTTCCCACAATTTCGGCAATGGCATTGCCACAATTGGGGAGCAATGCCATTGCCGAAATAGTGGGGAAAATTTTTTCCCCGCAATTTCGGCAATGCTATTTGGGAAAAAAATAAAAAAACTTTTTTCTCAATGTGGCAATGGGAAGTTGTGGAAAAAAAAATTTTTCCCCAATTTCGGCAATGCCATTGCCGCAATTAGAAAAAAACTAAAAGTCATTACCGCAATTAGATAGAAAGAAAAAAAAAAAAAAAAAAAAGGGTTTTTTCCCCAATTTCGGCAATGGCATTGCCGAAATTGTGGGGAAACAATTTTCCCCACTATTTCGGCAATGGCATTGCCACAATTGGGATTTTTTTTTTTTTTTTTTTAAGAAATAATAAGTGCATACAATTTTTACAATATTTTTACAACAAATGCTAAGTATCAGGTTGTTACTTGTTGTTATTGTTAAATTAAAATAGTAATGTCAATGTCAAATTTAAATTTGAACTAATAATAACTAGTTACTTGTGATTTATTGTAAAAATATTGTGTACGTAGCACATTATATTTTTCTTTAATTCTTCCGTATTCACTTTTTTTTTTCCTACTATTTTCGGCAATACCATTGCCACAATTACTTTTTTTTTTTTTAAGTTTGGGCGCTCACGCATTATTGCACTTCTCACACATCCGGGCAGTACAGAAATTCAACATTTTACTGTTAGCTTTTCTCTTTCCTCCTTTTGCTCATTCTCTCTCCTACTTTTTGTTGAATTTCGGCAACGGTATTGCCGAAATTCAATCTCTCTCCTCATTTTCACAATTAACTTCAAACAGTACCTATAACGCAAATATATTTTGATTTTAGCAATATTTACCTAAAAGGCTCCCGCGTTTTCTCTTTTTTTTTTTTTTTTTTTCTTTGGCCGCTTTTGCTGGAGTCTTTTAGGTAAATATTGCTAAAATCAAAACATATTTGCGTTATAGATACTGTTTGAAGTTAATTGTAGAAATGAGGAGAGAGATTGAATTTCGGCAACACCGTTGCCGAAATTCAACAAAAAGTAGGAGAGAGAATGAGCAAAAAGGAGGAAAGAGAAAATCAAATGTCAGTAACAGTAAAATGTTGAATTTCGGCAACACCGTTGCCGAAATTCATCTGCCCAAATTTCCTGTTCTGCCCGGATGTGTGAGAAGTGCAATAATGCGTAAGCGCCCAAACTTTAAAAAAAAAAAGAAGTAATTGTGGCAATAGTATTGCCGAAAATAGTAGGAAAAAAAAAGTGAATGCGGAAGAATTAAAGAAAAATATAATGTGCTACGTATACAATATTTTCACAATAAATCACAAGTAACTAGTTATTATTAGTTCAAATTTAAATTTGACATTGACATTACTATTTTAATTTAACAATAACAACAAGTAACAACCTGATACTTAGCATTTGTTGTAAAAATATTGTAAAAATTGTATGCACTTATTATTTCTTTAAAAAAAAAAAAAAATTCCCAATTGTGGCAATGCTATTGCCGAAATAGTGGGGAAAAATTTTTCCCCACAATTTCGGCAATGCCATTGCCGAAATTGGGGAAAAAATATATATATTTTTTTAATTTTTTTTCTAATTGCGGCAGAAATTGGGGAAATTTTTTTTTCCCACAACTTCCCATTGCCACATTGAGAAAAAAGTTTTTTTTTATTTTTTTCCCAAATGGCATTGCCGAAATTGCGGGGAAAAAATTTTCCCCACAATTTCGGCAATGGCATTGCCACAATTAGGGAAAAAAAAAATTTTTCCCCAATTGTGGCAATGCCATTGCCGAAATAGTGGGGAAAATTTTTTCCCCACTATTTCGGCAATGGCATTGCCACAATTGGGAATTTTTTTTTTTTTAAAGAAATAATAAGTGCATACAATTTTTACAATATTTTTACAACAAATGCTAAGTATCAGGTTGTTATTGTTAAATTAAAATAGTAATGTCAATGTCAAATTTAAATTTGAACTAATAATAACTAGTTACTTGTGATTTATTGTGAAAATATTGTAAAAATATTGTGTACGTAGCACATTATATTTTTCTTTAATTCTTCCGCATTCACTTTTTTTTTCCTACTATTTTCGGCAATACCATTGCCACAATTACTTTTTTTTTTTTTAAGTTTGGGCGCTCACGCATTATTGCACTTCTCACACATCCGGGCAGCACAGGAAATTTGGGCAGATGAATTTCGGCAACGGTGTTGCCGAAATTCAACATTTTACTGTTACTGACATTTGCTTTTCTCTTTTCTCCTTTTGCTCATTCTCTCTCCTACTTTTTGTTGAATTTCGGCAACGGTGTTGCCGAAATTCAATCTCTCTCCTCATTTTCACAATTAACTTCAAACAGTACCTATAACGCAAATATGTTTTGATTTTAGCAATATTTACCTAAAAGACTCCTTTTGCTGACTTGTGGGACAAAAAACACTGTTCATGACAGTTCACGTACTGTTCATGCACTGTTCACGTAATATTTAATATTAAAAATGGATTTCACGATACTATTCACACATTTAAAAATTATTTTGCTACAGTGTTTTCAGCAACAATCAGTTTTTAGCAACTTTCAGCAACAATAAGTTGTATCCAAACGGACCCACAGTCTCTGAATCATATTGTGTTGCCCTTTTACAAAAAAAAAAAAAAAAAAAAAAAAAAAAAAAAGAAGAAGAAGAAGAGAGGAGAGGGTGTCGGAGAGAGAGAGAGAGAGAGAGAGGGTGTCGGCCGCGGTGCATAAGGCATATTCGAATTTTATTATTGAACTATAGATTGCGTTTCAATAATAGATACTCTTAATGGCATCAGCGCATGCGTCTATTTGGTACAAAAAGAGATATATATATATATATATATATATATATAAGAGAGAGAGGGTGTCGGCCGCGGTGCATAAGGCATATTCGAATTTTATTATTGAACTATAGATTGCGTTTCAATAATAGATACTCTTAATGGCATCAACGCATGCGTCTATTTGGTACAAAAAGAGATATATATATATATATATATATTTTTTACATACCTATTTTTACAAAACACCAATATCAATCTATTTATTATACATATTTATTCAATAAAATATTCATTCATTTACAATTTTTTTATTATTTTCTCACTCACTACCCCTTTCTCTCACAGACCCAACACTACCAAAAAATACTAAAATATTAAATGCACGAGTTACAGTAACTGTGCATATATGCACAGTTACTGTAGCACTTGTGCATTTATGCACAATTTTACATCCACTGATATGAGTTTTTTTGCTCAAAATGTGTAAAATGTACTACTTTTTGTTTTTTGCAAGATTTTGCATGAGCTGATGGGGTTGCTCTTAAAGAACCCAAAAATGGAATAATATTGGTTCTTTAGTCCGACTAGTGATCAAACCAATAACATCGTAAATAATTTTTTTTTTTTTTAGAATACTAAGTATTTAACACACACGGGAAGAGAATAGAAAGTCTTAAAGAAACTGATAGTAATGTATATCCAAAAGAGTCTAACTCTTGGATACATAACACAAACTTTAAACCTCTTTAACTCACTGTCAGTTTTGGATATACACCATTGTCAGTTTCTTTAAAATCTTCTTCCCTCTCTCCGTGTGTGTATGTTAAATACGTAGTATTCTACTAAAAAAAATAATAACAATGGGTTAATCTCACATTAGAAAAAATTAATAATTTTAAAGTTATACAAATATATAATAAGTTTATAATTAATAATATATCTAGTTACAATACATAATAATTTAAGTGGGTTTTCTCCTCTTAAATTAAAAAAAAAAAAAAAAGTTACAAAATATATTAACTGTAGGGATCGGGTTTGAGCACTTCTACTATTGAGAGAGTGGACTTAAGCCCGGTTGGCCCATTACAATGAATTTGTAGAGAGTGAGTTCAAGAACTAGGCCTTAGCAAACAGACAATGCCCAATGTATAATTCCCCTCCGTTGAAGATTGGTGCACCAAGGTTACCCTCCAAAATCCGTCCTCGGCGCCGGTCCGAGGAGCTTGACCATGGTCTCTCTCCTTCCCAGGGAGTCCTCCAGGGGAAAGACCCCCTTCTCCTGACCTATCTACTCCCCTTATATATCCCTCTTTTCCCATCTCTCTCTTCCACTTGTTGGTCATCCATGCCCCTCCTTTCTGACCGCCCGTCCCATCAGCTGCTTTATCAGTACTCATGTGAGTTGCATCAACCAAGGCTGCCCTGTCCAGAAGTCACATCTCCATTAGTGCGGCTAGACGGTTAGGTGAGCGCATTTAGTGTGGAGGTGACAACCTATCCTGGGCTTGCTCCCCCACTTAGCATTGGTCTCGGTCCTCCGAGGACAGGGTCATCCTTGGCGGGGTTCCTAGCAGCTCAGACCTTCATACTTCGTCCTCGAACGTTCCTTCCTCCTTGGCATGGGCCCTGGGCTGGATATAAAGTGGGTCGAGGTTACCGAGCTCTCGAGCCCCACATTAACATTATAATATCATCCTTAAATCAAAACAATTAGTGGCATAGCCTTCTTAAGTGGATTATAAGGTCATCACTGTAAAAAAGTTGGACTCAACTAGCATCTTCCCAATAGTAACTTTGAAAAAGGAAGGCACAATACTTTTTAGATCTCACAAGAGTACCTCCAAAGTCTCTCAAAAGCTCGAAAAACGTAGTTAGGGTTTTCCTTTATAAGCTAGAAGTGTTTCACTTGAAACCAAAAACGTTTAGGCAGAGTTTAGGTTGAAATAGAAATAGAAATTTCATGTTTGCGATTTTCGATCGGTCAAATCTAATTTTCGATCAGTTGGATTTCACAGAATTTGAATACTTCTTTTTGTAACTTGTATGTTCTTGTATTCTGACTTGTAACACCTTGAGCATTATCTAATAAATTCTATAGACTCTAAGATCTATACATAGACAAGTTTGTGTTCACAATTTGCCGATTGTTCTAAACTTTTAGAACCTGACATATCTCTTTATTGGATGCGAATTTTGAAAATCTAACCGTTAGATTGTATTGAATTTTCTTTATGCTCTTAACATGCATATATCAAATTTCGTTTAAATTTGATATTATTTACTATTTGATTAATAAATCCATTTTTTATGCATAATTTTATATCACAAAAATTTGAAATTAAAAGATTTGATTGATAATATAACTATTGATCTTTAATTTTTTTTTTTAAATTTCACAAGCATAAAAAATATAATAAAAACAAGAAACCTAATGTTAATTTTTTAAAATTCACATCTAATAAAAAGATATAGGAGGATTTTAAAAAGTGTATCTCTAAACTAGTTTGGAGAAAAACTTTTTCAGATTACTAATCAAATCACTTACTTTAAGATTGGATTTTTCTAACAATACGTACAAAAAATCAAGTCAAAATTAGAAGTTTTTCTTCCAAAAAAAAAAGACTTTTATGTTTCCTCTTAGTGATCTTTTCTCCTAGACACAATAAAAATTAGAGAAAAACATTGAATGTAGAACATTTGGTAAGAGGTTGGCTGGAAAAATTGGTGCATTTGCAATTATTCCAAATGGCCCACAAATTACCCTGACTGGGTACTCCCAGAGAAAATATAGAAAAACACTTTGAATGTGGGACATTGGACATTTGAACATGATGAAAGGTAAGACTTAGAACTTGGAAGTTACGACGCGTGTACAGAAAATTGATTCAATTTTAATTTTTATGTAAATTCCACTTCACCTTGATTCTCTGCTCAAATTCGCATGGAAAATTAGTAGCTAATTTCGTCTCTGCAAAAACACGTGTTTCAAAAGACTTATATTTCAGTTTTTGGGACAACTATCAATAAGTAATCTAAAATAATCATAAAAATCATAAAAATTTAATGAATCATCCAAATATTACATTGTTATTAGCATGCAAAAAAATTAGTCAGTGTTGGCCATATAATAACTAGTGAAAATTTTGCCAATTCAATTATTCTGAAAATTATAACTTTAAGGTGTCAAACTCTTTTATATATATATATATATATTAAGGAAATTTTAAAATTTTGGAAGGGCCCCACCAATGTATATAGCTCCACCTCTAGACTATGGCTGTTCTTGCGTGGAAAAAGGAGTTTTTCTAAGGCCACAAACAATCATAGAACTATTACTATAGCTCTCTTCCGTAACAGACGGGTTGGTTGTCGATTGCTACGTGTTGGTTGTCAATTTCACGTATACCTACCATTTGGAAAATTTTGTGAATAAGTTGTATATATTTTTTGTGGTTTCATATTCTAAGTCAAGGAAAAAAAAAAAAGACCATGAACATAAATTCCAAAAGAAAAAGAGGACCCGGGGAAGGAAATTAAAAGCACCTTTTGTTTTTTATTGTAAGTTGCAATTCTATCAACTTTTCCAACAATAAAAATCATATTATGCAAAATAAATAACACCATGATATGATGACTTAGAAAAACCGATAAAATGAACTGTTTCAATGTAAAAACTTGAAGAGGATTTGACCTAGCTATCCTCAAGGTAAAGTAAATCCACTATAAAAGAATTGAAGTTTTTATAATCAGATTTAACCCTAAATCTATTACTACCTCATGTAGTAACTTACTAACATCACCACGTTCAAGCTCCAAATCCACGAACTCCTTCTCTTCTTGGATTTACACCAGCACAAGTACCCACGCTTGTTTTTTTGAGATCCTACTTAATGGTTTAACAACACAAACTCCCCAGTTTGTGACTCCAAGACCACCCTTGAAAGTTTAGATCATTAGCAGTTGTTGATCTTGATGTAGCAACTTCAAATCTACCGGATTTAATGATATAAGAATGATTTCCGATAGTGACTTTGAAAGAGAAAGGCACAATACTTTTTAGATCTCACAAGATTACCTCTAAAGTCTCTCAAAAGCTCGGGAAACGTAGGTTTTCCTTTATAAACTAGAAGTGTTTCATTTGAAACCAAAAACATTTAAGCAAAGTTTGGGTTGAAATAGAAATTGGCAGAAATTTCATGTCTACGATTTTCGATCGGTCAAATCTAATTTTCAATCAGTTGGATTTCACAGAATTTGAATACTTATTTCTACAACTAGTATGTTCTTGTATTCTTACTTGTAACACCTTAAGAATTGTCTAATAAACTCTATAGACTCTGAGATCTATACATAGACAAGTTTGTGCTTACGGTTTGCCAATTGTTTTAAACTTTAGAACCTGACATATCTCTTTATTGGATGCGAATTTTGAAAATCTAATCGATAGATTGTATTGCTTTTTTTTTTTTTTTTTTTTTTTTTTTTTTTTTTTTTATGTTCTTTAACATGAATATATCAAATTTCGTTTAAATTGAATATTATTTACTATTTGATTAATAAATCCATTTTTTATGCATAATTTTATATCAAAAAATTTGAAATTAAAAAATTTGATTGATAATATATAGCTATTGATATTAAATTTTTTTAAAAAAATTTCACAAGCATAAAAGATATAATAAAAACATGAAATCTAATGTTAATTTTTTAAAATTCAAATCTAATAAAAAGATATAGTAGGATTTTGAATAGTGTATCTCCAAACTAGTTTGGAGAAAAAAAATTTCAAATTACCAATCAAATTACTTACTTTAAGATTGGATTTTTCTAACTATGTGTACAAAAAATCAAGTCAAAATTGGAAGTTTTTCTTCCCAAAAAAAAGAAGACTTTTATGTTTCCTCTTAGTGATCTTTTTCTCCTAGACACAATAAAAATTAGAGAAAAGCATTGAATGTGGAACATTTGGTAAGAGGTTGCTGGAAAAATTGGTGCATTTGCAATTATTCCAAATGGCCCACAAATTATCCAGACATTTAGTTGGTACTCACAAAAGAAAATATAGAAAAAAAAAAGCTTTGAATGTAGTACATTGGACATTTGATCGTGATGAAAAGTAAGACTTGGAACTTGGAAGTTACGATGCGTGTACAACAAATTGATTTAGTTTTAACTTTTATATGTAAATTTCACTTCACCTTGACTCTCTGCTTGGATTCACATGGAAAATTAGTAGCTAATTTCCTCTCTGCAAAAACACGTGTTTCAAAAGACATATTTCAATTTTTGGGACAACTATCAATAAGTAATCTAGAATAAAAAAAAATCATAAAAATTTAATGAATCATCCAAATATTAAGTTGTTATTGGCATGCAAAAAAATTAGTCAGTGTTGGCCATATAATAACTTGTGAAAATTTTGTCAATTCAATTATTCTGAAAATTATAACTTCAAGGTGCCAAACTCTTTATATATATATATATATATATATATATATATATGGGATAATTATAGTAAACCCACTTGTGGTATGACCCGTTTTCACTTTGCCTACCCGTGGTTTAAAACTTTACACTTTGCCAATAAAAGTGTAAATTTTATGGCTTGGGATTTTGAGTGAAGCCGTCGTTTACAAATGTTGTGTTCTTGTGTTCGTGAGGAAAAGATTCAATGGTTGGTGTTTTTGATCCGTGTTATGTTCTGATTTTTAATAAAAGAGTGTTTTTCTAACGTCTGAGGGTGAGGTGGGTAACGGATGGGTAACGGATTGAAGTTCAGGTGGGCAAAGTGTAAAGTTTTAAACCATGGGTAGGCAAAGTGAAAACGGATCATACCACAGATGGATTTACTGTAATTATCCCCATATATATATATATATATATATATTAAGGAAAATTTCAAAATTTGAAGGGCCCCAGCAATGTATATAGCTCCACCTCTAGACTTTGTGGCTGTTCTCGCATGGAAAAAAGAGTTTTTTCTAAGGCCACAAACAATCATAGAACTATTACTATAGCTCTCTTCCGTAACAGATGGGTTGGTTGTCGATTACTAAGTATTGGTTGTCAGTTTCACGTATACCTATCATTTGGAAAATTTTGTGGAAAAGTTGTATATATATTTTGTGGTTTCATATTCCAAGTGGAAAAAAAAAAAAAAAAAAAGAAAAAAGCAAAGACCATGAACATAAATTCCAAAAGAAAAAAGGACCCGGGGAAGGAAATTAAGCACCTTTTGTTTTTTATTGTAAGTTGCAATTCTATCAACTTTTCCAACCATAAAAATCATATTATGCAAAACAGTAGAAAATAAATAACACCATGATATGATGAACTAGAAAAACCGATGAAACAAATTGTTTTAGTGTAAAAACTTTTGGAGGATTTGATATAACTATCCTCAATGTAAAGTAAATCCACTATAAGAGAATTAAAATATTTACAATCAGATTTAACCCTAAATCCACAAATTCAAAAAAAAAAAAAAAAAAATATATATATATATATATATATATATATATATAGAAGAAGACGACGATGTCAACTGCATGGGCTTGAGCTTGAGCTTGTATTTTGATAGCTCAAAGAATTGGTTGCATTATTAGGAAGGAGAGTCCATGAAGGCAGGGGTGACTGTGTCTCATTTTGTA
The DNA here is from genome assembly GCA_019022515.1 of Quercus aquifolioides. Lineage (NCBI taxonomy): Eukaryota > Viridiplantae > Streptophyta > Magnoliopsida > Fagales > Fagaceae > Quercus > Quercus aquifolioides. Next base: position 3,001,503 of record CM032330.1, on the reverse strand, counting down.
GACTAGCTTTCCAATTGTGTAGAGCATCTATCTCTGCCACTTCATTCACGAAAGAGAGGCAACATCGAATTAGGATGTAAGATGGCCAACGCGACCAGTGCAAAGAGCGAAAACACTTTTTTCAAGTTAGTCAATGCTATGGCTCTTTGTTTTACAAGTTGCAAACTGGTTCAGAATTCTATTTAAAGTGTCTGAGCTTGGCGAAAATGGCCAAATACCACCATTTTCAGAAATTTGTGGGAAAAAAACACTGTTTCGGAACTATATAGGGAAATACCACTTTTTTTTGAAACTCGAGTTTATGAAACTCGAGTTCCTCATCAGTTTTGCCACCGTGGCACTGCTGAGCTGGAAACTAGGCGATTAAAAAAAATAAGCTTGGTAAACTCAAGTACCATGCAACACAATACTCGAAAATACCAGGCTCAAGTACCTTTTATAAATAAAATGCAGATTATTTTATTTCTATGGTACTCAAGTTTACCATGCTCGAGCACTGTGTAATTTTTTTTTTTTTTTTTGGATAATCGACAAATAAACATAAACATAAAAATAAGTAGCTTTTTTATGTTTTTATTTATTTAAATAAACGCATTGTAAAATATAGAGATTTTAATTTCAAAATATGAATTTAATATCTACATTAATTAAAATTGTTCGCTGTTTTCTGGATAAACTATTTCTACGATTTTGCATAAAATTATTTTATGTTCAACATTATTTAAAAAATTGTTCAGTCTCTTTTCTGCATAAATTATTTTTTGTTCACTATTTAAAAAATTGTTCACTGTTTTCTCATAAAACACCTAGTGAAATCGTGTTTTCTAAATTTAAACATCAAATCTAAATGCTTTTTCATGTTTGAATTTCACAATAATCAAATTTTTTTTCTGCATTGATAAAATATATTTCTACGTTAATAAAATTTGCTCTCTACACATCATGTTTACTGTATATTCAAAGCTACTTACTGCATTCATAAAATTTATTTTTTGCATTAAGTAAAACTATTCACTGTTTTCTAATAAAAGTTGTTCACTGTTTTCTGCATAAACTGTTTTTAGCATTGGCGCAGTTATTACACTTAAATGGTTTTTGTGTTTTTTTAAATATGTAACCATATGAATAATGGACAAACTTCATGAAAGAAAAATGAATGATTCGTATAAATCACCTAATGGTAAGTGCCTCGAAAAATTCAAATTTGTAAAAAAGTTTGAATTAGTTGAATGTAGAACTGTTCACTAAGTAAAACTATTTTCTGCATTAAGTAAAATTGTTCACTGTTTTCTCATGAAAACTGTTCACTATTTTCTGCGTTAACTATTTCTAGCATTCTACATAAAATTATTTTATGTTCAACATTATTTAAAAAATGGTTCACTCTCTTTTCTGTGTAAATTATTCTCTGTTCATTGTTTAAAAAATTGTTCACTATTTTGTCATAAAACACCTAGTGAAATCATGTTTTATAAATTTAAAAGCCAAATCTAGATACTTTTTCATGTTTAAATTTCACAATAATCAAATTTGTTTTTCTGCATTGATAAAATCTGTTTCTACGTTACTGTTCACTAGCATGTGTGAAAAAAGACCAGATAGATTCCCAAATAGACTACTGCTCATCAACAATATTCTCCACATTGTTCTACAAGTTTCTGCTGACAGATTAATTTGGGTTAACTTTACCTACTCGGGTTACTATTGAAGACTTATCATGGTTTAGTTTGTCTTATCATGGTAGGCATATTCAAATTCATAATTATGTAGATTGTGTTTTAATATAAACTCAAATTCCTTTTTTTTTTTTAAAAAAAAAACTAAGTACTGATCCAAACCAAGATTCAATTAAAGTTATAAAATGGAGGGAGAAGCTCTGTGATGGGAAATGAAAGAAACGTAATATCAAAACACAATTTAAAAAATAATATATGGCATGACGAATGAGGTGGCGCAACAAAAGTATAACAACATTAAATATTACCGCAATATATATATATATATATATATATATAGAGAGAGAGAGAGAGAGAGAGAGAGAGAGAGAGAGAGAGAGATTGATTTTGTTTTTCCATTTTTTTTATTTGGTTATTTTTTAATCTAATTTAAAAGTAATATTTTCTGCAATTAATTAATATGTGTAATTTTAAATTTAAAAAGAAAAATTTTAATAAAAATTACGATGACTATGATGCTGCTCCTATGCAGTAACTATGGACATAACAAAGCTCTTGAACAAGTTTAATTTCAACTAAGAATTATAAAAAAAAAAAAATCAAGTTTGAAAATAAAAATTGAGCTTTGTGTTAAGCTTGATTTTGATAACAATGTAAACAAACCAAATTTGAGTACTATAGTTATTACTTTTTATCACAATTGTCAGATCCCAACAAAATAAAAACATCCTCATAAATAATTTTCACTACCATAAATTAATTAAAAACCTTTATAAAAAGTAATAATAAAATCCTCAATTTCAATGAAAAGAAACTGCAACAGCCTTCCTCCAAGAAACCCCTAATTATCTGTAAGGAAGGAAGAGGAGACTTAAGTGCAGTCCTGCTTTCTGTGTGAACTGTGACCAGTTACTTTTTGAAACTTCTAGGTACCAATTACGCTCATTACATTGCAACAATATCATAGAAATAACTCTTTGAACTTTCTAAGAACCATGCTGACGGTCATTGCGGTCAAAATTTCACATTGCAAAATCTCAAAAGCTTGGATGGAAACCAGAAATCTCTTTGTAAAACTGTTAATATTTTAATTAAAAGTTGGCAAATTTATTGTGAAGATAACAAGAAAGTGTTTGGTTCGAGTTGTTTGGGTTATGCTTTCATAACTCCAAATTCAAAAAAAAAAAAAAAAAAAAAAAACCTCAAAATAATGATGAAATAATATAATTGGAGGGATAAAAATAATTTAGGGCCTATTTGGCAAGTTATAATACACATTTTTACATTTTAAATAACATTACACATATTTTCATACACTTTTTCACTTGCACGTATATTAAAAACATCCAAACAATATTATTCAAACTTTTTTACTAAACGAACCCTTATAGTTTTTTTCTTTTAGGGAAATGCTAACGAGTGCCCTTAGAGTACTGGTTAATAATTTATTTAAAGAAAATTTTTATAGAAAAAATAAAAAAAGTAATTAATATTTTAACATCTTTTTTCATTTTTTATAAAAGTGAAATTAAAACTTTCTTAAAATAAATTATTAAAGAGTGCCTTAAAGACACTCATTAGCATGACCCTTTCTTTTATTAAGGAAAGAAAAGAGAAAATTTCCCATTAATGATGGAACAATATAAATGGAGGAAAATTTTAAAATCTCAACTGAAAAATAAAAAGATCTCCCAAGTTTTTCTTACCGATAAGAAATTAATGGTATTTCCATTATTAGGTTGTAGACTTATGTCTTTTCGTTAGGGTCCCATGCATTAGGGTGAGTGTAAAAGTGTGGAAATTCATATTTACTTGTCGGTGGGTTGAAGAAGAGCTTGGAACAGTGTGAGTGTGATAATGCGGCCCGCGCGTGGACTTCATTGACCAGAGTAGGCCCTCAGCCCTCAGGCTTTTGAGATAGTGGGTTCCACTTCCAAGGGGCAATGGACACGGCTTTTGCTTTTTTCACTTATTGGTTAGGTGGGGCATCAATTATTTTGTTGAAGGACTTATAAGTAATTAAAATAAAATAGTGAGGTTAGGTGGATTATAATTTCACCGAGTGTCACGTGATAAAATTAGTTAAAATAATATAATAATTTTTATAAATAATAGTAAAAAGTGTAATATAATTAATAAATAATAACGACTGAAGTATAAAATAAGATAACAAAAACCATTCACGCCAAATTTACAATCCGTTGATGACAGCTGGCTCTACTTTTGAGATTGTAGGGTGGATTACAGTGTGAACCGGTGATTGACCAGAGCAGAGCTGGTCTTCCTTTTGAGATATCAGAACGTGGGCCCTCAACTTCATTATTGCATGTCCTTTGTACAGCTACATTATTTGCTATTTGGTTTCTCCTCGATAATCAACCATTTTACCGTCTACCTACGTACTCTTCTACAGACTCTTCGTTAAAGTGTGCAGAAAATCCACTGACCCGTTAAATTTAACTCGATTTAATCTGACCCGTTAGGTTGGGTCAGTTTTTAAGACTTGGTAGGTTGAGTTGGGTTACAAAATTTTTTTTATAGCAAGTCAGGTTAGGTGCGGGTCATAAAATTACAAACTTGCCAAACCCGACCCAACCCACCCATATTTAAAATATATTATATATTTAATAATTTTTTTTAAATCAACTGTAAATTTAATATATACTGATAATAATATATTTAATATATACTAATAATAATATTATATACTATAAATGCTTATATATATATATATATAATATATACTAATAATAATATGTGGGTGCATGACTCCGCCATTATCAGGAGATTATCCGCTTTGGGGAGCCAGGCCCTCACGGTTTATTGGCTCGTCCCCGAGTGCAGGCGTTCACCCAAGCAAGCGCTTAGCTTGGGTGAACGCCTGCACTCGGAGACGAGCCAATAAACCGTGAGGGCCTGGCTCCCCAAAGCGGATAATCTCCTGATAATGGCGGAGTCATGCACTCACATAATATATTTAATAAATTTAATAATAATAGTAATAAAAATTTGTCAAACTCATGGGTTCAACTTGACCCATGTGGGTTGGGTTGAGTTGAACTTATATGACGGGTTAGGTTGGGTTGGGTTGAATTTTTTTTTTGACCCACCATAATGGGTTGGGTCAAAAAATCTCTTCAACCCGACCCATGCACACCCTTACTCTTCACCATCTATCCGGCAAATTTCCATTTCCAAAGTATGGCTGCTGCTCTACTTTCTGCTATTGTGGAGCGGCTTGGTTCATTCATTTCATCACAAGTTCACGTTGATTGTAGCTGTTAAGGAAGACCTAATTTAAAATTTAAAATATTGTTGTGATCTTTTTTATTTCCTAATTACTAGTAGAGCTCTTCTAGGGTATTATTTTGTATAATACAACGTTTACTACAATTAGTTGAATATATAAATATATTATATAATATGGTATAATATATAAAAAATAAAAATTACTTTAAATATTGTCTATTTTTTTTATAAAAAAATTTCTGCTAGTGTTTTTTTTTTTTATCTTTTTATCTTTACAAATATATAATTCTATTATTTTTTATGTGTTTGATTAATTTCTTTTAAAGTGAATCATATTTTTCTAACTTCTATTATAGTGCCTTATATTATTCTAATATATAACTAAACTTTATAAGTTTCAAATTTATTATTCAAGTTTATCATCTCTTAAAAAATAAAGAGATTACCATGAAAATCAAAACTCATCATAAAATTATAGTATTATCTTGACCAAAAATTAAAATGAAACTAAAAGAATAAAAGATAGACTTTATAATAATTTATTACTTTATAAGGAATTAAAATCTCTTCGTCAAACTTTTAATATTTTAATTAAAGAGAAATAATATGTTTATAATATTTTTACAACAAATCTTAAGTGGCAGGTTATTATTGGTTGTTATTGTTGGGGCAAAAAAGTAATCTTAGCGTTAGTTTCAAATTTGAACTAATAACAACTAGCCGCATGTGATTTGTTGTAAAAATATTGTAAAATTGTTGTAGATGTAATATCTCTCTTAATTAAAAGTTGGCAAATTTATTGTAAAAATAATGAGAGAGTGTTTGGTTTGAGTTGTTTTGGAATTATATAACTTAAAATTCATCACGCAAAACTCAAAAAACGTGGAACCCATTGAATTTAGAGTTGTTTGGTCTAATTTTTGGGTTATGTTTTCATAACTCCAAACTCAAAATAATGATGGAATAATATAATTGGAGGAATAAAAATAATTTAGAGTTCTTTTCTTTTGTTAGGGAAAGAAAAGAGAAAATTTCCCATTAATGATGGAATAATATAGTTGGAGGAAAATTTTAAAATCTCAACGGTGAAAAATAAAAAGATCTCCCAAGTTTTTTTTTACCGACAGGCGACAAGAGATTAATGGTATTTTCATTATTGGGTTCTAAACTTATGTCTTTTCGTTAGGGTCCCATGTATTAGCGTGAGGGTAGAAGTGTGGAAATTCATTTTACTTGTCAGTGGGTTGTAAGTCAAGCGGTCTATACTTGTTATTTGAAAGTGTTTTAAAATTGTGTAAGAGTTTTTTTTTTTTCTTTTAAGGAAACATAACGCATGCATTTTGATATTTTGCAATAACTTAATATAGTGAGACAAGTATAAAAATGCAACCCAATAAAAAAACTTAAGAATGTATAACTTTCATTAGAACATGCAATGAATCTTTGATTTCCATATGGAAGCCAACATTATTTTGAACTTTTAGAGAAATTAATGATCATTATATAAAAACCTTACTTCCATTTTATCATGTAAGAACTATTACACAAAGATATAACTCTCAATTTTTTAAAACACACACACAAAAAACAGTAACAATTTATAGTTTGATAATCACTAAACTTATATACAAGAATCAATTATTAAATATTCTCCCTAAACAATACAATGGACATTTTTTTTCCTTTAACACAATTTAAACTATTTGAAAAACTGAGGAGCTAAATTTGTAGTAGATCATAGTCAATCAATAATATAGCATAAAAGGGAAATAAAATTATTAAAAAAAAAAAAAAAAAAAACAAAACAAATGTACTCACAATTGAATTGTTTATGAATATCCATGTTTGTTTTAACCTGGATTATAAAAATAAAGAGAAATAACAACATTACCTTCTGCTCAAAGCAACAACTAACAAATTCCCTAATGACACACATTAACTAGACCCTTAGCTTAATCACATTGATATTAATTGATTTTAAGAGAGTAATAATTCTTCCAAATCAACTCTACTACTTTTGTTCTCTGAAGATTCGTGTAGTAGGTTCGGAGTCACCTTTTGTTTGATTTCTTTAGGGACTTCAGCTTTAGCCTAAAGTACAATATATAAACCAATGATCATGAAAAAAAAAAAAAAAAAAAAAATAGCAAGATGAAGCTAACACACAATTTAAAATTTTAAGAAATTAGCTAAGAAAACAGTGGGTAGACAAAAACTTGGGTTAGAATTTACCTTCCTCCTTCAAAATGGTTATAATGACTATAAGGGTTGAACATTATTAAGAAAAGTAAATCTCATTATGATGCACCAAGCCTGAACATAAAAGGTTAACTATAGATTCAATTCATGTTGTGGCGTCCAATATGATAACAGTTGTTAGAAAACGCCCATGTAAGAAGGAAAAGGGAAAGGACATAAAAAATTGAAGGGAAAGAGAGGCCATAAAAATTTGACTACTTTCTGCTTATAAAAAATATCAAAATTCACCAATTAAATGCAATACATGCATCTAAGTAGATGAATGTATATACGGTTAAAAACACTTGCCAAAACTGTGACCCCTATGAAATTAAATATAATTTTAGTGACCGAAAATTGAAATGACGTAAGAGAATTTAGTTAGTAATACCATCATAATCACCCAAAACGACCAAAAACAACTACTTTAGAAGAAAAATAGATAACTCGGCAATTGATCATCACCTATTGTCCTAAAGATGGATTTTTATGGTAGCAATTCCATGTTTAGCATGTTCGCCGTGTTGTCATCCTTGTTTTGTTTTATACTTCAACTAAGTCCTAATAGTTTCATTATTTTCCAATTAACGGTTACTAATTGATGTTTGATTTTTTTTCTCTTTTTATTTTTATTTTTTTATAGGGAAATGCTAACGAGTGCCCTTAGGGCACTGGTTAATAATCCATTTAAAGAAAGTTTTTATGGGAAATGAAAAAAAAAGTAATTAATATTTTGACAGTTTTTTTTCATTTCCCATAAAAATAGTATAAAAACTTTTCTAAAATAGATTATTAACAAGTGCCCTAAGGACACTCGTTAGCATGACCCTTTTTTATATTGTCTTTCCTTCCTATTTTTTTCCCCAATTTGATTATGATTAATTGACGTTTAACTTCCTATGGAATTTAAAAGAAGCATCTAATTTAATCCATTCCTCTCTAATGCATTAAATATGCATTTTAACGTTTTTTTTTTCCCTCCAATTTTTCTGCCCATATTGCATTTTAATTTTTTTTTTTTTGGTCTTAATTAATTGACCATTGTCTTTTAATGTTACATCCACAGTTATTAGTTTGTTTATGTTACGTTTGGTTTGATCTCCTAATTAATTATTTTTTTAATTAAATGTTTCTACATTAGCATGTGTTTTATATTCTATTTTTCTTTTGATGCATTGTAACATTTTCTTTATGAGGACACTTTATGAGTCCAATTGTTACATCCATATCTATTAGTTTGTTTATATTACCTTTTGTTAGAAATACTGAATGATTGTATTGTATTTCATAATGAAAGAATATACATAGGTGCCTTTATATAGGAGGCATATGTGTGCTATACAAGTAAATATGTGTGCTATACAAGTAACTTAACTGGGCCTAAAGCCCACAATATATTATACATGTTAACAGCCCCCCTCAAACTCAAGGTGGATGTGAGACCAACTTGAGGTTGTCAACCAAAGTACGAAAGCGTCCCTTAGGATGTGACTTGGTGAAAATATCTGCAAGTTGATCTTTAGAGGAGACTGAGATTAGCTTGAGAGCACCATGGACAAGATGATAACGAATAAAATGACAATCGATCTCGATGTGTTTAGTCTGTTCATGGAAGACATCATTGTGAGCAATATGAATAGCACTCTGGTTGTCACAATAAAGAGGAGTAGTAGAGGATGTAGACACACCTAAGTCTTTGAGAAGGCATCGTAGCAAAAGGAACTCAGATGTGGTATCAGCAAGGGCACGATATTCTGCTTCAGTATTTGAGCGGGCCACATGAGTTTGTTTCTTGCTTCGCCAAGAAATCAGAGAAGAACCCAGAAGAAAGCAATAGTCGGTGGTGGACCTGCGATTAGTGAGATCGCCTACCCAATCAGCATCAGAAAATGCACAGAGAATAAGAGGAGACTAAGCAGAGTAGAAAAGACCATGGAATAGAGTGCCCTTTAGGTATCGAAGAATGCGCAGAACAACAAAATAATGAGTCGATCGTGGTGCAGATAGATACTGGCTCACTTGGTGAACAGCATAGGAAATGTCTGGACAAGTGACAGTGAGATAAACTAAGCTGCCAACCAAGCGTCTGTAAAGAGAAGGATTAGATAATAGTTTCTCCCTTGAGGGAGTTAGATGCGTATTAAGCTCAATTGGAGTGTCAACAGTCTTGCTATCAGTGAGTCCAGCTTGAGACGAGTTCTGAGGCATACTTGGCTTGAGTAATATAAAGTCCATCTGTAAAATGAGTGATTTCAAGACCCAAGAAGTAGCTGAGATATCCAAGATCTTTCATCTCAAACTGCTGACTGAGAAAAGCCTTGAGTTCTTGAATGCCACTGAAGTCATCACCAGTTATGATCATATCATCCACATATAGGAGAAGTAAAATAATGCCTTTGTCAGTGCGATAAAGAAATAAGGCAGAATCATAATGACTGGCCATGTAACCCAAGTGAGAGATGGTAGAGTTGAATTTGGCAAATCAAGTTCGTGGAGCTTGTTTAAGGCCATAAAGTGCACGTCGAAGGTGACAAACCTTGTTTAAGTCAATAGAGAGACCAGGAGGAGGTTGCGTATACACTTATTCACTTAGATCCCCATTAAGGAATGCATTTTTGACATCCATCTGAAAAATGTCCCATTTACTGGCAGCAATAACAACTAAGAGGGCACGAACAGATGAGATACGAGCAATCGAAGCAAAGGTCTCTTCATAATCAATCTCATACTCTTGTGTAAAGCCTTTTACAACAAGACAAGCTTTGTAGCGCTCAATAGACCCATCAAAGCGAGTCTTAATCTTGTAGATCCACTTACAACCAACCACAGATTTTCCAAGAGGAAGTGTCACCAAATCCCAAGTATGGTTTTTAGATAATGCATCAAGTTCCTCTTACCATGTTAGAAATACTGAATGATTGTATTGTATTTCATAATGAAAGAATATACATAGGTGCCTTTATATAGGAGGCATATGTGTGCTATACAAGTAACCTAACTGGGCCTAAAGCTCAGAATATATTATACATGTTAACACCTTTGATTTGATTTCCTAATTTTTTTTTTTTTTTTTGGTATTTTATTTAGCATTTCTAAATTGGCATGTGTTTTGTATTCAATTTTCTTTTGATGCATTCTCAGTTGTAAAGTTTCTTTTATAACACTTTACGAGGGCAACTTCATTTATTTGAAATTAAGTGAAATATTTTATGTTTAATTTTTTTTAATTTAAAATAAAAAAATGGAAAGAAAACATAAAAGGAAAAAATAAAATATAACATAGCGAATGAGGTAGTGCAACAGAAGTATAACAACATTAAATGCTATATATATAGATAAATAGATAGATAAGGTTTGATTTTGTTTTTCCATTTTGTTAATTGATTATTGTGAATATTATTTAAAAGTAACATTTTCTGCGATTAATTAATATGTGCAATTTTAAATTTAAAGAGAAATTTTTGAATAAAAATTATGGTGACTATTATGCTAACTATAAGTAGAACTTATGTTATGTTATGTTAATAAACTTTAATGGACGTAACAAAGCTCTTGAATAAGTTTAATTTCAACTAAGATTTAAAAAAAAAAAAAAATCAAGTTTGAAAATAAAAATTGAGCTTTGTGTTAAGGTTGATTCAAGTAAACAAACCAAATTTGAGTACTATAGTTATTACTTTTCATCACAACTCTTAGAACTCCAATTCCAACAAAATAAAAACATTTTCAAAAATAATTTCACCAAAAAGTATCTGTAGGGAAGATGAGACTTAAGCGCAGTCTTGCTCTCTGTGTGAACTGTGTCCAGATACTTTTTGAACCTTCTAAGTACCATACTTTAGTTTTTACATTGCAACAATATCATGGAAAAATATCTCTTTGAATTTTCTAAGAAACATATCGACAGTCATTGCTTTGCGGTCAAGCTTTTCACGTTGCGAAATCTCAAAAGCTTTGCTGAAACCAAAAATGTCTTTTTATTTTTTTTTTAGGAAGAACGGAACTCATTTTAATTAAGAAAAACCGGCTATGTCAGCCAATACAATTGGAAATAAAAGTGGTGGAATATCCTCCATCCACACTACAACATCTGAAACAGAAATAGCATGACGAGCTAACTTATGAGCAACAATATTACCCTCTCTCTTTACATGAGAGTAGTGTAATTCATTAAAAAAATTAACCTTATGTCTAATCTCATCCAACACTAAGCCCACGGCTGAAAGGAACTCTGTCTCTTCCTGCAAAGCCTTCACCAACACAAGCGAGTCAGTCTCAAGGATTGCCCTTTGAAGACCCAAATCAGAAGCGAACTCCAAAGCGGTTGCTATAGCCATTGCCTCAATTTCCAGAAGGCTGTAAGCCTGGGGAACCAGCTTTGATAGTGAGCCTAATACCAAGCCTTCACTATTCCGAATGACCACCCCAATCCCAGCTCTATTTTCCTTCGTGAACCTGGCTCCATCGCAGTTAACCTTCACCAAATCATGCTCAGGTGGTTTCCATTTTTTTGCCGTAGGAGATACAGTCCGATTTGAGGGAGGGAGCGCATTAACTGCCATGAATTCTTGCAAACGTTCCTTTGCGAGTTGGGTGATTTGATGCGGACTACAGCTGGGTTTATTAAGTCTGACCTGGTTCCGTTGAATCCAGATGGACCACACCGTGATTGAAAAGAGCTCCACGTGGTGCTGGTTTTTGATCAGCCATGATAGCAGCTCTTTGAAGGTGAAGAAGGTGATTGAGTCACGACAACTCCATAATGTTAAGTCCTCCCAAACTACGTCCAGTTCACCACACGACCACACGGCATGGAGGGTAGATTCATGAGCACAAGAACAACGATCACAGAGAGGATTTTCAATGACGGTTCGACGCACCAAATTTTCCTTGGTGGGCAGAGAGTTTCGGCTAGCCCTTCAAAAATTTTTTTTAACTTTGTTTGGTACCTGCAGTGACCAAATACCATGCCATAACTCCCTATCTTCCACTGACCAGGCTGCACTAAGAGAATCTTCCTCCTCCGACTTCAAAAACCGGTAACCCAACTTGCTAGTATATGTCCCTGTTTGAGTGAAGGGCCAAAAGAGTCTGTCCTCCACCCCGTGTTGTGGCAACGGCATGGACTTGATCAGTTCAGCCTCTTCAGGAATGAATATGCCCTCAATGACTGAATGGTTCCAGCGATGTGTTGCTTCATCTATCAATATCTCCACCCTTGCATCTGCCATGGTATCAATGATGGGAGAAATTACCTTGGTTGGGTGTTTTCGTGGCAGCCATGTACTCTGCCAAATGTGCACAGGCCTCCCATTTCCCACCCTCCATCTACAACCTCTAAGTAGCACGTCTCTCCCATGTAAAATACTCCTCCATGCATAGGACCCAGTGGATGACTCCTTAGCCTCCATTATAGAGTAATTTGGGAAGAACCGGGCTTTAAAAAATTTATAGAATAGCGAGTCTGAATTTTGCATGAGCCTCCAAGCATGTTTTGCCAACAAGGAGTCATTGAATATTGCTAGGTCTCTAAAACCCATACCCCCCTCCATCTTTGATTTTGTCAATTCCTCCAATTTCAACCAATGAATTTTTCTTTTATCTCCTCTTTGACCCCACCAAAATTTTCTGACCATTGATTCAATCTCATGGCAAAGTCCCACCGGAATTTTAAAGCACCCCATAGCATATGTTGGAATTGCTTGAATGACTGCTTTTATCAAGATCTCCCACCCCGCCTGAGATAAAAGCTTCCCTTCCCAACCTTGTAATTTTCTCCAAACTTTTTCCTTGATGAAATTAAAGCTCTCCTTCTTTTTCCTCCCCACTAGAGATGGCAACCCAAGGTATTTGTCATACTGTACAACCTCTTGTAAGCCCAAGGCCTCCTTAATCTCAACTTTAGTGGCTTCCGGAGTGGATTGACTAAAGAAAATAGCAGTTTTGTTTTTGTTCACCTTTTGGCCTGACCCTTCTTCATAAATCTCCAGAATCTCCAAAATTTTTCTGCACTCTTCAATGGTTGCCCTGCAAAAAAGAAGACTATCGTCTGCAAACAATAAGTGTGTTAGTTGGGGGTCGTTTCGGCTAATGGATAGCCCTTTTAACTCCCCCATTCTTACAGAATGTTGTATGAGTCCATGTAAGCCTTCCGTGCACAACAAGAAGAGAAAGGGAGAAAGTGGATCCCCTTGTCTAATCCCTCTGGTAGGTTGAATGAGGCCTTGTGGTTCACCATTGACAATGATAGAATATGTCACTGTTTTTATGCACACCATAATCAAAGCAATCCACCTCTCACTAAAACCCATTTTTCTCATTACATTCTCCAAGACCCACTCCACACGGTCATAGGCTTTGCTCATATCTAGCTTTACAGCTATGTAGCCTGTTTTCCATGTTCTCATATTATTCATATAGTGAAGTGACTCATAAGCAACAAGGATATTATCCGATATCAGCCTATTTTTCGTAAAGGCTGATTGATGTTCAGATATAATACTTGGTAAAATTTTCTTTAATCTATTGGCCAACACTTTAGAGAAAATTTTATACAAGACATTACATAAACTGATAGGGCGGTAATCACTCACACTAACAGGATTTTTAATTTTTGGGATAAGGGTGATAAAAGTATGGTTTAACGAATGTGGGATGGTACCTGAATTGAGCCAAGATAGAACTGAATTTGTGACATCGGCATCTACCAACCCCCAAAAATGCTGGAAGAACAAAGGTGGCATGCCATCAGGACCGGGGGCTTTGAGAGGTGCCATCTGTTTCAAAGCTTCTTTAACTTCCAAAGCTGTAAAGGTATCAGTTAGGGCTGAGTTCATTTCTTCAGTAATCATCAAAGGAATGTGCTCTAATTGAGGCCATTGGGGATTCGGCCTTGAGGTAGAGAAGAGCTCCCTGTAATAGTTTACCAACACCAGATTTATCTCCTCTAATTCCACTCTCCATGTGTTGTTCTCATCCATAATTCCCTGGATTTTGTTTTTCCTATGTCTCTTTGTAGCCCGACAATGCAAGAACTTGGTATTGTTATCCCCATTTTTTAACCAAAGAGTACGTGATCTTTGGCTCCACATTCTCACCTCTCTATCTAGCAGAATATTGATTTCCTCCTTTAATTCCCTAACCCGACCATTTTGCCCACTTACAATAGCTGCAGATTCAGCCTCCACCAAGAAAGCTTTTTTCTTCATTAATTCCTTCCTCACATTGCCAAAAATGTTGTGGTTCCACCATGCTAGGTCCCTACCACAAATCTCCACCCTTTTAAGAATATCACTATCACGGAACCCCACTGAATAGGAAGACCAAGATGCTTCCACCAATTCTGCACAGCGTTCATCAGAAAGCCACATTTCCTCAAACCTGAAAATTCTTTTTTTGGGGGGAGGATCCAAACCCAACAGGTTGATCAAAAGTGGACAATGATCAGAGGAGGCACTTTGAAGGTGTTGAACAATTGAACCCGGGAATTTCAGAAACTAAGCGTCATTAGCCAAACCTCGATCAAGTCGTTCCCAAATTGAATGTCCATCCTTAAAATGTTTACTCCATGTGAACCGGTTTTCCACAAAACCAAGATCTAAGAACCCACATTCGTCAATAACATCTCTAAAGAGTTGCATCTGCCTATGTTGTCTGATAGCCCCGCCTAGTTTCTCCTCCTGCCGAGTGAGTTCATTGAAATCACCAGCACATAACCACGAGGTTTGTGGATGGTGGTTTAAAGTTCGCAAACTGTCCCAAGCTTCAATTCTTTTCGATGTATCTGGTTCCCCATAAAAACCAGTAAACCTCCACTCATGTTCAGAACCCTTATCAATCCAAGTGTCAATGTAGTATTATGATGAATCAATCACCTCCAAGTTCATTGTTGATTTCCAAAATAGAACAAGACCACCTCCACGGCCTTCCTTCGGTACTACCAATTTGTGTTCACAGTCAATGCTTCGTTGAACTATATCTAGCCTTGCTTCGTCCGCCAGTGTTTCAGCTAAAAACACGATAGAGGGGTCTTTTGCCCGGATCATATCCCTAAGCTCCTTCCCTGTTCGCAGGTCCCCAAGCTCACGACAGTTCCAAACTAGGCAATTCATTGTGACTGGTGGGGCTGAGCATCAGCCTCCACCAATATCATTTTTTGGTCTACTGCTCCCTTTGAAACCTGTTGACGTTTGTTTGGTAACGCAGAAGAGCTATCATCTTGGATGGGTGTTCTTTTTCCTGGGGTTAGGGACGTATGGGTAGGGTTAGCTGGGGTTTGATGGTTTGGTCTCACAAGTCTAGTCCATTTCGGTTTAGGTGGCTGTGAAGAGGCATTAGGGTTTTTAGGTTTAGCACGTGGTATTAAAGAGTCACGTGATGGGGTTATATTTGGGTTTGGGTCCGGATTGGAGGGTTTTGGGATATTGCCATTTTGGTTAAGGTCATTTGAATGAGGGGCACGGGTTTGTTGGGTATCATTAAAGGGGTTAATTAAAGGTTGTGGAATGTTTCCATTTGAAACCAAAAATGTCTTCATCAAACTTTTAATATTTTAATTAAAATTTGGAAAATTTATTGTAAAGATAATAAGTTAGCCTAATGTAGAATCTCATATTGATAAGAAGAAAGACTCTTTAATTAGAGTTGGAGACCAGAGTTGCCGCATGCAGTTAGTAGCAGAGTGCCCCTTAACTCTAAGTCCTGGCTTCATCCTTGGTTGCACCTCAGTCCAAATTTTTTTTCTTCTATATTATACATCTCCAATTATTGTTTTGTTCTAATTTTTAATTTTGTGTGATTTTATTATATTTTAGAGTATTATCACTAGCAACAATTATAATTAAAATCCATTCAGCTTTATAATTGAAATCATGTTGTGAGATAGAGTGTGTATGGCAATATATAACGTAGCGTATTCAAAAATAATTAACGAATAGTTTTGAGAAAAATAAGTTGTAAATAATTAATTAAAAATCATACAAATTTTCACAATTAGTGAAAAATCCTTCAAACTTTCTTTATATCTTTTTATTATATGTGAATTTTAAAAATCTAATGTGGGGCCAGATATGTAAGGAGGTATTGGTGAGTTTGAAGGAATTAGGCCTGCGGCCCAATGGCCCAGTCCGAAGATGGCAGCCTGTCCGAGGATGATTTAATAAGAACATGGTACAAATAATGTGAGAAGAGGAGGCGAGGATCACATATGGAAGTTCAAAGTGCGCCCGAGGATAAGTTTCACCTCGGAATTGCGGTCCGAGGTGGATACAACTACCTTGTTACCCCAGGTAGTCCACAAGGTTGTATTGTAATTGAGAAACCGATATGGGATGGTGGAGGCAACAAATATCTTCTGACGCTGCTACCTCCACATTAAATGCTTCCCAGCTAACTCTCTGGCCGCATTAATGTGGAGGTGATGCCTGAACAGTGATCAAGCAGCCTTACGGTTACTAGGTGGAGACCCTGAGGGTGGTTAGATGGGACATAAAGGAGTTCCCAGGATAGAATCTACACGTGTACGGTGAAAACAAGGGAAGGAACATGGTATATAACGGGAAAGGGGATGACATTAGGGAGGACTTTTGGAAGCTGCACGAAAGAGAGAGTCTTTTCTGTCTAATAGAACTAATTCTTTCTCCCACTCTCTAAAAATTTATTATTTGGACTTATTGGATTATTTTCCTTCTCATTTTCGGGGGCCTTTCCAAATTGAGTCCTTACATCTAACAATTAGATTACATGTTCTTATTATATCTTCCTTACTTTCAAAATTTCAAGAAAATAAAAAATCAATAACTATATCATCAATCAAATGTTTAAATTTTTGTAAATTAAAATTTTGTATAAAAAATAAGTTTATTGATTAAATGATAAATAACATCTAATTTGAGAAAAAATTTATGTGTATTAAAAACATTAAAAAAAAATGTACAATCCAAAAGTTAAAATTTTAAAATGTACATTAAATAGAAAGATATATAAGAGAATTTGAAGAGTTTGTCTTCATAAAAGAAACCTTTTCCTTTTTCTCTTCACCATGGTCGACACTCCACTAGTACTAGAACTTTAAAAAGTTCATTGCTTTGTAAATAAGCAGAGAAATTCTCCTTGTGCTTTGTAAATATGCAGAGAAATTCACTTTGAAAATAGATGAGTGTGAACTAATGACGTATGGTTTAAACTTCTGAATAGCTTATTTAGATGAAATTGAAAATTTTAAAAAAAAAAAAAAAAAAAAAAGTTAGCCGAAAAATATAATAGGACTCATAAAAAAAAAAAATATATATATGTCTCACAAATATTAAAAAAAAAACTAAAAAATAAAAGAAAATGTTAACCAACACTGGTCAGTGCTTATTAAGGTGTAAAAAAGTCAAAAAAAAAAAAAAATAAAAAAAAAACACCAAACAACACTTAAAAAAAAAAAAAAAAAAAAGAGTTATTAACGGGCACCACAAGCACAACCCAAAACTAAATAAGCAAAAAAAAAAAAAAAAGCTCACGTCAGACTCATTCTTCATTGATAACAGCTGGCCAAAAGTTACTTTTTAAAATACTACTGTTCACTAATATGCGTGAAAAGAGACCAGATAAATTCCCAAACAGACTACTACACATTGATAGTATTCTCCACATTGTTCTACAAGTTTTTGCTGACAGATTAACTTGGATTAACTTTACCTACTCGGGTTACTTTTGGAGACTTATCGTGGTTTAGTTTGTCTTTAAAAGACAAACTCCGAAGGCAGAAGACAGGTTCAAACAGAAGTCCA
Organism: Quercus aquifolioides; assembly: GCA_019022515.1. Lineage (NCBI taxonomy): Eukaryota > Viridiplantae > Streptophyta > Magnoliopsida > Fagales > Fagaceae > Quercus > Quercus aquifolioides. The sequence goes on along the minus strand of CM032330.1, from coordinate 2,983,565 downwards.
AAGTTTTAGGTCCAAAAAAATTAGAGAATTAAGGTCCAAAATAGAGGTTCAAAGAAGACATCTTTCCCCTCTCCCTGAGAAAGATTTTGTAATCCTTCCTCTCTTGTAATCTTCAACCTTCCCCTTACAGACTTTATCTTGTAACCTTTCAGTTTCAAAGACATATTTTACTTTGTAATCTTGTAACTCTTCAGATAGTGTTTATTTTCAAAGCTTGTATCAAAGACAGAAGTTTTCAGTTTTAATCAGATACAAAATTTTTATTCAAGTAAGATTTTACTAGTTTCTGTTTTCATTTTCCGTACTCCATTTTAACTTATTTTGAATATATTTATTTTGCTATTTTCTTCTTTATCATTTATTTTATCATTGTTTATGCTTCCATATTACTGTTGTGCTCTCTCTTGGGTAGATAATGATATCACAGCCATGGATGGTAGATGTATGAGTTTTATTTTTTTGTAATTAAGAAGTTACTAAGAACTGATATTATTGTATAGCCACTATGGTTTAAAATCAAACAAATTTTCATAATTATTGAAAAACATTTCAAACTTTCTCTATATTTTTTTATTATATATGAATTTAAAAAATTTAATTATTAGATTGCATTGAATGTTATTATTATATCTTACATGCTTGTGAGATTTTAAGAAAATAAAAAATTAATAGCTATATTATCAATTAAATATTTAAATTTTAAATTTTTGTGGGTTAAAATTTTGTATAAAAAATAAATTTATTGATTCAAAGATAAATCACATTCATTTTAAATAAAATTTTATGGGTGATAAGAGTATAAACAACTACGGATAAATATTTAAAATTTAATAAAATGATAGAGAGTTAGGAGAGTCTGTGAAGAAACATTTTCCTTTTGCTTTTTCATCTTGGCGAACACTCCACTAGTACTAGAACTTTAAAGAGTTCATTACTTTGTAAATAAGTAGAGAAATTCACTTCACTTGAAGTTATGCTGGTACCGTATAGTCGCACAATCTGTGGTATAACTCGCTTGTGATGAGTTGTGATTAGCAAACCAACGATGATTGGTTAAAAAAAAAAAAAAAAAAAAAAAAAAATACACTAAATAGTATTTATAAAGTTGAAAAAATAAAATAAAGATATAAAAAAAGACAAAAATTAAAAATTAAAAAAAGTTGTTAACGGTAAACACCATTTAAAATTATTTAAAATTCGTTTATTTAGTTAAAATTAAAAATTTTTTATAAAAAAGAAGATGATTAAAATAATATAATAAAATTAATTAATAATATTAAAAAGTATAATAAAATTTAAAAATTATAACAAAAAAAATTAACAAAATTAATCAAGTACACTATAGACTATAGACTGAAATTATAGGGTGGATTCCAGGTAAGCTTGGCTCTGCTTTTTAGATTATAGACTAGATTTCAGTTTTTTGGATGATAGGGTGGATTTCAGTTAAGCTGGTTCTGCTTTTTAGATTATAGAGTGAATTCCAGTGCGAACTGGTGATGTACTTATTCATTGACTATAGCTGGCCTTCCTTTTGAGACGTCAGAACATGGGCCCTCAACTTCATTATTGCTTGCACTTTGTGCAGCGGACTATTTGCTATTTGGGTTCTTCTTATTCATTTCACCATCTTCCTACGTACTCTTTCACAGCAAATTTCCATTTCCAAAGTATGGCTGCTGCTCTATTTTCTGCTATTGTGGAGCGGCTTGGTTCATTCATTTCTTCACAGTTCACGTTGACTGTAACTGTTAGGGAAGACCTAATTTAAAATTTAAAGTATTGTTGTAATCTTTTTTATTTCCTAATTACTAGTAAAGTTCTTCTAGGGTATTATTTTGTATAATACAACGTTTATTACAATTAGTTGAATATATAAATATATTATGTAACGTGGTGTCATATATAAAAAATAACATTTACTTTAGGTATTATTTATTTTTTATAAAAAAAATTTACAAGTATTTTTTTTATCCTTCTATCTCTAAAAATATATAATTTTATTATTTTTTTGTGTGTTTGATTAATATTTTAAGGTAAATTATATTTTTCTAACTTTTATTGTAGTGCGTTATATTTTCTTAATATATAACTAAACTTTATAAGTTTTAAATTTATTATTCAAGTTTATCATCTATTAAAGAATAAGGAGATTATCATGAAATCAAAATTCATTATAAAATTATAATGTTATCTTAACAAAAAATTAAAATGAAACTAAAAGAATAAAATATAGACTTTATAATAATTTATTACTCAAACAACTGGTAGGTATATTCAAATTCATAATTATGTAGATTGTGTTTTAATATAAACTCAAATTCCTATTTTTTTTATAAAAAAAATTAAGTACTAACCCAAACCAAAATTCAATTAAGTTATAAAATCGAGGGAGAAGACTCTGTGATGGGAAGTGAAAGAAATGTAATAACAAAACATAATCTAAAAAATAATATATGGCATGACGAATGAATTGGTGCAACAAAAGTATAGCAATATTAAATATTACCGTGATATATATATATATATATATATATAGAGAGAGAGAGAGAGAGAGAGAGAGAGAGAGAGAGAGAGAGATAGATTTTGTTTTTCCATTTTTTTATTTGGTTATTTGTGAATCTAATTTAAAAGTAATATTTTCTATGATTAATAAATATATGTAATATTAAATTTAAAGAGAAAATTTTGAATAAAATTTTTGATAACTATTATGCTGCTCCTATGCAGTAACTATGAGTACAAGTTGTGTTATGTTAAAAAAACTTTAATGGACTTAACAAAGCTCTTGAACAAGTTTAATTTCAACTAAGAATTAAAAAAAAAAAATACAAGTTTGAAAATAAAAATCGAGCTTTGTGTTAAGCTTGATTTTGATAACAAAGTAAACGGACCAAATTTGAGTGCTATAGATATTACTTTTCATCACAATTGTCGGATCCCAACAAAATAAAACATCCTCAAAAATAATTTTCACTACCATAAATTAATTTAAAACCTTTATAAAAAGTAATAATAAAATCCACAATGTCTATGAAAAGAAACTACAACAGCCTTCTTCCAAGAAACTTCTGATTATTTGCAAGGAAGAGTAGACTTAAGGATAGTCTTGCTTTCTGTGTGAACTGTAGCCAATTACTTTTTGAAACTTCTAGGTACCAGTTACACACTTTACATTGCAACAATAATATCATGGAAATAAAACTTTCTAAGAAGTATATAGCCGGTGATTGCGGTCAAACTTTCACAATGCAAAATCTCAAAAGCTTGGATGGAAACCAAAAATCTCTTCGTCAAACTTTTAATTAAAAGTTGGCAAAATTTATTGTAAAGATAACAAGAAAGTGTCTGATTTGAGTTGTTTTGAATGATGTAACTTAAAATTTATCACTCAAAACTAAAAAAAACGTGGAGCCCATTAAATTTAGAGTTGTTTGGTCTAATTTTTGGGTTATGTTTTCATAACTCTAAACTTAAAATAATGATGAAATAACATAATTGGAGGAATAAAAATAATTTATAGTTATTTTCTTTTATTAGGGAAAGAAAAGAGAAAATTTTCCATTAATGATGGAACAATATAAATGGAGGAAAATTTTAAAATCTCAACTGTGAAAAATAAAAAGATCTCCCAAGTTTTTCTTACCGACAAGAAATTAATGGTATTTCCATTATTAGGTTCTAAACTTATGTCTTTTCGTTAGGGTCCCATGCATTAGGGTGAGTGTAAAAGTGTGGAAATTCGTATTACTTGTCGGTGGGTCGAGGAAAAGCTTGGATCAGTGTGAGTGTGATAATGCGGCCCGCGCGTGGACTTCATTGACCAGAGTAGGCCCTCAGCCCTCAGGCTTTTGAGACGGTGGGTTCCACTTCCAAGGGGCAATGGACACGGCTTTTGCTTTCTTTTTTTTTTCTTTTTTTTGAGGAGGGCTTTTGCTTTTTTCACTTATTGGTTAGATGGGGCTTCATTTATTTTGTTGAAGGACTTATAAGTGAATAAAATAAAATAAAATGGTGAGTTTATGTGGATTATAATTTTACTGAGTGTCACGTGATAAAATTGTGAAATTAAATGTGGTATGTTCTTTTGAAATTTATATATTTTATAAAATTAAAATTTTTGTACTGAAAATATTATAAATAAAAATAAAAATTAATTAAAATAATATAATAAATCTATAAATAATACTAAAAAGTATAAAAATAGACTAAATTTTAAAATAAGTTAATAAAAACAATTCACGCCAAGTTTACAATTCGTTGATGACAGCTGGCTCTACTTTTGAGATTATAGAGTGAATTACGGTGTGATATACAGTGTGGACTCATTCATTGATTGACTAGAGCTGGCCTTGCTTTTGAGATATCAAAACGTGAGCCCTCAACTTCATTATTGCATGCACTTTGAGCAGCTAGAGTATTTTCTATTTTGGTTTCACTTCAATAATCAACCGTTTCACCATCTACCTACGTACTCTTTCACAGACTCTTCTATTGTCTTGTGTTATCCAGCAAATTTCCATTTCCAAAGTATGGCTGCTGCTCTACTTTCTGCTATCGTGGAGCGGCTTGGTTCTTTAATTTCTTCAGAGTTCAAGTTGACTGTAACTGTTAAGGAAGAAGTCCAAAAGCTTGCAACCAAATTCCGTACCATTCAGGCAGTGCTCAATGATGCTGAGAAGAGTCAGCTGAAGGAGGAAGCTGTGAAGCTTTGGTTTGATAAGCTCGAAGGCGTATCGGACGAGATCGACAACGTGTTGGATGAGTGGAACACTGTCATGATCAAAGCAGAGATTGAGAAAGAATTTGAAGAAGAAGAAAAAGCTGAAACTAGTACTGCTAAGAAGAGGAAGGTATGGCCCCTCATCTCAGTTCCTAATCTTTTACAGCATCGTGATATTGCTCATAAGATAAAAGACCTTAACGAAAAATTAGATGAGATTAACAAAGAGAAGGAGATGTACGGGTTTGAATTGAGTAGGGCCATTGAAGAAGTAGTTGAGGGACCAAAAACTACTTCTTATGTTGATGTGTCTGAAATTCTTGGTCGTGATAAGGTTAAGAATAATCTAGTGAGCACCCTATTGGGCAAGGGTACTGAAAAAGATAAACACCCCATGTAATCTCTTTGGTGGGCATGGGCGGTATTGGAAAAACTACTCTTGCCCAATTAGCCTACAATGATCAGGAGGTACAAGCCCATTTTGAGATAAAAGTGTGGGTTTGTGTTTCCTATCCTTTCGATCAGTGCAAGGTTGCCAAAGAAATCCTTGAATCTATTGAACGTCGATCCTCCAACTTGACTGCATTGCAAAGTCTACTGGATAGAATTTGTGATAAAGTTGGGGGAAAGAAGTTTTTTCTTGTCTTTGATGATGTGTGGACCAAAGACTTTGCAATGTGGAAGCCATTCAGAGATGCATTTAAAAATTGTGGTTCCCAAAGTAGTAGAATTCTAGTCACCACATGTAAAGACCAAGTTGCGAAGATGATGGAAAGTGCAAATACGATCAAGTTGGAGGACTTGTCTGAGGAAGATTGTTGGTTGGTGTTTAGTAAAATAGCATTTTTTGATAAGGATCCTCAGCAACGTGAGCAACTAGAAGACTTTGGCAAACAAATATCAAAGAAGTGCAAAGGTTTGCCCCTTGCTGCAAAGACTCTAGCAAGTCTCATGCGCTTTAAGAAAAGTATAGAAGAATGGACGAATGTTTTGAATAACAATTTGTGGGAATTAGAAGATGTTGAAAGAGGTCTGTTTGCACCGTTGTTACTGAGTTATTATGATTTGTCATCACCACTAAAACGGTGTTTCTCATATTGTGCTGTCTTTCCGAAAGATCATGTCTTTGATGTTGATGAGTTGGTAGAGATGTGGATAGCACATGGATTTATTGAGTCAAAGGAAAATATGGAGGTGGAAATCAAGGCGCGAGAATACTTTGAAAATTTAGTTGTACGCTCTTTCTTTCAAGAATGCGAGAAAAATGAATATTGGTATGACGAGTATGCCTTGAGCACCATGAGCACGAGGTACAAAATGCATGATATAGTGCATGACTTTGCACAATCAATTACTAAAGCTCGCCATTTTGGATATTCAACAGCATCCCAATTTCCTCCATCTGCTGATATATCCAAAAATCTACGCACTGTCATCTTTTTTAATCAATGTGATTATAACATGTCTAATTTAGTCCAGAATTTTAGCCGTTTAAGGGTATTAACTTTGACCAATGGAATGGAAATTCCGAATACAATAGGAAATTTAATACATCTAAGGTATCTCAATTTGATTTGGTGCAAAAAGATTTTTTCTTTTGACAAATACCCAGCTAAATGGGTATTGCCTGAAACTCTATGTAATCAATACAATTTACAATTTTTGAGGCTTGATTGTAATAATATTTCAATATTACCGCAGAAGATAGGTAAATTAATTAATTTAAGACTTCTTACTGGATTCTTTGTGATTCCAAAAGAGATTGGAAGATTGACTTCTCTTAGAACATTAGATAGAGTACTCATTAGTGAGGATAGCGAAAGATGTGAATTTGAAGAATTAAAAATTTTGAACCACCTTCGTGATTTGTCTCTATCTTTTGATAGCCAGATTCTATCTATTAGTAGCCAGATTTTTCCACAGCCTGATAGAAGAACAATTGAGAGTAATTTATTAATTTTAAATGCGTTAGAGCCACCTCAAGACTTGGAGAAGTTACGCATTAGTTGTTACCAGGGCACCACAATGTCTCCTAATTGGTTGACATCCTTAACCAAATTGAAAGAGCTTTATCTCGATAACGCCCTAGAGTTAATGAGTTTGCCTCCTCTGGGGATGATTCTGTGCCTCGAATCATTAATTATAGAGGATACGTGGAGTGTGAAAAAAGTGGGAGTTGGATTTTTGGGAATAGAATTTGAAAACAAGAAAGAAGACATAAAAATATTCCCAAATTTGAAATTTCTCAAATTTTCTCAATTGTATGCGTGGAAAGAATGGATTGGAGGAACGAGAGAAGGAGGAAAAGAAGACGAAGACTGTATTACTATAATGCCACGTCTTCAAAAGTTGAGAATTCACAACTGCAGAAAGTTAAAGTCGCTGCCGGATTTCCTGCGTACAACTCCATTGAAGGAATTGGAGATCGCTGCCTGTCCAATTATCAAGAAACGTTGCCGAAGAGAGACAGGAGAGGACTGGCGCAACATTTCTCACATCCCAATCATCAAATTAATTGATTCGAGACGGTAACTTGTTCTGCTTCTTCTTCTTTTATTTTGAAAACAAATTCTATCAATTAAATATTCTCATTTTTCTGGTAAAAATTCCCACAGAAAATAAATTACTAACAACCTAGATCGATGAATTTAAAATATTCTCATAAATTTGAATTAGCACGGTTTATTGTTGTTGCTTAGATTCAATTATCTTGTGATGTATTCAAAATTGCTTGATGGGTTTACTAAAATTTCACAAATAATTTTAAAAAATAAAAGGCTGGAATTTTAGATAGACTAATCAAATGAATGTGTCACCAAATTTCACTCATTTGCGTTTAAAAGTAGACAACTCACCTCTTTCTATTTCATTTGCGGTGTAATTTTTACATGGGTCTTGCTCATTTTCTTGATTTCAGTACGCTAATCTCAAATAACTCATATAATTTTCTTTAGAGCATTCTTATCAAGGGAAGTAAATTTTTTAGCATCTACCACCTTAAAACCCAAAATTTTAGCTTTTAACAACTCATTTTACAATATTCTCAACATCAAAGCTTCTATCTTTTTTAACATTTTATTTAAATATTCTTTTTTTATTATTTCTTTATTCTTCAATTATATTTCTCTCTCTCTCTCTTCCTCTCTGTCACTCTCAACCCACCCCATTCACCACCACCGGAAAAGAACACCAACCCAGCAAACCATATCCATCCCAGCCACCACCACTGAAAAGAAGAAAAAAAAAAAAAAACACTAGCAAATGCAGAAAAACCCACGGAGACCCACAGAGATTCACCACAAAACCCAGAAAACAACAGCATCCACAAAACTCAAAATCAGTGACCGACGGAGACCCACAAATTCACCACAAAACCCAGAAAAACAACAGCCACAATCCACCAAATCAGACCAAATCGAACCAAATCAGAGATTCGAAGACAACACCACAAAACCCAAAATCGGACCAAACCTCAGCCACCACCGGAGATTCCAGAGAAGAAATCAAACCGAATCTCAGCCACAATCCACCAAATCAGACCAACAACATCCATCAATCGAAGCAAATCTCAGCCATGATCCACGATCCACCACCACGATCCATCGGTGAGAAGAAGGAGAGAGAACCGGTGAAAAGAGAGGAAAAAAAAAAAAAAACCACACAACCACGCCGATCTACCCTCAACGCCGATGCCCATGCCGGCCAAATCCATAACCCACACAACCACTGCCGAATCAACCATCAAATCACAAACTAAAAAAAAAAAAAAAAAAAACCCACTGCGATAGAGATCGGCTTTCCTTGATGCTCCGGCCTGGGTTTCGTCGGAGAGGGAGGCAGAACGCCTTCGGGTTTTTTTTCGCTTCTCCGGAGAGGAGACTGCGGAGGAGCGGTGAGTAGAGGGAGAGGGAGAGAGAGAACAGAGAAGTGGTGGAGAGCAAAAATGGGAGACAGAAGAAAGACACGGAAAGGAGAAAGAAAAGAATAAGAAGAAAAAGAAAGCGGGCCCACGGAATAAAAAAATAATAAAATTTTTACCATTGGTGAACAGTGCGGTCTCAAATTTGAGACCGCACTGTTCATCAATGCCAAAAATTATGGCATTTGCTATCTTTGATGGAAGTGATTTTTAAGGGTCTGGGGTGTCAAATGCCAAATATTTGGCATTTGACACCCTTAATAAGAATGCTCTTAGGGATAGGGATTTGGATTTTTAAGCGTCCTGGGGTTCTATAATTTCCTCGGATTCTGTTACGCATTGGTAACTTTTTCTACTTATTTCATCCTCTTTCCATTTCATTTGCTTTTTAATATTTACTTGGGTCTTGCTCATTTTCTTGGTTTCAGGGGAATAAACAATGACCTTTTGTAATTTTATCAAATTTTGGCAAAACTCTCAACGACACTGTCAGCAAATGTCGTTGACCCAACCTGAATTTGCAGGTTTTGGATGAGAGATCTTTTTGGTCAACTTTATCGTGTTGTGTTGCAGGTCGGGTTTGAACTTGACTCAACCTGGACTGTGCTCAGCCCTGACATAGCAAAAGAAAAAGGAAAAATTACCCTTTACTACCCTAAGTATACTATGATTACACTTTGTCCACCGGTTACATGTATAATAAAAAAAAAGAATCCCATTTTAGCCAATTGAAGCTTAAAATTCACCACATCAGGCCATGCAAAATTGAGAAAAAATACATTGTTGTTATAGTATTCGTGTAAATTTATACTGGCACTACTCATTTTGCATTAGTTTTTTTATTATTTTTTTTACATATCCCGATGATAAAGGAAAAGAGTTGATAGTGATTGTTGTGTGTGAAGAAAAAAAAAAATTTAAAAATCTAGAAAAACTGACATTTTAATGAAATATAGTGTAAAGTAGATAAGAGCACCAAAATGCGGTGTCTACAAAGAGCATGATATGTCGGAGATATGATAATTAATTAATATCTATTTTTATATGTATTTTTGACTCAATTTATATTTATTTTAGGGTACCATCTCAAGTACGGGCACAACACGTTACAGGATACGAGGATACAACATTTCTTGACGAACAAGAGTACGAAACGTCGGAGATACGGTAATTAATTAATTAATATTTATTTTTAGATATATTTTTACACAATTTATATTTATTTTAGGTTTTAAAATTAACAACAACAAAATGTTTATACATTATAATTCAATTTAACAAATAAATAAAATAATGCTAAGAAACTGGCCAAAGAATCATTTGGGTTTTGATGGAGCTTTTAAGCTGGGCCTAAATCTGTGTGGAGTTGAGTACCTAAATAGTTGGTAGCAAGTTACTTAAAATTTCTTCTTATGTTAGGATAAGAATTTACTTTTTCTCTTTTAACTTAACATTTTTTCTTTTTTTCCACTTCAGATTTTTTATTTTAATCCCAATTTTATTTAAATATATATTTTTTCGTTATTTTTAATTATTATTATTCCTTTCACTTTTCATAACACTTACTTTACTTTGTCACAAGTATCAACTATCAAGAAACAAAAATAATAAAAAAATATTTAGGAAATGAATAGTGTTCCTTAAAGATAACATATTCACATAAATTTGAATTAGAGCGGTTTATTGTTGTTGCTTAGATTCAGCTATATTGTGATGGATCCAAAATTGCTTGATGGGTTTACTAAAATTTCACAAATAATTTTAAAAAATAAAAGGCTGGAATTTTAGATAGACTAATCAAATGAACAGTGTCACCAAATTTTAACTCATTTGCATTTAAAAGTGAACAACTCAAATCAAATGCCTACCTCTTTCTATTTCATTTGCGGTTTAATATTTATATGGGTCTGGCTCATTTTCTTGATTTCGGTACACTAATCTAAAATAACTCATATGGTTTTCTTTATGGATAGGGATTTGGATTATGAAGCGTCCTCAGATTCTGATATGGATTGGTAACTTTTTCTACTTATTTCATCCTCTTTCTAGTTCATTTGCTTTTTAATATTTACATGGGTCTTGCTCATTTTCTTGATCTCAGGGGAATAAACAATGACCTTTTGTAATTTTATCAAATTTTGGCAAAACTCACAACGACACTGTCAGCAATGTCGTTGACCTGACCCGAATTTGCGGGTTTTGGGTGAGAGATCTTTCAGGTTGACTTTATCGAGTTGTGTTGCAAGTCGGGTTTGAACTTGACTTGACCCGGACTGTGCTCAGCCCTAGACATAGCAAAAGAAGAAGGGAAAATTACCCTTTCCTACCCTAGGTACACTATGATTACACTTTGCACACCAGTTACATGTATAATAAAAAAAAAAGAATCACATTTTAGCCAATCAAAGCTTAAAATTCATTACATTAGGCTATGCAAAATTGTGAAAAAATACATTGTTGCTACAATATTCATGTAAATTTATATTGGCACTATTCATTTTGCATTAATTTTTTTATTATTTCTTTACGTGTCCCGATGATAAAGGAAAAAAATAGATAGTGGTTGTTGTGTGTGAAGAAAAAAAAAAAATCTAAAAAAACTGATATTTTAATGAAATATAGTGTAAAGTAGATAAGAGCACCAAAATGCGGTGTCTACAAGGAGTATGATATGTTAGAGATATGATTCTTAATTAATTAATTAATTAATATCTATTTTTGTATTTATTTTTGACTCAATTTATATTTATTTTAGGGTATCATCTCAAGTACGGGCACAACACGTTAGAGGATACGAGGATACAACATTTCTTGACAAACAAGAGTATGAAACGACGGAGATAATTAATTAATATTTATTTTTAGATATATTTTTACACAATTTATATTTATTTTAGCTTTTAAAATTAACAACAAAAAAATGTTTATACATTATAATTCAATTTAACAAATAAATAAAATAATGCTAAGAAACTAGCCAAAGAATCATTTGGGTTTTGATGGAGCTTTTAAGCTGGGCCTAAATCTGTGTGGAGTTGAGTACCTAAATAGTTGGTAGCAAGTTACTTAAAATTTCTTCCTATTTTAGGATAAGAATTTACTTTTTCTGTTTTAACTAAACATTTTTTCTTTTTCCCCTTCAGATTTTTTATTTTAATCCCAATTTTATTTAAATATATATTTTTTCGTTATTTTTAATTATTATTATTCCTTTCACTTTTCAAAACAGCTACTTTACTTTGTCACAAGTATCAACTAACAAGAAACAAAAATAATAAAAAAAAAAACATTCAGGAAATGATTAGTGTTCCTTAAAGATAGGAAGCAACTATAGTTAAAACTCATCTTTGGGAGTGAAATAGGTATGCTAATGTAGATATATTTTTTGGTGTTTTTTAATTTTGCTTACTCATATTCACCCCCTTAACCTTAAAACCAAATTCTAATATACAGTACATTGGACAAGATATGTTTGATAAGGAAATAATATAAAGTCACTAATGCCACTGCCAACATTCAAATCATAATTGATATCAGAAATAAAATTGAATTTGAATTTCAGTTTAAGAATATGTAAGAAAACAGAAAGTCCATCAATTAAAAATTGATCTTATTTTTTCTTCTTAAATGACCATTTAATTAGGATAAAAATTAGTTTTAATTAAAATACTCAAACAAGTGCATATCAGATTTTATCATCATTATTTTTTTTTAGAGAGAAATAATAATGTGAAACAGTGATATACATATGATGTATCAATTTTCAATTTTTTAAATGTATTTGATGATATATACTTATATTCTTAATAAAGTGTTCTAAAGAAATTATTTTTAATATAGATTTCCTTCTTATATTCCTAATAAGAATGTAATTGTATATGTTTATATCCTTTAAAAAAAAACCGAAAATTGAAGCTTTAATTAGTTCAAATGATTTTTTTTTGGATAACTTCGACTCTTTAATAAAATGAATCGGCGATAAATTGTTTTAAAATCGCATCCATAATCTTGGGTAATTATTGGGTATAAATGCGCACTCTCTCCTCTCATATAACTGTAGGTCCTACTAATTAAATTTATAGTGAGACCCATAATTCATGTGAGAGGGAGGAGTACGCATTTATGGTACTACCGCAGTATTCAATAATTTTCCCATAATCTTACTATAGACTTAAATGTTTTAAAATTTCATAGTGTACCTTTCCAATTAAGGCTGATTCCACCTCACGTGGATTTGCAAATTCAAAGAGGCAAAGTCTAAATGAAATGTGATAAATTAGGAAGTTAACAAAATGATATAATCAACATGCTTCTTATTCATTCTCAAAAAAAAACATGCTTCTTATTGAGGGTCTTTGAAGTTGAAATTTGACTGCTGATTTGGAGGAAAATAAATTTTCCTAATGCAAATTAAATATCAATTTTCAAAAAACTCATTAAAACCCTATATTTTCCATACTAGTTTTTAAGATTCAAATTCTCAAAATGGATGTCTAAGGAAAGAAACATGATATGTGAACTATATTTAAGAAGGAAAGAAAACATAGTAAAGTACACGCTTAAAAAAGAGAAAACAAGGAAAAAATGAGGTGTTGACCCAACCCAATACCCGAATCACCTGGCCAAGAACCAACTCGACTTGAATTTGCGGGTTTTGGGTGAGAGATCTTTAAGGTCAACTTTATTGTGTTGTGTTATAGGTCAGGTTTGAACTTGACTCGACCCAGACTGTGCTTGGCCCTAAACCTAGCAAAAGGAAAAGAGAAAATTACCCTTTAGGCCTTTACTGTCCTAAATGTACTATGATTACACTTTGGACACCAATTTCACATATAATGAAAAAAATGTATCACATTTTAGCCAATCAAAGCTTAAAATTCACCCCATTAAGCCATGCAAAATTGTGAAAAAATACATTGTTGCTATAGTACCCGTGTAAATTTATACAGATACTATTCATTTTGCTTTAGTTTCTTATTATTTCTTAACGTGTCTTGATGATAAAAGTATAGAGTAGATAGTGGTTCTTGTGTGTGAAGAAGGAGAAATAATTTAAAAAAAAACCAAGAAAACTAATATATTAATATAATATAGTGTAAACAGGTGAGAATACTAAATGTAGTGTCTACAAGGAGTATGATATGTAGGAGATATGACAATTACTTAATTAATTAATATCTATTTTTATGTGTATTTTTTACTCAATTTATATTTACTTTAGGGTACCATCTCAAGTACGAGCACAACACGTTACAGGATACGAGGATACAACATTTCTTGACAAACAAGAGTACAAAACGACGGAGATACGGTAAGTAATTAATTAATATTTATTTTTAGATATATTTCTACACAATTATATTTATTTTAGGTTTTAAAATGAACAACAACAAAATGTTTATACATTATAATTCCATTCCATTCTCTTCTCCCAAATGAGGCCTAAGGAAAGAAACATGATATGTGAACTATATTCAAGAAGGAAAGAAAACACAATAAAGTACACCCTTAAAAAAGAGAAAAAAAAGGAAAAAATGAGGTGTTGACCCTACCCAAAACCCCCATTACCTGCCTGAGAACTGACCCAACCTGAATTTGCAGGTTTTGGATGAGAGATCTTTTTGGTCAACTTTATCGTGTTGTGTTGCAGGTCGGGTTTGAACTTGACTCAACTCGGACTGTGCTTAGCCCTAGACCTAGCAAAAGAGAAAGGGAAAATTACCCTTTACTATCTTAAATATACTATGGTTACACATTGAACACCAATTAAAAGTATCACATTTTAGCCAATTGAAGCTTAAAATTCACCACATCAGGCCATGCAAAATTGAGAAAAAATACATTGTTGTTATAGTATTCGTGTAAATTTATACTGGCACTACTCATTTTGCATTAGTTTTTTTATTATTTTTTTTACATATCCCGATGATAAAGGAAAAGAGTTGATAGTGATTGTTGTGTGTGAATAAAGAGAAATAGTTTAAAAAATCAAGAAAAATTAATATTTTAATGAAATATCGTGTAAAATAGATAAAAACACTAAATGCGGTGTCTACAAGGAGTAAGATATGTCAGAGATATGACAATTAATTAATTAATTAATATCTATTTTTATATGTATTTTTGACTCAATTTATATTCATTTTAGGGTACCATCTCAAGCACGGGCACAACACGTTACAGGATACGTGGATACAACATTTCTTGACGAACAAGAGTACGAAACGTCGGAGATACGGTAATTAATTAATTAATATTTATTTTTAGATATATTTTTACACAATTTATATTTATTTTAGGTTTTAAAATTAACAACAACAAAATGTTTATACATTATAATTCAATTTAACAAATAATTAAAATAATGCTAATAAATTGGCCAAAGAATCATTTGGGTTTTGATGGAGCTTTTAAGCTAGGCCTAAATTTGTGTGGAGTTGAGTACTTAAATAGTTGGTAGCAAGTTACTTAAAATTTCTTCTTATGTTAGGATAAGAATTTACTTTTTTTCTTTTAACTTAACCTTTTTTTTCTTTTTTTCCACTTCAGATTTTTTATTTTAATGCCAATTTTATTTAAATATTATTTTTTCATTATTTTTAATTATTATTATTCCTTTTACTTTTCAAGACACATACCTTACTTTGTCACAAGTATCAACTATCAAGAAAGAAAAATAATAAAAAACATTCAGGAAATGATTAGTGTTCCTTAAAGATAGGAAGCAATTATAGTTTTTTTTTAGTAAACAGTAATACTTATTAGAACACACACGAAAATAGTAATAATAGTGTTTTAAACCGGGTTTATAATACATTACATAACTAGAGTACAATTACAAAAGGGTCTAACATTTGTAGTTGTAGATTGAAGTTATAAACAGTGGACATTAGATACACAATCAATGTGGGATAAACATCCTTATTTTTTTTTTAGTAAACAGTAATACTTATTAGAACATGTACGAAAATAATTAAAACTCATCTTTGGGAGTGAAATAGGTATGCTAATGTTGATATATTTTTTTGGTTTTTTTTTTTTAGTTTTGCTTACTCATTTTCACCCCCTTAACCTTAAAATCAAATCCTGATATGCAGTACATTGGACAAGAGAATACTTTTGATAAGGAAAGATTATAAAGTTACTAAAGCCATTGCCATAAGGAAATAATATAAAGTCACTAATGCCACTGCCAACATTCAAATCATAATTGATATCAGAAATAAAATTGAATTTGAATTTCAGTTTAAGAATATGTAAGAAAACAGAAAGTCCATCAATTAAAAATTGATCTTATTTTTTCTTCTTAAATGACCATTTAATTAGGATAAAAATTAGTTTTAATTAAAATACTCAAACAAGTGCATATCAGATTTTATCATCATTATTTTTTTTTAGAGAGAAATAATAATGTGAAACAGTGATATATATATATATATATATGTATATATGATGTATTACTTTCAGTTTTTTTTTTTTTTTTTTTTGAGGGGGTTAATTTCAATTTTTTAAATGTATTTGATGATATATACTTATATTCTTAATAAAGTGTTCTAAAGAAATTATTTTTAATATAGATTTCCTTCTTATATTCCTAATAAGAATGTAATTGTATATGTTTATATCCTTTAAAAAAAAACCGAAAATTGAAGCTTTAATTAGTTCAAATGATTTTTTTTTGGATAACTTCGACTCTTTAATAAAATGAATCGGCGATAAATTGTTTTAAAATCGCATCCATAATCTTACTGTAGACTTAAATGCTTTAAACTTTCATAGTTGACCTTTCCAATTAAGGCTGATTCCACCGCACGTGGATTTGCAAATTCAAAGAGGCATAGTCAAAATGAAATGTTCTAGATTAGGAAGCTAACAAAATGATATAATCAGCATGCTTCTTACTGAGGGTCTTTGAAGTTGAAATTTGACTGCTGATTTGTAGGAAAGTTATTTTCCTAATGCAAATTAAATATCAATTTTCCAAAAACTCACTAAAACCCTATATTTTCTATGCCGGTTGTTAAGATTCAAATTCCCAAATTGATGTCTAAGGACAGAAACATGATATGTCAACTATATTCAGAAAGGAAAGAAAACATAATAAAGTACATCCTTAAAGAGGAGAAAAAAGGAAAAAAAAGGTGTTGACCCAGCCCAATACCCGAATCACCTGGCCAAGAACCAACTCGACTTGAATTTGCGGGTTTTGGGTGAGAGATCCTTTAGGTCAACTTTATTGCGATGTGTTGTAGGTCGGGTTTGAACTTGACTCCATCCGGACTGTGCTCAGCCCCAGGCCTAGCAAAAGAAAAAGTGAAATTATGCTTTACTATCCTAAATATACTATGATTACACTTTGCACACAAATTACATGTATAATAATAATAAAAAAGTATCACATTTTAGCCAATCAAAGCTTAAAATTCACCACATCAAGCTATGAAAAATTGTGAAAAAATACATTGTTACTACAGTACCCGTATAATGGCACTATTCATTTTGCATTAGTTTATGTTTATTTTTATTTCTTTACGTGTCCTAATGATAAAGGAAGAGAGAGATAATAGTTGTTGTGTGTGAAGAAAGAAAAATAATTAAAAAAAGTCAAGAAAAATTGATATTTTAATAAAATATAACATAAAATAGATAGGAGCACTGGCATCAATTGTGCCAAGTCAATTGTAATTTAAACACACCAAAACTTATTTATCTATTTTAATACATCATTTTATAATACCACTACATCACATCTTATCTTCTATTTTAAGATTACATCCCATTCAAAAAATATGACCATTCCATAAAATTTATACTATCGTGTCTCTCTTTTTCCCCTACGTCTAAAACCCACAACCTATAAACCCAATAAAAATTGATTTCACAACCCAAATCCATTGTGATCACAACCTGAATCCTCCTATAACCACCATGAACACAACCCAAATCTACCAAACTCCAACCAAATTTGCATCAAAATCACCAAAGGTGATCTCAAAAACCAAACAAAATCACACAAAAGAAACAACCAAAATTCACCAAAACCCACAAACCACAAACCACAAACCACCAACCCCCCCCCCCCCCTCTCCCACGAAGGACAAAAAAACCCACACAATTGAAAGTGAAAGAATAATAAAAAAATAATAAAGCAAAATTAAAAAAAAATAAAACACCACCAGACCACATCCCTACCAACATCAAAATCAATCCAATGCAAACAACCTGCAAGCAAATTAAACCCAAAAAACAAGAAGCAAAACACATGGTATCTCCTCATTTGATCACAACCCAACAAGCAAAACCCAAGAAACCCAAACTTGTCTCGTAATGAGCGTGGTGGAGATGGGTGGCTGAGGTTTGCTACGGTGGTGGCATCAAATCGATGGCTGTGGATTGCCTAGTGATGACCATGGCAAAGATGGTGGCTAGGATTTTTGGTGGTGGTGGCTTCAAACTGGTGGCTAAGAGGGATTTATTGTTAAGGGAGGCAAAGAGAGAGTGGAAGAGAGGAGAGGGACAAGGACGAGAGAGAGGAGAAATTATAAGATCCATATGGTGGACAAGTGATATAATCCATTATTCCACTAAAAAACTTCCACTTGTTTAAAATTGCTAATTAGAAATTTTTTTAAAAACAGAAATTAATTACTGACTCAGCAATTTTAAACAAGTGGAAGTTTTTTAGTGGAATGGTAGACAAGTGACGTGGTCCACCAGAGGACTCTATAATTTCTTGAGAGAGAGAGAGAGAGAGAGTGAGTGAGAGGGCTACGGAAGAGGGTAATAAAAAAGGGTTTTTTTAGAAGATACTACCATACACTTCTATTAGAGCATTTATAGTGGAGGAGGTAAATCCTCCAAAAAGCTATTTTTACCACCCAACAATCAAAATACATGCTATATAAGTGGTTGTAAAGCTAGAATTTTTTGGTAACTTGCTATTATTATTTAATTATTTTCTCTTTCTATTTCTTGTGACCCTCTCTCTATATTCAGTCTCTTCTCTCTCTTTCATCTTTCTATCGCACCTCTCCTCTCTTCCTCTTCTCACTACCAAGGCCATCTTCGAACAAACCCATCTCTCCACCGCACCAAATTCCTCTTCTACCTCAGATTCGATTTGATTTGGGTGGCATTGGTAGATCCAATTTTGGGTGTGGACGTGTGGTGGTGCTCATCACTCTTGGTGGATGGATTGGGTTTTGTTGTTGCGACCACTGGTTTGGGTTTGTGTGAGTGGGATCTCTGAGTTTGCTGGGTTGTGTGAATGTGGGTTTTGCCATCACCTATCGTTTTTGTTTGGGTTGTGAAGGTGGTTGTGCATCATGGGTAATGGTGGTTGTGTGAATTTTAATGGGTTTTGCATTGGGTTGTTGATGATGGTGGTGGTGGTTGTGGTTTTGTTTGGGATGTTTGTTTTTTACGGTAGGTTGTGGTGGTTGTAGCTAGTGGTAGGGATGTACATTGGTCGGGTTGAGGGGTTTTTTCAACCCAACCCACCATTGTGGGTTAAAAAAATTAAATCAAACCCAACCCAATCCACGTAAATAGACTTGGACCCATGGGTTGGAATTTTTTTTTATTACTATTACTATTACTATTATTAGAACAACCCCATCACAAATAATAGCAATTTTATAACCAAATTAGCCTTTGAGCACGCGCTCACGCACTATACGATGAGAAATTAGGGTTGAGTTTTATTTAGGAAGAGGGGCAAAAAAGTAAATAAAAATTGTACTATATTTTAAAATATTAAATATATATTAAATATAGGCTGATTGGGTCAGGTTAGTCAGATTTGTGAATTTTTGACCTAAACCCAAATTGACCCACTAATAAAAAAAAAAAAAAAAAAAAAAAATTCACAACCCAACCCAAACCACCAACCCCTAAAATCTACACAACCTTGCGGGTTGGTTGCACGCCCCTAGCTAGCGGTGGCGGTAGGAGTTGGTCGATTTTATTAGTTCGTGGTGGATTTTAATGGGTTTTGTAGTGGGTTGTTGATGACTATGGTTGTTGTGGTGGTTGTGATGGTGGTTTTCTTTTCTTTTTTTAGGCGGTATTGCGATAGGTTGTGGTTGTAGTGGTGGTTATGGCTGGGGGTGGTAGTAGCTGGTTGTGGTTATGGTTGTGGCCAGTTACAATGAATTTTTTGTTGATTGTTTTTTATTATTATTTAATTGATTTTTTTTTTATATATTTTAATGGTTGTATATAAAAATAAAAGATTTGATGTAGAGTGTATTGTAAAGTGAGATAGTAAAATAGATAATGTAGGTTTTTGAGGTGCAAAAAACTAAAATTTTTAACACCATCACTGCAAATGCTCTTAGTAGAAGTGTACTATAGCTAGTGCTAATTTGTTTTTAGATTTGGCATATTTGATGAAACATAGTTTTTGGTATTTGGTATGCTAAATCCTAAAAATTTAACATTTAGCACACCTGATGTTAGTACTCTAAAGTATGTAAAATAGAAAAGTGAGTATGTAAAATAAAAGATTTTGGTTTTTATGCTAAAATAGACAAATTTTTGGGCGAACTGGTGTGAATGCTCTTATCATCCTAAACTATAACTTGTGTTTCATTTTATATCCTACTATCAATTGGGCTGTTAACTTAGATAGAAAAACATGGTACCATGTGAAAAAACCCAACTACCCCTATTCTCAATCCCTTAAAAATAAATGAGAAATTATATTTTACCGTCCTAAACTATACTCGTGATTACATTTAGTACGCTAAACTTTGGTTTTCAGTCCAAGATAACGACAAAATTAATGGCAGAATGCAACGTGTAACACGAATTATAGTTTAGGGTGATAATTGTGCATTTTGAAAGTTTAGAATGTAAAATATAATTTTTTGTATAGTTTAGGGTGACAAAATGTAACTATCTCAAAGAAAAGAAAAAGGTAGTTCTGCAATCTAATCTCAACAAGTCAACAACCATGGCTGAACCACTCAGTAATCTTCTTCGCACGCCAATTTGTGGTGAATGTATTAGAATTGTATGGTTAAATGATTAAATTTATCATATTTCAATAACTTAAAATTTTGGGACAATTGATAATTAATATGGTATCAGAGCAAGAGGTCCTAAGTTCGATTATTTTCTCTTCCACTCTACCTCTTATTTAAAACAATTTAATAGAATGCACCAAAGACATAGCAGTAGCAGTTTGATGAGCACCAAACCTAGAAGTTTAGAAGTAGATGTTGCTGTGGAGTCTTGAAATCACGTGTTACTCAAGTAAGCAAGCAATTATTGACTCTAAACCTGAGTAATAGTACATTGAGATTGAGCATGCACTGGTGTAAAACCATTATGCCATTATCAACTTTCATTGCAGCTGAATTAGCATTAGGTGAATAGACTTGATTTGTAGAAAAGTCTTTTTCCTTAAGTTTAAAACCAGAAGGAAATCCATGTAGTTAGTAGCACTTATCTGCACATGACCTACACGACCATAGTAGGTATATATGGGATTCTCTTTACAACTATCTCCTTTACCACTTCTATTGTTTGGTTTTGAATTTGAGAATAGTGCAGTAGCTTCAAAAATGCCATTAGATCAACAAATATCAATATCATGCACAACAAAATAGTAAATAAGATAAGGTATGATGATCTTGAAAAACCTTCCCAGAAAGCAAAACCTATCCCTAGACTCTACAATCTCAGTAGATGAACTTACAGTAGAAATTTGCTACCCTTTCAAACCCTCTGAATTCTCCAATACACTCCACCCACAATTACAATTGGAACCTCCAATTAACTTCAAGAACCTCTTGAAGGTTTTCTTCACAGCAACAAGTCTATGGTGGTTGCTATGGCTTCAGCTTCTTCACCAATTAATTTTGAGATTTATTTTGAAACTCTTCAGTATGGTGAAATAGAGAAAATTGGTTACAAAACGCTAGAAGTATAAACAAAGTTTTTTCTCACTAAAAATTCTTCTAATATATGGCCTTTAAGTCCTTTAAATGGATCTCAATTCGGGGTTAAAACGAACAAGTTATGGGCTTTTTTGTGTTTCTGATTTTTGCTGATCAGCAAAACTCAATAGATCAAGGAGGTATCAAGCCAGCTATTGAGAGGTAGTGAGGTACATGCCGAAAATGCACTTTTCTTGAGCAAACTTTGCATCTTTAACTTGATCTTACAACTTTAAGACACATGAAAACTCAATAAAAGATACAAAATTTGGCATGGTTGACAATACCAAGACACATGAACCTAACAGTCTCTCCCATTGTCAGTCCATGACAAAACCTTAAATACAAAAGCAAGCCCAATACAATAATAACCCTATTACAATGAATAAACTCATATTCAAACAAACTAGTCTAATCTAAAAACAAACAATCTTGAGAAATCATAGCACGAACTAGGATTGATTGTCTTGATTGGCTCCATACTTGTCTTTCCTAAAAGTAGTTAACAAACATGTTATGTGCACTTTGTGGAAAACAATGACAGATAATAAACAAGTAAAGTTCAAAAATATGTATACCAATAAATAAATGGTCACAGAACCCCAAAATACATAATACTCTCCTCCTAAGCAAGTAAAACACATCTCCCCTTCCACAAACATGTATTGCTCCTCCTAATATGTAGAATCTCCAAAAACCACATTTTCTCCCCCTTTTTGAGATGATTGACAGAGGGCACAAAAAGCTATAAAGTTTTATTAAGGAAACGTAAAGATGATCAAAAGGGCACAAAGAATCCATATATAGGCATGAATATAAAGAAAAAAAGATGCTATGGATTCTATGGGGACAACATATGCAAAATATGAATAGCACACACATAGAACGCAAACAAATAAAACTCCCCCTATAAAGAGCAAGGGTTGTAAAAACAACTTTCTCCCATTTCAAGAAAAATGATAGAACAGTTGTTGGAGAAAAACAATTTGAGGAGATAAAAAAGAAAAAAAGAAAAAAACACACAATAAAAATGAGATTGCACATAGAATACCAATATTCTCTCTTTCATTTTATGCAAATCTTGACACTATGTGACCCATATACAAATGCATGTAAAAACTTCCAAGCATGATCACCTAAGACTATACAATATAGTTTTCAATGAACTAAAAATGCAAGCATTACATTCATGCTTTGTTCATAATTTCTTTATATAATGTTATCAAATTAATCCAAGCTGTGGGAGGAGTTGAACTATGTGGTACCCTTAAAAACTTTGTTGACTTAGCAGCATGTTAGTAGTACAATTTAGTTCTTTTTCTTCTTCTTTAAACAATTTTGATAAGTAATGGAAGAATTATTCACTAATGGGATAGGTTCTTTGGATGACTTGGAGATGGGGAATAACACAAAATTAAGTGCAGAGAATACTCAACTAAGCTAGAAGTTTTTGAAGTAGTTTATTAGTTTCTCATTTGCTTTACTATTTATCTTGGCTATTAATGTATGTTTAGACTGCAATAATGAAAATTGGTTTATAAGAGATGAGGGCATTTTCCAAGTTATTGTTTTCATTTGTCAAGGATACCACCTTTTTTGAGATCCATGGTGCGGTTGATCTGATTAGAACATGCTATAAGGAAGTAGATAATTGTAACATTTATTTATGCATAATCTGCAAAAAGAAACAATTAGAAGTTTACAGCATAAAGGCAAGTCAAATGATTTGTAATAGAAATGCACAGATCCATAAGATAGTTGGAGAGGAATGTATAATCTACCAATGGTTTCTTTGCTATATTACATGGAGAATCATGCTGAGATTAAGTACTTTTAATGATCTTTTTGTGCAAGGATAATTTGTAATTAAAAATATTTATGTGCAACGTAGTAGTATGACATAAATGTTTTGGTTTATAGACTCATTAAGTTTAAATGTCGAGGTGCTTCAATTCTGGGGGTAGTAGCCCGAGATGAAATGCAGTCTTATCTTAAACCTTGGACAAAGAAATTTAATTCGAATGATCCTTTAATGGCAAAAGCAGTGATAATTAAAGGATCACTGTAATCAAAGGGTTGGAGCGTATGGTTTATTGTGTAGGGACTGTGGCATTATTATGAATCCAATGGATGAATATTTCTAATAGAGGAGTTTATACAGATACTTCGATAGGTACAATCTCTCTCTCTCCCTCTCCAACACGAGTTGCCCATATTTTTGTAATGAAGTTGAAAAGGATAGAAGTTGTAAACATGCATATTCTTTTGAAAAGCTTTGAGAATACAATGTATTTAAACATATATTTTAAAGTATCCTTCCGTGCATCGGACATGTTAGCGACTAATTTTATAAATTTCCTTGGACTAGGCTAAGGTTATTCTTTATCTTTAAAGAAATTTTAGTAATCTATCCTATTCCTATTAAATGTTTGTACATAATTGGTACAATATACTTCTAATTTTTTTAAAGATATAAAATATAATCTCTTTTTGATTCAATTATATGATTTATTAACATGTTTTTGTTACCCAATTGCATGATTTCAACAGTTTTGTAAATTGTACTTATGTTTGATGGAGACATTCAAGTGTTTGAAAACATTGATCACGTCGACTTACCAGACAACCAGTTCTATGCTGTTATGGATTGGTTTGAGAAATTCACATCAACAATTTATATGGCACTTGTGTCAAGCATATTGGTCTGAATATGAATACTCCTATCCCCCACTTCCTGTTTCACTACTTTTCCTTGGGTTTCATCCCCTCTTGGCTTTCTTTGCACTTATATGCTCATGAGTTTCTCTGTTTTTGTGTGTTATTGTTTTTGGTTTTTGATTTGAAAGATCACAATGATGTCCACATGAAATTCAAGCCCAACAGACCGGAAAGCAAGCTCCTCTACACTCTAGAGAACTTTGCGTGTTGACAATCCCGATGACCTGAGCGATCTCTATCTCTCTCTCTCATAAAGATTTTCTATATTTTTCTTGTCAAGGGCATTAGTTTTTTGAGTTTTTCTGTCCTCCTTGAATTTGTATTTGTTTGTGGGAAAATTGGATAGTTATGATGAGTGTTCTTAGCTCCCTCTTCTGTGTTGTAAGGTTGCTGGCAGAATCGAACCTATGACTTTAAAGCCAACACTGAGTAACCCATCTATTTTTTCCCTCTGAGTTAGCTGTTTTTTTTTTTTTTTTTTGATTATTTAGTTAATTGTTTTATTTGTTTATTTAATTCTCTTTTATAGATTGGGATGAAGTGAAATAAATTAATCCAACACCTGGTCAGAGTGATGTTTAACAACTTTCTTATGAAACTATTAACGTTGATTGAATCCGTTTATTTAGGCGTTTGTGCAGCCTAAACATGCATTTTAAATCAATTTGTTTTTATAAAGAAGCATAAAATGCTGTTTCAAATAGGCGATAGTCTAGCTTTTTCACAGTTGCCCCTTTTTAAGGTTTCCACAACAACGCAAACAAACGGACTTGCTGATCAGTTAGGGAATAAAACGAGGTTTGATTCTCAAAAAATGAACTATCTGGTGAATACATAGATGAGTAACCGTCCAACACATTTAATAACGATTATCAAATGCCTTAAACTCTCTCATCAAGACAAATAACGTTACAATTAGGGTAATAATCACCCTCATTTATGTCCAACAGCTACCTACTTCGCCTATAAAAGGGACAATCTGTTTGACATCATCAGTTTGGCATCATCAGTTTTGGCATCATCAGTTTGGCACCATCTGTGGGGAAGATTAGTCATCTAGCTCTTCCTGCAACAAAAGGGTCGCTTAGTCGAAAATTTGCAAGATCTCCTCCATGAAACCCCTTTCATCATTGTCTCTTTCAGGGGATTGTCATTCTTCCCTTATGTGGGAAGAAATCAAGAAGTACAGATTATGAAGGATCCGAGAAAGATCTAGGAAAACTACTATTCCAAGCGACAGTGGTTGAAGTCAGAGAGAAGCGGTGACCAATAATGTCTTCGACGCAAGGCAAACGTAAAGCATGACCATAGTTGCAATATTTGGTGAAACCAATCGACGACAATGAGATCAATCGAAAGCATCTCAAGGAGCACTGAATGACCTTTGGAAGGAAATATAGAATTTTCATCTCCAAATTTCTAGATGCAACTTGGACGAATCACAACAGTGTGACCCAATTCTTGGGTCTTCAGGTCAGATGAGTTATTTTCATCTCATTATTTGCAAACAGAATTTAAGTTTATTTCATGCTACACTACCCTCAAAAGACACCTATGCGTCAAGGAGTTAAAGATTTAACGAAAGAAATTACTAGACACTTTCCTTTCCTTGAAAGGAAAAGGCTAGACAATAGAATAGCTTTAAGTTTATTTCATGCTACACTTTTCTTTCCTTAAAGAATTAGCTCCACGTTAAGTGTTGATAAAAAAATCTACGGTAGTCAATAGAATAGTGTGAATTAGAATTAATCAATTTGAGGAAAAATAAAAATATAAAGCCTAGAAATATTTCAAGAAAAAATATACTAGCTTTAAAATAGCCTTGATTGATGAATTTAAGATTCCAATTTTGGGTGTTAAAGTCTGATTTGAACAGCTGTACAACTGTGAGGATTTATAGTTACTGCCTATGCACGTTCAAAGAATACAACGTGTATATATATATATATATATATATATATATATATATATATTATATGGCAAGGGAAAAGAGAATGTAAAGAGGTCAGACACCAAAGAATCTCACCGTTTTCTCTTTAATATCCCCCACCATTAAAGCCCAAATATAAGTCAAACATTATGACCTTGATATCATTGTTGTGGCCTGTAAAAAGCTTTATTTCCTATCATAACTAAAACAAATTGTTTGTGTCCTTTTAATGGTGTAAAATTAATGGTACACTAAAGAAGGAAAATAAATGGTACACAGCACGTTGATAATATCTTGGTTGATATTCACGGGTAGCAAAGCTGTATCATAGGGCCATCCCCAAATTTATATTTGTATTTATTGATGACAACAGTAAAAGATAAATATAGAAATAGAAAAAGTATACGTTATGCACGAGTTATTAGTTTGTCAATTGACCAATGACACATTCTTTTTCAAAGAACAATCTGAAAAGATTTATAATAAAAAGAGCATTATGAGTAAAATGCAAAAATGCCCTATTCGGCCCTACACACAGAATAGTTTTCAAAATGAATGCAAGGTGGGACTAGGGTTGAAAGACCCAAATAATTACAAACTTCAGTTCTTATAGAAATACGGCAATTGTTAAGCAAAAATCATTTAAAAAAATATTATGAGATTTTATACGTTGAAATGTTCCATAATAGAACATACCAAATTTATTGTTCAAACTTTTCCATGTACAAATACATGTTGCTTTGATTTTGAGAATGGACAACTTAAATGGTTCCTTCCATCTATACATGACCATGCCTTCTAGCAACGTTCAAAGGGAAAAATGTGGGACTCTCAACAGTGTCACACTTTCCACATGTATGATTCAATCGAAGCGGCCGTCTGATGCGTCCACAAATCCACCACATGGTTTCATGGAAACTTTTGTGGTCTCTGTATATTTGAGCATCATACTTTCACAAATTAAGCCATTATTTTAGTGCTCATAATGAATTAAATTACATTTTCTTTATGTTATGCACATATATATTTGTGTTATGCAAACACGCTAAGGTATACTATGCTAAAGACTATGTTATGGATGCATCAACCGCCCATAAGCCACAACAAATTTTATATACTTGTGATTAATAACATTTGTGAATTTTATACTTGACAATGCTACTCCAAGTCTAACACTTTGCACAGTAAAAGTACTAGACTGTTTACTGGACTTATATTCTTAAGTTTATAAGCTTTAGAATGAGAACTTGTCAAAAAGAAATAGCCAAAAAAGAGATCAAAAAGTCTTAAGTGGAAAAGGGGAATACAACCAAAGATTGTGAAAATTCCTTTGACATCACAAATGGCGAATCAAGCCCTAGTAGCTTTGAAGCCAATATCAACCCAACAAAGATGAGCTCGTTGAAAAGGAATCAACTTAAAAGGATACCAAAAATCCCATACACACATCCAAGTCACTCGTCATGTGCGCAAAGTGGTTCCAAGCCAAGCATGAATGTTCTAACATCCTTGCAAAGGTGGGCTCAGATATTCAATTTCTAAAAAAGTCTCCAAGGCCGACAGGTAATTAAAACCTTACTCTTCCTCCTATTAACTTTCTAAAACTTAATTGTCAAGTGTAACGTATATAGTTTACATTTAAGGCATTGCATAAATTACCAATTAAATACAAAATTAATCTTTTGCATCATCACTCTAAATACCATAATAATATATGGATGTTAAGAAAGAGAAGCCAAATCCTGAGATGACTATTGGTTGTGCTCAAAAGCGGAAAGTGATGGATTGCGTGTTATTTAATAATTCATCTCTTTTTACCTTTTAATATTTTCAATGCTGTGTTATTTTGAAAGTTAACTACCCATTGAGTAAGCTCAAAAAGGAGTGTATATATCTATATATCTACTCTCATATAGATTCAAACAGAATGTGCATGAGGGGTTCAGCCAA
Organism: Quercus aquifolioides; assembly: GCA_019022515.1. Taxonomy (NCBI): domain Eukaryota; kingdom Viridiplantae; phylum Streptophyta; class Magnoliopsida; order Fagales; family Fagaceae; genus Quercus; species Quercus aquifolioides. Next base: position 2,955,381 of record CM032330.1, on the reverse strand, counting down.
TTGGTTGAATTACCCGAAACACCGGTGGACTTCCAAGTTTAATAGTAATCTTATGACAAAGGTCAACTACATGGGAAATAGCCTTATAAAGATTGCTAAATGTGAGTCTACCAAAGAAAAAATTTGTAAATACAAAGAGAAATCGGTCGAGAATAAGAGTATCCAAAATAATTGATGATCTCTACTTTAGTCTCGACACTTTAAAGAAGCATATAGTCAATAGCTTCATTCTTTATACATCATATAATACTTCTCTATGATTTATATAGAGTATGCTTTGTCGAATGACATCAATTATTGTGCAACATGCAATTGCCTATTTGTATACTGTCACTCCTAACAAAATGCAGCTAGCTCTATCGAAGTGAGTCGTCTTAAATGACCATGGTCAAAGCACTCCCATCAAAAATAAGATTAAGCCCAAAGAAAGGAAAATACAAGTTCAAACCATGATAGGCAATTCCTCTAGTTGTTGTTAGATAAGAATTGCACCTTTCATATCTGAACAGGGGGCAACAATATGGCCTAGTTTTTACATCTTTAAAAGATTGAAGCAAAAGAGACCTAGGCCTTAGACATTGAATATCATGTTAAGCTTAACAAGTCTTAAAGGACAGAAGCTCGTCATGAAGATCTCAACAATGAAAAGATCGAGGTATATGGCAGCATAATGTTGTCATCTAAGGTAACTCATTTATTTCTTTCTTTTTTGATATTCGTGTGCATTTAACTAGCGATGCGAGTGATTAACTTATTAAAAATGAGTACATATCAAGTTTGCATAAATAATCAATAAATAAAAAAGGTATATAGTTTTTTTTGGTTCTGCAAATTCATGAAATTTTCAGAAAACCCATCAAATGCATAAACCACAGCAATTGTGATGAATGTTATACCTGATTATTTAAGATTATCAATATTCTAGGAATAATGACAATTAGAATTAATTGTCAAAAAGTCCAATTTTGAATGAATTAAATGGGAAGCAATAAGAGGAAACGTATTATAGTACGTTAATTATTCTCTTGATAATGTTTATGCACTATGATAAGCAACTATGTAACTCTTACCCCCTAGCATTTCACAGCTAACTATTCATATGAAATATTATAGTCACAATGCTTATTTTTGTAAATGTCATAAGGTTTCATGCAAAAATGTATTTACATGAATTACAAAAGAGGTAAAGCTATAGGATTACAAGAGAATAATTGGTCCAATCAGAATATTAGCACAATAAGAAAAATGCCCAACAAGGCCATTGGTAGCTCATTATTCATGTATGAATTTTTTTGAAATTCTTGTTTAAACAAATTTTGGCAAGTGCATGTGCTACTTAATGCAGATATCAACATGGCCTCAAGAAGGTCCAAAACAACATAGTATCAAGGAATCATTCCAGCAACAAGTGACATGATTCCATAAATGGATGTAAGTCACTAAAAAATGGCTAAGTGATAAGATTCCGCCAAGACGGATGTAAATCACTGACGAAGCCTAAGTGACAAGATTCCATAAATGGATGTAAGTCACTAAAAAATGGCTAAGTGATAAGATTCCGCCAAGACGGATGTAAATCACTGACGAAGCCTAAGTGACAAGATTCCATAAATGGATGTAAGTCACCAAAAAATGGCTAAGTGATAAGATTCCGCCAAGACGGATGTAAATCACTGACGAAGCCTAAGTGACAAGATTCCTTAAATGGATGTAAGTTACCAAAAAATGGCTAAGTGATAAGATTCCGCCAAGACGGATGTAAATCACTGACGAAACCTAAGTGACAAGATTTCTTAAATGGATGTAAGTCCAAAAAAAAAAAAGGGACAAGATTCCGCTAGACTGATGTAAATCACTGACGAAGTCTAAATGACAAAGCTCCGTAACTGGATGTAAGTCACCTAAAAGTGGCGAAGTGACTAAATACCCTTAGACGAGTGTAAGCAGACAAGGATTCTCACACAAACGCAAGTCACACGCAAATCAAGAATATCAAATGTGACAACCAGAAAATGAATGAAAGAAGCCTCAAAGTGATCAAAAATGGTCATCTAGAGAAATCACCTCGTTCTTCTGCGGTGATAAAAAATGGTCGTCCAAAGAAATTAGCTCACTTTCAAAATCAAGCTATGATCCCTCGAACGTCCAAAAAGACCTTCAAAAGGCAGATACTAAGAAGTCATCGCAAAAATACTACCATTCTTGAAGAAGAAAGTAGTTGAAGATAAAGAAGTCTGAATCTAAACAAGTCAAGAATATTCCCAAAGCCTGACTAGTAACAAAATCAGACTTGGGAATGAGGGGCAATTGATGAGTCCATAAAAATTATTAAGGTCATCCATCTTAATGGACGGTCATTGCGTCATTAGTAGGCCATCAAAGATAGATGAGTAACCATCCAACACATTCACTAACGATTATCAAATGCCTTAAACTCTCTCATCAAGACAAAGAACGTTACAATTAGGGTAATAATCACCCTCATTTATGTCCAACAGCTACCTACTTCACCTATAAAAGGGACAATCTGTCCATTTGCTAAGGTACATCAGAAAAACTACAATAAAACACTATCAAAATATGAAAGATATGGGTTGATACTAACTTAAGCATCAGAGGCTCCTCCACCGGGCACAACCCAGTGGTTTCTTCGATCTATCTATCTTTTATCTTGCAGGTCTCACAAGATCGTCTAATGCTTCGGATTGAACGAGTGACCCAACTGACGATTTTGGCATCATCAAATTGCTTACATGTCACTTAATCACAAATGAAAATATTTAACTGGTTTTAGAAATTCACATCAACAATTTATGTGGCATTTGTGTTTAATTTTTTATTTTCCGTTTTTCTGTTAACTTTCATGCCAATTTCTTGGTAACAAAAAAGCACACACACCAAAAAAAGCGACAAATCAAATGACAAATACCAGCTTAAAAATTCTCAAAATGGAACAATTTAAGCAGAACAATATGAATAACAATACATAAGAAAAAATAATTTACATAAAAAAATCTAAAATATTGTAAGAATTTCTATTTTCAAAGATAGAGAAAACAATTTAACACATTTATTACTAGAAATAGGAAGATGTCAGAAAATGACGTTGTGTGAGAGGTTGTTTCTAATATTTGATTTCTTAATCAATTATAAATAATTTTTTTGATGATTTACTATATCAAACATCGATGATAAATCAATATTGAGAGTTTTATTTTTATTTTTTCGAGATCAGGGCAATTTTGACAGATTGTAATGGAATAAAGCAAAAGTTATATGACTTAATTACATTTTAAACAAAAGTAGAGGATATAATTTTTAATTCAACTTAAATAGAATACCAAAAATGCTCTATCCAGTTTGGCATTTGTGTCAAGCATGTTGGTCTGAATATGAATACTCCTATCCCCCCACATCCCGTATCACTACTTTTCCTTTGGTTTGTCTTCGCTTTCTTTGCACTTGTATGTTCATGAGTAACTCTGTTTTTGTGTGTTTTTGTTTTTGGTTTTTGATTTGAAAGATCACAATGATGTCCACATGAAATTCAAGCCCAATAGATCGGAAAGCAGGCTCCTCTACACTCTAGAGAACTTTGCGTGTCGACAACCCTGATGGCCTGAGTGATCTTATCTCTCCCATAAAGTTTTTCTATATTTTTCTTGTCATCCAAACATAGCATTAGGTCTGGTGGATCTTTTGTCCCCCATAAAGTTGTATTTGTTCATTGATTTGCATGTCACTAATCCTATATTTTGAAACATTGTTTTGGTGTAGAGTGGAGAAATATTGGGCGTCACATAATTTTGAATCTTGTGAGTTAAATTCCAAAGTAGGTAGGATTGGGACCTGTCTTATCTAGATTGGGCTTAAACTATACATGTGACCAATCTTGACTAGATTTATAATGGCTTCAAAATTTTGATTTTTGATTTTGATTTTTATTTTTAGAATACTGAGTATTTTTAAAACACACTCAGAAAAAGGGGAGAAGGTCAATAGTATATATCTAAAATGGCCTAACTCTTGTTACGGTATAAAAACTACCATGTATCTCATGAAATTCACATTAATTGCATGATGCATCGCATAAATTGCCTGTTTGTGTATGACATTTTAGGGTCACGTGGCTTTATTTGATAAGATTCATATCAAGCTAATTTCTACCCGTTGAACTAATACGTGGGGATGTACATCATTGACTATACAAAACTGGACTTTGCTCTATTCACTTTATGGCAATAGTAATTTGTGGGTTGTGGCTTACTCAAAATTTATATGATTCTCGCAAGACTTTTTGAACATGTTTTTCATGGATATTTACAGTCAATCTCCCCAGTTTAAAACCTTGTGTTGGCAATGTTATATATTGAATTTGAAAAGGTCAAAGTTGTTACTGTGCTTCTGTGAGTATCTACTTTGTTCATAGTAACAATCTCAAGGTTCAAAAAAATCTGAACATTTTTTGCCTGATATGTAATACTAATGGGGTATGTTTTTGATTAATTTATGGGGCTCTAAGCCATGGAGGTACACTAGCGAGGGAGAAAAGATGGACAGGGAAGACATCAAGCTGCTAGTGAAGAAATGGTGGGACATATACTATGATTAGTCATTGGACTACAACAACACAACTAAAGCCGGTGCTGAAAAAAATGACTTGAACCGATTCTTGATGGTTGTGTCAGAGGCTGTTGTTCACTATATGAATGCCCCTCTGCTTTGTGCTTGTTATAAGTTCAATGGAAATGAAGCTTGTGTAGTATTAGGAGTAATGGTCTTCTGTTTTAAGTTGAAGACTTTCCTATTACATGTTTGTTATGGTCTTCTGCTTGAAGTCGAAGACATACACTCCTATTACATGTAAAGGGCTGGATTTTTTGGGAAACAATTAATAAATAGTTTTTAAGTTATACCTAATGTAACTTTAATTAATATTATGTCACTTAATAACTTTTTATTGAATTCATATTTTGAAAATCTAACTGTTAAATTACATATTCTATATGTTCTTAACACACATATCAAATTTTATGCTAATTAGATGTTATTTACTATTTGATCCATATGCATAATTCTAAACTGTAAAAACTTAAAATTTAAAAACTTGATTGATAATATAGATATTAATTTGTAATCATATTAAAATTATGCAAACATTGAAGAAGACATTGTAATCGAATGGTTAAATTCTCAAAATATGAATATAGCGAAAAATTATTAAATTGTATATCATTACTTAGAATTACATCAAATATAACATTAACCTAGAAATACATGCCCACATAACAATTGATAAAAAATAATTACAATACCACCATTATCTATTTAATTGTTAGCCAAATCAACTAGAAGACTGACAAAAATAGTTGGATCACCAAGAAGAGCACTAATAATTACCTTGAGAAAATATTTTGAGTATTTTCACGCACATTTTACCCATCCCACCGTTTCTTTTCAATCGACGTTGAATAGGCAACCCCAACTTCTTCAAAGCCAAAATATTAGTTGTTCCATTCTCCAATTCCTCAACTATTATTTCCGTTATGCAAGAAACATGAAAATTATACTCACCACACTCAGACACGTACGACCACACCTTAATTTCCGACAAATCAATTTGATTGCAAAATTTGCACTTTGACTTAGTCTCGCGAAGGTGAAATTTCACATGACCAATTTGGAGTTCTTTCTTGAAGTTGAGACAAGAAGGGTGCAAATCCAAGTCCTTTTCAGGGCAATGGTAGATGAAACCTTTGACATGTTTCCCACAAGCATTACAATATCTCTTGGTTCTTTTGCCAGAGAGTTTCGAAGGGGGTGGTTGCTCGTAGAATTTGAAAATGAAGTCTTTGAAGATCTTGTGGGTTGTGATGGGCTTGCTAAACATGCAATCTTTGTGAAGAGTATAGTTGCAATCTTCACATCTATATATCATTCCATTACTGGCATATTCCTTGCATCCATTGCATATGTAGCGTTTTGAGCTTGGATTGTTATCCAGCTTGAGCTCATGCTTCTCGGGACAAGTGCGATTTTCCTCCATGCTATTGCTTATCTGCACCATAGAAAAATGTCGTATATAATAAATCAAAAGACACAAATACAATTGAGTTTGAGAAAAATAAACAACTACAAAGAATAGAAACGAGAAAGTTCCTTTAACAACTTAAGTTCTATTCTTTATTAAAATAGGGGTTTTACATAGTTCAATGCTGATAGATGGTGTTTCATGCTATATGAAAATTAAAGTAACTGGTTTTCGTGATTGATAGTGCTCATGTTGCATGCATGGTTCTTCAAAGCCAAAATATTAGTTGTTCCATTCTCCAATTCCTCAACCATTATTTCCCTTATGCAAGAAACATGAAAATTATACTCACCACACTCGGACACATACAACCACACCTTAATTTCCGACAAATCAATTTGATTGCAAAATTTGCACTTTGACTTAGTCTTACGAAGGTGAAATTTCACATAACCAATTTGGAGTTCTTTCTTGAGGTTGAGACAAGAAGGGTGCAAATCCAAGTCCTTTTCAGGGCAATGGTAGATGAAACCTTTGACATGTTTCCCACAAGCATTACAATATCTCTTGGTTTTTTTGCTAGAGAGTTTCGAAGGGGGTGGTTGCTCGTAGAATTTGAAAATGAAGTCTTTGAAGATCTCGTGGGTTGTGATGGGCTTGCTAAACATGCAATCTTTGTGAAGAGTATAGTTGCAATCTTCACATCTGTATCTCATTCCATTATTGCCATATTCCTTGCATCCATTGCATATGTAGCGTTTTGAGCTTGGATTGTTATCCAGCTTGAGCTCATGCTTCTTGGGACAAGTGCGATTTTTCCCCCATACTATTGCTTATCTGCACCATAGAAAATTGTCGTATATAATAAATCAAAAGACACAAATACAATTGAGTTTGAGAAAAATAAACAAATACAGAGAATAGAAACGAGAAAGTTCCTTTAACAATTTAACTTCTATTCTTTATTAAAATAGGGGTTTTACATAATTCAATGCTGATAGATGGTGTTTCATGCTATATGAAAATTAAAGTACCTGGTTTTTGTGATTGATAGTGCTCATGTTGCATGCATGGTTCTTCAAAGCATTCTTGGTCATAATCTTCTTCTTGTGCTCCTCATCCTTAGCCCTGTACTTCTCCGCCTCCTGAGCCATCATCATAATTTCTTTCCCAGAGAGTCTTCCCCTGTCGATGGTGATTGGGATATGACGAGACTGACGAGTCCGTCCCACACTGACGATATTGTTCACGGACGATGACACCATCGGGAGTAACGAGATGATCATGCACGCCACTGACGAAGGCATTCAGACTATTTAATGCAGTCAATCAAGCCTAGAACGGTTGAAAGACCAGCTGTACGGACCGTTGGAACGCATTGATGCACCATTCAATGCCCCCAAACGTTACCAGAAGGAGCATTAAGACCTCCATAACTACTCCAACGGCTAGAGGCCATGGAAGAGTATAAAAAGACCACACATTTGCCAATACCAAGGTACATACACAAACACATAAAAGAGTGAACTATTACTTTCTTGCATTCTCCAATTTCTCTAAGATTTCTTTGCATACTAACTTTGGCATCGGAGGCGTGGTGGCAGGCACCACACCGGTGACCCTTTCAGGAGGCTGCAGGTTGGCTTCATCCGACCACATTGACTGACGAGTTCACGCTCTATCAGTTTGGCGCCGTCTGTGGGAACGACATTTTTTCGCATCTAATCGCGAAAAGGTAGTTTCCTCTCAAATACTTATTTCAGATGGAGTCCAATCAAGAATCCGCAGCCTTGTCGCAGCAAATTCAGGCCCTTGCGGCTACCGTCGAAGAATTATCCAAACAAAATGAGGAAATGAAGCAGAGACTTCAGCAGGAAGAGAATAGGTCCAAGGGAAATCGAGATGACGAAGGGGATAGCCATAGAAGAATTGACCATCGAAGGCCCACCACTCCAACCGAGCAGAACTCGGATATACTCCAGGAGATGAGGAAGGAGATGGACGAGCTCAGGAACGCCATCAAAGAAAAAACTGAACGAAGCGTGGACCGACTGGTTAGGGCAACAGATTCGCCATTCACTACGGCCGTCCTCGACTGTCCAGTGCCGTCGAAGTTTCGGCTACCCCAACTTGAACCGTTCGACGGGTTAAAAGATCCCCAGGATCATCTTAACACATTTAAGACGACCCTGGGGCTCCAGCAGCCCCCAGACGAGATCTTGTGTCGTTCCTTCCCAACCACTTTCAAGGGAGCCGCACGAGAATGGTTTACAAAACTGCCAACATCGTCCATCGATACCTTCGACCAATTGAGCAATGCCTTCCTGCGACACTTCATTGGAGGACAACGACCAAAGAGAACCGCGGATCATTTACTCACCATCAGGCAGGGAGAGAAGGAAACTTTGAGGTCATATGTGAAACGTTTCACTCGGGAGACACTGGAGGTAGACGAGGCTGATGACAAGGTACAGCTAACAACCTTCAAGGCGGGGTTGAGAACCAGAGGGCTCGTCTCGTCACTTGCAAAAAATCCCCCGAAAACAATGGCTGAAATGCTCCTCAAAGCACAGAAGTACATGAACGCGGAAGACGCGCTGGCCGCCATCGGGGACGTTGAAAGGCCAGAAGACAAGGGTAGAAAGGAAGACGACCGCAGGGGGCAAAAACGCGAGCGTCCAGATCGCCGAATTAGTGACGGAACCAGAGGAAAAGATGATAAGAATTCTCGACTGGTAAAATTTACTCCTCTTGTTATGCCTGTTGACAAAATTTTAACGCAGATTAAGGACGAGCATTACCTGAAGTGGCCACGACCCTTACATTCGTCTCCTAACGTCCGTGATAAGAACAAGTACTGCCGGTTCCACAAAGATCATGGCCATTACACCGAGGACTGTCGAGACCTCAAAGAGCAGGTAGAGGAGTTGATACGAAAGGGGAAGTTGCAAAAATTTGTAAAGAAGGGCGACTACAGCAAATTTCGGGAAGGAAACAAAGGCCAACCTGAAGCTTCGTCAAGAGGGAATAACCGTCAGTCACCACCCCCTCAAAATGTGGTCGGGGAGATACAGACGATCACAGGCGGTCCCGTCACCGGAGGTTCGTTCAGATCTCTTCAAAGAGCATATCAACGTCAGGTGAACAGTGTCCACACGATTCCCCCTTTGAAGCAGAGACGAACCGATCAAGACATGACCTTCAATGAAAACGACGCAAGGGGAGTGAAGCAACCTCACAATGACCCCCTGCTCATAATGCTTACCATAGAAGGGTTTAACACCAAAAGGGTCCTCGTGGACAATGGAAGTTCTGCTGACATTATTTACTTCCCTGCATTTCAACAATTGAAGCTAGACCCCAGAAGGCTACGTCCTTTCGATTCCCCCCTCGTCAGTTTCAGTGGTGACAGGGTCTACCCCAAAGGCATAGTCACGCTGACAGTGACAGTGGGGACGTACCCGAAGCAACTGACCCGTCAGCTGGATTTCTTGGTGGTGGATTGCCCCTCCTCATACAACGTCATCATTGGGAGACCTGCCCTCAATAAGTGGAAGGCGTCCACATCTACCTACTGCTTAAAGGTGAAGTTCCCCGTGGAGAACGGGGTCGGTGAAGTTAAGGGAGACCAAGTCTTAGCTCGGGAATGCTACCAGGCTGTGTTGGCCGCAAAGGAAAACCACACCTGGGTAATTGAAGAGAAGGAGGAGGAAAAGGTAGAGGCTTTAGAAACAGTGCAACTAACCGAGGAAGAAACAGCCAAAACAACCAGGATAGGGACGACCTTAAGTCCCGAAATAAGAACAAAGCTCGTCCAGTTTCTTAAGCAAAACCTGGATGTATTCGCCTGGAGCCATGACGACATGCCAGGTATATCCCCGGAGATCATCCAACACAAGTTAAATGTAGACCCAGAGAAAAAGCCTGTCAAGCAGAGACGAAGAGTTTTCGCACCAGAAAGAGATCAGGCAGTCGCTGACGAAGTGAAGAAGCTCTTGACTGCAGGTTTCATCAGGGAAGTGTACTATCCAGACTGGCTGGCCAACACCGTTCTGGTGAAGAAAGCAAATGGGAAGTGGAGGATGTGCGTGGACTTCACGGACCTAAACAGGGCCTGCCCGAAGGATAGTTTCCCCCTTCCAAGAATAGACCAGCTGGTAGACTCCACAGCCGGGCACAAGCTATTGACGTTTATGGATGCTTTCTCGGGGTATAACCAGATAAAAATGGCTGACGAGGACGAGGAGAAAACGGCATTTATCACCAGCCAAGGTCTCTATTGCTATAAGGTAATGCCTTTCGGACTAAAGAATGCAGGCGCTACTTACCAGAGATTAGTGAACAGAATGTTCAGCGAGCAGATAGGCAGGAATATGGAGGTTTACGTGGATGATATGCTCGTCAAGAGCAGGGAAGAGCTTACCCATCTGGACGACCTCAGAGAGACATTTGCCACTCTCAAACAATACCAAATGAAGCTGAATCCAAGTAAGTGTGTGTTCGGTGTAGCCTCAGGGAAGTTTTTGGGATTCATGGTATCGCAGAGGGGAATAGAGGCAAATCCGGAGAAGGTTCAGGCCATAATCAACATGGCGTCACCAAAGACCGTCAAGGAGGTCCAAAAGCTCACAGGACGGATCGCCGCCCTCAACAGATTCGTCTCCAGAGCGACGGATAAATGCCTCCCCTTTTTCAAAACCCTGAAGCAGGCCTTCGCCTGGACCGACGAATGTGAAGCAGCTTTCCAAGAACTCAAGCGCTATCTGAGCAATCCACCTCTCCTAAGCCCGTCAAAAGAAGGAGAGAACCTGTATCTATACCTAGCTGTTTCGTCCACAGCCGTCAGCGCAGCCCTGATCCGCGAAGAGAGCAGAATACAACTCCCCGTTTATTATATCAGTCAAGCCTTCCAGGGGGCTGAGTCCAGGTACCCAAAAATCGAAAAAATCACGTTCGCATTGATAGTTGCCTCACGTAAGCTCAGGCAGTATTTCCAGGCAAATCCAATCTGGGTAATGACGGACCAACCTATCAAAAAGTCCATGAGTAAACCCGAGGCAGCAGGGAGAATGGTCCAATGGGCAATCGAACTTAGCCAGTTTGATATAGAGTACCATCCCAGGGCAGCCATTAAAGCACAGGCCCTGGCAGACTTTATCGCCGAATTCACCCTTCCGGACGAACAAAACCTTGCCAGTAAGGGCAAACCGTGGGTAATACAGACCGACGGTTCGTCGGCCCAAAAGCGGGGAGGAGTAGGGGTCGTCATAACCACCCCCGACGGAGAAGTGTTGAAGTATGGAGTTCAGCTGACATTCCCGGCGACGAACAACGAAGCTGAGTATGAGGGGATTCTGACGGGGTTGAGGCTAGGGAAAGTTTTTGGAGCAAAGACCCTATTGGTCCAAAACGACTCAAAGCTAGTAATTGGGCAGATCAAGGGAGAATACGAAGCAAAGGAAGAGAGAATGCAGAAATACCTCAGGTTGGTGAAGCACTTGACTCAAGAGTTCGAAGAGGTAGAGTTCATCCAGATCCCCAGAAGCCAGAACATGGCAGCAGACGAAGTATCGAAGATAGCCTCGTCTGCTGAAACGGGGTCGAATGCAGACCTGATGATGGAAGAACAGAAGAACCCCAGCATAGAAGAAGTTTCAACCTTTGCAATCCAGAGCACAAGTAGCTGGATGTCGCCTATTGTATCCTTTCTTCAGGATGGACGCCTCCCTCAAGACACAAATGAGGCCAGGAAGATCAAGAAAAGGTCTGCCAGATTCACAATTCTCAATGACACTCTGTACAAGAGGGGCTTCTCCATGCCCTATTTGAGGTGTGTGAACGAAGAAGACGCTGAGTACATCCTAAGAGAGGTCCATGAAGGGATCTGCGGAGATCATGCAGGCCCGAGATCCCTGGTAAGCAAAATTATGCGAACAGGTTATTTTTGGCCTACTATGCAGGTGGACGCAATGAAGTTCGTCAAGAGATGTGACAAGTGTCAGCGATTCGGGAACATTCAACGACTGCCAGCCGAAAGACTGACGACGATAGCGTCCCCATGGCCATTCGCACAGTGGGGAATTGACATCGTCGGCCCATTCCCCTTGGGCAAAGGCCAGGTAAAATTCTTACTCGTCGCTATAGATTACTTCACAAAATGGGTTGAGGCAGAGCCACTGGCAACTATCACTGAAGCAAAGATCCGGAGCTTCGTATGGAGGAACATAGTCTGCAGGTTCGGGATTCCAAGGACGATCATATCAGACAACGGACGACAGTTCGATTGCCAAGGCTTCAAGGACTTCTGTTCTGGACTAGGCATCAAGAACCATTTCTCATCGCCAGGCCATCCTCAAGCAAATGGACAAACAGAAGTGACGAATCGGACTCTACTCAAAATCATAAAGACGAAACTGGATGATGCCAAGGGCTCTTGGCCAGACGAACTGCCCAACGTCTTGTGGGCGTACAGAACAACAGCAAGAACCCCGACGGGAGAAACCCCGTTTAGGCTTACTTACGGAACTGAAGCAGTGATCCCGGTCGAGGTCGGAGTAACCAGCACCAGGAGGGAAATGTTCAGCGAGGAAGATAATGACGACCGTCTGCGAGTCAACCTTGATTGCCTGGACGAAGTCAGAGATAACGCCTGCAACAAAATGGCGGATTACAAGAAGAAGATGACAGAGTATTACAATAAAAGGGTGAGACTCCGACGACTCAACATTGGCGACCTCGTCCTACGTGAAGTAACACTTGCGACCAAGAATCCAACTCAAGGGAAACTCGGCCCCACATGGGAAGGGCCGTACCGAGTTGTTCATTACTCTAGACAGGGGAGCTACCATCTTGAAACTCTGGACGGACAAAGACTCCCGAGGCCTTGGAACATTGAGCACTTAAAGAAGTACCATGAATAGACGTAACAATCAAATGTACTTGTTATCAAAATCAATAAAGAATCCATTCAGCTGATATTGTTCTGTGAGCAGGTACATGCAACCGAAGGTAACTGACGAAGGCAATATCCCTAAAAAGGGTGTAAGCCACGAAAGGCCAAAAATGGCTAAGTAACAAAATTCCACATAGAATGGATGTAAGTTACTGACGACCATAAAAAATGGTTGAAATAAAGCTAAGTAACAAAATTCCACATAGAATGGATGTAAGTTACTGACGACCATAAGAAATGGTTGAAATAAAGCTAAGTAACAAAATTCCACATAGAATGGATGTAAGTTACTGACGACCAGAAGAAATGGTCAAGATGAAGCTAAGTAACAAAATTCCACATGGAGTGGATGTGTGTTATTAACGAAAATGATACCTACAAAGTGAAGAGATGGACCCTACGTGGACGGGCGCATTGCGAGCGACGACTAAGCAAACACAAGCATAAGTAAGTACACAAGAGCAAATCAAATTAAACAGCCCAAAAAATAACGGGCAATTCACAAAGTGTTTTTTCAAGGCCCATAAACACTGAGCCAAAAGCCTCGTCCTTAAAATAAATTAAAGAAAAAACGACCCAAAACACAGTGGGTATCCAAAAATACATCTAAGTATCAGGTACAGGCAGCATCATCAACAGAAGGAACGGTGCCAACAGGATCTGCGTCAGCAGGAGCTGCGTCAGCAGGAGCTTCGTCCACAAGGACATCGCCCACAGGAACCTCATCACCAGGAGCACCCCCAGAAGTTTCAGGCTCAGGAGCAGGAGGTCGGGCGGCTTCATCTGCGGCCATTTCCTGATCCACCTCCTCCAGGTCCAGCTCCTCCATATTCACCCCCGATGGGTGCTTCACGAGGTACCTCCTCAGGAGCTCGAAACCCTTGAAGTACCAACTGAAGAGCACAGTGTTGTACTCGTCAGTGGTTTGGAAGGCTTCAACAGATCTGGCGGCTATGGTCTTGAGACTCTCCCTGGCCCCAAGGAGTTGATCGTCCTTCTCCTTAGTCAGCTGGCGCTCAACCCGGAGGTCACTGTTTAGTTTCTTGACCTGCTCCTTCAGAGTGTTGTTCTCACCCATGGAAGCAATAAGGTCTCTCTTCAGCGACGAGTTCTCTGCCTCCAAGACCTCCATCCGAGACGTCATTGACGCCACCTTGGCTTCCTGAGTAAAGAACTCAGAAGAAAGATGCAAACTCTCCCCTAGCACCTGGACAAGCTTGTGCACCTGACGAGCCGCGATCTCGTTGAAAGGGACGCCAGATAAAGCTTGCAAATCTGCAGACGTCACGGCCTCGTGAGCTCGATCTACGGCCATCTTCTCGTCATTCCACAGGGTTGACGAACGAAGCGCATGTTTCTCCTTCCCTTTCTCAGTCAGCCGCGGCCTTTTTGAGGCAGGAGTGCCACCTATCTCCTCCACAGAAACTGTAGGAGAAGCCGTTCTCGTCGTCTCACCCGCGGGAACGATTGGACGAACAGAGGGAGTTGGAGTAGCATGACCACCCTTCCCAGTGACGCGTACGCTCTTTGCTCCCAGACTCGACAGAGGCTCGTCTTTCTTGGATCTCATTTTTGCGTACATACCTTTGTTAAATTTGGTCGTCATCTCTGCAAAGGAAAAACGCTAAGTAAAAAAAAAAAAAAAAAAAAAAAAAAAAAAAAAAAAAAAAAAAAAAATGGTGAGTACTGACGGATTTAACACTTACTCTTTTTTCCTTCGATGTCAATGTTACGAAGAACGGTTGCAGAGGGATCAGGACCGAGGCAGTAGAAGGCTAGCGTTCTGGGGTCAACAAGCTCATCCCAGCTCTCAATCGTCAGTGCGTAGTCGATCGCCTTCTGAACCCGTTCTCTATACCTGCTCTTGAGCTTGGGTCGTTTCTTAGCTATAAAAAAAAAAAAAAAAAAAAAAAAAAAAAAAAAAAAAAAAAGGGTGTCAATAGCCATGAAAGAAAACACAACAAAAGTGAAAGGACGAGGATTGAGGTCGACGCACCTAAAGTCGGGGTTTCCCACCGACGACGCAACCTTGGGATATCACCCCAAACCCCTCCAGAGGCCGTCTCAAAGTCATCCCCAGACACAAAGAAGAATCTGGACTTCCAGTACCTGAAGGACGACGGTAAACCCTTGACGATCCTGGTCCTTCTCTCCCAGGGCACCAATTCATAATACCCGTACTCCTTCGATGCCTTTAAACGATACATGTAGACAAGCTCGTCTACCCTAAGCATGTCCCCGTCATTAGCGGCCAACCAGATCACCATACAGCTGACCAAGATCCGCCACGAATTTGGCATAAGTTGCCCGGGGGCAACACCTAAAAGATCTAGGAGTTCCATCAAGAAGGGGTGGACGGGAAACCTCAATCCACAGACGAAGGCAGATTCGTAAAAACAAATCTCCCCAGGAAAGAAATGACAGGCCCGGTCGGCTTCACTAGGCAGACGAACCCTAACTCGCTCTGGGAACTGAAACCTGTCCTTGAACCTACCCAGCGCGTCGGCATCTAAACCACACTCCTCCCTAAGGGCATAAAAAGCCCTAACTTCTCGAGGCGTGGAGACAGCTGTGTCTTCCTCCACGGGATTACCGCTAGACGATAACCCAGTCTCGAGCTCACTGGATCTAACCTCAGATGCCATCCTATCCTCCCTCACCAAATCCTCGAACCAGTCTATCGACTGACGAAGCAACGGCAAGAGGTCAGCCAACACCACAGCAAGACAACTACCCTCGTAAACAAAATTTTCGAGGTATGGAAAATTTCCTAATGAACCTCCTAATCGAGCAAAAAGAAACGATATGGAGGGGCAAGCTATCCTAACCTCAGGGCTACCAACCATAAGTAAAACAGAAAAATACAAGAAAACCTAGAAATCCCTAAACCCGTCGGAGCAAGCACAAAGAAAGAAAAGATGGGAAAAATCAGAAGATCCACCACCAAAAATACAAACGAAAATATGAAAGAGAATGAGTGGGGAACACACCTCAAAGAAGATAACTGCCGCCGACGACGCACCGGTAGGGAGGAAAGTTGCAGAGAAGGGTTGGCGAAGAAGATACCCAGAGAAAGAAGTAGAAATTCTTAAGAAAAAGTGAAAAGGAGGAGTGAGAAGAAGGGAGGTTTAAAAATAAGGCTTGGGAAACTGAAAAATCAGCGGGAAGCCCAATAGTCCCCATTATTCGGACATTAACTCCACCAACCAGCACGCGCCACGTATGCCACGTTCTATGGAGCGCCGTCACTTCGCACTTAATGAGGAACAGAATCCCAAGAGTCACCTGCAACACGAGACCCTTCAGATTCTATCATCGTCAAGAACATGACGAACATAGAATCCGGGGGCAACTGACGAGACTGACGAGTCCGTCCCACACTGACGATATTGTTCACGGACGATGACACCATCGGGAGTAACGAGATGATCATGCACGCCACTGACGAAGGCATTCAGACTATTTAATGCAGTCAATCAAGCCTAGAACGGTTGAAAGACCAGCTGTACGGACCGTTGGAACGCATTGATGCACCATTCAATGCCCCCAAACGTTACCAGAAGGAGCATTAAGACCTCCATAACTACTCCAACGGCTAGAGGCCATGGAAGAGTATAAAAAGACCACACATTTGCCAATACCAAGGTACATACACAAACACATAAAAGAGTGAACTATTACTTTCTTGCATTCTCCAATTTCTCTAAGATTTCTTTGCATACTAACTTTGGCATCGGAGGCGTGGTGGCAGGCACCACACCGGTGACCCTTTCAGGAGGCTGCAGGTTGGCTTCATCCGACCACATTGACTGACGAGTTCACGCTCTATCAGGATATTTTTCTTCTGGCCATTGTTCTTGACCTTAGCAGAGACAACATTTAAGATTCCATTGGCATCAATTTTAAAGCAGACAGTGATGTGAACTTCACCCTTGAGAGTTGGAGGAATGCCAGAAAGCTCAAACTTGCCTAACAAGTTGTTGTCCCTGGTACTTGTTCTCTCACCCTTATAAACCGGGATGGAAAGGCTAGAATGGTTGTCAGAATAGGGGAACACCCACTCCACCTCCATAGTGGGGATGGTGGTATTTCTTGGAATCAAAACAGTCGTCTCATCGTTGGTAGTCTCCATCCTAAGTGACCGAGGGGTGACATCCAATAACACCAGATCCTGAACCTTCTTGTTACGCTCATCAGTAAGGATAGCAGCCTGAATAGCAGCGCCATAGGCAACAACTTCATCTAGGTCGTCGATGCTCTTGCAAAGCTTCTTTCCTTCGAAGAAGTCCTGCAACAGCTGCTGCACCTTGGGGATCCTAGTAGAACCTCCAACAAGGACAACATCATCGACAGTTCTCTTGTCCATCTTAGCATCCCTCAAACACTTTTCAACAGGCTCCATACACTTTTTAAAGAGTTCCATATTTAGCTCCTCAAGCCAAGCACGACTAATTCCCTGAACGAAAGTCAAGACCCTCATACAATGAGTCAATGTAAATGGTGGCATTTTCTGCGGATGATAGTGTCTTCTTTGTCCTCTCACAATCAGTCCTTAACCTACTAAGGGCTTTGTGGTTCCCACTAATATCCTTATTGCTCTTCCACTTAAACTCCTTAACAAAGTAGTTCACCATTATGTTAACAAAGTCCTCCCCTCCGAGGTGAGCGTCACCAGCTGTGGCCTTCACTTCAAATTTACCATTTTCAATTGTAAGAAGTGAGACATCAAGAGTCCCGCCACCAAGCTCAAAAATCAAAACATTCTTGCCAACACTGGCCTTCTTCTTGTCAAGACCATAAGCAATGGCTGCAGCAGTGGGCTCACTGATGATACGCATCACATTGAGACCAACAATGACCCCAGCATCCTTAGTTGCCTGGCACTGAGAGTCATTAAAGTAAGCTGGAACGGTCACAACCGCATTCTTGACTGTCGTACCAAGATAGGCCTCAGCAGTCTCACGCATCTTACTAAGGACCATGGACGATATTTCCTCAGCTGTAAACTGCTCCTTCCTGCCTTTGTAGTTGACCACAATCTTGGGTCTATCATCAGAATCAGAAATGACCTTGAATGGCCAAAGCTTCATGTCACTCTGAACAGAGGCATCACTGAATCTCCTACCAATCAGACGCTTAACATCTGTGAACGCCAGAGGATAGAACATAAGCATCCAATAGACAAAAATGTCACATAATGTCATAATCATTCAAATCTAATAAAGCCAATAAGTATTGATGACTACCCAAAAAAAAAAAAAAAAAAAAAAAAAAAAAAAAACCAACTCCAAAGAAAACTACGACACTATATTTGTATTTCTCATTGACCGAAAATGCAATTTTATTTATGTTGAAGTACAGTAAGACTTCCAACTTCATAAATAATTTAAATTATTAGATTACAAAACAACATAAATCTAGCAATTTTTTTTTCTCTAATTAATCTAAAATTGTCGCATCTAATTCTAAAAAATAATATAATTATAATAAACCCAAAAATGAAAGAACTTTTATTACATAACTTCTACAGACTCATAGAAATAGCTCTCTTTTCATCTGATAAGAAAGCAAAAAATAAACATGAAGCCGAAAAAAAAAAAAAAAAAAAAAACGAACATAACCATTCTAAAATCACAGTATATTAGAAACTTTACCGAAGACAGTATTGCTGGGGTTCAGGGCAGCCTGGTTCTTGGCCTCATTACCGACCAAAAGCTCGTAATCAGTGAAAGCGACATAAGACGGCATCGTACTGTACCCTTGGTCGTTGGGTATGATCTTCACACCGCCGTCTTTACACACAGCCACGCACGAGTGGGTCGTGCCTAGATCGATTCCAATAGCAGGGCCAACTTCTTCACCGCCCATTGTTGCGAGCAAAAAATATCAAATTCTTCGCAAATAGAGAGAGAAGTTTGAGCTTGAAAACAAAGAGATGCTAGGCAAAGAAAAAAGAATTTTTGGAAATAGAGAGAGAGTTCAGCTTGAAAGAAAGAGACGAAGTAAATGAAGAAGTGCCTGAGTTAAAAGTTATTTAAAGGAAGGTCGGCTAGGTGAAGCAAAAGCTAGCTAGCAAGATACAATCCCGTGAATCATATTGAGAGAGAGAGAGGGCGTCGGCAGCAGTGCATGAATTTTATTAGATTGAGCTATAAATTGCATGGTTTTAAATTTTTAATAATAGATACACTGTTAAAGAATCGAAAAATGAAATGAATACCGGATCTTTAGTCCAACAAGTGATCCAACCGGTAACATCTTAAATGAAGAATTAATAATTTTAAAGTTGTATAAATATATAATAAGTTTAAAATTAATAATATAAATTACATTGATAAATAATTAATAATATATAATAAGTTTATAATTAAAAATATAAAAAGGAGAGGGCGTCGGCCACAGTGCATAAAGGCATATTCGAATTTTATTGGATTGAGCTATAAATTGCATGGTTTTAATAATAGATACTATTAAAAAATCCAAAAATGTAATGAATACTAGTTTTTTAGTGCGATTAGTGACCGAATCGGTTACATCATAAATAAAAAATTATATATATATATATATTTTAAGAATATTAAGTATTTAACACATACGGAAAACGAGAAAAATGTCTTAAAAAAATTGACCGTGGTGTATATCTAAAAGAGCCTAACTATTGGATACACAATACAGACTTTAAACTTCTTTAACTCATTGTCAGTTTCTTTAAAGTCTTCCTCGGGGACGGAGGGAGACTTGGATTAGGGGGGGGGGGGCAATGGCCCCCCCTATTTTTTTTTTTAAATGAATATATACAAAGTCACCAATTTTAGTAATTTTGTTCTATAAAATCACACTTTGCCCCCTTTAATATTATTATTGATTCTTTTAGGAGTACTAAGCCACAAAATTTTCTATAACATTTTTACAAATTATTGTAGTAGTAAACTTTTATTGGTTTGCATCTGGGCACATCAATTATATTGCATTTTTACTTACTAATAACCACTCACCACATTAATAATTTGTAAAAAAAAATTGTAATTCTAGCATTTTTCTCCTTTTAAAGGCCAGATCTAAAATCTAAAACAAAATAAACAAGCCCAAAAAAATTATTCAACAACAAAAATTACCAAAAATAAAGCTAAAAACAATTAAACTCAATCATCCAATTTTACCTAAAACAAACAACCTGACCCTTTAAAAATTTTTAAACAAAATAATTTTGACCATACCTGGATGCACACGTAATAATTACAAAAAAAAAAAAAAAAAAAACTCATTAGCTGTTAAGCAACTGAGAAGGAAGCTAGAGCCACCGCACGCAACTAATAGCAAAACTGCCCCCCTAACTTCAAGTTCTAGCTCCGTCCCTGCTTCTCCTCTCTCCCCTCTCCTCGTGTGTGTATGTTAAATACGTAGTATTTTCAAAAGAAAAAACAGTGAGTTAATCTCACATTAGAAAAAATTAATAATTTTAAAGTTATACAAATATATAATAAGTTCATAATTAATAATATATCTAGTTATAATACATAATAATTTAAGTGGGTTTTCTACTCTTAATTTTTTTTTAAAAAAAAAAAAAAAAAAAAAAACAACAACAACAACAACGTTACTAAATATATTAACATTATAATATCATCCTTAAATCAAAACAATTAGTGGCATAGCCTTCTTAAGTGGATTATAAGGCCATCACTATAAAAAAGTTGGATTCAACTAGCATCTTGAAAGCTTGTATAGAAGTATTTATTTTCTCCCTCGCAATTTTAGGTACGGATTTGGGTTGGTGGTACAAATCAGAGTTTGGGTCGGTCATTTGGGTCTGCGTTTGGGTGGTTTTTGGGTTGGATTTAGGTGGTGTTTGGGTCAAAGTTTGGGTGGTGTTTGGGTCAGATTTAGGTGGTGTTTAGGTCTTCGTTTGGATTGGCGTTTGGGTGGCAATTGGGTTGACGTTTGGGTTGGTGGGTGTTTCGATGGTAGTGATGGGTTGTTTTGGTGCTTGCTAGTTTTAGTGGTGGGTTTCGGTGAAGGTTGTTTTGGTGGTGGCTGTGTTTCACTAGTGGGTCGTTTTGGTGATATTATTTTAGCATTGAACATAATAAAATAATATAAACAATACAATAAAATAAAATATTTACTACATTAAACAACTACCACCACCTCCAATACAATAAAATAATATAACTTTTAATAAAATATTTCTTTTTTACCATCTTAGCTATCATGCATAGCCATCTTTGGCTATACATTGTAGCTCAACAACCAATTTTTTTAGCCTTTCCTTCATAATTGCAACATGCTTTTTAGTATTAGTGGTGCTAAAAAAACAACCCATGCTAGTGCTAATACAATGAAATTTTAGGAGGAAGATGGCAAAAATATTACGATTCTTATCCTCAAATGCTGACAGTACGTGAACGATATTCTTATCTTCAAGTTTGGTGTCTGAATTGTTTTCTTCCCTAGCTAGAAAGTGCCAAAATAAGGAAGGTAGAAGGAAATTTCTCCGCACATTACAAGTGGGTAAAGCCTTACAGTTTCTGGGTGTATATATATAGATATATTTGCCACTCCTTAACTCCTAAATCCTAATTGCGCGCATTGTGGATATGAATATCAGCAGCACAAGTCACTTTCTGAAGGTTGGTGGTGGGTACGTATAGTAGGGGTTATGATGGGTTTTGGTGTCATATTTTACTTTGTAATGTGCTATATAAAATTTTTTCTAAAGTGTTAGCAAACCGGTTGAAAATTTTGCTGCCTACAATCATAACTGAACACCAATCAGCCTTTACAAAAGATAGGCTAATATCTAATAACATTCTTGTTGCCTTTGAAACTTTACATTGCATTCAGAATCACAAATCCAATAATCATGGTTTTATGGCTCTGAAATTGGATATGAGTAAGGCCTATGATAGGGTGGAGTGGTCTTTCTTGGAGGAGTTGATGAGGAAAATGGGTTTTGCAGAAAAATGGATACATTTGATCATGATTTGTGTGAAATCAGTTACATATTCCATTTTGATTAATGGTGAACCAAGAGGCCTTATCCACCCAACAAGAGGCATAAGGCAAGGAGATCCCCTTTCCCCTTTCTTATTCCTACTTTGTACCGAGGGACTGAATGGCCTAATTAAGCATGCAGAGACTAATGGAGACATTCACGGCTTCTCTCTTTGTAGAAGAGGCCCAAAACTAACGCATCTGCGTTTTGCAGATGATAGTCTTCTATTTTGTAGGGCAACGGTGGAGGAATGTGAAAAGGTGCTAAATATATTGGAAGCGTATGAAAAGGCATCGGGGCAGAAAGTCAATAGAAGCAAAACTTCCATCTTCTTTAGCAAGAGCACTCCGGAAGATATAAAAAATAGCATCAAACAAGCTTTGGGAGTCCAAGAGATTTTGCAGTATGACAAGTACCTGGGGCTGCCTTCTCTTGTGGGGAAAAGGAAAAAGGCTAGTTTCAACTACATTAAAGAAAGGATATGGCAAAAGCTTCAAGGGTGGGAAAGCAAGTTATTATCTCAAGTGGGAAGAGAAGTGTTGATTAAGTCCATAGTCCAAGCCATACCTACCTACACTATAGGTTGCTTTAAACTCCCATTAGGGTTGTGTCATGAGATTGAAAGTCTAATTAAAAAGTTTTTTTGGGGGCAAAGGGGTGATCGAAGGAAGATCCATTGGGTAAAATGGGAGGAATTAACTAAGTCTAAAATGGTTGGAGGCATGGGATTTCGTGATTTAGAACTCCATAATGACTCACTCTTGGCAAAACAAGCTTGGCGCCTTCTCCACAATAAAACCTCACTTTTCTATAAAGTATTCAAGCCAAGGTTTTTTCCAAATTGCTCTATTATGGAAGCCAAAGAGTCAAGGTCGGGATCATATGCTTGGAAAAGCATTTTACATGGTAGGGATGTGCTAAGTAGGGGAGTAAGATGGAGAGTCGGGAATGGGGAATGGGGGGTCAATAAAAATTTGGCAGCACGACTGGCTTCCAAGAAAGCACCCCCCACAAGTGACTTCTTTTCCTATTGCATCCATGGAGACAGCCACGGTAGCTGACCTGATAGATACCAACACCAGGCAGTGGAACCATGAAGTTATTGACGGAGTTTTTGCACAAGATGAAGCTACCCTCATCAAGAAAATCCCACTTGGACGGATTGCCTCAGAGGACATCCTTTTCTAGCCATACTCTCCGGATGGAAGGTACAACTGTAAGTCAGGATATAGATTTCTCAAGGAGGAAGCTCAATTGCAAACTGCCCAAGAACCCCACAACCAGGTTTCAATGCTTTGGAAAAAAATTTGGAGTCTTAGTGTGCCAAAAAAAGTTAAAAACTTGTTGTGGCGTGCTTGCCAAAATGCGATGCCAACCAAAGCTAACTTGGTGCGAAGAACCATTATTGAGGATCCATTATGCGATCGGTGCCGAGCTGAGCATGAAACACCTTTGCACGCATTATGGGAGTGTAGAGAGCTGAACACGGTGTGGGCATCTTCTGGGCTGGAGCATATAAGAAGACAATCAAGCTTCTCGGACTTCAAAGACCTTGTAGCATCCCTACTGTAACAGCAAAAGGAAGTGGGACTAGCAGCGATGATTATGTGGTCTATTCAGTCACAAAGGAACTAGGTTCGGCTCAGACAACCTTCCACATCACTCCAACAGATCGTGCAACTCTCAAAGGACAGGTATAGTGAATTCCTAGCTTGTCAGGTACCTACAACGATGAGAGTAGCCAATGTCAGGAAGAGATGGAAGCCTCCACCATCGGATTTGGTGAAAATAAACTTCGACAGCGCGACTTGCTCAGGCACCAACAAGTCAGGTCTCGGCGTGGTCATCAGAGACAGCATGGGTCAAGTTTTGGCATCCTGTTCCAAGGTGGTCAATCAAGCGCACAGTAGCAGTGAAGTTGCAGCTATGGCAGCAGCCCTGGTGCTGTCTTTTGCTGCAGAAATTGGTGTGAAAAATGCAGTTTTGGAAGGTGACTCATTGCTGGTGGTGAACGCTATGACAGATTCCGAGAGCTCCATGTCTCACATTGGACCTTTGATCAATGATGCCAAGTACTACTCCTATTGGTTTGAAAAATTACTGTACTCTCATGTAACGAAAGATTGTAATAGTGTTGCTCATAGTTTGGCCAAACATGCACTTAACATTTAAGACTTTTTAGACCACAAGTTTTTCATGTACTTCAAGCTGATTTAGCCGGTTTAGTTCAATGAATTTATAGATTTCCCTCTCAAAAAAAAAAAAAAAAAAAAGTGGCCATGCGAAAGAATCCACATGGATATTGAATTATTGCATATGTCTTTTAGGATTTTTAATACATGAATTAGCCATTTTCTTTTATTTTTTAGTCAAAGTTTCATTTACCATTCACTTGAAAATATTTTTAGTACTGAATAACAACTCTTAAATTACAACTAGTACTGAATAACAACTCTTAAAGTACAACTAATGTGAAGTATGATATTTTGGTTAATACTCATTAAATGGTCAGATTGTAAAATTTATAAAATTATGAACATATATATATATACCTAAACTTCAAAGTTTAACTTAAAAACAATAAAAAAATTGGAGTTTATAATTTAATTGTCCTTATGTTATATTATCTATACACAAATTTCGGGAAGAAGAATAGATTATTCCATCAGAATCTGCGCTTCTTTTTTTTCTTTTTTCTTTTTTTTTTTAACTCTTAAAAAGTTATAAAAGTGTTTTTTTTTCCCCTTTTTTTAATTATTAAAACTATTACTTCTTTTTTCTTTTTTCCTTCAACTTTTTATATATATAGGTTTTGAACTAATAGGAAAGATTTTCTTTTCCTTTTTCAATTGAAGTTTGTCATAAAAATAATAGTCTATTACTCTTTTAGTTATGGTACAAAGAAAAAAATAATTACGTAAATAAAATTCATAAGAAGGAATTTTTTTTTTTTTTTTATAATGAAAATTATGATGGATAAAAGGGAAAAATTCCTTTTTTATTTTATTTTTTATAATAAGGATTATCGACAAAACTTCATTGGTAAGTTTCAATGTTCATGCATTTGCCGACTCTTATTAATCATCGAGTATGAGCATCCACGTTGAAATCTCACGAAGCTTCGTCTTTTTTTTTTTTTTTAGAAAAGCACGAAGCTTCGTCTTTCCATTTCAAACGTATCTGGCCGGAACTGTATGGAATATTGTCACATATCATAAAACTTCCATAACTAAGAAACGGACACGCAAAATATCTTTTTTGCATGATTTTGTGGGATTAAATATATTTTTACATGGGATTGGGTTAAATTAGTAAATTTTAAAATATTACCATATTAAAAAACAAATTGGGTGCAAAGGGAGTTTTATTTATTTATAATTTTATATATAGATCATAAGTTTACACACCAAGTAGGTAAGAGTGCCTAATTCCAGTACATCCCATAATAGTGCTTTAATATGGTAGAAACTTCATTTTGCAACTCTTATTTAATCTTGTTTGTATCTCATGTGCAATGTGCATATCATCATCACACCGCATCACAGGTATTTCAAATTATAACTCAAATGTCATAGTCAAATCAAATCTAAATGGCTACTAGCTATTACTTTTGGAGACATCAAAGAGTGGGTTTGCTAAGAGGGAGGGAAAAGATGGTCTATTGATACATGCCCCTATTCTTGCCGTATTTTCTCTCTTCTTTTTACCCTTTCTTTCTTTCTCTCCGTTCTTTTTACTCTTAGTTTCTAACTACAATCTTGCCATGGGTCGTTTTTCTCGCTTGGGTCTTTTCTTTTCTTGGGTCTTTCTCTCTAGGTGACTTTCTCTTCCTAAGTGCCTCCCTTAGGTGCTTCCCCCTATTCGGGTCCCCTCCCTGGGTGTTTTTCTTCTTCCCCTGTTTTTCACTCTTTCCCCTGTTTTTTCCTCCACCTTGGTCTCCCCCTTTTTTTCTGCCATGGTTACCTCCCTTTTATAGCCAACTAATTCAATGAGATTTCTCCCTTTCACCCCTAGGGCTTCACCAACTGTTTTTGATTTGTTGTGGGCATCCCTTCAAGATTACCCACCCACTCATTGGTTGCCTCTGTCGTTGCTCAGTACATGTTTGCTACACCACTACTCATTTCACGACAAAATTTCATTTTGTTTGTTCTTGTTGTACATCTCTACCTTACTACCTAGCTCTATGGCATGCATCAAATGGTCCCAACCATTCATTACTTCTTTTGGGTAAGATACCATCCCAGCAGGATATATTCCCAAAAGAAGTCATGGCAGGAAACCAAATATAGACCCCCTTTTGCCCCCACCACCAAACCACACCCTCTAAATCCCCCCACCACCAAACCACACCCTCTAAATCCCCTTGATCGTGGGCCCACCTCCCTTGTATTGGCTGGGTACAGGTTAGTGGTGCCCCGGCCCTTCTGTGTTTGTCTCCCACATCGTTTCTGCCGTAGTAGATTAGTTCTGTTTCGTTTGCTGCGTGTTTTTGTCTTATTTCTTCACGCGTTTCCTGCTGCGTTTGTCGTTTCTTTTGGTTTGTCTTTTCTTTCCTTCACACGTTTCCTACTGCTGACACTTCTTGTCGTTCCTTGTTTCTTTTCATCGTGCTTTTTCATATCAGTCTTCATGCCTATATTTTTTATACAAAAGGATTTGGGCCTTTGTGGGCCAAATAATGTTGACTGGATCAAAAAGGTCTTGGGCCCAATTTATCTTCATCTGTCGAATCCATTTTGCCAGAGAACTGTATTCTGCGGCAAAGCTGTATTTTGCGGCAGATTTGTATTCTGCGGCAGATTTGTATACTGCGATAGAGCTGTATTCCCTTGCACTTCTTTCTTTGGACCTTTCTTGCTCTTCGGTCTTCTTGGTGAGTCTTTGGGCCTTGCTTTTCATTGGGTTTTCTTCCTCATGCGCCTTTGGGTACAGATTTGCAAAAAATGGGCATCAACAAGTAGTTACATATATTTACAACCTACAGTTTATGAGTTTGTAAACACAAAATAATATAATTTATTCAACAAGTAGTTACTTATGTTGCTGGGCTTCTTCTTTCTATTGGGCCTCCTTGCCAAAGTGGGCATCAACACTACCCTCATTCAAAGAGATTGTCGATTATGATGATGTGTGCATCCTTCTCTTCTTCATCATTCCTTTGCTTGTTTCTTGGTTTGCTTCTTGGAAATTTCTTGTGATCTTGGACTTCTACAATGGTACTCATTTCTTTATTCTTCGTTCTGCCACATTACTTTCTTCAAGTAGAGTTCTTTCACAAGAGGAAAGCTTCCTCTAAGTGTGTAGATCAAAGGGTGGCTTCACTCCCTTTTCTTGTGCCTTCTTCTTCTCTTTGCATTCACATGTCTTCATTTCTTTTGCTCAAAATAAAGCATAGAGCTAACATTGCAAGCCCTCATCATAGTAAAGTACTCTTTCATTTATTGATAATACTTTTTGCTGTGTTGAAGAACACACGTATTCTTTGCCAGGATGAAGTTTCAGCGGAAAAGGATGTTGGGTCATGTAGAAAGGCAAGTTTCTTTCAGTGATGATGTATTTATGGAAGGCCTCCTTATTTAGAGCTACTACTAACATGGGCAAATGTATTGTTGCAATAATAGAGGACCTTTTAGCCCCAAGATCATCAATACTCTTGTACCTTTGCTGTTTGCATTGTGGGCCATTTCTAATCCTACCATAAATTCTGGTTCTGCTGCAAAATTGATCTTTCCGCAGAAGTGACTGAGTCTGCCACTCATTTTAAGGCGCCTAAGTGGTGCCATTATAGATATTTTTCCAAGGGAAAATGAGGATGCTTTCATGAGAAATCTTCACTTTCTAAACACTTTCTTTGTCATTCTGCCACAGCAACTATTGATTCCTTTGTGTTTGCTTTTTTCTTCTTTAACATATTCTTCTTGTCATTCTGCCACAGCCGCTGTTGGTGAGGATATCACTGTCTTTTAGATGAAAAGGCATAGATGTTGTTGTCAACTAAATCTCTTAACTTTGTTGTAGTCTTCCGCAGATCTTATTTCTCCCAATTCTTCTTTCTCATGTTGCTAAGCTTGGCAATGTCTCTCCAATTCTTGTGGTCTGCCATTGAATGCATTGCTCGAGAGATGCTTGGACTTCATCGTTGATTTCCACCTTTTGTTCCTGCTATGAGTTCCTTTGTCACTCAGCTTTTCTGCGGAGCACTCTTGAAGCTTTAAAGTCTCACGAAGAGCATTTATTTTTTTGCTATAGTGCTTGTTGGTTCACCTTTACATATGTTTATGCCGTATCTTTCTTCAAGGTAGGCCAGTAGTAACCCATTTGCCACAGGCATCTGTAAAACTTTTTCTTCCCCTGGTGCTCCTTACACTCTCCTGAGTGCACTTCTTTTATCATCCCTTTTGCTTCTTCAGAGCCCAAACATCTTAAGGGGTCCCCATCGTACCCCTCTTTGAAAAAGACCGCATTGTGCAAAAAGTAGCGCGTTGCCAACCTCTTAAGCTTGTATCTTTCACTGTGCTTTTGTGGCAGGATGCCTTCTGTCAAATACTATATGAATGGGTTTCTCCAGTCTTCGCTGATGAACATAACGTAATTTTCCTCTCTGTCTGCAGCAAGCTGGCAGGTCCCACACTGGGTTTGGACTCGATCTGCGTCTTTGCCCATGCTTGGCCAATAGAAGCTTGCCCTTTGAAGTCTACGGTAAAGGCTGACCTCCCCGCAGGATTCACAAGTCTTGTCATGTACTTCTTTCAACTTTCTCTGGGCCTCCTCCTGCCCCACACATCTGGACAAGACCCCATCTAGCATCCCGCGGTACAATTCTCCCCTCACCAGGGCGTAGCCTTTTAGTACCTTTAGTTCTGCTATGTCTTCTCCCTCTGTCAAAGCTTCCTTTATAGGAATCCTCCAATCTCCTTCACATTGTTCCTCTTGGAACCTTTCCTTTAACATCTCCACAATAGACTGCCTCCTCTTGCTGACTTCTATCCTGGTGCTATCTCTTTCAAAAAAAATTATTTGTGAACCTAACGCTGCCAATGCATTTGCGTACCGGTTCTCGTTCCTTGGGGCATGCTCTATCTCAAAAGTTGAGAACTTTTCCTCCATCTTCTTGGGTAATCAATGCATCTATGGCATACGAGTTAGTGGCTAGGTAGAGTAACAATGGCTTTTTGTGGATTGGGGCTTGCACAGTAGGAAGGTTCACCATGATCTGTTGTAGCCGTTTGAAGGCTGCCTGCTGTACTTCTTTCGTCAAAGCTTTGCCCCTTCTATCTCAGTGTGGAATACCCTAGCAGGAAGTATGGAATACCCTGGCAGGCCACTGGCTTGGCCTCGGGGTCCACGTTCAATGTATGCACTATTAGCCCAGGATCCAATCCTGGCATTTCACTATAATCCCACGCGAAGACATCTTTGAATTCTTTCAGCAACAATATCAATTCTGATTTCTCCTTTTCTGACAGTCTTGAACTGATTAAGATGGGTCTTGGTCTCTGCGGGTTAGATCCCAGGTTAATTTCCTCCAACTTTTCTTCTGCCACAACCTGTACATCATTTTCTGCCACAACTTCTTTGTTTTTCACTTCATTACTCTCCTCCTCCAAGCTTTCTTGAACCATGTAACACACCAAGCTTTTGTAGAAGATAGATGATGTTGCTGCTTTATCACATACTAGAATGTTACTTGACCATGGTAGGTTGCAACAAATTACATGGGTGTTGCACTATGCCATATCATGAAGTTTGAAGTTGCTACAGATCAAGTGGTGGATGAATGTATACTTGTTGAAATGCCACAATCAATACTTATTTCACAGTGGGTAATGTTGCTACTACCTATTGATACTCTAAGCGCTTTGCGAAAGGCTTTCTAAATTTACTGCAGAATGGGCCTTAGCCCCCCAGCATGTGAGACAATTGGATGAGTCTTTAGCTTTTTGAAGAAGGCTTTTTGTATTTTTTTGTAGAATGAGACAGCCCCCGGTATGTGAGAATGAGTCCTTAGCTTTCTGCATAAGGCTTTTTGTATTTGCTGCAAAATAATACAGCCCCCAGCGTATGAAAATAAGTCCTTAGCTTTCTGCAGGAGGCTTCCCAAATTTTGTTGCAAAATGAGACAGCCCCCAGTATATGAGAATAAGCCTTTAGCTTTCAGCAGAAGGCTTCTCGTGTTTGCCGCGGAATGAGCTTTAGCCCCCAGCATGTGAGACAACTAGATGAGCTTGATATCACCTTCGCTTGGTATTGATGCTCCATCATGTGGTTCATTCATTCTTCAGTAAAATTAGATGCCATGTATCTACAAGTTGCCATATTGTAGAAATTCTTCGTTGCTAGAGAATTTGGGAAAGAGTTACTACCCAAGCATGCTTTGGCTTCATTTCACTACAAGCACAATTGCTTCCCAATTATCTTCTGCTACATATAATTGTGGCTATAGCTTTTCAGCAGACTCTTTTCAAAGACTTTCGATCATGGCTCCTTTGCAGGTTTGATTGAGTGTAGCCCCCAATTATGGGCTTTTGCCAAGAACTCACAACCATGGTTCCTTTACTGGCTTCTAGCCAAGAATTCATAACCACAACCCTTTTGCTGGCTTTCGCTACTAAGACTCATATTTCATAGGTTTCTTCTTTGCTTGCTTTGAGTATGGGCATATTTAGATGGAGCTTGCTACGTCTCTTGCTCCATGGTTGCCTAGTAATAGCCAAAAGTCAATGGCTTCTCATATAGAATTTTCCCATGACGTACCAACATCTTCCTAGGATATCATGCTTCTTTCTATGGCAGAATGACCTTGCGGCAAAACGCCTTCAATAAAAACCACGTAATAGTTTTCTGCAGCAATAAGATGAGTAACTCTATTCAGGGCAGAATGTGTGTCAGCAATTGATTCTGCTATTTCCCTCTTGTACACAAGCCGGAAGAAGGAGCTTTGAGTTTGTCACTGTTGCAAAGTTTTTCTAGGATGCGACATGGGCATCAATGAGCTTCATGGCTTGAAAAGTGATGGTGGAGTTGCATAGTCTGTAGTACAAGTGATCTGAAATATCATAAAGATCATAATCATTGATGCCACTCTAGGAATAAATCCTCTAAGGTGCTTCAAAGAAAGCTTCTTAACTCTTTAAGGTTGTTGAATTGGTTTGCTAGACCCGATAATGGACAAAGAGCATTTTGCAAGCAATTTGTAGATTTGGGCTTCTTTATGGAGAGTACGCAATAATGGAGTAATAGGCCTCATTCCAAGGTCAAGATTTAATTTGGACACTTCACCACCCCGTCACATGCCTTCAATGTATTCTTTGGTTGAAAGCGGATGTTTCGATATCGCCAAATCGATTACTTCTCACTCCTCCCTTCATTGATACTTACATATTTGCTGATGTAGTAGCAAGAGATTGATTTAGCAAAAGTGAACATGAAAGGCTTTATATGCACCTCTCTTGCTTTGAGAACAAGTCTCAAATTTGTTGAATAAGATCTAGACTCGAATTTCTTGTTGTAGCAGAATTGTCCACTACTCTTCTACACATCTTCACACCATTGGTCTTCCCATGTATTCTTAATGGGGCAATGATCACTTTTGTTGTAGAAGATAATCACGTTGAATTTGCGGTTGCACTTAGAAAGTTCAAGAATTCAATACTGAATTTTGTGATAGGATATTCTGTGAAAAGAACTACAAAATTCTGCTACAAAATATTCTGCTACAAAATATTCTGCTGTGAACAATCTACTGCGATATCTGCACATTGACTTCTGAAACTTTCTACTACGAAATATTCTATAGATGAACATTCTGCACTTTTGAGATTCAGCAGATTCTACTGTGAATAGTCTACCGAAGGATCTGCACTTTTTGCTACGAAATTTCTGCGGAGGGACATTCTGTACTTATGGAAAAGTTTGCTAAAGGATACTTCACGGAGGAAATATTCTGCATTTCTGAAATTTAGCAGATTCTGCTGTGAACAGTCTGCCGAAGGATCTGTGCTTTCTGCTATAAAATTTCTGCGGAGGGACATTTTGCACTTCTGAAATTCAGCAGATTTTGCTGTGAACAGTCTACCGAAGGATCTGTACTTTCTGCTACGAAATTTCTGTGGAGGGACATTTTGCACTTCTGGAAAAGTCTGCTGAAGGATACTTCACGGAGGAAATAGTTATTCAACAGTACAGTAATGACGAAAGTTTTCCTTTGGCTGCTATAGCTTCATTTTTTGTTT
Source organism: Quercus aquifolioides (assembly GCA_019022515.1). NCBI lineage: Eukaryota > Viridiplantae > Streptophyta > Magnoliopsida > Fagales > Fagaceae > Quercus > Quercus aquifolioides. The sequence continues at coordinate 2,923,168 of CM032330.1, read as the reverse complement.
CTAGCTTTTGGTTTTTTGAGGGGAAGTAGAGCTAGAATCACTAGAATGAAGAAAATGATTGAAACCTTGTAAGGGAATGAAGGGATTTTTCTCCTCTAAGTGCTGAACCCAAAGGTGGAGATGGAGAGAGTTTAGAAAGCTTCTAGTGTTTCCTTAAAACAAATGAGAGCAAAAGGTGATAAAGAAAGCTTTTAGGAGAGTTGTATGTTTGAATAAGTGGCTTGCCACATATCTCACATGCATGACAAGGAGAACAAGTGGCATTTAAAGGATAGGATCAAGTATTGTAAAGGCCTTCTATTGTAGAGTTCTCAGGATATTTTTGTTGTAGAACTCTATAGTGTTGTAGTGATATTTTGCTATTGCATTTTGATGAAATGCCATTGAACTCTGCTATGGTATTGTAGTATTCTACCATAGAATTTTGCTCATGATACTGCTCTGTTTAAATGTTGCTGTGTTCTGCTACAGATTTTTGCTACAGTACTGTCCTGCTGTAACGCTGCTACATTCTGCCACATAATGTTGCTACGGTATTGTCCTGCTATAACGTTGCTGCATTTTGCCAAAGAATTCTGCTACGACACCATCCTGCTATAACGTTACTGCATTTTGCCATAGAATTCCACAACATTGTTTTGCTGTAATGTTGACATGATATTCCAACATAGAATTCTGCTATAGGACTGCTATGATGTTTTGGATACTTTTCTGAGAGTATAGCTTAAAAGGTTGGAAGAACATCCACATGTCTTGCTTTGGTAAGGACTTGGAAACATGTTTACGAGGGAGAAATATCTCTTTCTCCCCATCTTGATCCCAACTCCCCAGTGGAGTCGCCATTTTAATGTTGTGGGCCTTTTTGTTAAATCGGGCTGGACTGCCTCCTGCGGTGCTGGACCCAAATATTCTGAGGAAGGGAGTTGGGACCGGTCCAACTGCAACTCAATTTTGTTTGGCTTATGCGTAAACTATGCCTCGTCTGCCAGGAGTACGCTTACGGCGGGCAGAACGTGGTGCTTGTCCTCTGTTTTTGCTGCAGAAGGAACTTTTCTCCAGTTTCTGCCACAGGACTAACTTTCTGCTATGCAGCAAAACTTTTTGCTGCGTAGTAAAACCGTCTGCTGTGCATTAAAGCTGTCTGCCGTAAAGCCTTCTACTGTGCAATAAAGATGTCTGTTGTGCTTTAAAGCCTTCTGCCGTGCAGTAAAGCCTTCTGCAATGTGAATGACTACTCTTCATTTTTTACTGCAGAAATACTTTTCTACTTCCTGCACATAAACAAATCTAAAACCCAAATAAAATACCCATCAAACAAATGTTAGCTTACATGGGTTAGTATATTCTCAAATATATAAATACATATATGAGTATATATACTTATACTTACTCACATATACATATATAAAATATATTCTGCAGGACATGAGAAACAAGATATATGTATATATACTTATGGCAGGATAATGATTAGTTCGTGTCAAAAGTAAAACACGTAATAATAAAGAAATAGGAAAGTTTCAGCAGAAAAGGTTTAGCTAGTACAATAGCTAACACGGTAAATATAATAAAAGGTGCTATAGCAGAATAACTAGTACAACAAGTAAAGATACCACAACAGGACAACTGATGCGGCAGACGTGATAAAAACGTGCTACAGCAGAATGACTAAATACAGTAGATATAAGTTATAATGAGAGAAATCAAATATATTTGCAATCGAAATCAAGTATTAAATCTTCCCATAGAATAAGTAAACCAAGAAGGAACCCAAACTCTAACTTGAACAACCTTGTCATAGGCTTCTGCCATAAAAGTTGTGCTTTTTGGAGAATAGGCCTAAATGGCTACTAGCTATTACTTTTGGGGACATCAAAGAGTGGGTTTGCTAAGAGGGAGGGAAAAGATGGTCTATTGATGCATGCCCCTATTCTTGCCTTATTTTCTCTCTTCTTTTTACCCTTTCTTTCTTTCTCTTCGTTCTTTTTACTCTTAGTTTCTAACTACAATCTTGCCGTGGGTCGTTTTTCTCGCTTGGGTCTTTTCTTTTCTTGGGTCTTTCTCTCTAGGTGACTCTCTCTTCCTGAGTGCCTCCCTTAGGTGCTTCCCCCTATTTGGGTCCCCTCCCTAGGTGTTTTTCTTCTTCCCCTGTTTTTCACTATTTCCCCTGTTTTTTCCTCCACCTTGGTCTCCCCCTTTTTTTTTCTGCCATGGTTACCTCCCTTTTATAGCCAACTAATTCAGTAGGATTTCTCCCTTTTACCCCTAGGGCTTCACCAACTGTTTTTGGTTTGTTGTGGGCATCCCTTCAAGATTACCCATTCACCCATTGGTTGCCCCTGCCATTGCTCAGTACATGTTTGTTGCACCACTACTCATTTCACGACAAAATTCCATTTTATTTGTTCTTGTTGTATATCTCTACCTTACTACCTAGCTCTATGGCATGCATCAGATGGTCCCAACCATTTATTACTTATTTTGGGTAAGATACCATCCCAGTAGGATATATTCCCAAAAGAAGTCATGGCAGGAAACCAAATATAGACCCCCTTTTCCCCCCACCACCAAACCACACACTCTGAATCCCCTTGACCGTTGGCCCACCTCCCTTGTATTGGCTGGGTACAGGTTAGTGGTGCCCCGGGCCTTCTGTGTTTGTCTCCCACGTCGTTTCTACCGTAGCAGATTAGTTCTATTTCGTCTGCTGCGTGTTTTTGTCTTATTTCTTCACGTGTTTCTTGTTGCGTTTGTCGTTTCTTTTGGTTTGGTTTTTCTTTCCTTCACACGTTTCCTGCTGCTGACACTTCCTACCGTTCCTTGTTTCTTTTCATCGTGCTTCTACATATCAGTTTTCACACCTATCTTTTTTATACAAAAGGATTTGGGCCTTTGTGGGCCAAATAATGTTGACTGGATCAAAAGGGTCTTGGGCCCAATTTATCTTCATCCGCCGAAGCCATTCTGCCAGAGAACTGTATTCTACGGCAAAGCTGTATTCTGCAGCAAATTTGTATTCTGCAGTAGATCTGTATTTTGCGGCAAATCTGTATTCCCTTGCACTTCTTTCTTTGGACCTTTCTTGCTCTTCGGTCTTCTTGGTGAGTCTTTGGGCCTTGCTTTTCATTGGGTTTTCTTCCTCATGCGCCTTTGGGTACAGATTTGCAAAAAATGGGCATCAACAAGTAGTTACATATATTTACAACCTACAGTTTATGAGTTTGTAAACACAAAATAATATAATTTATTCACCTTTTCTCTCTCTCTCTCTCTCATTTTTTCTCTGATTCTCTTCTCGGCACTTCTTCGTCCTTTCTTCTCCCTCAGTCCCTCTCAATCTCTGAATCTCTCTTCTCTCTTAGTTCTCCCTCGCAATTTTAGGTATGGATTTCGTTTGGTGGTACAAATCAGAGTTTGGGTTGGTGGCTGTGGTTGGAGTTTGGGTCGGTCATTTGGGTCTGCGTTTGGGTGGTTTTTGGGTCGGATTTAGGTGGTGTTTGGGTCGGCATTTGGGTCAAAGTTTGGGTGGTGTTTGGGTTAGATTTAGGTGGTGTTTAGGTCTTCATTTGTATTGGCGTTTGGACGGCAATTGGGTTGACATTTGGGTCGGAGGGTTTTCCATGGTAGCGATGGGTTGTTTCAGTGCTTGCTAGTTTGGGTGGTGGGTTTTGGTGATGGTTGTTTTGGTGGTGGCTGGGTTTCACTAGTGGGTCGTTTTGATGATTTTATTTTAGCATTGAACATAATAAAATAATATAAAGAATACAATAAAATAATATATCTACTACATTAAACAGCTACCACCACCTCCAACACAATAAAATAATATAACTTTTAATAAAATATTTCTTTTTTACCATCTTAGCTATCATGCATAGCCATCTTTGGCTATATACTGTAGCTCAACAACCAATTTTTTTAGCTTTTCCTTCATAATTGCAACATGCTTTTTAGTATTGGTGGTGCTAAAAAAAGCAACCAATGCTTGTGCTAATACAATGAAATTTTAGGAGGAAGATGGCAAAAATCTTACGATTCTTATCCTCAAATGCTGACAGTACGTGAACGATATTCTTCTCTTCAAGTTTGGTGTCTGAATTGTTTTCTTCCCTAGCTAGAAAGTGCCAAAGTAAGGAAGGTAGAAGGAAATTTCTCCGCACAGTACAAGTGGGTAAAGCATTAAAGTTTCTGGGTGTATATATATAGATATATTTGCCACTCCTTAACTCCTAAATCCTAATTGCGCGCATTGCGGATATGAATATCAGCAGCACAAGTCACTTTCTGAAGGCTGGTGGTGGGTACGTATAGTAGGGGTTAGGATGTGTTTTGGTGTCATATTTTACTTTTAAGTGGCCATGCGAAAGCATCCACATGATATTGAATTATTGCATATGTCTTTTAGGATTTTTAATACATGAATTAGCCATTTTCTTTTATTTTTTAGTCAAAGTTTCATTTACCATTCACTTGAAAATATTTTTAGTACTTAATAACAACTCTTAAAGTACAACTAATGTGAAGTGTGATATTTTGGTTAATACTCATTAACCAAAATTATGAACATATATATACCTAAACTTCAAAGTTTAACTTAAAAACAATAAAATTTTGGAGTTTATAATTTAATTGTCCTTATGTTATATTATCTATACACAAATTAAGCACGAAACCAAATTTCAGGATATAAAATCAAGTTTTCGAAACTTTAGAGTGTAAAATCTAGTTAACCCAAATTTTAAGAATATAATTTAGGGAGGTAATTTACGATTTAAGATCCCGCCATTCTGAAGGAAAACTCTCTATTCTTTTAAAATTGCATGCATGCTTTAAAATTGATGCATGAAAAGTATTAGCCTTTACCAAAAAAAAAGAAAAAAAGAAAAAAGAAAAAAGAAAAAAGAAAAATCTCTGCTTTGAGGCTAGTAGTTTTAAATTTCATAAGAAAAATTGTACTTATTCTCTCTTTGAATTAAAATAAATAGTTTGTTAAAAAATAGTGTATATTATTTTCTTTTATCAACGTTAGAGAACGATAGAGTGGGAAAAAAAGAAGAAAATATTTAATTTATTTATAAAAAAAGTTGTAGTATAATCAAATAGCTGTTATTTCTTGAAAATACGACTCATCCTCATCCAAATCCCCTTTAAAACCCACTATTAAGCTGTTAACCAACTCAAACTTCTCCACTATTAAACTGTTAACCCACTCAAACTTCTCCACTAATAAATGGTTACAACAATTACTGCTACGAGAAGGCAAGCACGCTGCCTCCTCGTTGTATCATGATACTAGTGCACACACTGTGTTGCACTGCAAAAAAAAAAATACACTGAAAAATGTGACTCTAGTGTGTACGATAAACACCGCCTATGGTGTTATTCTTGCTAAACCCTACGAAAGTTTACAGAGTTTCTTGAGCTCGGCTTTTTGTTATCTCAATAGATATTAGTGAGAGTTTAGAGAGGTCTTCTGAACTAGTATGCGAATCACTCTGTATAAAAAATAAACATTTGCTACAATCAGAAACAATTGCAAGTTTCAATTTAGGCATAATGAATCAAATGCAAATTCAAAATCTTAAGATTCTATATAAATAACATGACTAGGCTTCAACCAAATATCTAACTTGATCAATATACTCCGTTAATTTTTTTTGTATTTTATGAGAATCAAACCTCGTTTTATTTCCTAACCAATTAACAAACATTAATAGATTTAGTAACAAGTCGTTTAATCAATAATGAATATCTCAGATCAAGTGTTGAATTAATTTATTTCGCTTCATCCCAATCTATAAAACCAAAAACAATAACACACAAAAAACACAGAGACTCATAAGCATACAAAGAAAGAGAAGAGGGGATGAAACCCCAGGACAAGTAGTGGTACGGGTTGTGTGGGGTACGGGTATAATTGTGAGGAACAGTGAGAGCTAGTCACGCTCTTTTTTTCCAGTAAACGTGGAAGACTAAGACGTTGATCACTCGACAAAAGTAAAGCTATCTAATAGACATTTTTATAGTCTTTCTTTATAGGATACCTCAGAATTTTTCCGTGTGCATGGGTTTGAGAAATTGCGGTGTGATTGTGAGCGTTTTATGGAATTTTTATTTTATTTCATTAGTCTTCGTCTTTTTATTGTTGATAGTAAAGACGAGGAAGCCATTGCTTGATTTGAAGAATACTGTATTTCTCACTTTTTTTTTTCTTCACCGCCCATTGTTGCGAGCAAAAAAAATCAAATTCTTCGAAAATAGAGAGAGAAGTTTCAGCTTGAAAGAAAGAGATGCTAGGATTGTTACGAGCAAAAAATATGAAATCTTTGACAATAGAGAGAGAAGTTTGAGCTTGAAAACAAAGAGATGCTAGGATTGTTGCGAGCAAAGACAAAAGAATTTTCGAAAATAGAGAGAGAGTTCAGCTTGAAAGAAAGAGACGAGGGAGAGAATGAAAGGTGTTGTAATTCAAAGATAAGGAAGTGAATTAAGAAGTGCCTGACTGAGTTAAGGTATTTATCGTTATCAAGATACTCATTTTACATCTTCTCAAAAGAAAAAAGATTCTCATTGTACAGTTGTGCAACGTTTATCACATGCGTATGGCCCACGCGTTTATCACTTTTTTTTTTATTTTAAACAATTATATATAGGCCTCACATATGAGGGTCTTTCTCTTATAGGGGGCTTGGGCCATGGCCTAAGTGTATAGCTAGCTTAATAGTTGATGCAATTGATATAATTGTTTAAGACTTTTAAATAAAAGAAGGCCTTCACTTGTAAAAAATATATATATATATATATATATATATATATTATATTTATCTATATATTTTAATTGAAAAAAATTTAAGTACTTTTATTGGTCAATAAAATGCATTAAAAAGGCCTTAGTGTATCCTAAAATGCAGTAGATTAAAAAGGAAAAAAGCAAAAATAGTCAAATTTCAGTTAACAAAATTAAATTTTAGGAGACAAATTCATTAATAATACAACGTAATTGTCTTGAAATATGCTAAAATAGAGATTCTAAATTTCAAAAACAAAAGAAAAATCTCTCATCTCTCTATCTTTCTTCTTGTCCATCTATATTCTTACCTTTCTTTTCTTCATCTTGATTCTTGATCTTTTTCTGTACACTCAGTCTAGTTTGAAATCTTTCTTTGTTGATTCCCTTCAATTCACAGTAAATTCAAAATTGAAGCAGCGTGGGCCATGGGCATATCAAAGGTAATCTTCTCCCCATTTCTATCTTTTCGAAAATTAAGATGAGGGGTCTGCTATTTATTCAATTTAAATTATATATATTTTTTAGTCTATCTCATTGCATGATTGATTGATAGGAGTCATAGGACAACATGTTTTTTGCACATAGGACAGGCTGAACATCACGTTTTCTCATTTCTGCACAATTGCACACTGCACAGCCCAGAGTAATAGGACACCACGTTTTCTTACTTTATCAATTATTATAAATTATCATATATAGCAATTAATAATTTGATGTGTATCATATCAACTCATTTATATTATAGTGACACTAATTTGTTGAACCATGTAATAAATTAATTTTTATTTGTGCAGGTTTAGACTTTAAAGTAGTCACGGCTTTAGAAAAACTGTAATAACCAGGTTCTATTATTCTATACTTTAAATTTTATTTTTAGTTAAATTATCATTTTTAATTATAAATTGTGTTTATCTATAAATATTCTCATTATAAATGTCTACTAGAAAATATTTATCCGGATATGAAAAACTTCAAAAAAGAGAAAAATTGAAAAACAAATTGAATCTCAAATAAAAGGATCTATGGATAAATTTGTTACTAGTATTTAAAAAAATCACAATAGAAAGTTTTTTATTTAATTTTGAAAAACTAAAAGCACTAAATGATAATAGTTTGAAAAAATACTGTCTCAATCTTGAAAGTTTTCTCAAACATGATGTTTATTATGATATTGATGCCTTAGATTTATTTTCAAAACTAATAGTTTTAAAAGAAGTTATCCAAATAGATGAAAATACTCCAATTAATGTACTTAACATTTAAAAAGACTAGATTCTTTTCCAAATGCATATATTGCTTATAGAATATTACTAACAATACCTGTTACAGTTGCATCAGAAAGAAGTTTTTCAAAATTAAAATTAATAAAATCTTATTTAAGGTTTACTATGTCACAAGAAAGATTAAATGGATTAGCTATATTATCAATTGAAAAAAAAAATGTTAGAGGAACTCAAATACAAAAACTTAATTAATAATTTTACATCTCAAGAAGCAAGAAAAATAAATTTTAAATAAAAAATTTAATATATATTATTTAATTAATATTTAAATATAAAAGAGATCTCACTTAAAATTTTTACTTAAAACCCTCAGAATTGTTGTGCCGGCCCAGCCTGAGTGGCCTGCGCCTAGGGCCAGCCCTGCATACATGACAGTTAATAAAAATCAAATACAAAACTCTTATCTATTTAATTAAAGACCAAATTGAGCCGGCCCTGCTTAAGTGGCCTACGCCTAGGGCCAGCCCTGCATACATGACAGCTAATAAAAATCAAATACAAAACGCTTATTTATTTAATTAAGGATTTTATTAATGTGTGCCATAAGTATACATAATAATAAACCAATTTTGAAAACAATTTATCAGAAATTAAAAAAATTTTGACAACTTTTTCAATTTTCAATAAAACTTTTTCAAAAATAGATTGGTTAATGTGTGATCTAAAGGCACACATCAACTGACCCTTTAATTAAAGACCAAATTGAGCCGACCCTGCCTAAGTGGCCTACGTCTAGGGCCAGCCCTGCACACATGACAGCTAATAAAAAACAAATACAAAACTCTTATCTATATAATTAAAGACGAAATCAAATCAACTAGAGTGCTGGCAAGAATTGTTGTTGCATCGCCAATAAGAATACTAACAATGGCCCGGAGAATTACTTTCACCATCTTCAACCACGTTTTACCCATCCCATTATTTCTCTTCAATTGTTGACGCTGAATAGTAATAGACTTTCCCTTCTTCATTAACCCATCCAACATTTTCCATGTGCAACAAACATGAATATTAAATTGGCCACACTCCGACACATAAGACCACCCTTTAATTTGATCGCACATTTCGCACTTTGACTCAGTCTTACGAAGGTGAAATTTCATACCATCATATTCGAGTTCATTCTGGAGGTTGCAACAGCAAGGGTGCAAAACCAAGTCTTTTTTATGGCAATGGTAGACGAAACCTTCGACTTGTTCCCCACAAGCGTCACAATCCCTCTTGCATCCGTTGCAGTTACTAGGGAGCTGATCGTAGAATTTGAAAATGGAGTCTTTGAAGAGCTTGTGAGTTGTGGTGGGTTTGCTATGCATGCAAGCTATGTGAAGATCATAGTTACACTCGTCACATCTGTATCTCATTCCAAAGCCATCTACCTTGCATCCATTACATGCGTAATTATCTACCTTGCATTCATTGCAGTTTTTCTTTATCATGAGCTCATTATTCTTTAGCATGAGCTCATGGTTCTTGGAGCAAGTACGATTCTGCACCACACTGCTTCTATTCTCTGAATTTTTCTCCATACTGATTATTTGCAGATTCTGCACCAAAAAAAAAAAGAATGTCGTATATATTAAAAGACGTAACATTTTTCACAATTTTTTTCAAGAAACAAAATATGGAGTTTGAAAAAAGCAAACAAATACAGAGCGTGAAAGTTCCCTTAACAACTTAACTTCTATTCTTTATAAAAATAGGGATTTTACATAATTCAATGCTGATAGATGGTGTTTCATGCTATATGAAAATTAAAGTACCTGATTCTTCATCTCCAAAGCATTGTTGGCCAGAATCTTGTGCTCCTCATCCTTAGCAGAGTCAATATTTAAGATACCATTGGCATCAATTTCTAAGCAGACAGTTATATGAGCTTCACCCTTGGTAGCTGGCGGAATGTCATAACGCTTAAAGTTGCCTAGCAAGTTGTTGTCCATGGATCCTGTGCTCTCACCCTCATAAACCCGGAAGAAGACACCATGTTGGTTGTTAGGATAGGTGAGCACAGTGGACACCTTGGTGGGGATGGTGGCATTTCTCGGAATCGAGACAGTCTTCACGCCTTTGGCAGTCTCCAACCTAAGTGACCAAGGGGTGACATCTGATAACACCAGATCCTGAACCTCCTCGCTACCCACATGAGTCAAGCTAGCAGCCTGAATAGCAGCACCATAGGCAACAGCTTCTTCTGGGTTGACGCTCCTACAAAGCTCCTTCCCATTGAAGAACTCCCGCAACAGCTGCTGCACCATGGGAATCCTAGTAGAACCTCCAACAAGGACAACATCATCGACAGTGCTCTTGTCCATCTTAGCAACCTTCAAACACTTCTCAACGGACTCCATACACTTTTTAAAGAGATCCATATTGAGCTCCTCAAACTTAGCACGACTGATTTCTAACTTGAAGTGAACACCGTCATGCAATGAGTCAATACCAATGGTGGTACTCATAGTGGATGATAGTTCCCTCTTTGCCCACTCACAAGCAGTCCTCAACCTACTAAGGGCTTTGGGGTTCCCACTAATATCCTTCTTGTTCTTCCTCTGAAACTCCTTAACAAAGAAGTTCACCATTCTATTATCAAAGTCCTCTCCTCCAAGGTGAGTGTCATCAGCCGTGGCCTTCTCTTCAAAGTTTCCCTTTCTAATTGTAAGAAGTGAGACATCAAAAGTTCCACCACCAAGATAAAAAATCAAAACATTCTTACCAACAGTACTGGTTGCCATCTTGTCAAGACCATAAGCACTGGCTGCAGCAGTGGGCTCATTGATGATACGCATCACATCGAGACCAGCAATGATCCCAGCATCCATAGTTGCCTTGCGCTGAGAGTCATTAAAGTAAGCCGGAACGGTCACAACAGCATTCTTGACTGTCGTACCAAGGTAGGCCTCAGCAGTCCCAATCATCTTCCTAAGGACCATGGACGATATTTGCTCAGCTGAAAACTGCTTCTTCCCACCATCGTAGTTGACCTCAATATCGGGTTTATCACCAGGACCAGATATGACCTTGAATGGCCAAAGCTTCATGTCATTCTGGACAGAGGAATCATTGAATCTCCTACCAATCAGACGCTTAACATCTGTGAACGCCAGAGGATAGAACATAAGCATCCAATAGGCAAAAATGTCACATAATGTCATAATCATTCAAATCTAATAAAGCCAATAAGTATTGATGACTACCCCAAAAAAAAAAAAAAAAAAAAACCAAACCAACTCCAAAGAAAACTACGACACTATATTTGTATTTCTCATGGACCGAAAATGCAATTTTATTTATGTTTAAGTACAGTAAGACTTCCAACTCCATAAATAATTTAAATTATTAGATTACAAAACAACATAAATCTAGCAATTTTTTTTTCTCTAATTAATCTAAAATTGTCGCATCTAATTCTAAAAAATAATATAATTATAATAAACCCAAAAATGAAAGAACTTTTATTACATAACTTCTACAGACTCATAGAAATAGCTCTCTTTTCATCTGATAAGAAAGCAAAAAATAAACATGACGGTCCCAAAAAAAAAAAAAAAAAACCAGAGAATAAAACCTACATAACCATTTTCCTTGACATGACAACCCTCTACAAATCGGATCTCACTAGCTACATCAAAACGAGGTCGTTTTTTGATAAATAAATTAGAAAAAAAGGTCATATTAGAAACTTTACCGAAGACAGTGTTGCTGGGGTTCATGGCGACCTGGTTCTTGGCCTCATTGCCGACCAAAAGCTCGTAATCGGTGAATGCGACATAAGACGGCGTCGTACGGTACCCTTGGTCGTTGGGTATGATCTTCACACCGCCGTGTTTACACACAGCCACGCACGAGTGGGTCGTGCCAAGATAGATTCCAATAGCAGGGCCAACTTCTTCACCGGCCATTGCTGCGTGCAAAAAAAATCAAATTCTTCGAAAATAGAGAGAGAAGTTTCAGCTAGAAAGAAAGAGATGCTAGGATTTTTACGAGCAAAAAATATCAAAATCTTTGAAAATAGAGAGAGAAGTTTGAGCTTGAAAACAAAGAGATGCTAGGATTGTTGCGAGCAAAGAAAAAAGAAATTTTCGAAAATAGAGAGAGAGTTCAGCTTGAAAGAAAGAGACGAGGGAGAGAATGAAAGGTGTTGTAATACAAAGACAAGGAAGTGACTGAAGAAGTGCCTGAGTTAAAAGGTATTTATAGGAAGGTCGGCTAGGTGAAGCAAAAGCTAGCTAGCAAGATACAATCCCGTGAATCATATTGTGAGGCCCCATTAGAGAAAAAAATAATAATAAATAAAATGAGAGAGAGAGAGAGAGAGAGAATTTTATTAGATTGAGCTATAAATTGCATGGTTTTAAATTTTTAATAATAGATACTGATGGGATAGTGAAAATTACATCTCATGTTTGTCCATATGAATCGTCCATGAACCTTGAGCCAAATGTTCAAGTAGACCGCCTATTAGCAAAAGAGTCATCCATGGGCAAAGCACATGGACGACCACATAACACTTGGGAAATCCTCAAGTAGACTCACTCACGTGTGTGAAGGATTCAAGCCATAAAGTCTTGGAGCGGTTACCCAACCCGTATTCATTGCCACAAATTCCTCATAAGTACTTAACTTCCACCAACAATTGTAACTCCTATAGCCGTTGAGGAAGTTATGTCTGGACTCACTGATTTCCACGAATCTTGGGGAAGTTACTAAGCCAATAACCGCTCCAAGGTTCTCTATATAAGGACCGGTCTGAATCAAATCAAGAGAGGTGCATTCTGAGATTTTACTTCTAAAAAGTTGGACTCTATTCTTGTGAGAAACTAACTTAGGCATCGGAGGGTATTTGGCCGGTCCACCCCGATCCCCTTTGATAGTGTGTTCATTTTTGTAGGCCTTCACAACAACTAGTAGCCCCATTGAAGTTGGAACATTCAGCCTATTGATTCCGTGTAGCATCAGTTGGCGCCGTCTGTGGGAAACTCCTTTTAAACTAGCTTACGGAAGTGAAGTTGTTATACCTGCAGAGGTGCACATGGCCAGCCATAGGGTGATTAAGTACCAAGATGAAGAAAACAAGGAGCAGCTTCGTCTTAACCTCGATCTTGTAGACAAGATGAGGATGGATGCGGAGCAGAGAACAGCGAGGTACAAAAATCTTATGGCAAAACAGTATGATGCCATGGTGAAACCCAGACGCTTCAGCATTGGAGATCTCGTCCTTAAAAGGGTTTCTTTGGCCACAAAAAACCTGGCCCACGGGAAGCTAGGACCAAATTAGGAAGGACCTTATAGGGTTATCAACTGTAAGAGGCAAGGATCCTACTACTTGGAAGCCCTGGATGGACGGAAGCTAGAGCACTCTTAGAATGTTGAACACCTAAGAAGATACTATCAATAAAGGGTGAACATGGACAAACATTGCCACAGACGAGATCCTTGGACGTTTGAAGTAATGTGTTGTTTACAGTTATTTTCTCGTATTTGCTTATTACTACTGTGTGTTTTGGATGTATAAGTATTTTGTGCTGCTCATGGACGAAGTTATGTTGTATAAGTATTTTTAATTCCCTAAAGGCACTAGCTCTCAAGCATGTGTCATGACTGTGGACCAATGTTTACATAGTTTGGATTTCCAAATATATATATGATATATTTCCAAGTATATGCATGATTGTGTGGGAATCCTTCATTTTTGCAATTTCATTCAAAATAATCCACAGAAGGCAAATAGCCAAAGACGAATAAAATTCTTGGATGCAAGGATGTGCCGTTTATAAGCTTTTCTCAAAATAAGGATAAAGCAAAGAAAATAAACCTAAAGTATATCCGTCTAAAGTTTAGGACAAGATGAAACCTAAGGAATAATTGTCTAAGCCATGGACGAATAACGTGTGTAAAAACACAAGTCCATAGACGAGTCTAACCAGCCTAACAATCCAGTACATGGATGAGCAATTGCTGGGAACAATTTAGCTAAGGACAGACAAATGATCGTCCCCAGTTTGAATAATGAATAAAGCTAGCTAAAAGGAACATCATTCATAGACGAGCTGCATTTAATGACGAACATGAAGGATTCATTTTACCCTATTTTGGGTGATGTAAACGGAAATTCGTCTACATGCTAAGGACAAGGTAAAATGTCTTCCTAAGTGGACAGACCACACAACCATAGAAATAATATGGACGACATAAATGAAGTTTGTCCGTAAAGTCTTAAACACATTCAAACACAATGAAAAGTGAATATGAAGATCATTAATTCATTCATTCATAGAGTTCAAAGAAGGGTAGACGACCAATGTCCAAAAACCCTTGAAGTTATGTGAAAGACGATAGAACTAATTGTATATAAAGCTCGTCCATAAACTTGGACAAGACAATTGTACTTGAAAAAAAAAAAAAAAAAAAAAAAAAGAAGCAAAGCCCAAAATAACAGGCACCTTTAATAAAATTAAACTAATAAATAACCTCGTTTGGATAAACCACTGGGGGCATTGCCCCCAGACTTGGGGTCGTCCTGGGTAACTTCGTTGCAGGCGTCGTCCACTATGTTGACATCCTCAAAACTCGTCTTCAGCAAGGAGTTTTCTGTAGCGAGAGGAAGCTTGAAAGAGTCAAAGTTCAAGTCAGGAAATGCTTCCTTGGCATCAGCACGAAAGTCCTCATAGCCAGCAGCATAGTGACTGTCTTGACGATTCTTGTACTCGTCAGACTTCTTGAAGGTTGATATGGCTTCCTTACGTGCTTTCTCCAAGGACGAGGCAAACCCAGAAACTTGTCCTTCCAAGTGAGCAATGCGAGTGTCTTTCTTGATGGCATCTGTTTTGAGCTCCTCCACTTCGTTTTTCAGCTTTGTCTCACTTCCTTGTAGACGATTGAAATCATCAGTCAACCTAATCACCACCCCCTTTTTTAATAGAATTTCATTATTTAACTCCTTAGCCTTCTCCTTAGTCATCTTGGCCTCCGCACAGAGTTCCTTGGCCTGGCACGTCGCTGTATAAAACTTTGACATAGCCTATGTGTGGATGAAGGAAAGTTAGACATTTTATTTTGAAAACTTATTGAAAACACACGAGGACGAATGAAACTCATACCTTAAAGAGGTCATGGATACTAGAGCATTCAAACTCCTTCACTGACATATTGTAGCATTCATTGACTTCATTATCAGTGATTATTCCTTTGAATGTCCTCCATGCGTAGCTCTCGTCCAGCACCAGGTTAGAAGGACGATCAGATGACTCTGACGGATGAGGCTTGCGAGGAGTCTTGGCTGGAAGGGGAGTAGGATCAGTCTGGACGGAATGAACTGTTTGGACAAGCTTCACATCGACTGGATGGTCGCCCAGGTCTACCGTCTGGGGTGTAAACTTAGGAACCTTGGGAAGAGAAGCCTTGCCAGGTTTTTGCTTCTTAGGACCTCGACAACTTGGAAGGTCGTCCAAATCCACAGCACTAGATATAGACTTAGATTTTTTCTTCCCTGTCTGGACGGAAGTTTTCTAGACGACTAGTGGTGTGGTGGCATCCTCGTCCCCACTAGTTATGGTTTTTTCCCTATTCTCCCTCATTGTAGTCATTCCTGTGATGAGGAAAATCAAGTTTAAAAAAAAAATAAAAAAAATAAAAAAAATAAAAAAATAAAAAGAGAGAAAAGGAAGAAGTAAGAAAAGAAGAATGGACGATACTTACTTCGACGAGTGGTTTCCTCGTGACCGAGATTCTCAGCAGTAGGTATTGGGCCAAGTCCCCACGCAGCTAGATGACTAAAAGTCACTAGATCGTGAAAAGTTTTTCCAGGGAAGACACAAACTTGGTCAATTCGATCCAAGTAAAGTTTGTCCAAGCGTGGACGAACAACAGATGCATCAATAAAAAAAAAATAAAAAAAAAGGGTTAGACGACTGAAAGTTAGAAAATATGTAAAGAGAAATGAAATAAAATGGAAAGGAAACATAGCCTCAGGATGAAGGCGACCTAGAGGGCTGGTAAAAGGTGGGAAGGGGGCATTACCCACATTAACTGGGTCCCCAGCCCAATTTCCAGAAATAATAAAAAATTCTATTTTCTAGAGCCTGTCAGATGAGCTACGGCCCTTTATTAAACTATAGTAAGAGCCCCTGGACGAGAACTGGTAAAAACCAGCAAACTTCTTTATCTCTGATGGCTTATAATAGAGGAACTCGTCCACTGTGATAGGACAGTCCCCTTCCAATGCCTTACGCCACAGCACTTGCATGGCAACTACCGTCCTCCATCTATTGGGGTTGAGCTGGTTAGGTCCAATACTCGACCTATGGAGAAGAGCTCTACAAAAAGAATTTAGAGGAAACCTAAGGCCAGCTAAGAGATAAGAGGTGTATACTCCTAAACCAGAAGAAGGAGAACAACACCATTCTCCTTCCATGGGTAGATAAGGCTTAAGCTCCCTAGGGATCTGGTATCTATCTACAAGGGTTTTCAACTTAGCAGCATCTAAAGTGGACGCTACTTCAGAGGCACAACTATAAATAATATTTTCTTCTTCCTCCTCCTCGTTTTGAGGAGGGCTAGGTAACTGTCTGGACGAGCTAGCCCTAGATCCAGAAGCCATCCTACATTGTAATTTAGGAATACCAAGAACCCCAGACGAATAATGCTCATCTGAAGAATTACTACTGGCTGTACTACTTTCACTACTCTCATAACTACCGTCATTCTCAGAAGAAATGTCCTGGTACTCGTCTATCCCCCTCTCTAAACTACTACTAGACGAAGACATGACTGAAATGAACCTTGAGCCAAATGTTCAAGTAGACCGTCTATAAGCAAAAGAGTCGTCCATGGGCAAAGCACATGGATGACCACATAGCACTTGGGAAATCCTCAAGTAGACTCACTCAGGTGTGTGGAGGATTCGAGCCATAAAATCTTGGAGCGGTTACCTAACCCATATTTATCGCCACAAATTCCTCATAAGTACTTAACTTTCACCGGCGGTTGTAACTCCTATAGCCGTTGAGGAAGTTATGTCTGGACTTACTAATTTCCATGAATCTTGGGGAAGTTACTAAGCCAATAACCGCTCCAAGGTTCTTAATATAAGGACTGGTCTTAATAAAATCAAGAGAGGTGCATTCTGAGATTTTACTTCTAAAAAGTTGGAACTCTATTCTTGTGAGAAACTAACTTAGGCATCGGAGGTTGTTTGACCAGTCCACCCCGGTCCCCTTTGATAGTGTGTTCATCTTTGCAGGCCTTCACAACAACTAGTAGCCTCATTGAAGTCGGAACATTCAGCCTACTGATTCCGTGTAGCATCAGATACTGTTAAAGAATCAAAAAATGAAATGAATACCGGTTCTTTAGTCCAACAAGTGATCCAACCGGTAACATCTTAAATGAAGAATTAATAATTTTAAAGTTGTATAAATATATAATAAGTTTATAATTAATAATATAAATTAGATTGATAATATAATTAATAACATATAATAAGTTTATAATCTATATATATATATATATATATATATAAAACCGAAGTTTTTGGAGCTCGCACACTTTTCCACGTCAGCATTATTTAAAAAAAAAAAATTCTGATTTTTTTTTTTTTAAACCCTATAATACATAAAACCCAATAATACAAAAAACTAAATTCTGATTTTCTATTTCTCCCATTCTCCTTCTCCTTCCCCGTTCCACTTCTCTATCATAAAAAACCTCTGTTTCTCTTCAAAACAAAAAACCCGATAGTGACTTTCTTCTTCATTGTTTCACAAACATGAGAACAACAACTACACAATGCACTTGGCAGAGAGACTCCACAGCACCATTGAGATCTATGGCGGATTGACCCAAGAGACAACTCTCCACTTCCACCCATTTGCACGGATGGGTTTGCTCGAAGTGTCTCTCTCTCTCTTTGGAACTTTGGTAATTCAGGTTTTTCTCTCTCACTCTTTGGGTTTTCAATTTTGGTAGATATATAGATTCAAATTGCTTCTTAAATTTTTCCACTCCTACTTAGGGTTTTGGTTTTAGGTTTTTGAATTTCTTGATTAGTTTATTTTTATGATTAATCGATGGGCAGTCCTAACCATTTAATCTATTTACATAGGTTGTTGAAATTAAACATCTGTTAGCATCCACCTCTGTTTTCTTTCAAACCCACTTAGGGTTTTAATTGTAATGTATTTGATTAGATAGTTGCAGATAGTTACTGTAGCTGCCTTGGTGTTTGTACAGAGTTGCTTATAAAATAATGGAGTAACCTAAGAGTTTCATAGATTAGAAAACTTCATGAGCACATTCTTTCAGTGTATGCTGCTGTACACATAATGCCTTGAAATATGCAAGCTTAGTTTCAACCTAAAAACAAGAATATCAGAAGGGGGAATTGTTTTTGGAACCTGAAAATTTTGGAACAGACAAAAAATAAATCTATTACTATTGTTATTTAGATAAATCTAGAAAAGTACCCCGGACAGCATCAGTGAAACAAGATGCAAGAAGTGGTAGGAAATGAGGACATCAAAGCAAAGTTGTTACTACCCAAACATTGGGAAGCCTTCTTTAGATTTTGGCATTCATGGGCTTTGGCCTAATTACAATAGCAAATTTATATGAAACAAAATACAGGGTGCACTAATCTACAGTAAAAGAGCAGGAATTTGTTCAGGGTGAGGATATGCCCATGGGCATTGTTAAATAATAAATAATAATCTCCATTAAGTGAAAATATCTTTGAATAGACACAAAGCATCCAGAAACAAGTGAAGTTTGTAGAGCTTGCCACATAGGATTAGATTAGATAGTTGCAAATAGTTTCTGTAGCTGTCTTGGTGTTTGTACAGAGTTACTTTAGTTGTTTTTCTACAAATCAATTAGCTGTCCAAGAGAAGGTAGAAGTAGGATTTCGTAGAAGTTTTTTGTTATTTCTATAATTTGGGTTCTAGAGTAACCTAAGTGTTTTAGCTAGGGGCTAAAACTTATTGACTATTGGTCCATTCAAAATAATAATGGAGTTTTTCTGCAATTTTGTTTTAGGATTATTTGGTTTACTCTTTAATATAATTGAGATTTCGGCATTACATTCCTAGGTTGGAGTTATCAATTTAAAGTGAACATATTCAATATGGAAAATCACTTGATGTTAACATCTTTAAGCTGGCAACAACATAGTACAATGTTGTTTGCTTCTACTTCTAACAGAGAGTAACTGGCTCAAAAATTATTATTAGTTATTCTAGAAAGGGAGTTATTAGTTAAAGAATTTAAGTTAGCACTGAACTTTGAATGAGTTGAAACATGATGCAAGAATGAGCTTTTAGTATGAAATTTGGTGTGACAACATCTCTCATACTGAATCTAACCATATAAATATGTATTTTACTGCCAAAAAGAGTACAAAACTTGAACCTTCTTTTGGATTGGTGTTTGTACTTCAATTTTGTTAACAATTTTACTGAATATTTTGTAAAAAAATAGATTCTTTTTGGTTGGGAATGCTTAGGGGTTTCAAGTTAGAGTGAGTTCAAGGATGTGCAAACGCAGAAGCCAATGTGGGAAAGACAACATGAACATATGCTAGGTACATGAAACTTTTCCTTCTAATTTCTAAATTGTTTATTTTTTTTTTTTTTTTTTTGCTCCCTATTTTATTTTATTTTTTTGATAAACTTATTTTTAGGTTTAGAAAATGTCTTCCAGGAATCAATTTCGTGAAATTTATAGTAGGTTATTCTACTAGAGTTCAAATTACCACTAATAGGTCTAATTGTTTTTAATATACTTTTAGGCTATTAATTCTGACCTTCACAGTATGTTCCACTCATGATTTGCATGTTCTAAATTGCAGAGAATGATGAGCTACTATTGCATTATGGCTGCATCAATCAAGTGTTGCTACTGTAGTTAGTGTTGAAATACTCATTGACATACTGTAATAATTAATTAGTATATAAATATATATAAATGGCATTTGTAAATTTAGTTATTGTTTAAATACTTATATATATTTATAAGTATATATATTTGCAGTTTCTTAGGTTTTCTTAGATGATTCACCAGTCACATTCTGTTTTAAATGCGTTATCAGCTTCTGCCATGGTTAATTAGGTGTTTGTTTGGTCTTTCTTTTTTGCCGAATGGATGTTTGGTCAATGAATTATATTTCTGTCTCATGTATCATATAGTTTGTGGTACATGTCATGGGATAAAGTTAGAGAGATATATAAGAAATACAACAATGTAACTGGTAGAACTTAGAAATACACATTAACAGTAACAAAGGAGCACCAACATAGGAAACAAAACACATTTAATCCTATGCAACACAAAACTAAATGAAATTATATTGAGTTCAAGCCTGAGACAGAGTTGGCAGTGTATGAAAATTGGGGAAGAAAAAGAGAAGATTGTGTGTGATATTAGAATAATCTTCTAACTCATATTTAATAGCTTTCCCGTGCGTGGCACAGGTTAGTGACTAGTTAAAAATATAAAAAGGAGAGGGCGTCGGCCACAGTGCTTAAAGGCATATTCAAATTTTATTAGATTGAGCTATAAATTACATGGTTTAATAATAGATACTGTGGGGCCAGAATAAGTCAGCAGCCCCGGCCCACTCCAGGCCAAGCCCAAAGGCCCATGCCGAGGACGCCTCCACGATCCGAGGTCCGAGGACCAAAGTTTAGAGCCCAGGACCCAAGGAGCATTGCCGAGGATGGTTACATCCTCGGCAGTCCGAAGACAGAAAGTGGGCATACGGCACACCTTTAAGGGGAGTCTCCCCAAGCATCCAAGGAGCAAATAACGAGAGCCAATCACCGGACATTGAAGCATGGCGGAGAAGCAAGTCCCAGGCGAACTGTCACCTCCACATTAAATGCCCTCAACTAACGCTCTGGCCGCATTAATGAGGATAGGACCTCTGAACAGTGCCGTCTTGAGCGCTGCAACCCACTGGAGGTATGGGAGTGCGGCTGATGGGACAGGCACTCGAGTGGAAACTGGATTGAGCAACAAATGTAGGGCTAGGATCAACTGATGTGGAAGTATATAATGTAAAAATCCCTCTTGTGAAGGGGGGGGGGACGAAATACCAGAGAAAAAGGAATACTGTAGCAAAGTATTCTCTCTCAACTCTTGTAACCCTTCTGAAAAGAGATAACAGTAGTTTCCAGCTCCATAAGGCACGTCCGAGGAGCCTTATTGTGTGTTTAAACCTACGTTCTAGTTATTAGCAACCACGTACAACCATGCATGGCCGTTGCCTTCTTTACTAAGGCCTAGCTCTTGAGCCCATACTCTACAAATTTATTGAAGGGTTAGCTGGGCTTGGGCCCACACTCTCAAATCCTTAGAGAGCGCTCGAATCCACCCCCTACAGATACTATTAAAAAATCGAAAAATGGAATGAATACTGGTTTTTTAGTCCGACCAGTGACCGAACCGGTAACATCATAAATAAAAAATTATATATATATATATATATATTAAAAATACTAAGTATTTAACATACATGGGTGTGGGGCCCGTGGGCCTGGAAGCCTCGGCCCACCTTTAGGCTGGCCCAAGGCCCATGCCGAGTAGGGACGATTGTCCCAAGCTGTTGTCTAGGGATTTTAGCCATTTTTGGGGTCTATGCCGAGGACACCCCCTTCCTCGGCATACCTAGTCTAATTCCAGGTGGGGGACAAACCCAGAACAGGTGGTCACATTCACACTTAATGTATCTGTCTGACTCCCCAGGCCGCATTAATGAGGATAGGACCTCTGAACAGTGCCGTCTTGGGCGCTGCAACCCACAGGAGGGATGAGAATGCGGCTGATGGGATAGGTTCTTAAGCGGTGGCCTGGATGAT
Source organism: Quercus aquifolioides (assembly GCA_019022515.1). Taxonomy (NCBI): domain Eukaryota; kingdom Viridiplantae; phylum Streptophyta; class Magnoliopsida; order Fagales; family Fagaceae; genus Quercus; species Quercus aquifolioides. The sequence goes on along the minus strand of CM032330.1, from coordinate 2,901,251 downwards.
CGACAGTTGTAAGGCTAGGATGAACCGAAGGGGATATATAATGCGAGGAGCCCCTCTTGGGAAAGGGGGTCTCCTCGGACAGGGGCCGAGGAGCAACCTCAAGTCAAGAAGAGCGGGATTAATCCCCCTCGAAGGGGGAAAGGTGCCCGAGGACCCGTTGTAAGTCTGTTAGCGCCTAGCCCTACGTCCCATTCTCTAAGAAATGTATTGTTGGGGATCCTTCACAAATGGAGTCCCTACAATTGGCGCCGTCTGTGGGAGGGGTTAGTGCGCTGGCCGGCGCAACCGGCGATCGTTCTAAGTGGTCACTTCACAGAAGGTTGACGACGTATCAAAAAAAAAAAAAAAAAAAAGAAAAGAGAATCGCAGCAAAACAGAAGATTTAATAGAGTTTGATATTATTTCATAAAAAGAAAAGTGCAAAATACAATCAGAGGCTCAGGCAGGTGTGTTTTACAAACAAATTTACAAGCTAATCCTACAATCAGAGGCCCAGGCGGACCGATTCTAGAACTAGCTAGAGGGAAGTGTCAACCCGTGCTCTTATTGGCATCAAAAGAATGGGAGAACTTGACAATAAGAGCGGGGAAGGGGGCTGGGGCTGGCTCGCTTCAAGGCGGAAGCTTGAACAAAGCGAGGAGCAGATGCAGGGGCACCGGGACGCCCTCCCCCGTGATGTTTCCTTGATTCTCTCCAATCCTCACGAGCGTTGGCCATCAGAGACGGCAACACTCGGGCACCAGCCATGACATGAGTTTGCGTGTCTCCTCCGTCGGAAGTGCGCTCTGGGGAGAGACGTTAGGTACTTCAACGACATCCCTCCTGCCCACCGCGTACGGCACTGCCAGTGTTACGCCTAGACTCTGCCACGCCGGAAGCCCAGTGGGGACTGCGGCCACGACGGCCCTTGACCCCATATCTCCCAACTCTGGTCACAATCCTGGCGGTGCTGTTAAAGGGGCCCGGGGAGGTGAAAGGACGTGTTACTGGTTGTGGTGGAAAGTCCATGGAATGAGGAGAAACGTTTCCCCCAGAACGCCTTATATAGAAGGCGAAAACCGGTGGGAGTTAAGCCACACAGAGTTCGAAGGAGGGATTATCAGCGGAATTAATTCTGATCAAATCCCAAGGGACCACGGGCCGCTGGATTCTTATCAATTCACGAGGACATTGATGAGGGCGTATCTCGTGCATCGAAACGTCAAGGGCGGAGCGCGAACGGTCAAGGGACGCCTCGTAATTGAAGACGAGGTCCAGGCCACCTGTAAGATCAGGGTCCAAACCATCCCTGCCCAGAGCGCCGTAGAGCTAACAGTCCGACCTGAGGAAAAACCGCTCTGAGGACATCGTTATACCAAAAGCAAGACTCTTGGAGCAGAGGACGAACTCCTACCTACAGAGGAACAGAAGCGTTAGACAGAACCAAGGCATTGCATGGTCCTCGGACTCAAGCCTATGCGGAAACTAACCACGCAATCATACCTGGGCACTAGACAGAACCAAGGTATTGCATGGTCCAAAGACCCAAACCTATGGGGAAACTAGATGCTTACAGAAGAACAGAAGCGTTAGACAGAACCAAGGCATTACATGGTCCTCGGACTCAAGCCTATGGTGAAACTAACCACGCAATCATACCTGGGCACTAGACAGAACCAAGGTATTGCATGGTCCAAAGACCCAAACCTATGGGGAAACTAGATGCTTACAGAAGAACAGAAGCGTTAGACAGAACCAAGGCATTACATGGTCCTCGGACTCAAGCCTATGGGGAAACTAACCACGCAATTATACCTGGGCACTAGACAGAACCAAGGTATTGCATGGTCCAAAGACCCAAACCTATGGGGAAACTAGATGCTTACAGAAGAACAGAAGCGTTAGACAGAACCAAGGCATTGCATGGTCCTCGGACTCAAGCCTATGGGGAAACTAACCACGCAATCATACCTGGGTACTAGACAGAACCAAGGTATTGCATGGTCTAAAGACCCAAACCTATGGGGAAACTAGATACTTACGGAAGAACAGAAGAGTTAGACAGAACCAAGGCCTTGTATGGTCCTCGGACTCAAGCCTATGGGGAAACTAACCACGCAATCATACTTGGGTACTAGATAGAACCAAGGTATTGCATGGTCCAAAGACCAAAACCTATGGGGAAACTAGCTACTTACAGAAGAACAGAAGCGTTAGACAGAACCAAGGCATTTCATGGTCCTCGGACTCAAGCCTATGGGGAAACTAACCACGCAATCATACCTGGGTACTAGACAGAACCAAGGTATTGCATGGTCCAAAGACCCAACCCTATGGGGAAACTAAATACTTACAGAAGAACAGAAGCGTTAGACAGAACCAAGGCCTTGCATGGTCCTCGGACTCAAGCCTATAAGGAAACTAACCACGCAATCATACCTGGGTACTAGACAGAACCAAGGTATTGCATGGTCCAAAGACCCAAACATATGGGGAAACTAGATACTTAAGGAAGAATGGAAGTGTTAGACAGAACCAGGGAATTGCATGGTCTTCGGACTCAGTCCTATGGGGAAACTAACCATTTTAAGAAAACTAAGCGTTAAACAGAACCAAGGCCTTGCATGGTCCTCGGACTCAAGCCTATGGGGAAACTCACCACGCAATCATACTTGGGTACTAGACAGAACAAAGGTATTGCATGGTTCAAAGACCCAAACCTATGGGGAAACTAGATACTTACAGAAGAACAGAAGCGTTAGACAGAACCAAAGCCTTGCATGGTCCTCGGACTCAAGCCTATGGGGAAACTAACCACGCAATCATACCTGGGTACTAGACAGAACCAAGGTATTGCATGGTCCAAAGACCCAAACCTATAGGGAAACTAGATGCTTACAGAAGAACAGAAGCGTTAGACAGAACCACGGCCTTGCATAGTCCTCGGACTCAAGCCTATGGGAAAACTAACCACGCAATCATACCTGTGTACTAGACAGAACCAAGGTATTGCATGGTCCAAAAACCCAAACCTATGGGGAAACTAGATACTTACGGAAGAACAGAACCGTTAGACAGAACCAAGGCCTTGCATGGTCCTCGATCTCAAGCTTATGGGGAAACTAACCACGCAATCATACCGGGGAACTAGACAGAACCAAGGTATTGCATGGTCCAAAGACCAAAACCTATGGGGAAACTAGATACCTACAGAAGAACAGAAGCGTTAGACAGAACCAAAGCCTTGCATGGTCCTCGGACTCAAGCCTATGGGGAAACTAACCACGCAATCATACCAGGGTACTAGACAGAACCAAGGTATTGCATGGTCCAAAGACCCAAACCTATGGGGAAACTAGATACTTACAGAAGAACAGAAGCGTTAGACAGAACCAAAGCCTTGCGTGGTCCTCGGACTCAAGCCTATGGGGAAACTAACCACGCAATCATACCTGGGTACTAGACAGAACCAAGGTATTGCATGGTCCAAAGACCCAAACCTATAGGGAAACTAGATACTTACAGAAAAACAGAAGCGTTAGACAGAACCAAGGCCTTGCATGGTCCTCGGACTTAAGCCTATGGGAAAACTAACCACGCAATTATACCTAGGTACTAGACAGAACCAAGGTATTGCATGGTCCAAAGACCCAAACCTATGGGGAAACTAGATACTTACGGAAGAACAGAAGCGTTAGACAGAACCAAGGCCTTGCATGGTCCTCGATCTCAAGCTTATGGGGAAACTAACCACGCAATCATACCGGGGTACTAGACAGAACCAAGGTATTGCATGGTCCAAAGACCCAAACCTATGGGGAAACTAGATACCGACAGAAGAACAGAAGCGTTAGACAGAACCAAGGCCTTGCATGGTCCCCGGACTCAAGCCTATGGGGAAACTAACCACACAATCATACTTGGGTACTAGACAGAACCAAGGAATTGCATGGTCCAAAGACCCAAACCTATGGGGAAACTAGATACTTACAGAAGAACAGAAGCGTTAGACAGAACCAAGGCCTTGCATGGTCCTCGGACTCAAGCCTATGGGGAAACTAACCACGCAATCATACCTGGGTACTAGACAGAACCAAGGTATTGCATGGTCCAAAGACCTAAACCTATGGGGAAACTAGATACTTACAGAAGAACAGAAGTGTTAGATAGAACCAAGGCCTTGCATAGTCCTCAGACTCAAGCCTATGGGGAAACTAACCACGCAATCATACCTGGGTACTAGACAGAACCAAGGTATTGCATGGTCCAAAGACCCAAACCTATGGGGAAACTAGATACTTACAGAAGAACAGAAGCGTTAGACAGAACCAAGGCCTTGCATGGTCCTCGGACTCAAGCCTATGGGGAAACTAACCACGCAATCATACCTGGGTACTATACAAAACCAAGGTATTGCATGGTCCAAAAACCCAAACCTATGGGGAAACTAGATACTTACAGAAGAACAGAAGCGTTAGACAGAACCAAGGCCTTGCATGGTCCTCGGACTCAAGCCTATGGGGAAACTAACCACGCAATCATACCTGGGTACTAGACAGAACCAAGGTATTGCATGGTCCAAAGACCCAAACCTATGGGGAAACTAGATACTTACAGAAGAACAGAAGCGTTAGACAGAACCAAGGCCTTGCATGGTCCTCGGACCCAAGCCTATGGGGAAACTAACCACCCAATCATACCTGGGTACTAGACAGAACCAAGGTATTGCATGGTCCAAAGACCCAAACCAATGAGGAAACTAGATACTTACAGAAGAACAGAAGCGTTAGACAGAACCAAGGCCTTGCATGGTCTTCGAACTCAAGCCTATGGGGAAACTAACCACGCAATCATACCTGGGTACTAGACAGAACCAAGGTATTGCATGGTCCAAAGACCCAAACCTATGGGGAAACTAGATACTTACAGAAGAGCAGAAGCGTTAGACAGAACCAAGGCCTTGCATGGTCCTCGGACTCAAGCCTCTGGGGAAACTAACCACGCAATCATACCTGGGTACTAGACAGAACCAAGGTATTGCATGGTCCAAAGACCCAAACCTATGGGGAAACTAGATACTTACAGAAGAACAGAAGCGTTAGACAGAACCAAGGCCTTGCATGGTCCTCGGAGCCAAGCCTATGGGGAAACTAACCACCCAATCATACCTGGGTACTAGACAGAACCAAGGTATTGCATGGTCCAAAGACCCAAACCAATGAGGAAACTAGATACTTACAGAAGAACAGAAGCGTTAGACAGAACCAAGGCCTTGCATGGTCCTCGAACTCAAGCCTATGGGGAAACTAACCACGCAATCATACCTGGGTACTAGACAGAACCAAGGTATTGCATGGTCCAAAGACCCAAACCTATGGGGAAACTAGATACTTACAGAAGAGCAGAAGCGTTAGACAGAACCAAGGCCTTGCATGGTCCTCGGACTCAAGCCTCTGGGGAAACTAACCACGCAATCATACCTGGGTACTAGACAGAACCAAGGTATTGCATGGTCCAAAGACCCAAACCTATGGGGAAACTAGATACTTACAGAAGAACAGAAGCGTTAGACAGAACCAAGGCCTTGCATGTTCCTCGGACTCAAGCCTATGGGGAAACTAACCACACAATCATACCCTGGTACTAGACAGAACCAAGGTATTGCATGGTCCAAAGACCCAAACTTATGGGGAAACTAGATACTTACGGAAGAACAGAAGCGTTAGACAGAACCAAGGCCTTGCATGGTCCTCGGACTCAAGCCTATGGGGAAACTAACCACACAATCATTCCTGGGTACTAGACAGAACCAAGGTATTGCATGGTCCAAAGACCCAAACCTATTGGGAAACTAGATACTTACAGAAGAACAGAAGCGTTAGACAGAACCAAGGCCTTGCATGGTCCTCGGACTCAAGCCTATGGGGAAACTAACCACGCAATCATATCTGGGTACAAGATAGAACCAAGGTATTGCATGGTCCAAAGACCCAAACCTGTGGGAAAACTAGATACTTACAAAAGAACAGGAGCATTAGACAGAACCAAGGCCTTGCATGGTCCTCGGGCTGAAGCCTATGGGGAAACTAACCACGCAATCATACCTGGGTACTTGACAGAACCAAGGTATTGCATGGTCCAAAGTCCCAAACCTATGGGGAAACTAGATACTTACGGAAGAACAGAAGCATTAGACAGAACCAAGGCCTTGCATGGTCCTCGGACTCAAGCCTATGGGGAAACTAACCACGCAATCATACCTGGGTACTAGACAGAACCAAGGTATTGCATGGTCCAAAGACCCAAACCTGTGGGGAAATTAGATACTTACAGAAGAACAAAAGCGTTAGACAGAACAAAGGCCTTGCATGGTCCTCGGACTCAAGCCTATGGGGAAACTAACCACGCAATCATACCTGGGTACTAGACAGAACCAAGGTATTGCATGGTCCAAAGACCCAAACCTATGGGGAAACTAAATACTTACAGAAGAAAACTAAGTGTTAGACAGAACCAGGGAACTGCATGGTCCTCGGACTCAGTCCTATGGGGAAACTAACCACTTTAAGAAAACTAAGTGTTAGACAAAACCAAGGCCTTGCATGGTCCTCGGACTCAAGCCTATGGGGAAACTAACCACGCAATCATACCTGGGTACTAGACAAAACCAAGGTATTGCATGGTCCAAAGACCCAAACTTAGGGGGAAACTAGATACTTACAGAAGAACAGAAGCGTTAGACAGAACCACGGCCTTGCATAGTCCTCGGACTCAAGCCTATGGGAAAACTAACCACGCAATCATACCTGTGTACTAGACAGAACCAAGGTATTGCATGGTCCAAAAACCCAAACCTATGGGGAAACTAGATACTTACGGAAGAACAGAACCGTTAGACAGAACCAAGGCCTTGCATGGTCCTCGGACTCAAGCCTATGGGGAAACTAACCACGCAATCATACCTGGGTACTAGACAGAACCAAGGTATTGCATGGTCCAAAGACCCAAGCCTATGGGGAAACTAGATACTTACAGATGAACAGAAACGTTAGACAGAACGAAGGCCTTACATGGTCCTCGGACTCAAGCCTATGGGGAAACTAACCACGCAATCAAACCTGGGTACTAGACAGAACCAAGGTATTGCGTGGTCCAAAGACCCAAACCTATGGGGAAACTAGAGACTTACAGAAGAACAGAAGTGTTAGACAGAAGCAGGGAATTGCATGGTCCTCGGACTCAGTCCTATGGGGAAACTAACCATTTTAAGTAAACTAAGCGTTAGACAGAACCAAGGCCTTGCATGGTCCTCGGACTCAAGCCTATGGGGAAACTAACCACGCAATCATACCTGGGCACTAGACAGAACCAAGGTATTGCATGGTCCAAAGACCCAAACCTATGGGGAAACTAGATGCTTACAGAAGAACAGAAGCGTTAGACAGAACCAAGGCCTTGCATGGTCCTCGGACTCAAGCCTATGGGGAAACTAACCACGCAATCATACCTGGGTACTAGACAGAACCAAGGTATTGCATGGTCCAAAGACCCAAACCTATGGGGAAACTAGATGCTTACAGAAGAACAGAAGTGTTAGACAGAACCAGGGAACTGCATGGTCCTCGGACTCAGTCCTATGGGGAAACTAACCATTTTAAGAAAACTAAGTGTTAGACAGAACCAGGGAACTGCATGGTCCTCGGACTCAGTCCTATGGGGAAACTAACCATTTTAAGAAAACTAAGTGTTAGACAGAACCAGGGAACTGCATGGTCCTCGGACTCAAGCCTATGGGGAAACTAACTACTTACCGAAGAATTGAAGTGTCAAACTAACTATTTGGGGAAGAACCAGCTAGCGGAAGGCCTTCCGGAATATGAGGGCCGTGGATATCAAAACCCTCCTCCCCGTCCGAGGGAACGTGCAGCAGGATTTTGAGGGGCTATTGTGGGGCCCGTGGGCCTGGAAGCCTCGGCCCACCTTTAGGCTGGCCCAAGGCCCATGCCGAGGAGGGACGATTGTCCCCGGCTGTTGTCTAGGGATTTTAGCCCTTTTTGGGTCCATGCCGAGGACACCCCCTTCCTTGGCATACCTAGTCTAATTCCAGGTGGGGGACAAACCCAGAACAGGTGGTCATATCCACACTTAATGTATTTTTCTGACTCTCCAGGCGGCATTAATGAGGATAGGACCTCTGAACAGTGCCGTCTTGGGCGCTGCAACCCACAGGAGGGATGGGAATGCGGCTGATGGTACAGGTTCTTAAGCGGTGGCCAGGATGATCAACAGTTGTATGGCCAGGATCAACTAAAGGGGATATATAATGCGAGGAGCCCCTCTTGGGAAAGGGGGTCTCCTCGGACAGGGGCCGAGGAGCAACCTCAAGTCAAGAAGAGCGGGATTAATCCCCCTCGAAGGGGGAAAGGTGCCCGAGGACCCGTTGTAAGTCTGTTAGCGCCTAGCCCTACGTCCCATTCTCTAAGAAGTGTATTGTTGGGGATCCTTCACAAATGGAGTCCCTACAATGGAAAAAGAGGAGAAAGTCTTAAAAAAACTGATCGTGGTGTATATCTAAAAGAGCCTAACTATTGGATACACAATACAGACTTTAAACATTTTTAACTCACTATCAGTTTCTTTAAAACCTTCTCCTTAGGGACGGAAGGAGGCTTGGACTAGGAGGGGCAATGGCCCCCCCTAATTTTTTTTTTTTAAATTAATATATACATAATCATCAATTTTAGCAATTTTGTTATATAAAATCACACTTTGCCACCCTTAATATTATCATTGATTCTTTTAGGAGTACTACTCTAACTTAAAATTTTCTATAACATTTTTACAAATTGTTGTAGTAGTAAACTTTTATTAGTTTGCATTTAGGCTGATCACTTACATCGCATTTTTACTTACTAATAAGCACTCACCACTTTAATAATTTGTAAAAAAAGTTTATAATTCTAACATTTTCCTCACTTTAAATGCCAGATCTAAAATCTAAAGCAAAATAAATAAGCCCAAAAAAATTATTCTATAACAAAAATTACTAATAGTAAAGCTAAAAACAATTAAACTCAATCAACCAATTTTACCTAAAACAAACAACCTAACCTGTTAAAAAAAATTTAAACAAAATAATTTTGTCCATACCTAGATGCACACATAAAATTAAAAAAAAAAAAAAAAAAAAAACTCATTAGCTGTTAAGCAACTAAGCCGGAAGCTAGAGCCACCGCACGCAACTAATAGCAAAACTGCCCCCCTTAACTTCAAGTTCTGGCTCCATCCCTGCTTCTCCTCTCTCCCCTCTCCCCGTGTGTGTATGTTAAATACGTAGTATTCCCAAAAGAAAAAACAATAAGTTAATCTCACATTAGAAAAAATTAATAATTTTAAAGTTATACAAATATATAATAAGTTCATAATTAATAACATATCTAGTTATAATACATAATAATTTAAGTGGGTTTTCCACTCTTAATTTTTCTTTAAAAAAAAAAAAACGTTGCTAAATATATTAACATTATAATATCATCCTTAAATCAAAACAATTAGTGGCATAGCCTTCTGTAGGGTCAGTTTTCGTAGCCCAAGCCCAAAAGGTATGGGTTAGAGGCCCAACAAACCCAGGACAATGAATTTGTAGAGAGTGGGCGACAGAACTGGGCTGGTTATGAATTAAACAATAGTTGGCTAAGGCATTTAAGATTGAAATAACATGAAATAATGCCTGAAAAACTCTATGAGTGAATGTCCGAAGAGGTGTTTTATTGAATGAACAGTAATTACAATACTCAGAGCTACAATAAAGCTTTTCTTTCTTCTTTATTGTCTTTTTTCCGATCCCCTCTTATCAGGAGCCCTTTTTCTTTATATAGCATCCTCCCCTATTATCTCCATCGTCCACTTGCTCTTTATCTGTGTATCTACTTCAGTATATGTCACGTCATGTGTCTACTTTAGCTCTTTGTGAGTGCCGGTAGCTGAGGTTACACTGTTCAGGGGTCTTCTCCACATAAATGCGGCCAGAAAAGTTGTTGCAGTGCATTAAATACGGTGGTAGCAATTTTTCCTTTAGATATTTCTTCGTTCTTATCATCTCCAGACATACCCAGAGCTTATCATTATCATTGGGGTTGCTAGGAAGATCATTCGGACCTTGCACACGTTTGATTGATCAAGGCTATTTGTATCCGAGGAGTAAGACCTCTTCGGACCACTAGTGACCTCTTCGGATAGAAGATAACCTCTTCGGACAGAAGGTAACCTCTTCGGACGGAAGGTAACCCCTTCGGACTATATCCCTTCTCCACTTCCGGGCTTCCTGCCTTCAGATGGACTCGGTCCCAACCAATTATTGCTTTTCGGAAATACTATACTCCTCAACATGATGCTCCAGGCCCACTAAGTAGTTTTGGATTTTTACCCCCCACACCTTCTTAAGTGGATTATAAGTCCATCACTATAAAAAAGTTGGATTCAACTAGCATCTTGAAAGCTTGTATAGAAGTATTTATTTTCTTTTATGACATAAATGGTAATTGTTGATCATAAAAACAAGACAAAAAAGTGCAGTTGTGGATATCACAAATTATATTAATGAAATAATTAATATAGGAAAATAGAAGTTGGTTTTTTATGAATTCATTTTAAAGAAAAGTTTAGTAGATTTTAAGTTATTTTATTTAATTAACTAAAAATAATCCACATTTTTAAATAAATAAATAAAAAGTCGTGACAATCTCCGTCCTTTCTTCTCCCTCAGTCCCTTTCAATCTCCGAATCTCTCTTCTCTCTCAGCTTTCCCTCATGATTTTGGGTAGGATCTCTGAATCTCTCTTCTCTCTTAGTTCTCCCTCGCAATTTTAGGTACGGATTTGGGTTGGTGGTACAAATTAGAGTTTGCGTCGATGGCTGTGGTTAGAGTTTGGGTCAGTCATTTGAGTCTGCATTTGGGTGGTTTTTGGGTAAGATTTAGGTGGTGTTTGGGTTGGCATTTGGGTCAAAGTTTGGGTGGTGTTTGGGTCAAATTTAGGTGGTGTTTAGGTCTTCATTTGGATTGGCGTTTGGGTGGCAATTGGGTTGACGTTTGGGTCGGTGGGTGTTTCGATGGTAGCGATGGGTTGTTTCGGTGCTTGCTAGTTTTGGTGGTGGGTTTTGGTGATGGTTGTTTTGGTGGTGGCTGGGTTTCACTAGTGGGTCATTTTGGTGATTTTATTTTAGCATTGAACATAATAAAATAATATAAACAATACAATAAAAAAAAATATCTACTACATTAAACAACTACCTGTTGGATATATTACAACAATTTACTTTTGTAATAAAGCAAAAGGAACAAAACACAGATCTAACAATAAGCAATAACACAAATAGAAGTGATAGGCAAAAGCCATAAACAAATACTGAATATGTATAAAGAGAAATCTGCAAATAATTAAAAACTCACAGACCAAATGCGTGAAATGATGAACAATTCAGATCAAGTCTTGTGTTTGACACAATCTCCTTAAAGCAGATTTCGCCCTTCATGCAATTATTGTGGTGCTTTGAGACTTGCGGATGTTTGCCTCCCTGGATAAAATGATTTACAGCACGAAAACGAAGCACACAAGGTCGTGCTCTGCGAACTACTCAATGCCTCTTTCTTTCTCTTTGACACAAAATAAATGAACAAAAAATATTCACGCAATTATTGTGGATCTTTGAGACTTGTAGACGTCTGCCTCCCTGGATAAAATGATCTACAGCATGAAAATGAAGCACACAAGGTCGTGCTCTGCGAACTACTCAATACCTCTTTCTTGCTCTTTGACACAAAATAAATGAACAAAAAATATTCTCACTTGAGAGTTTTTTTTTTCTTCTAAAAAGTGGTTTTTATGAATGAGGGACTATGAAAACTTATACGTTACTAAACAGATACTCTGTTTTAGTAATAATTACTGTGCACAGACTAACTGACTCAAAAATTAAAATAATAAAATATTATTATTTGGACAAGTAGGCCCAGTCCACATATGCCAAAGGCTCAACCCAATGTCCAACTCATGAGCATATAAACTCATATATTATCTCTTTCCTGTCCTATGTGGGACTCTGGATTTTTATCACTTTTAATAACATCTTCAAGTGAATATAGAAAACATCAATTTTTTATTCACTCCATGCTATTTTTCCAACACTACCACTACCTCCAACACAATAAAATAATATAACTTTTAATAAAATATTTCTTTTTTACCATCTTAGCTATCATGCATAGCCATCTTTGGCTATATACTGTAGCTCAACAACCAATTTTTTTAGCTTTTCCTTCATAATTGCAACATGCTTTTTAGTATTGGTGGTGCTAAAAAAAGCAACCAATGCTTGTGCTAATACAATGAAATTTTAGGAGGAAGATGGCAAAAATCTTACGATTCTTATCCTTAAATGCTGACAGTACGTGAACGATATTCTTCTCTTCAAGTTTGGTGTCTGAATTGTTTTCTTCCCTAGCTAGAAAGTGCCAAAGTAAGGAAGGTAGAAGGAAATTTCTCCGCACAGTACAAGTGGGTAAAGCATTAAAGTTTCTGGGTGTATATATATAGATATATTTGCCACTCCTTAACTCCTAAATCCTAATTGCGCGCATTGTGGATATATATATATATATATATATATTTTTTTTTTATAAGCCGTGAACGGTTTTAGACCCCTTAAAACAACCAGATTAACCGAGTTAATTTGCCAAGTTGTTACTTAGTCAAATTATGCAATTCTAGGTTATCACAAACATACAATCATATCAAGAATATAAAGCAGCGGAATAATAAATAACACAAGATATGATCACCCAGGAAACCACACGGTAAAAACCTGGGGAGGATTTGACCTAGCTATCCTCAAGGTAAACTGAATCCACTATGCGAAAGAATCGAAGTTCATACAAAAGGACTTACAAGCTCCCTGCTTGACTTCCTAATACTACCCACCAGTAGAATTTACTGACACGACCACGTGCAAGCTCCGAATCCACGGACTCCTTCTTTCTTGGATTCTCCAATCAGCTACAAGCACCCACACTTGTTATTCTTTAAGCTCCAATGGCAGCAACCGAGTTGATCATCAAGATGTTGATACTATCTCTACCTTGAAAACCCTAAGCTTTGTGTAAAGGAAAGCTCCTCTAGATCTCACAAGAGATTTACACAAAACAGAAAAGTATGAGCAACAATACAACAGGAGCAACTCTAAAAACGTGGCTAGGGTTTTTCTTTATATACCTAGGGTAAAAACAGAAAACCCAAAACGTTTAATGAGTTAGGGCTGAGCTGGAATATTCTGCAGAAAAACATTCTGCCCGAGATTCGATCGATCGATCGAGCCAGGCCAAAATGCACCAATGCATCTGCAGCCTCTCGATTCCAACTTTACATGAAAGACACTACTTTGAGCAAGCCTAAACAAGACTAAACATATTGTTTTGATCATGGTTTGCCAACATTACACATTAGAGTTCTAAATACATAAATTCTTAAATCTTTAGAACCTAACAAACTCCCCCTTTGGCAATCCGTGACAAAACACAAACTAAAGCTCAAAGTTTACAAGAGAAAGCCCTTTACATAAATAATGCTCATAAAAACTAAAATTCAATTCTAACTACTATCCATCAGTTGCAAGTGTAGACAGCAGCTTAATTGAATCAACCCGTATATTTCTGAAACACTCAACGAACGCATAAACGCATGTGTGACAGAAAATAGTAAATAAACAGGTATAACATTCTTGTATGATTCACACAGAAACATATATCAATGAATAATCTCATAAATATAAAACAATAAACAGTGAATCCAAAGACACAAGAATCATGTATATATCATGTATATCAAAAACAATGTTACTCCCCCTAACATGAATATCCCCAAAAATGATATACAAAGTGAAGCGCCTAGATACAATCTAATATCTCCACTAGCTCCTCAAAACAAAAAGAACAAAAAAAAAAACTCTCCCCCTAACTACAAAACTCCTCTACAAAGTCTACTCCCCCTTTTTGTGACGGAATGCCAAAGTGCAATCACAATCCATCATCAAAAGGAGGTGGTGAGGGTGAACGAAGATGTGCCAGATCAGCTCGCAACGCACGGATCTCGTCAAGCAAGTCCACTAAAATCTGACCATAAGCCGCCTGAACGGTCATGACAGTCTCCAAAGTACAATGGATATTAAAGTCATCCGATGGAGGTGGAGGAACATCAGCAGCAGTAGCAGCAGCATCAGGATTAGGAACAACCTCACTAGCAGGACCTGTAGAAGAAGAGGGAGGAGGTGCGGAACCAGAAAGCTCAGACCTAGGGTGTTTAGAGCTAGCTCGAAGGTGAGCAGCCCTCTGCCTAAGAAAAGACGCACCTATAGGAGCAATCACATGAATAGGCTTAGAGGAAGGGGAACCACTAAGATCAAGATAAAGTAAAATCCTATGAATGAAAATAGGATGAACAAGAGCATGTGAAGAAGATGAACTCCTATAAACTTCGTTCAAAGAACGAAGAAACAAATTAGGAAAACTGATAGGAGCATTAGTGACAAGAGCGTACAAAAATACACACCGCTCGAGAGGAATGGTGTGAAGATGAGAAATGGGCCAGATAGAGTGACACGCTATCCTAAAGAAGATATAATGCAACTCAGAAAGCTCAGCAGAGGTGATCCTAGGATCAGAACCCCACTGGATAGAAGACCCAGTGATGTAAGACATGACATCACTCAAAATAGGAGACTCATCATAAGGGTAGACTGGGTGCTGGACCAAGGGTACCCTAAGAGCATCAGCCACTACCGACGGAGTAATGGAGTACTCTACGCCTCGTATCCAACTCTTTACTAAAGTGTTGGAATCATAGACGCGGATAGAGATGTTCGAGAAGAACTCTCTAATTAGGGCAGCTGGAGGAGGAGGATCAGAAACATCCAACAGAGGTAACCTACCCCGACGCTCAAAGTTTGCCCTAATGGTAGGATTAAGCTCATCTAAGATAACAGAACGCTCAGACCATATCTTTCTCCTAAGGTTCAGCTTCTCATAAATCTCTTGGTTTTTCTCACTAGGAAATTTCTCTCGGTCAAAGGAAGGAGGGGAAGGAGTAGGTGTGGGGACAGTCCTACGAGCCCTAGTCTTCCTAGGCATAGTGCTAAGGAAAGGACAAAGACACAAGAGAAAACCAAAAAGAACAAAATAAAAACCAAGGGCAGACTGCAAGTTAGCACAAAAAAAATATAGAACAAAAATCTATATGATGCATGAACAATTACAATGTCATGATGCATGTACTAATGCAGTAAACAGAGTTCAAATTAAGTTCAATTTCACAAAATTGGCTTGAGCATAGAGTTTCTAACAAAAACCCTAAAAATTTGAAAAACCACTTGAAAATTTTGAAACAAATTGATGAATTGAGCATTACATAACACAACACACAGATTATAATGCCTAATTACATCAAAACAACAAGCCAATTTCATCAATTTCAACCTAATTGAACAAAATCCCCAATTCGGATTCAATATAAACCCTAGAAAATTCAATTTTCCATAATTCACAAAATTGATCAAATTAAACCATAGTTTATATAATTGCACAAAATAGGGCTTGAATCAACAAAAATCCCAAATAGAAAAGTTCCAAAAATTTGAGTGAAAATGCATGAAAAATGAAAATAAACTCAAAAAGGAAGGGAAAAAGAGACTTACTGGTTTGAGGAAAGAGAATTTTTGCAAAAAATTCAGAGGAAAACGACAAAAAAATTGACTGTGGAGCCTTGCCTAGTCGAAGAGAGAAGAAAAGTTTGAAAAAGTGTTTGAATCAGTCAAGAACAGTGTTTTAAAAAACCTGATTCGCGACTTTCGATTGATCAAAAATCACATTCGATTGATCGAATCAATCCGAGATTTTAAAAAGAATTTTAAATATTTCGATCGATCGAAAAACAGATTGGATCGATCGAAACAGGTAGGGGCTCACAGCATTTTGAGAAAAATTACAGTTTTGAAAAACTCAAACCAAGTTTTGAAAATAACTTCTCAAAGTATTAAAACCAATGAAACAAAATGCATGAGTATGAGATGTAATGGAATGCTTTTTCAAAAACCCAAATTTTAATCCCAGTTTCTCCAAAGAAAGTTTCAGCTAATCTCCCTTTAAATTCTCAAGCAAAAAAAAAAAAATGTTTTGCATAATACTCAAAGTATTTTCAAACTTGGTTGGTCAGACCAAAAACACACACAATAACATGTACCGTGTTTAGCAAAGAGTAACTTGTGTAGTGTGTGCAACTAGCAAGAGATTGAAATACATGTGAGGTGATATGTGAATAGAAATCAATCACAAAGTCTACAAAATTCATTACATAGAATTTAAAAGAGACTATTACCTAAAGAGTTACATCATATAACTCCCATATCTCCTAGAACATAAGCTTGCAATCATGTAAGTTTCTTGAATTTTTGCCTCATAATTATGTGAAAATGGCATCAAGCCTAATAGTACACACCAGTTTTAATTAAGTGAATTGGCATCAAGCCTAATAGTACACACTAATTTTAAGCATTAAACAATTAAACCGAGGCTACACCTTATGTTCTTTTTGTATATGTGCTACACTTTCTCGAGCACAAAATCTTATGATATGCACTAAGGTGTTCATGATTGGCTAGTGAACAGTGGTGAGATGGTTATTTATGCCTTTCTCAAAAGGATCAAGTCCGACAGTCAAATAACATGTGACTTCAAGATCAAGACAAAGTGATAAACACCATAAACATCTTTCCCACACAACATGCACTACAAAGTTTCAACTAGTTAAGTGCAATAAATAAGCTCATCAAAGCTAAACAAGGTACATAAGACATGTTATGTGTAAATAGATTGACCAACCTTGTTTTCAAAGTCCAAGAAAAATAGTGCCAAACATATTTTGCTTTTCTTTTTCTTTTTCTTTTTTATTTATTTTAAAAGAGAAAATAAATAAATTCTAGAATGAAATGCATGAATGTAATGCAATGCAAGTCCTAGAACGAAAGCACAAAAACATAAAAACCAAAGAATAATGGTCATAAAGGAATGAGCAATGAAGCACAAGGATCATGTCAGAAAGACTCAATTAGATCGAGTCTTTTGCATCCAAAACCTTTTAAATGCACCACGAGCATTGGAGTTCTTATACACATTCGAGTGATTTCCAACTCCAGGATTGGAATAAAGGTTCAAAGCCTTTACCAATTCACCATTGAGTGCCATAGGATCTTGTGCTTGAGGCACAGGCACTTTTGGTTTGTTTGCTCTCTTAACAGCTTGAAGCTTGTAATAGTTAGGACGAGTATGTCCAGACTTTCCACAAAAATGACAAACCCAAGCAGGTTTTCCATGCATCTTGTCCTTAGAAAGGGTAGAATCCTTAGGTTTGGACTCTCCTAGATCAACCTTAATCTTCCTAGGGGGTGAAACTTCCACAGGTTTGACAACCTCACTCACAAGAGGTTTGACAGTTTCACTCACAAGGGGTTTGACAGTTTCACTCACAACCACACTCACGGAAGGTTCAGAAGAAGATAAAGGAACAAAGTTCGTGGAATGTGGTGCAGAAACAGAGATGCTTTCAACAAATCCTAAACCAGATTTGTCAGAATGATACTTTTGAACATTCAACATTTGATCAAGTTTAGAACTAGCAGATCTAGCAACAGATAAATCATGTTCCAAAGTTTTAACTTTATCAAGCAAGAGCATGTTCTCAGATTTCACATTGTTCAAAAGATCATTAGCATCAAATAACTTAACGAGCAAATTCTTCTTTTCAAGTTCAAGAGATTCAATTTTCTTCAGGCCAAGTTCAACATTCATAGCATCCTTTTCAGCAATTTTGCAAAGTTTATTATAGGCATCCTGAAGATCTGCATCCTCAGAGAGTTCCCCATCAGAAGGGTTCTCTTCAACAGATATACTTTCATTGACTACAGCAGTAGCAGTGAAAGCAATGAAGTTTCCATCCTCGTCACATCCAGACTCATCATCGGAAATCTCATTATCACTAAGGGTTACAGCCATAGCTTTACCCTTAGACCTCAAGAAAGTAGAACATTCAGATTTAACATGACCATACCCTTGACAACCAAAACACTGAGCACCTAAAGAATTGTTTGAAGATTGACCAACTTTTTCTCTAGGTTTTTCAAATTGATTAACCTTAGTGGGATCATTCTTCCTAAAGTTTCTAGGTTCAGCAGTGTTTGTACCTCTTGCCTTTCTATTGTTATTCCTAAGAAAGTTTCTAAAGTTTTTGGCAAGGTACGCAATCTCTGTAGCAGAAAGCTCATTATCAAATCCACCAACATCAACATCATCAACAGACTTAAGAACCATTGATTTGGATTTGTTTGCTTTGGGTAGGTCAGACTCATAGGACTGAAGAGATCCTACAAGCTCATCAACAGGGATGGAGTCCACATCCTTGCTTTCAGTAATGACAGTCACTTTGGGTCTAAAGTCTTCAGTTAAAGATCTAAGTATCTTCCTAACAATTTTAGGTTGATTATAGATTTCACCCAAATTAAAAGCAGAATTAACAATATCATTCAATTTAGCATAGAATTCATCAAAAGATTCATCATCAGACATTCTAATGCTTTCAAATCTAGAAGTTAATTGCTGCAGTTTATTAATCTTAACTGCCTTTGTGCCTTCATGCATAGTTTGGAGGATTTTCCAAGCAGTATAAACAACCTCAACATTTGAGATTCTCTTAAATTCCTTCATAGAAACAGCATTAAAGATGGCATTCATAGCTTTGCTATTGAACCCAGCTGCTTCTTTTTCAGAAGTTTGCCACTCACTCACAGGAGTAGTGGGCTTCTGCCATCCGTATTCAACGGAATTCCAAACTCTCTCATCAATAGATTTCAGGAATGTTTTCATCCTTACTTTCCAATAAGCATAGTTATTCCCATCAAAGTGAGGACGAACAACAAGAGAGTGACCATGTTCCATGACAACAGGGGTCAAGGATCAGCTCAGAGATCAAAAAATCTCAAACAAGAGAGCTACCCACTCTGATACCACTTGAACGGTTTTAGACCCCTTAAACCAACTAGATTAACCTAGTTAATTAGCCAAGTGATTAACTTAGTCAATTTAAGCAATTCTAGGTTATCACAAACATACAATCATATCAAAAGTATAAAGCAGCGGAATAATAAATGACCCAATGATATGATCACCCAGGAAACCACACGGTAAAAACCTAGGGAGGATTTGACCTAGCTATCCTCAAGGTAAACTGAATCCATTATGCAAAAGAATCGAAGTTCATACAAAAGGACTTACAAGCTCCCCGTTTGACTTTCTAATACTACCCACCAGTAGAACTTACTGACACGACCACGTACAAGCTCCGAATCCACGGACTCCTTCTTTCTAGGATTCTCCAATCAGCTACAAGCACCCACGCTTGTTATTCTTTAAGCTCCAATGGCAGCAACCGAGTTGATCATCAAGATGTTGATACTATCTCTACCTTGAAAACCCTAAACTTTGTGTAAAGGAAAGCTCCTCTAGATCTCACAAGAGATTTACACAAAACAGAAAAGTATGAGCAACAATACAACAGGAGCAACTCTCAAAACGTGGCTAGGGTTTTTCTTTATATACCTAGGGTAAAAACAGAAAACCCAAAACGTTTAATGAGTTAGGGCTGAGCTGGAAAATTCTGCAGAAAAGCATTCTGCCCGAGATTCGATCGATCGAGTCTTTCTTTCGATCGATCGAGCCAGGCCGAAATGCACCAATGCATCTGCAGCCTCTCGATTCCAACTTTACATGAAAGACACTACTTTGAGCAAGCCTAAACAAGACTAAACATATTGTTTTGATCATGGTTTGTCAACATTACACATTAGAGTTCTAAATACATAAATTCCTAAATCTTTAGAACCTAACAAGCCGCATTGTGGATATGAATATCAGCAGCACAAGTCACTTTCTGTTTCTGAAGGTTGGTGGTGGGTACGTACAATAGGGGTTAGGATGTGTTTTGGTGTCATATTTTACTTTTAAGTGGCCATGCGAAAGCATCCACATGGATATTGAATTATTGCAAATGTCCTTTAGGATTTTTAATGCATGAATTAGCCATTTTCTTTTATTTTTTAGTCAAAGTTTCATTTACCATTCACTTGAAAATATTTTTAGTACTTAATAACAACTCTTACAGTACAACTAACGTGAAGTGTGATATTTTGGTTAATACTCATTAAATGGTCAGATTGTAAAATTTATAAAATTATGAACATATATATACCTAAACTTCAAAGTTTAACTTAAAAACAATAAAAAATTTGGAGTTTATAATTTAATTGTCCTTATGTTATATTATCTATACACAAATTGCGCACGAAACCAAACTTCAGGATGTAAAATCGAGTTTTCGAAATTTTGGAGTGTAAAATCTAGTAAACCCAAATTTCAAGGATGTAATTTAGGAAGGTAATTTACGATTTAAAATCCCGTCATTCCCAAGAAAAATTCTCTATTCTTTTAAAATTGCACGTGTGCTTTAAAATTGATGCATGAAAATTATTAGCCTTTACTAAGGAAAAAGAAAGAAAAGAAAAGTCTTTGCTCATAGGCAAGTAGTTTTAAATTTCAAAAGAAAAATTGTAATTATTCTATCTTTGAATTAAAATAAATAGTTAGCTAAAAAATAGTGTATATTATTTTCTTTTATCAACGTTAGAGAAAGATAGAGAGGGAAAAAAGAAGAAAATATTTAATTTATTTATAAAAAAAGTTGTAGTATAATCAAATAGCTGTTATTTCTTGAAAAAACTACTCATCCTCATCCAAATCCCCTTTAAAACCCACTATTAAGCTGTTAACCAACTCAAACTTCTCCACTAATAAATGGTTGCAACAATTACTACTACGAGAAGGCAAGCACGCTGCCTCCTCGTTGTGTCATGATACTAGTGCACGCAGTGTGTTGCACTGCACCAAAAAAAAAAAAAAAAAAAACACTGAAAAATGTGACTTACTTTTCTAGTGTGTACGATAAACACCGCCTATGGTGTTATTCTTGCTAAACCCTACGAAAGTTTACAAAGTTTCTTGAGCTCGGCTTTTTGTTAGCTCAATAGATATTAGTGAGAGTTTAGGGAGGTCTTCTGAACTAGAACGCGGATCACTTTGTATAAAAAATAAACATTTGCTACAATCAGAAACAATTGTAAGTTACAATTTAGGCTTAATGAATCAAATGCAAATTCAAAATCTAAAGATTCTATATAAATAACATGACTAGCCTTCAACCAAATATCTAACTTGATCAATGTACTCTGTTAATTTTTTTGTATTTTATGAGAATCAAACCTTGTTTTATTTCCTAACGAATTAACGAACATTACTAGATTTAGTGACTGTTTGGATAGCACGTTTACTGCATTTGCATTTTGAGTTTCACGTTTCCATATATTTTTTTTCTTCTTCAGCGCGTATGAACCATAACCGCACTGTTCATGCACTTGGATTTACTGTGCAGGAGACAAAGTGCACTATTCACGCACTATTCAAGGGACCCACAATCACTTTATTCAGAAAAAAAATATTAAAAATAGGTCCTATGACACTATTTACACATTTAAAAATTATTTTATTATGATGTTTTCAGTTTTCAGTTTTCAATTTTCAACAAAATAAATTGTATCTAAACAGACCCTTAGTAACAAGTCGTTTAATCAATAATGAATATCTCAGATCAAGTGTTGAATTAATTTATTTCGCTTCATCCCAATCTATAAAACCAAAAACAATAACACAAAAACATAGAGACTCATTAGCATACAAAGAAAGAGATGAGGGGATGAAACCCCAGGAACAAGTAGTGATACAGGTTGTGTGGGGTACGGGTATAATTGTGAGGAACAGTGAGAGCTAGTCACGGGCTTTTATTCCAGTAGACGTGGAACACAAAGTGTGGGTTTGGATACCACGTTTTTCAAAATCATGTCTGTGTTTCTGTCCTTTTTTTTTTTTTTTTCCCGTGCATGAACAGTACAATCACATGGATGTACTGTGCGGTAGACAATTTTCACTGTAGCAATACTGTTCATGTATTGTAACGTCACTATTTATGCATTTAAAAATATTAAAAATAGGTCTCACGGTACTATTCACACATTTTTAAATTATTTTACTACAGTATTTTCAGTTTTCAGTTTTCAGTTTCAGCAATAATAAGTTTAATCCAAACAGACCCGTTGATCACTCGACAAAAGTAAAGCTATCTAAAAGACATTTTTATAGTCTTTCTTTATGGGATACCTCAGAATTTGTCCGTGTGCATGGGTTTGAGAAATTGCGGTGTCATTGTGAGCGTTTTAGGGAATTTTTATTTTATTTCATTAGTACGTGAACGATATTCTTATCTTCAAGTTTGGTGTCTGAATTGTTTTCTTCCCTAGCTAGAAAGTGCCAAAGTAAGGAAGGTAGAAGGAAATTTCTCCGCACAGTACAAGTGGGTAAAGCCTTACAGTTTCTGGGTGTGTATATATATAGATATATTTGCCACTCCTTAACTCCTAAATCCTAATTGCGCGCATTGTGGATATGAATATCAGCAGCACAAGTCACTTTCTGAAGGTTGGTGGTGGGTACGTATAGTAGGGGTTATGATGGGTTTTGGTGTCATATTTTACTTTTAAGTGGCCATGCGAAAGCATCCACATGGATATTGAATTATTGCATATGTCTTTTAGGATTTTTTAGTCAAAGTTTCATTTACCATTCACTTGAAAATATTTTTAGTACTTAATAACAACTCTTAAAATACAACTAATGTGGAGTATGATATTTTGGTTAATACTCATTAAATGGTCAGATTGTAAAATTTATAAAATTATGAACATATATATACCTAAACTTCAAAGTTTAACTTAAAAAAATAAAAAATTTGTAGTTTATAATTTAATAATCCTTATGTTATATTATCTATGCACAAATTGCGCACGAAACCAAACTTCAGGATGTAAAATCAAGTTTTCGAAACTTTGTTGTGTAAAATCTAGTCAACCCAAATTTCAAGGATGTAATTTAGGGAGGTAATTTACGATTTAAAATCCCGTCATTCTCAAGAAAAACTCTCTATTCTTTTAAAATTGCACGCGTGCTTTAAAATTGATACATGAAAATTATTAGCCTTTACCAAAAAAAAGGAAAGAAAGAAAAGTCTTTGCTCTGAGGCTAGTAGTTTTAAATTTCATAAGAAAAATTGTAATTATTTTATCTTTGAATTAAAATAAATAGTTAGCTAAAAAATAGTGTATACTATTTTCTTTTATCAACGTTAGAGAAAGATAGAGTGGGAAAAAAAAAGAAAATATTTAATTTATTTATAAAAAAAAGTTGTAGTGTAATCAAATAGCTGTTATTTCTTGAAAAAACTACTCATCCTCATCCAAATCCCCTTTAAAACCCACTATTAAGCTGTTAACCAACTCAAACTTCTCCACTAATAAATGGTTACAACAATTATTACTACGAGAAGGCAAGCACGCTGACTCCTCGTTGTATCATGATACTGCACACAGAGTGTTGCACTGCAAAAAAATAAAAAAAAATAAAAAAAAAAAAACACTGAAAAATGTGACTAGCTTACGCCTATATATGGTGTTATTCTTGCTAAACCCTACGAAAGTTTACAGAGTTTCTTGAGCTCGGCTTTTTGTTAGCTCAATAGATATTAGTGAGAGTTTAGGGAGGTCTGCTGAACTAGTACGCGGATCACTCTGTATAAAAAATAAACATTTGCTACAATCAGAAACAATTGCAAGTTACAATTTAGGCTTAATGAATCAAATGCAAATTCAAAATCTTAAGATTCTATATAAAAAACATGACTAGGCTTCAACCAAATATCTAACTTGATCAATATACTCTCTTAATTTTTTTGTATTTTATGAGAATCAAACCTCGTTTTATTTCCTAACCAATTAACAAACATTAATAGATTTAGTAACAAGTCGTTTAATCAATAATGAATATCTCAGTTTCTCAAAAAAAAAAAAATAATAATGAATATCTCAGATCAAGTGTTGAATTAATTTATTTCACTTCGTCCCAATCTATAAAACCAAAAACAATAACACACAAAAACACAGAGACTCATAAGCATACAAAGAAAGAGTAGAGGGGATGAAACCCGACCAGGACAAGTAGTGATACAGTACGGGTATAATTGTAAGGAACAGTGAGAGCTAGTCACGCTCTTTTATTCCAGTAAACGTGGAAGACTAAGACGTCGATCACTCGACAAAAGTAAAGCTATCTAAAAGACATTTTTATAGTCTTTCTTTATAGGATACCTCAGAATTTGTCCGTGTGCATCCAAAAAAAGAGAAGTGAAAACTGAAAAACGAAAACTAGTAGTAAAATAATTTTTAAATATTTAAATAGTATTATGAGACTTATTTTTAATTTTTTTTAAAATAAAGTGGTTTTGTGTCTCTTAAACAGTAGTGCATAATATCTCTTGCATGGTATAATCTACGTGCATGAACCATATGAATTACTGTTTATGACTGTTCATGTTTTATGAACAGTACAATACGCACTGAAAAAAAAAAAAAAAAAAAAATGTAAAAAATGCAAAAGACTCGCATCCAAACGCTCACTCGTTGTACAGTTGTGCAACGTTTAGCGCATGCGTATGGCCCACGCGTTTATATAATTATTATCATTCATCGCGTTTATAAGAAAATAGAGTGTTCTTCTTGAGTTTTTCAACTCAGAGAATATTATTATCATTCAACCAACCAAAAAAGTTAATCTTTTTTAAATTTTAGCAGAAGGTTCATCCAAAAGGTACATCTGTGGGGAAGGAAAAATTATGCCTCTTTAGACGTGAAGAAATCACGCTCTTTAAAGGAAGGTCGGCTGGGTGAAGCAACAGCTAGCTAGCAAGATACAATCCCCTGAATCATATTGTGATGCCCCACTAGAAAAATAAAATAAAGTAAGAAGAGAGAGAGAGAGAGAGAGCGTCGGCCGCGGTGCATAAAGGAATATTCGAATTTTATTAGATTGAGATATATATTACCGTTAAAGAATCCAAAAATGGAGTGAATACCGGTTCTTTAGTCCAACAAGGGCCATAATAATCCAAAAATGGAATTAATAATATATCTAGTTATAATACATAATAATTTAAGTGGGTTTTCTACTCTTAATTTTTTTTTTTTAAATGTTACTAAATATATTAACATTATTGTAGAGACATGTTTTTAGAGCCCAAGCCCAAAATATGAAGAGATCTTGGCCCAGTGAGCCAAGAACAATAATTTTGTAGAGAGTGAGTTAGAAAACTAGGTCCTAATGAGTTGTGCAACGGCTAGAATGAGTTTAAAAGATAATCGAACAAAAACAAGAAGGATTGATTCAAATAAATTCACTCTCGGCCCGATCCGAGGAGATAAGTTCTAACATAAATCGATTAAACAAATCACTATTACAATTTTGATTGCTATAGTCTTTTCTTTCTTTGTTTTCCGATCTCTCTCACTTTAGGGGTCTTTTACATTATATATCTCCTCCCTAATGATCTCAGCCTTCCATTTGTTGATCATCCAAGCCACCACTTGAGTGTCTGTCCCATCAGACACCCTCTCTAGCTTTTTGTGAATTGCAGTAGCCAAGGTAGCACTGTTCAAGGGTCTTCTCCACATAAATGCGGCCAGAAAGTTAGCTGCAGGGTATTCAATGCGGTGGCAGCTGCTTTTCCTTAGGTATCTCCTAGCTTCCACTCTTTGCTACACTCGAGATGTACGTTTCTGTCACTGGAGCTTCCTAGAAGGTTACCTTAAACCTTAGAATGCACATTTGAGCCATGCTTGACCTATCCGAGGAGACATTCCTCCTCGGACCACCTCTCATTCGTATCTCACTCATTGGATTCTAAGCTTGACCCACCCAACACCATTCATTTATTCTCGGATTACTATGCTCTCGGCCAAGGCCCAAGGCCCAATATACAATTTGGGCCTTAACCCTACAATTATAATATCATCCTTAAACGAAAACAATTAGTGGCATAGCCTTCTTAAGTGGATTATAAGGCTATAACTATAAAAAAGTTGGATTCAACTAGCATCATGAAAGCTTGTATAGAAGTATTTATTTTATTTTATGACATAAATTCTAATTGTTGATCATAAAAACAAGATAAAAAAGTGCAGTTGTGGATATCACAAATTATATTAATGAAATAATTAATATAAGAAAATAGAATTTGGTTTTTTATGAATTCATTTTAAAGAAAAGTTTAGTAGATTTTAAGATATTTTATTTAATTAGCTAAAAATAATCCTTTAAAAAAAAAAAAAAGTCGTGACAATCTCTATCCTTTCTTCTCCCTCAGTCCCTTTCAATCTCTGAATCTCTCCTCTCTTAGCTTTCCCTCATGATTTTGGGTAGGATCTCCGAATCTCTTTTCTCTCTTAGTTCTTCCTTGCAATTTTAGGTACGGATTTGAGTTGGTGGTTCAAATAAGAGTTTGGGTCGGTGGCTGTGGTTGGAGTTTGGGTTGGTCTTTTGGGTCTACGTTTGGGTGGTTTTTGGGTAAGATTTAGGTGGTGTTTGGGTCGGCATTTGGGTCAAAGTTTGGGTGGTGTTTGGGTTAGAATTAGGTGGTGTTTAGGTCTTCGTTTGGATTGGCGTTTGGGTGGTGATTGGGTTGGCGTTTGGGTTGGTGGGTGTTTTGATGGTAGCGATGGGTTGTTTCGGTGCTTGCTAGTTTTGGTGGTGGGTTTCGGTGATGGTTGTTTTGGTGGTGGTTGGGTTTCACTGGTGGGTCGTTTTAGTGATTTTATTTTAGCATTGAACATAATAAAATAATATAAATAATACAATAAAATAATATATCTATTACATTAAACAATTGCCACTGCCTCCAACATAATAAAATAATATAACTTTTAATAAAATATTTCTTCTTTACCATCTTAGCTACCATGCATAGCCATCTTTGGCTATACATTGTAGCTCAACAGCCAAATTTTTTAGGTTTTCCTTCACAATTGCAACATGCTTTTTAGTATTGGGGGTGCTAAAAATTGTAATATATATTTTTAGTACCACAATGAAATTTTAGGAGGAAGATGACAAAAATCTTACGATTCTTATCCTCAAATGCTGACAGTACATGAACGATATTCTTATCTTCAAGTTTGGTGTCTGAATTGTTTTCTTCCCTAGCTAGAAAGTGCCAAAGTAAGGAAGGTAGAAGGAAATTTCTCCGCACAGTACAAGTGGATAAAGCATTAAAGTTTCTGGGTGTGTATATATAGATATATTTGCCACTCCTAATTTGCGCGCATTGTGGATGTGAATATCAGCAGCACAGGTTACTTTCTGAAGGTTGGTGGTGGGTACGTATAGTAGGGGTTATGATGGGTTTTGGTGTCATATTTTACTTTTAAGTGGCCATGCGAAAGCATCCACATGGATATTGAATTATTGCATATGTCTTTTAGGATTTTTTAGTCAAAGTTTCATTTACCATTCACTTGAAAATATTTTTAGTACTTAATAACAACTCTTAAAGTACAACTAATGTGGAGTATGATATTTTGGTTAATACTCATTAAATGGTCAGATTGTAAAATTTATAAAATTATGAACATATATATACCTAAACTTCAAAGTTTAACTTAAAAACAATAAAAAATTTGGAGTTTATAATTTAATTGTCCTTATGTTATATTATCTATACACAAATTTCGGGAAGAAGAATAGATTATTCCATCAAGAATTTGAGCTTTTTTTTTTTTTTTTTTTTAACTCTTAAAAAGTTATAAAAGTGTTTTTTTTTCCCTTTTTTAATTTATTAAAACTATTAGCTCTTTTTTCTTTTTTCCTATATATATAGGTTTTGAACTAATAGGAAAGATTTTCTTTTCCTTTTTCAATTGAAGTTTGTCATATAAAAAATAATAGTCTATTACTCTTTTAGTTATGGTACAAAGAAAAAAATAATTACGTAAATAAAATTCATAAGAAGGATTTTTTTTTTAATGAAGATTATGATGGATGAAGGGAAAAATTCCTTTTTTATTTTATTTTTTATAATAAGGATTATCGACAAAACTTCATTGGTGAGTTTCAATGTTCTTGCATGTGCTGACTCTTATTAATCATCGAGTATGAGCATCCACGTTGAAATCTGACGAAGCTTCGTCTTTTTTTGAGAAAAACACGAAGCTTCGTCTTTCCATTTCAAATGTATCCGGCCGGAACTGTATGGAATATTGTCACATATCATAAAACTTCCACAACTAACAAACGGACACGCAAAATATCTTTTTTGCATGATTTTGTGGGATTAAATAATATATATTTACATGGGATTGGGTTAAATTAGTAAATTTGAAAATATTACCATATTAAAAAACAAATTGGGTGCAAAGGGAGTTTTATTTATTTATAATTTTATATATAGATCATAAGTTTACACACCAAGTAGGTAAGAGTGCCTAATTCCATTACATCCCATAATAGTGCTTTAATATGGTAGAAACTTCATTTTGCAACTCTTATTTAATCTTGTTTGTATCTCATGTGCAATGTGCATATCATCATCACACCGCATCACAGGTATTTCAAATTACAACTCAAATATCATAGTCAAATCAAAGCTAATTCAATATTTCAAATAACTAAATGATAATATTTATTTCAAATTTAGTTTTCTATTTGAAATACAATTTTGTGAGTCACTTCTTTCATCGGCAACAGAGAAATAATTGTGAGCCATCTCTCTCTCTCTCTCTCTCTTTTGTGTTAATCAGAGCTAGGCCACATTTTTTTTAATGATTTCTCGCAATTTTTTAAATTATTTTAGTTTCTTAATTATGGAGACTTGGGTTGCATAATGTGTAAGGAATCTTCAAGCAATGGATAAGATAGAGGGGTGTTAATTATTAATGACTCTTCGTAACCTTTGGTCTAATTTTCTAAAAGCAAAGGTTTTTTTTTTTTTTTTTTTTACCTTGACAGTCGACCACTAGGCTTGAGGCTAATATTCTTTGTTTAATCATTGATTGTATACATGATCTTATACTAAATAATAATAAATACCAGAAATGGTAGTTACAAAATTCTTAGACACCTTATACAGGGCCCCTTAACCCGAGAGGCTTCCAACTGGGCGATCAAAGATATCATGGTGGACTCGGGGCTGGATTGGAACCGAGTGCCTTTTGAGTTTCCCTCAGACATAAAGCACTTGCTTCAAGCCACTCCATTGTCACTAACAGGTAGAAGTGGTTATAAGCTTGCATGGGCTGAGAATCCGAAAGGTAGCTTTGATTTAAAGAGTGCCTATAAACTTGCTATGGATAGTGAGGAAATTGCACCATTTACAACAAGTTGGATTTGGAAAGCTCCGACTCTTCCTCGCATCAAAACTTTCTTATGGCAATGTGCTCACAATAGCATTGCTGTTAAAGAATGTCTCATAAGAAGAGGAGTGGTAGAAGATGAAAATTGTCCCATTTGCAATAGGGAAATTGAATCTACTTTGCATGCCTTAAGGGACTGCTGAAGGAAACCACCACTTGAATGGGCTAAGCTTAACACGAACGGGGCTGCTGAAGGAAATCCGGGTTTAGCAGAGTGTTGGGGGTCTGAGCAGGGATGAACATGGCGCATGGCTTGCTAGTTTTTCAAGGAATATTGGGTCAACTATTAGTTATGCAGCTGAACTGTGGCGCCTTAGGGATGGACTAGCACTATGCTGCAATTTGAATATACCCTCTCTTGTTGTTGAACTTGATCCAAATCAATTGTTGATGTATTTCGGAACCCAAACTATGAAAATAATATTATATCTCCCATTTTGGATGATTGCAGGCAGTTGATGATGCAGTTCCAACAAATTCAGTTTAAATACTGCTACCGAGAGGCAAATTGTTGTGCAGATATGTTGGCTAAGTTATGGTTGTGCCAGAATTTATGTTTGGTGCATTTTGATTGTCCACCTAAGAACATTAGGACTATTTTGGATGAGGATTGTAATGGAATGTTTTTTGAATAGAACCTGTGCTGATCTTGATGTATTTTCTTAATCTTTAATGAATCGTCTGTTTACCCAAAAAAGAGGACCTATAATAAGTAAAAAGTACTTTTCATTTTTAGAAAAACCATAATGTGAGACCTGTTAGATTAAATAAATAAATAAATTCATCATCTCCTAAGAGCATTAGCATTTGGGGGGTTTTACAACCCCCCAAATTGCTATTTTAGCAATTGAGAAACTAAAAAAGTTCTTTAACCCGATATTTATATCTAAAACATTTTAGTATCCGTGAACAGCAGGTACATATATTTACAACCTACAGTTTATGAGTTTGTAAACACAAAATAATATAATTTATTCACCTTTTCTCTCTCTCTCATTTTTTCTCTGACTCTCTTCTCTGCACTTCTTCGTCCTTTCTTCTCCCTCGGTCCCTCTCAATCTCTGAATCTCTCTTCTCTCTCAGCTTTCCCTCATGATTTTGGGTAGGATCTCCGAATCTCTCTTCTCTCTTAGTTCTCCCTTGCAATTTTAGGAACGGATTTGGGTTGGTGGTACAAATCAGAGTTTGGGTTAGTGCCTATGGTTGGAGTTTAGGTCGGTCATTTGGGTCTGCATTTGGGTGGTTTTTGGGTCGGATTTAGGTGGTGTTTGGGTCGACATTTGGGTCAAAGTTTGGGTGGTGTTTGGGTTAGATTTAGGTGGTGTTTAGGTCTTCGTTTGGATTGGCGTTTGGGTGGCAATTGGGTTGACGTTTGGTCATTGGTGTTTAGGTCTTCGAAACTAAAGCTCATTCAGGATCTAACTTGGTCCAGAACCTAATGGTCTTAATCACCAAGGTTTTATGGATTTTGAGGCTGGTTTAGGAAGTAGTGCAGATCTATATAAGGTCAGGTATTTAGGTTGTGTTTGAATTGGAAAACTCAACTTCTATGATTGGTAAACTTTAATGGTTGGAAGTTGGAACCTAGTCTGAGAAAGAAGATATATGAATCTAGTCTCACACTAGGATTCTTGAGTATCCACCTATGAGGGCTTTATAACACTCCCCAAGGCTAGTGTGGCTATAATTCTTCTCAAAAATTTCATTACCAAAAATAATAAAAAAGCTAGTAGTCTCCCTTAAATTTTAATATTACCAAATTTCCCATTTGTTACACAAAATAACAAACAAAGATTAGTAAATTTGATTCTATACACAGCCAATGTATTGGATTGCCCTCTTTTTTAAGGAATTTAGTTGCATATATTAAATATATAAAAAAAATGATTCTAACACTAGTCAAGCTCCTCAGCCCTTCTTCTATTCTGTTAGGAACCCTAAAGGTATATAGATAATAATTGTTGTAATATTGCAATTAGTTAGTTGGTTAGTTAGTTACAATTCCAAGCATGTTAATCACATTTAATACATATTGGAATTATTAATGCACACGGAGAATAATAGAACCGTAGGATAAGGTCATGTGGGTCAATAGAATATTTTTATGGTTCTATAAATACCTACTTATAATCACATTTCTATTTATTGAAAAATAAAAATTTTCCTTGTACAATTCAAGACGTTCCACTTGCAAGTCATCTACAACAGTAAGAGGTAGTGTGATCCAATGGGATGACTGAATAATTTCTGCAGGGAGTGCTATCTCTCCAAATTTCTCTCTATTGGCATCAAATGACATCATTCTAGGCAAGTAAGTTGATTTTGTTGCTAAAGTAACTTAAACACCATCAACTAGACTAACGCACCACTCTATCAAGGGGATTACAAAAAGGATAAAATGTCAAGAACAAATATTTTGAGTTTCATATCATATCAAAGTACTTACTCAAAAATGCCTACATAGAACCTAGTTACCACTTCCTAGACACTATTTCATGCTTTGGCTTGCCATAAACAATTCAAAAAACAACCCACCTCTATTGTTTTTAATATCATAGTTGTCCAATTGATACTTGAAAATCAAAATAAATGGTGAGGATGGGATTAGTCAATTTTTTGAGAGAATAAGTTCATAAAAGTAGCATCCTGTGTTCAAGAACTCCACCAATTAGCACAATCTGCCACATTGTTATGGGGATTACAGAAAGTCCAATTTTAATCTAGTAGGAAATAAAATATAACCAATAACATAAATAGGAGCCGATATAGAATTGTTCACTCAAAAGTACACTTTTCTGCTTTAGTTGGCCATAAAGCAGACAATGTAAACTCAGTTTTGGTGAAATGCACATTTGAATAGATCCAGATATATATTCTATCAAAACAATTGGGAAAAGTGCAACAGTTGATAGCAGTATCCGATAGAGATTAGAGATGGAGAGTTTAAGAATCGGAAGTACTGTATCAAGTTCAAAAAATCAAGATGGTGAAAGCAAGAACGTGTAGATAGAACCAATTTTAAAGTGTGTGCAAGAACAAGGATGACTATTGGATTTCCATGCAAGAGGTCAAATATATAACCATAAGCATTCTATTTCATGGATTGTTAACTTAAAACAGAGACGTTTGCATGCATCATTAAAAATACTTGTAAGTTAATTTAAACTCCCACTGATGCCTGTCTCAATGCCAATGTTTTTGACAAGCTAACAACTGTACACACCCCTAAATTCTTCTTGTCCAACCAAACGAAAGTTCAGGAAACACATTTGATGTAGCTCACAACCTAACAGCTATATATGCCTTTAAATTCTTCTGCTCCAACCAAACAAGTTTAGTGAAACCATAGCATATTTCTTTAGGAAAATGAACACAAAAGTACTAATAGAAACACAACATTTAGACAGCTAAACTAGTTGATCAACATCCAATGAACAAAAAACATGCGATTGAACCCATCTAAGCATGAGATAATAGCATTCCTTATATATATAAATCTCTAAGACTCTAAAGATATAATAAAATAGCAGGATCACATATCTTGGGACAGACACTCTCTGTCATATAAATTAGCTTCTTATTGTCAATTTTAAGGGTAAATATACTGTAGAAACAAAGAAAAGACAATGCCGCTTGAGCCAAGGAAGTAAGAACAAGACCTAGTAATAATATAGTGGGATCACATATCTAGGGACAAACTCTTTTTCATATAAATTAGCTTATTACTGCCAATCTTATGGTAAAATGTACTACTGAAACAAACAAAAGACCTTGTAGCTTGAAACAGGGAAGTAAGAACAAGACCTTGGAATGGTAACATGCTCACTAAAAAAGCACTTGGCTACTTCTTTTCATAATTCTCAGTTTTAGAGCTGCCTTTATTCTCTCCTCTTTTTTTGGTCATTTCTTCTTTTAAAGTGTACTCAAGAGAGCCATAATCTAGATCTTTTTAACACTACCAAAGGGACATGTAAGCAAATAAGGATTATGTTGGCCAAGCGTTGTTTTCTACTTACATTGCCAAATCTAGATTTGTGCACGACAAACATCCGCAGAGAAATATCATATACTAATATATAATATGATAATAGCCACAAAAGGATATTGTAAACCTGGGACAGAAATTAAGCTTTTCACAATACTACTAAAGGAAACTTCATCCATAGTCCATACCACTAGGGACTTCACTTATAATATGCATGCCACCATCCACTTAGTAAGACACCATGTTTGCTCCATCAAGTAAAGCAAGGCTCTCCATGAAGGTAGCTACACATAAAGGTTGTTGGATATCAAAATCCTTCCCATGTAGAGTTTCGGTGTCAACTAAAACAAACTTCTGTTCTTGATTGTTGGTCCTGAGGCAGAGAGTCAAAAGTGAACAACAAAAAGTTTATTCCAAGACTCAAGCACGCCATACTCCCTCATCACCCAGATGGAGTATTGGTAGCCACCACGTTGTTCACTTTGTCCAAACGTAAGGAAAGCCAGATTCCCCTTGAATAATGCAAGACATGTCTGAAATCTCACTATTGACATAGCACCATCAGGCATTCTTAACATTCTAAATTCCTCACTATTGACATCAAATGACATAATCACTTCAACCTTACACTCCTCTCCTTCTACGACACGTGAGATCCAGTGCAAAGCTCCACTAACCAATGGAGTTGGCAAAAGAAAACTATTATCAAATGCCTTAACATTGGCTCTCAATGACATTCCAACCCTTCTCCATGAATCCGAACTTAATGAGTACACCTCAATGTCATCAGGCACATTCGGTCTTATCCAAGGGCAACACGAAACCCTCAAAACCTTGTAGTCATTGTTCTCCGAATGATAAGCAAATCCGAGTGTAACAACACCCAAATTTCCTAAGCAAGAATCAGGCAACCTCTTGAATTTTCTAGCGCTGGGGTTCCACAAATATATAACATTAGTCGAAGTGGCGAGACACAACAACCCATTGCAGGAACCGACTATTTTGGACAACCCAGAAGGTAAATCAAAGGGAATTTCAATCTCGAAAATCCTATCAAAGGTGCGGTCCAATGCGACCGTACAGACGGGTCTGTTAGAACTAGAAGAATTCATGGCGCGTGTATGAAGCGGCATGTGTATGATATAACCATCACCATTATCATTATCAGTATCATGAGCATGGTTCTGTCGTTTGTGACATTTTTCAACGGAAGAGTTGAAAAACAGAGACAAGCTCAGAGAGATTCGGGGTTGCTGTTTTTTTAATTTTTATTTTACTGCTGCGGGTTAGCTTTTGTTTCTTTTGAACACGTTCGTTTTATGTTTAATATTTTTTGGGCCCATTTTTGTGCTTCGAGGCTCAAAGCTTTATGCTCCAAGGTCGCTCGAGTGTGTTTTTGGCATATCAAGCGACAAATAAAATTGACCCCCTCGTATCTTAGTCCAATATGCTAATGGTCTGTATTGACACGAGATCCAAATTCTTTGTTTAGGTAAGTTAAAAGAAATAGATTTGGGCTTTAGCTATTAGATCTAAATATGTTTGATATAAGCGATTGATTTAATATATAAAAACTAATAGTGTGGTGTGCTACCATAAACCTAAGCCTATCTTTTTAGATATTTTAGACATTTTGGACCACAATCACACAAACGAACACTCAAGTCAAAAAATTACGATGGTCCCTTGCTTAATGAGGATGATGATTATGTAGATTAGCATTGCATATTTGCATTGTTTTTGTTAGGCAAAGATAACATTACTTAACTTCTAGTACTTTTTAGCATTTTTTCTTTTTGGTTCTATACTTCTATTTTGATTCAACGATTTTTTGTAATCATGGCCATCAAATATCATGCTTGCATATATTTTGTAAAGCACAAGAGGATTATATAAATAGTATAAAATGTTTTATTGTAATTTTATATGATTAATTGATCATTTAATTGTTATATTGACCATTAATAATTTTTTTTAAAATTTATTAAATTAAAAAAAAAAAATTGCGCTTCACATCGACAAGCATGCAAGCTTTGCACCTAGGCTCCAAGAGACCTTTGCGCTTAAGTGCGCTCAGCGCTTTTAACAACACTTGTCTATGGTCTACTTTGCGTTTGTCCACACAATCAGGTTCCAAAATTGATACTTAAGACAATCTAAAAATTGTATAATAATGGCACAAATTGACATCTGATAGGTACTGGTTTATCTAAAAGTTTAATTGTGTTATTGGGTTTTGCCAAACAATATTGTTAACCTTGCAGAACAATTATCAATTTAAATTTTGTTCTCTCTTATAGCCTGCTGTTCCTTTTCAGAGAATGTTGATTTAAGCGCTTTGGGATGTAGAATGCTAAATGGAAGAACCAATTTAATTCGAACGACATGAGACTATTTTGATTTTTATACAATTGGTATGCCCTATAGTGACACATGAATTCTTGTCCTCCCTATTCATATTCTTTGATTAAACTATTGCAGTTTATTGAGTATAACTAGGTGATGTACTTAGATGGTGACTGTGATATTGCAGTGGGCATTTGGGAACTTGGTGAGCCTTCATCGATCATTCCTAAGTTAGAGGATCATGAACACACTGATGGACAATGTACTACAGAACAGTCCATTGAATCTGCAATGGAGCAAGGGGTTATAATCAAAAGGAAAAAAAGAAAAGCAAACACAAGGAGACACTTCTAGTACAAGGAGAGGTAAAACTCTAGAAGAAGGAAAGAATGTTGGTACAGATTCCATATGAATTCCATAATATTGAATATTAGGGGCCTTAATGATTCCTTAAACAGAAAGAGGTAAGATGGTACATCAGAAAGTTCCAACTATCAATTTTGTGTTTATGAAGGTGATTGCTCTGGCTCTATTGTAGCACAAGCTGTGTGCCATTTTTCTGTTATAAAATTTCAAAGTATCAGGGATGTTTGTTATTGTTGTTTACATATCGATTTTCAGTATTTAAATATAATTACACACACTTTTAACGCATTTATTTTC
Source organism: Quercus aquifolioides (assembly GCA_019022515.1). Taxonomy (NCBI): domain Eukaryota; kingdom Viridiplantae; phylum Streptophyta; class Magnoliopsida; order Fagales; family Fagaceae; genus Quercus; species Quercus aquifolioides. The sequence continues at coordinate 2,864,788 of CM032330.1, read as the reverse complement.
ACAAAACAACAGCATTACTGCAAATCTCTTATCAAACGGACCCTCAAGTTTTCCAAAACAAGGAGAAAACTTTTGTTTTCAGTCCCTCACTCTTGCATGATATCATGGGTCTAATTCATACCTTGCTAGGAAAACATAGATAATCCCAGCCACTGTTGAACTAATCTAGAAGATCGAAGCCTTAAATTATTTTCTTTCATCTTTTCACAACTATACAAGGGCTATCTAACAAAGGACAAAAATACATTAAATAGAAAATAAAAACTTATTCAGACATTTTCACAAACACTACGTATGCACTCGTTGATGTACCTCAATTTTCTTTCATTGATTCCCAAAGAGCCCCTCTCGAAGCCTCTTGCAATCAACAAAGTAAGCGAAACCATATGCCAAGTTCTTGAGCGTGGCCTCGTGCAGCTCCAAATCCGACGTGGCGGTCGCGTCGGTGGAGAAGAAGACCCTAAACCCCCTGACGAAAGCCTCACGCGCCGTCGTCTCGCAGCAGAGGTTGGTCATGACACCCGTGACGATCACCTCCTCCACACCCATCTCGCGCAGCTGCTCCTCTAGGCGCGTGTTCCTGAACGCGCTGTACGTGTTCTTCCCCACCACCATGTCCTCCGGCAACTTCTCCAGCTCCGGCATCAGCTCCGCCTCCGCTGTCCCGTCCATGATGAGGTCGCCGTTCCACCACTCCGCAAGCATGCCGCCGTCGGCGTCAGTGTGGGAGTGGCGCGTGAAGATGACGGGGATGGAGGCGCGTCGGCAGAGCTGAATGGTTTGGAGCAGGTTGGGGAGGATTGGGTGGGCCATGGAGGAGAAGTAGTTCTGCACGTCAATGACCAAGAGCGCTGAGGTTTTGGGGTCTGGGTTTCTCTTTCTCTTCTCGTATTTCTTGTACGACCCCATTATTGATTTTTTGTTTTTGTTTCTGTTTCTGGAATATGGTATTTGAAGTTCGAGTCCTTGAGTTTGAGATTTTTATATGTTATACTTCCGTTTTAAATGTCGTGCTCCGTCCAAATCATGAAGCCTCTTTATAACGGAAAATTCTTTGGTAGTCCGATTTCTTTAGGATTGTCTTCAAAAAAAGAGGGACTAATTGGACCATCTAGCTTAAATTAAAAAAAAAAAAAAAATGTTAAGATCATGCCATTTTACACAACTTTAGTTATAACTCGCCATTAAGTAGTAAACATGCAGTGATGGGTCCTAGCATTACTCAATTTTTATCTACACCGAGATGGAATTATCCAAAGTCTACAACCTTTGTTCAATTCACATTTTCTCCAAAAACCCACGTTAAAAAATTGCAAATGGCAAATGGCTCCTAACATCACCACTGGAAAGGCCTATGTCACTCTTTTGGCAGGTAACGGGAATTAAGTGAAAGGTGTGGTTGGCTTAGGGTGAGTTTGGTTCCGTTTTTTGAAGTCAGGTTTTTTGAAAAAGTGGAGTTTTCTATAAGTGCAGCATGGAAAAGTGATTTTTGAAAAAACTGAGTGTTTGATAAAAACTGTTAAAAAGTGTTTTTAAAAAAAGCTGAGTGTTTGACTAGAACTTATAAAAGAAGCGGTTTGAGTTTTAAATTACTAAAAATGACAATGTATGTATAAGGGGGTTTATTTCATACTTAAATCAATTACTTAATAATACTTACTAAAAAAAAACTACTCAATAATAATAATAATAATAATCATAATAACAACAATAATAATTTATTGTTAACTAAAATTTGTTATAAAAATATTTTTACAATATTTTTACAACAAATTATACGTGATAAGTTGTTACTAATTTTAATTTGAACACACTACTTAAATTATTATTTTTCACTAGTATTAGCTAGTAACAACCCACCACTTAAGATTTATGGTGAAAATATTGTAAAAATATTATAGTGGCATTTCTTAGTTTTAATTTTTTATTCTTTATTTTATTTTTCTCTTTATCTATTTTTCTTTCATCCACACGATTATTTATATTTTTTTTTTCATCTTTTTTCTCCTCCACACACGTATTCTTTACTTCTCCCTATCTTCACTTTTGACTTTTCTTTATACTTGTCTTCTTCACCAGAACACACCAGAAGATCAAGCTTCTAGAATTCGTCCACTCTCATTCCAGAACATACCATTTCTCCACTTTCTCTACCAGAACATACCATTCCAGAACATACCAGAAGATCACGGCTGCTCTCTACTTTTCTTTATACTTTCTCTACTTTCTCATTCCAGAACATACCATTTCTTTATACTTTCTCTACTTTCCTCTACACATTCAGCCACACAGCCCACACCCACGCACTTCTTCATCTTGATCTTAATAGGTAATTTCTCTTAATTTCACCAAAAATCTTCAATACCTCTCTCAGCCCACACCCACGCAAAGTGATTAGTGACTCCATGATTCTCATCAAGAATCAAGACGCAATTCATTTTGGCAGTACCCACTGTAGCAGAGAGATGAGATCTGGTTCTAGAACTGAGGACTGTAAGTAGTGTGATCTGCCTTTTAAAACACAATGGGCAATTTGGGAAGAAGACGAAGAAGAAAGAAGAAGAAGACGAAGAAGATTGGTCTGGATCGGTAACTGAGAACATCTTCTGATTTATCAAAGGGTAAAGTTAGATTTTCAGTAAAATTTGATCTGCCTTTTAAAACACAATGCGCAATTTGGGAAGAAGACGAAGAAGAAAGAGGAAGAAGACGAAGAAGATCGGTCTGGATCGGTAACTGAGAACATCTTCTGATTTATCAAAGGGTAAAGTTAGATTTTCAGTAAAATGTGAAGGGTAATTTGGTAATTACCCAAGATCGTCCAATGGATATCTGACATTGCACACGGACTTTGCTCAAAATGGACCTCTGAGCTCCTTTCATGGCTTGCGCGTTCTCTTCACAAACCCAAAACGCAACTTTTTCTAAAAAGTTGCATTTTATACTAACCAAACGAGCTTTGGACATTTGTTTTTTTCAAAACAGGCTTTTTGGGCTGGGAAAGTTGAAACAAACGGGCACTTAGCCAAGGGCCTGAGAAAGGTCAAGTCGTCAAGACTAAGTACCCTCTTGTGGTTGCAATTTTGCCTGATGTCTATTGTGAGATATTGGTCTCCCAAGAGTGCATAGTTAGAGAGATTGAGCCTGTGTATCCACCTGAGAATCAAACCCAGTTTGCCATGGCCTATTGTGTCGCCAATTACTCCAATCAAACCTAGTTTTACACGTAGTTTGCTTTCTGTGAGTGACGAGATTGTTTATTTATTTTTTTTTTTTGGAAACTGTGTTTATGGGCTTCTGACACGTGTTATCTCAAAAAATTGCATGTGAGAGTGTTTTGGTAATTTTGAATTAAGGGTCTGTTCGGTGCCAAATAACGCCTAGTTTGATGGCTGTTATGAAATAACGAATAAATTCCACTAAAAGATTTAAAATTGTTAAGTCAGTAGTTAGTTTCTGTTTATTTTTATTTTTTCTGACTCATTAATTTTAAATAAGTGGAAGTCTTTTAGTGAAATGATGGACAAATAACGTGGTCCGATGATATTACAATTTCTCGAAAAAGTGTGTATCTTTCTTCCAAAAAAAAACAATTTCACTCGGTCCCGTGAATCCCGATTTTCCTTTTAAAATGGAGCCTTAAACTTGTCTATATATGTAACCAAACAAGGCTCTTATATTTTATAAATTTCCCTGGTCTAGTCTAAGGTCATTCTTTATATTTAAAGAAATTTTAGTAATCTATCCTATTCCAATTAAATGTTTGTACATAATTGGTACAATATATACTTCTAATTTTTTTAAAGATATAAAATATAATTTCTTTTTGATTCAATTATATGATTTATTAACATGTTTTTGTTACCCAATTGCATGATTTCAACAGTTTTGTAAATTGTACTTATGTTTGATGGAGACATTCAAGTTTTTGAAAACATTGATCTCCTCAACTTACCAGACAACCAGTTCTATGCTGTTATGGACTGCTTTTGTGAGAAAACTCGGAGCAACACTCCACAACACAAGATTGGCTATTGTCAGCAGTGCCCTGACAAAGTCAACTGGCCTGCTAAGCCTGGCCCCACGCCTTCCCTCAACTTCAATGCTGGCTTCTTTGTGTATAAGCCTTATCTATCCACATACCATGATCTCCTTAATACCCTCCAAGTTACCAATCCTACCAATTTTGCTGAGCAGTTATATATTATTTCCCATAGTTATTTTGGTCATTAGAAAAAATACCACATAAAAAATCTCTGAGGCCAATTTGATTGGCTTCGCAAGATCCATAATGGATCTCAAAATTTTGGGACTACTAGAAAAATTTGTGTATGACCCATTTTGGGACGTGTTGATTGCTTTGATAGATTCATATCAAGCTACTTTCTAGCCATTGGATTAATAGGTTGTGGATTTGGATCATTGGCTTAAAAAAATGAGCACATAAATCTCTGACTTTGTTTTCTTTAATTTGTGGTGAATAATATTAGTAACTTATAGCATACTAAAAATTTTTATGATTCTTGCTGGACTTTTTGAACATGTTCTTCAAGGATATTTATAAGCCAATCTTCCTAGTTTACAATCATGTGTTTGCCATGTTATGGTGCCACCCTGAGAACATTGAGTAAAATTGTTCATTACTGTGCTACTTTGAGTATCCACTTTGTTCATAGTAACAATCTCAAGTTCAATAAAATCTAAACATTTTTTGCTTGATATGTAATACTAATGGAGTACATTTTGATTTTTTTTTTTTTTTTTTTGTGAGGTTCTAAGCCATGGAGGTACACTGGTGAGGAAGAAAACATGGACAGGGAGGACATCAAATTGCTAGTGAAGAGATGGATGGATGGGACATACACAATGATGAGTCATTGGACTACAAGAACTCATTGGCTTCTGTAGAGGCTGAAACTGGTGCTGGAAAAATGGCTTGAAAAAATTCTTGACAGCGCTTTCAGGTTTCAGCGGCAGCTGTTCGCTAGATCAATGCCCCATCTGCTGCTTAGTGCTTTTTAAGTTCAATACAAATGATTTTGTGTAGGACTAGGGGTAATGGATACATGGTTGGTTTTATATTAGTAAGGTCTGGAATAGTCTTCTGTTTTAAGTCAAAGATTCAAACTCCTACTATTATGTTAGGAGTTTCTGGACCATTGGTCTTACTTTCGCTTTGTTTTCTTTTTCTTTTTTTTCATATTTTCAATTTATAAAAACAAACATTTTGGAGTATACAAGTTGTTAATTCTCTCTCTCTCTCTCTCTCTCTCAATTAATTATGTCAACAAATGTCTAACCTTGGCTTCTATTGTTGACATGTAATGTTAGTAATGTCTAATGTGACAATGAAATTATCAAATGTGGGAAAACAATTTGAGTACCATTGAATGTGAAAAAAATATACAGTTAGATGTGATGCTGGTATTGACTAATGTGAAAATAGAACCATCAAATGTGAGAAAAAAATAAGAAAACTACGGAATGTTACAAAAATACAGTCACATGGGACATTGGGATTGACCAATGTGAGGATAGAATCGTCAAATGAGAGAAAAAAATTAGAGTACCATCAAATGTGACAAAAGTATAGCAAAATATGATGTTGGTATTGCCTAATGTGATAATGGAACCATCAAATGTGTCAAAAATAAGGAAACTACAAAATGTGACAAAAGTACAGTTACATGTGATGTTAGTATTGCCAATGTGACAATGAAATGTCAAATGTGAGAAAAAAAAAAAAGGCGTAAATACACTTTTGGTCCCTACATTTTGGGTCATTTCTCGATTTGGTCTCTAAATTGATTTTGCTCCTAGATCAGTCCCTGATTTTTTTAAATCATTTTTAAAATGGTCACTGCCGTCAACCCAGTAACAAAAAATGCTGACATGGCAAACGGCGTGTCTTACATGCTGACATGTTGCTGATGTGGATGTTAAAATATTATTAAAAAAACTTATTTAGCATTTTTGAAATGCCACATCAGATTTAAATTAATAAAAAATTAAAACAAAAATCCGGCCATTTACACGTTCGAATCAATCAATCAATGCCTTTCTCACCAACCCGTTTGACTAATTCATTTGACCCCTCACAAAGATCAAGAGAAAAAATCCCAGAAACCTCAGTTTCAGACACAATCATCCTTGATTCCTCAATAGCTACTAATGCCGTGTACACAATCATCCTTGAGTTCTCCCTCTTTCTCAAATCGGCAATGTTGTGGATTCGGTGGTTTGCTCTCTTTCTCCCTCTCTATCAGATCGGTGGCTTGGCTTTGTTTCGTAGAGATCGGCGGTGCTGGTGGTGGGTTTGGTATGGGTTTTTTGCATGGTGGGTTTATGGTGGTCTGTGGTGGTGCTGGTTTACTGGGTCTATGATTTTTTTTTTTTTTTTGCGGTGAGTTTATTGGTGGTGGTGGTGTGTAGGGCAGCAGTGGTGGAGTGGGGTTGCTGGGGTTTCCTTTTTTGCTTTGATTTTTTGTTGTGGGTATTGTGGCTGATTTGTGGGTTGTTAGTGGTGGTTGCTTTTGATTTGTGGCTGATTTTTTGATGTGGGATGTGTGGGTTTAATGGTGGTGGTGGCAGGGATGGGTTCGTCCGGCATCTACTCGTTGGGTTCTGGGTTGGTTTTTTCACGTGGGTTTGATGATTTCTTCATGAGGTTTGATGATTTCTGGGCAAGCCGAAGAACATGAAGAACATGTTACCCATGTTCTTTCAAAAATAATAAAAAGAAAATAACAAAAGAATTCAACATTTGTTGTTGTTTTTTTTTAAATGTTATTAAATTATTTATTTTAATAACATTAATGTTTATTTTTTATTTTTTAATTTTCTGACCTAGCTTTTGAATTAATTTATATGCTGATGTGGCATTTTAAATGCTAATGTGGCAATTAAAAAATTGCAAATCAAAATTTTTAATATTATTTTATTAGCCACGTCAGCATTTACTATGTACACAGTGCATTTTGTTTGCCACGTCAGCATTTTCTGTGACTGGGTTGACGGCAGGGACCATTTTAAAAACGATTTAAAAAAATCAGGGACTGATCTAGGAGCAAAATCAATTTAGGGACCAAATCGAGAAATGACCCAAAATGTAGGGACCAAAAGTATATTTACGCCAAAAAATTAAGGTGTCACCGAATGTAACAAAACTATGATTAAATGTGATATGGGTACTACTTAATGTGATAATGGAACCATCAAATGTGAGGAAAAAAAATAAGAGAACCAACAAATATGACAAAAGTATAGTTACATATGATATTGGTACTACATAATATAAGGATGAAACCGTCAAATGTCATGTTTTTGTAACCTAGTACAACAAGTTGCCTACTAGTTGACACCATACCCCTAAAAAAAAGGAGGGGTACCGTAGAATTACCCATTGAAGTAATAACATTCTAGCCAAGAGTCTTATAGTTCAACAAGTTGGCACATCCTAATATGTTCATGACATCTAGGGTTCAAACTCTCCTTCCTCATTGTAACTATTAAATTGTAATAAAACAAAATAAAAGTAATAACACTCCACAAAAATACTAAAAATATATGAATTGAGTGTAGGGAACTTCAAAATACATTAAAAAAAATGACTAGTTGAATAAGAGAACTTAATTAGGTATATCTTTTAAAAATAATAATAATGAATCATGACTGAGGGAACCATGACCCCTTGCCTTCTAGTGGATTTGCCACTGCCTGCTTGGTAGATTTCAGCTGAATAAGAGAACTTAATTAGTAGAAAATTTAAAAAATATTTATTGTATCGTATTTTTAGTAATCATATGCTTTGAAAAAAAAGAAAAAAAAAATTGTAGATAACAAATTCTACCATTTTGGAAAAGTTTTTTGTCAACTCCAAGAGATTGACTTTGTGGTTCTTAAGACCTTTTGATATCTATAGGGTCTTGAGTTCCAAATCTCTAGTCCACATGTAATACAATAATCTGATGGCCCAGAAGTTGGTCACTCTTGTAGCTTGTTTGGCAGGTAAGACATGGGAATGGAATGGATTTTTTAAAGGATTTTACATCTATTCTCATGTTTTTGGCGAGGGAGACACTCATTCCTTTAATGTAACTTATATATTTCGTTCATTTCTATTATTTATTTTATAAACTTTCAAACACATTAAAAAAAAATTCACCATATAATTCCAATTCATTAATGTATGATCTACCCAATCTATTATTTTATGAACACCCAAACATGGTATTGAAGAGATAAGTTTAAGATCTTACTCAATACTAGTGGAATAAAAAAAAAATGTTTTAGAATTTATATTGTACTGATTGGTACAATTTATATATACATATTTTTTAATACAAGTAACAAGTAAAAATAATCCCCATATTCTGTACTGGTTAAAATATTAGATTGCATTTCTCAAAAAAAAAAATATTAGATTGCATTTCTCAAAAAAAAAAATATTAGATTGCAAATCCAATTTTGAAGATATCAGCTAATATATATATATGAATTGAGTTCAAATTATATTTAGTATAACTTTGACAATGTAACAATATCACTTGAAAAATTTTATTGGATGCATGTATTGAGAAATATTTGGATTGAGTTTTATTTTTTTTACCTTGCAAAGTTTAAAGGTGACCAATGATTGATTTATTATGGAAGAGTTAATAATATACAATTAGACAAGGCAATTTCGACAGGTAGTAATGGAATAATCAAAAGTTATATGACTTAATTACATTTTAGACAAAATTAGAGGAAATAATTTGTAACTTAACTTAAATAGAATACAAAAAATAATTTGTGTCAAGCATATTGGTCTGAATATGAATGCTCCTATCCCCACACATCCTGGTCAGAGTGATGTTTAACGACTTCCTTAAGAAACTATTAACGTTGATCAGTTAGGCAATAAAACGAGGTTTGATTCTCACAAAATGAACTATCTGGTGAATACAATTTTAGAGCCATTCATTGATTTTTCATTTCACTAATCCTACAATTAACACAAATTTTGGCATGCTTGTTAAGAAAATGAGAACATATTATTCAGTGGTTGAATTTTTAAAATATTAATCACCTAAATAATTGAGTAGTGTAACATGAACACAGACTTATAATAGGTGTAACTCAATCCTAACTATACAAGCACCTAAAATGCATCTCGGTAATGAAATATTATGCTCCAATGTCCAGATAGAAACCATCATCATAACAAAATTTAAAACATTGGGTTGGTGCTTATGAAATTTGGATTGGTTAAATAGGAAAAAAAGAAAAAGAAAAAGAAACTAGTACTTTATGGCTTTTATGCTACGTTATTTCCAATAACACAAATTATTAATAAAAAAACACAGATGATTATTCAAATATGGGAATAGGTAGCAATGAATATGAAGCCTAAGCATAAATATAAACACTCATTCTTTCACTATTAGTATCGAATTTGATATATAATACCTCATACAATGAGAGTCTCCGTTTTCGCGAGTAGTGTCTCCTTCTCTTTTTCAAGAGTAGCTATGTCTCTTTGTTGACTCAGTTGATATACTATACACAATTTTTGGGTTTGTGCTATATTCTTACGCTTTTTGCCTTATTACATTGAGACACGATCATCATTGTTTTAAATGATCTTGTAAATTCTTTATTTCCATATCGATTTGTAGAACTCGTTCGTTTATCTTCTCCATACTATAGCCAATTTCCCCCCTTTCTGATCACAAATAGAGGATAGAGGTTTTCTATTTATATACAACGTATCTCTTAACTCTTCACTAGTAATGATAGGATATCGCATGTCTCAACATTTGATGTAAAAATATTTCTCATGCCATAAAATTAATGATTCATTATTATTGATTTGTACCGGTACATTAATGCTTTGGATACACAACCTTTCTAATTATAAATTATTCATTAATTTTGTAAAAATAGAATAATAACTTATTTTATCAAACATACAAAAAATATTTTGTTTCATGTCAATAGAAATACGATAAATCATTAGTATTTCGCCTCTTAGTTCTTGACTTTTAGGGATTGTTTCATTTTGGTCATTAGAAAAACTTTTTTTTTTTTTTTTTTGAAGAGGTCATTAGAAAAACTTCAATGTCAATTTAATCCATACTCTTTATACACCCACTTTAATGTGCTCATTGTCATCATCTAACTCACGAAAATTGTTGATATGGCAAATAAATTGCTCACATATCACTTAATCACAATTAAGAAAATATTTAACTGGCCAGTTTTAGAAAAATTCACATCAACAACTTATGTGGCATTTGTGTTTTATTTTTTATTTTCCTATTTTCTTTTAACTTTCATGCCAATTTCTTGGTAACCAAACAAACACACACATGCCAAAAAATTTCAAAATGACAAAGCAAATGACAAATACCAGCTCAAAAATCCTCAAAATGGAACAATTTAAGCAAAACAAAATGAATAACAATACATAAGAAAACAGCGAGTTCTAGTTAGCTCAAATCAAGAGCGGACGTCGTGAGTGGTTGTTTCTATTCTTTGATTCCTAATCGATTATAAATAATTTTTCTAGATGATTTACTATATCAAACATCAATGACAAGTCAATATTACGAGGTTTTATATTTCGAGATCAAGGCAATTTTGACAGATAGTAATGGAATAAATCAAAAGTTATATGATCTTTTCAATCCCTATTGAATTGGCAACCCCAAATCCTTCAAAGCCAAAATATTAGTTGTTCCATTCTCCAATTGCTCAACTATTATTTCCATTATGCAAGAAACATGAAAATTATACTCATCACCCTCAGAAACGTATGACCACACCTCAATTTTTGACAAATCAATTCAATTGCAAAATTTGCACTTTGACTTAGTCTCACGAACGTGAAATTTCACATGAACAATTTGGAATTCTTTCTTGAGGCCGAGACAAGAAGGGTGCAAATCCAAGTCCTCTTTAGGGCAATGGTAGATGAAACCTTTGACGTGTTTCCCACAAACATTACAATATCTCTTGGTTCTTGTGACGTAGAGTTCCGAAGGGGGTGGTTGCTCATAGAATTTGAAAATAAAGTCTTTGAAGATCTTGTGGGTTGTGATGGGCTTGCTAAACATGCAATCTTTGTGAAGACTATAGTTGCAATCTTCACATCTGTATCTCATTCCATTGCTACCATATTCCTTGCATCCACTGCATATGTAACGTTTTAGGTTTGGATTGTTATTTAGCTTGAGCTCATTCTTGGGACAAGAAGAAAATCGTTGCAATAACATTAGAGTGATTGCAACATTTGATATGAGGTGTTGCAATAAAATTTGAGGTGATAAATTTGTACAACAAAAACTTTTGTTGCAATAAGCTCCAAATATTTGAATGACAACTTTGATGCAATGATATTTATATTTATATTTATATATATATATATATATATATATATATATATATATATTGTTGCAATAAACAATTTACTGTTTCAAATATCTATTTAGGCTATTACTTCATAAATTTTATTGCAATATATCACAAATAATTTACCAAAAGTAAGTTGGATTAAATTATTGCAATAATATCTTTATTATAATAGATAATTACTTCATTTTCTCATTGTGATAGATTATGAAATAATTGATATTAGATTATTGAAATGATATATTCGTTGCAATTTCGTATTTGTCATTGCAATAGATGGTAAAAGAATTAATATCAAATTATTGTAATGATAACTTCGTTGCAATAAGCTATTAGTTCAAAATTTTCGTTACAATAAATTTCAAAAATAATTGGTATCAATTTATTGCAAAAATTTCTTCATTTTAATATATTACAACAATTTTTCATTTCAAGCATTAAAACAGAAATGTATTCGGTTGATCTAAGAGCATCATCAGGAGCGGACGCCGTGAAGGGTTGTTTCTATTATTTGATTTCTTAATTGATTATAAATAATTTTTTTAGATGACTTACTATATCAAACATCGATGATAAATCAATATTACAAGATTTTATTTTTCGAGATCAAGGCAATTTTGACAAATAGTAATGGAATAAATCAAAAGTTATATGATCTTTTCAATCCCGTTGAATAGGCAACCCCAAATTCTTCGAAGCCAAAATATTAGTTGTTCCATTCTCTAGTTCCTCAATTATTATTTCCGTTATGCAAGAAACATGAAAATTATACTCACCACACTCAGAAATGTATGACCACACCTCAATTTCTGACCATTCAATTCAATTGCAAAATTTGCACATTTACTTAGTCTCACAAAGGTGAAATTTCACATGACCAATTTGGAATTCTTTCTTGAGGTTGAGACAACAATGGTGTAAATCCAAGTCCTCTTCAAGGTAATGGTAGATGAAACCTTTGACGTGTTTCCCACAAGCATTACAATATCTCTTGGTTCTTTTACCGTAGAGTTCCGAAGGGGGCGGTTGCTCATAGAATTTGAAAATGAAGTTTTTGAAGATCTCGTGGGTTGTGGTGGGCTTGCTAAACATGCAATCTTTGTGAAGACTATAGTTGCAATCTTCACATCTATATCTCATTACATTGCTACCATATTCCTTGCATCCATTGCATATGTAACATTTTAGGTTTGGATTGTTATCTAGCTTGAGCTCATTCTTCTTGGGACAAGAAGAAAATTGTTGCAATAACATTAGAGACATTGCAACCGTTGATATGAGGTGTTGCAATAAAATTTGAGATAATAAGTTTGTGCAACAAAAACTTTTGTTGCAATAAGCTCCAAATATTTTAATGACAACTTTGATGCAATGATATAAATATATATATATATATATATATATATATATATATATATATATTGTTGCAATAAACAATTTACCATTTCAAATATCTATATAGGCTATTACTTCATAAATTTTATTGCAATATATTACAAATAATTTACCAAAACTAAGTTGGATTAAATTATTGTTCATTGTAATAGATAATTACTTCATTTTCTCATTGCGATAGATTATGAAATAATTGATATCAGATTATTGCAATGATATATTCGTTGCAATTTTGTATTTGTCATTGCAATAGATGGTAAAAGAATTAATATCAAATTATTGTAATGATAACTTCGTTGCAATAAGCTATTAGTTTGAAATTTTTATTGCAATAAATTTCAAAAATAATTGGTATCAATTTATTACAAAACTTTCTACATTTTAATTTATTACAACAATTTTTCATTTCAGGCATTAAAATAGAAATGTATTCGGTTGACCTAAAAGTATCATCAGGAGCGGATGCTGTGAAGGGTTGTTTCTATTATTTGATTTCTTAATCGATTATAAATAATTTTTTTAGATGATTTTCTATATCAAACATCGATGATAAATCAATATTACGAGGTTTTATTTTTCGAGATCAAGGCAATTTTGACAAATAGTAATGGAATAAATCAAAAGTCATATTATCTTTTCAATCCCCGTTGAATAGGCAGCCCCAAATTCTTCAAAGCCAAAATATTAGTTGTTCCATTCTCCAATTTCTCAACTATTATTTCCGTTATGCAAGAAACATGAAAATTATACTCACCACACTCAGAAACGTACCATCACACCTCAATTTCTGACAAATCAATTCAATTGCAAAATTTGCACTTTAACTTAGTCTCATGAAGGTGAAATTTCACATGAACAATTTGGAATTCTTTCTTGAGGTTGAGACAACAAGGGTGCAAATACAAGTCCTCTTTAGGGCAATGGTAGATGAAACCTTTGACATGTTTCCCACAAGCATTACAATATCTCTTGGTTCTTTTGCCGTAGAGTTCCAAAGGAGGTTGTTGCTCATAGAATTTGAAAATGAAGTCTTTGGAGATCTGGTGGGTTGTTGTGGGCTTACTAAACATGCAATCTTTGTGAAGACTATAGTTGAAATCTTTACATTTGTATCTCATTCCATTGCTACCATATTCCTTGCATCCATTGCATATGTAATGTTTTAGGTTTGGATTGTTATCTAGCTTGAGCTCATTCTTCTTGGGACAAGAAGAAAATCGTTGCAATAACATTAGAGTCATTGCAACAGTTGATATGAGGTGTTGCTATAAAATTTGAGATAATAAGTTTGTGCAACAAAAACTTTGTTGCAATAAGCTCCAAATATTTAATGACAACTTTGATGTAATAAACAATTCAGTGTTTCAAATATCTATATAGGCTATTACTTCGTAAATTTTATTACAATATATTGCAAATAATTTTCCAAAATAAGTTGAATTAAATTATTACAATAATATCTTTGTTGTAATAGATAATTACTTCATTTTCTCATTACGATATATTACAAAATAATTGATATCAGATTATTGCAATGATATATTCGTTGCAATTTCATATTTGTCGTTGCAATAGATGGTAAAATAATTAATATCAAATTATTGTTATGATAACTTCGTTGCAATAAGCTATTAGTTCGAAATTTTTGTTGCAATAAATTTCAAAAATAATTGGTATCAATTTATTGCAAAAATTTCTTCATTTTAGTTTATTACAACAATTTTTCATTCCATGCATTAAAACAAAAATGTATTCGGTTGTCTTTTTAGAATTTAAAATTATATTTAAGGATTTCAAAAAAATTTCTCAAAAAATAAAAAAGGCGATAAATATGTACACTTTTCTACACCTAGTTTGTTAAGAAATTACTTAAGGACCATGTGAATGCTCCATAAATCAATCAGTCAAACGTCTGTTTTGAACCAAAGAGCATATACTTTGTGTTAAGCTCATCGTTTGAGAACAATTAAGATTATTAATTTGTTTATGACGGGGCGGTTTTTAAAGAAATGAGGGAAGCTAGGATTGGGGTGGTAGTCCAGAACGAAACAGGTGAGGTGCTTGCTGCGTTATTAGAAACAATTCCCCTTCTCCATTTAGTTGTAGCGCTAGAAGCTATTGCTACACGAAGGGCAGTCCAATTTATCTCTAAATTGGGCATATCTCAGTCAGTTTTTGAAGGAGATTCGGAAGTGTTTTGCAACTCTCTCACTACAGAAAATTCTTCTCTATCAATTTTTGGTCATATTGTTAAAGATATTACATCTCTGGCGTGCTCTCTTAGAGCTCATACCCCCTCTCATACTAGGAGGCAAAGCAACTCTGTGGCCCATGTTTTAGTTAAGAGGATTAAGTTGTCTTTTCTATTGTTAGTCTTGATGAATTCTGTCCTATTAGATATTTATCGTTTTGTTAATTTTGATGTTCCTATTACTTGAATAAAAATGATCGGTATTTTTCCTCAAAAAAAAAAAAAAAAAAGATTTAATTTGTTAGTATTTATTTGGAGCAAAATGATCCTAGTAAAGCTTGACAAAATGGATCAAAAAAAAAAAGCTTGATATAAAAACAATCATCTAGCAGAAAAAGATCATGACCCGCAATAACTGTTAAGAATGATTTATTATTATTGATTTGTACCGGTAGATTAATGCTTTGCATAATAAAACCTTTCCAATTATAAATTATTCATTAATTTTGTAAAAATAGAATAATAACTTATTTTTTCAAACATGCAAACAATATTTTGTTTCATGTCAATAGAAATTATAAGATAAATAATTAGTATTTCTCCTTTTAGTTGTTGACTTTTAGAGATAGTTTCATTTTGGTCATTAGAAAAACTTCTATGTCAATTTAATCTATACATTTTAAGTACCCACTTTAGTGTGCTCCTTGTCATCATCTAACTCACGAAAAATGTTGATATGGCAAATGAATTGCTTACATGTCACTTAATCATAATTAAGGAAGTATTTAACTGGTTTTAGAAAAATTCACATCTACAACTTATGTGGCATTTGTGTTTTTTTTTTTTTTTTTCATTTTTTTTTTTAACTTTCATGCCAATTTCTTGGTAACCAAACAAACAAACACACACCAAAAAATTTCAAAACAACAATCAAATGACAAATACCAGCTTAAATATCCTCAAAATGGAATAATTCAACAAAAAAAAAAAAAAAGTGAATAACAATACATAAGAAATATGAGCCTAACACACTTAATGCCCTATTAACATTGTTGAGTCTTCGCCTGCTAAATATGAGCCTAGTAAAGCTTGACAAAATAGATCAACAAAAAGCTCGATATAAAAAAAATCATCCAACAAAAACAGATCATGACCTTCAATAACTATTAAGAATGTCGCAGAGGTTTTCTTGCCAAGTAAAGTTTGTACTCATGAATTTTCTCTCATTTATATTATAGCATTACTTGCTTTACTAATTAGAATAGAGCAAATTCTAAAATTATTCATACCACAGTATGGGAGAAATTCTAAAATCACTTGCTTTACTAATTAGAAAAATGATAGTCATATCATGATTAATAAGTTATAATTAGTTTTGAGAATGAGTAAAGGCATAATGCATTATTGCATACATTAATATTTATATACATATTTTTTAAGAAATGGTGGAAAGAAAATTATGATATAACCGCTGATATGACTTAACGATAGTATATTAATAATAAATGTTACGTTTCAGCTTTTAGATGTATATTAGATATTAACCTGTGCTTCCCGCAATTTTTTAAAAAAAATTTAATTTTCAAATTTGTAAATATTGTAAGTTGATATGTTCAAAAAAAAATATTAATTTTTGTTAATAGTACTATTTATTAAAGTATATAATATGCTCTCTTTGAAAAAGTAATATGCTCTCTACGAGGGGCATGATTAGAATCTATGGTAGAAAAATAATTTTTCAAGACTAACTTTACACTAGGTCAGTGTTGGATATAACCTTAATCTTATGTGGTCTATAACAAATTAAGTTGGTTGCTCAACAGTCCATGAGTCTAAATTAAATTAGGCTGAAGGTATGGATATGAAATATATGTGGTTCCAAGACAAGCAGTGGCTGGAAAGGATGTAAAAACAAAGGTGGGGGGAGAGGAGAAAACTGAAGAAAACTGTAATGGAAAGCGATGAATTACATCAGAAGGTGCACCTATATTATAAAACCAGGGCCACCTTATTATACTGATTCTAGGACTTATTTTCATTTTCTGAAAAGTCAAATCTTTGGAAGTGCATCTTGAATTTCAGAACCTATAAGATTAAATCTTAGTCAGCATAAGCCCTTATACAGCAACTTCTTAACATCTTATTAGTCCTATAAGAT
This sequence comes from Quercus aquifolioides, assembly GCA_019022515.1. Taxonomy (NCBI): domain Eukaryota; kingdom Viridiplantae; phylum Streptophyta; class Magnoliopsida; order Fagales; family Fagaceae; genus Quercus; species Quercus aquifolioides. The sequence continues at coordinate 2,847,650 of CM032330.1, read as the reverse complement.
GCAATTTTTATGTGCATAAGCTCTTATACAGTAACTTCTTATCATCTCACTAGTACTCCAATAAGATTCAAGTCAAATCTTTGGAAGTACATCTTGAGTTTCAGAACCTATAAAATCGTAGTCAGCATAAGCTCTTATATAGTAACTTCTTAACATCAAGCTTCTTCTGGAAGACTTGAACTCCGGTTCTTACCCCCACACCCTACAAGACTTGAACTCTGGTACATCTTGAGTTTTTAAAACTAATTATAATTTATCAATAATGAATCGTGATATGACCATCACTTTTTAAAACCATGACTTTGCACATTCTTGAACCTAAATGTAACTTATAATAGAAAATACATGTAATACAGACATCTTGGGCGGAGACACCATTTATTTATTTTTAGTTTATATTTGCTCGAAAAATATCTCATTCCACCATTGTATTCATATTCGTATCCTAATGTAGTATTCAAGGCCAAGTTAAAGGGTCTAGTTTAGCTCCTACTAAGAGAAAAATATCTCATTTAAATTTACTTCAAGAGATAGAGATAATAAAGCTCTTAGCAAAGGTTTTTTTTTCCCTTTATATTTATTTTTGTATAAAATATTACATGCAAGTGATTTTCCTATTATGCTTTTTTGTGGTGTACCAACTTTCTCTACATGGTACCAATTCAACAAGCACATAGAATCACATGCGCATATATAATAATTTAGTTTAAAATATTTGTAAAGTTGTGATTTCCAACTAGCTTGTGTTGGCTTTAATTCCGTACCAAATTTGATTGTAATTTCTTCAATCGTTTTCTCTGTATGTATATGGGTTTATTTGTAAGGGATGAGTGTGAGAGATCAGTGAAGAATCAAGATTCAAAAGATGAATCAATGCAATTAGCGACTAGCTCGTGAGTAGCAACCCGCGAAAATGCCACATGTGAAGCACATGACTGGAAGCTGAAGAGTCACACCAGGCTGTCAAGTTCGCAAGTGTTTTGCGAGAATGGCCATCCTGTGAAGTACCCACGAAACATTTTGTTTGGAAAAAAGTTAAGTTGCTTTACCAAATTCTTTACCCACACTATAAATATCCTCATTACCCATGAATTGGAAGGAGTGCTTTTCAGAGAGAAAACCCTAGCAAATACACTTGATAGTTTGAGATTGTTATACCCACAATCATCTACACATTTCCTTGTGGTTTTCCTCAACTCCTACCTCTCCATCTCTAGATCCTTGAAAGGTTGTTAGCCTAAACACTTATCACACTCATTCTGAGTGTTAAGTGAGATTTTGGTGCTGTTGGGAAGCATTAGAAGGAGCCATTTAGTGGCAGATGCAATCGGGCTGAATTGTGAGATCCAGAAAGCTAGAGAAAATAAGACTGAGAAATCCGTTGGTAGAAGAAGCTTAGAGGGCTCAGGTACATGGGGGCAGACTAGGCTTGGAGGGTCTTTTGTTATTCATGTACTCCAACTTTATTCTCTAGTGGATCGATTTCGACTGGGAGGGTCGCGAGAGGTTTTTTGTTGAGTTCTTCAGTTTTCTCTTTGATAACACGTCTTTATGTTATCTTGTGTTTGCATCTCTCTTCTCTACTCTTTAAGCTTTCATTTTATTGTTGTTTGTGGACGAATATGGCTAAAGGTAGTGCTATTGGTTCGTTGCGTACATTTACTTTTATTCTGCACTTTGTTTAAGCTAGAGTAAAAGCAATCTAGCTATAATTTTTATTTGGTAGTCTGAACAAACTCTTGTATTTTAGCACAAATCTGAGCGTTCAATATTAATGTAATAACAAATCATATTAATGTTACTTTAACAACAAACCACTTCCATCACATTAGAATACATTATTTATAATAGATTATGGTTTTACATCACTATATTTTTATAATTTTTTGAGTTAAGGCTACTAATTTCGATTCAGCATTCGGTCCACATTGGTCCATTTTCGTCCAATTTAGTCTTTAAAAATGCACAATAACAATATTTAGAATTTAGAAGAATATGGACCATTTCAATAATAATAATAATATCAATCGAAAACGCCAAAAATGATAAAAATTATATATTTGTTAAAATAGAGAGATGAAAATTACTTTTAGAATTTGTTTAATTTTTAGGGAAAATAAATTGTCTACAATAAATTTAGAGAATAAATTATACATTATTTATTATACCACATCTCAAAATGATTATATATTCTCATGCATCGTGTAAGTCTACCACTAATTTGTCATCAAATCAATTATGGATTAGGTTAACGAGTGCCATTTTAAGAAAAGGTTGATACATTTTCATGAGAAATATATAAAAAGCTGTTAAAAAAGCTAGTTCTTTTTTTTTTCCCATAAAAAAGTTTCTAAACCAATGCCCTTAGGCTGTGTTTGTTTGGAGGTAAAATATGATGAATGAAAAACTTTAAAGAGAAAATAGGAAGGAAAACTTTTTTGGAGTGTGTTTGGTTGGGTAAGGAGGAAGGAAAATAAATGGTAGGGCCCATGAGTTTTCTCCCTGGGCCCGCCAAAATGTTTTCTCCCCAAAATGGAGTGAAAACTAAGTGAGAATGAATTTTTTCTTGATTGATAAAATGCTCATGTGTTAGGGCATTTTCCACCCCTCCAACCATGTGGGGATGAATTTTTTCTTGATTGACAAAAATGCTCATGTGGGGATGAATTTTTCTATCATTCCCATTTTCCACCCCTCCAACCAAACGAACCATTCGGGCATTTTTTAACTTTTCCCATATTTTATTCATTCTTTTAGATCTTATTCCTAGTTTGTATTCTAATTTTTAAATATCATTTATTAGTCATAAATTCAATTTATTATCCATAATTACTCTTAAATTAATACTCCATGTTTAAAAATAAATAAAAAATCAATGCTTAATAATATTTAAAAGTATAAATTATATATATATATATATATTTAACGATTAAGTAATGTGCTTATTCCTACCTATCGTCCGTGTCCTAAGGGTAACTTCTTAACATCATCCTAGTCCTATATAAACCATTCTTCATAGAATCAGTAGTCACTACTATTTCCTTAGCTTTCATTACCTAAAGAACAACCTCTGTGAAGAGCCAAAATGGGTTCCTACACTCTCACAGTCTTTGCTCTATTTCTGTCAGTGGCTGCCCTTATCATACATCCTTCTTTACAAATTTCTCATGAAATCTTGGGAAAAGTTTGCTCCAAAGTTGAAGACAAAGATTTTTGTTTGAGACTTTTAGAGAGTGATCCGCGTACTCGTTCAGCAGACTTACCTAAACTCTCACTAATCTCTATTGAGCTAACAAAAAACCGAGCTCAATCAACTCTGCAGACTTTCATAGAGTTTAGCAAGAATCACACCGATCCTTCTCTAAAAAGATCTCTCCACAGGTGTGTGACAAAATACAAGAATATTCAACGCAAGATTGAAATGGCTTATCAGTTGTCACAACAAAAGAAGTACAAGAAAATTACTCAATTGGCCAAGGCATGGGTTCTAGCTAACACCTGTAACAGCATTAACTCACTTTTAATCAATAAAATTTCCCACCCTATGTTCTTAACCTTAGATGCTGCAAAAGGTGTAAACAAATATATTACTCAAATGATTAATAGGAAATGATTTTGTCTTTGCTAGTTGTTTGATATCACATAGGTGATAAGTGTAATCCATTTCTTAGTAGTGGTGGGTAATGGCAATGTGAGTATTAAGAAATAGCAGTAATAAAAACCGGTCTTATCTGCTTCAATTCATTGCTTTGACTTCGTTGAAACATGCATTTATTTATTTATTTATTTATTTCTCAATAGATAGATAAGACAAGAATACATGTGACAAACTCTAACTAATCTGTTGAGAATCTATATATAACCAACTCCAAAATATTTGCGACTAAGTTTTTGTTGTTGTAATATGTTTTAGATAGGAAACCTTAACATACCAAAAAGGGTGTCACTCCAGAGTACTCTCACTTGAACCTCATGAATCATATGTTTTAGATAGGAAACCTTAGCATACCAAGTTTAATCTGTTTCAGTTTAAGGATATATAGTTGCAAATCAATGTTAATTTGAACTGACGAGATGCAAAATCTATCTTCATGAGTGGAAATAACTTTAGGATTTATTTTTCAAATAGTAATATTAAGAAAACATTAAACTGAGTGACCATAATATTTCTCATGTATATAAGATTTCAAAATATACTTAGGAGCTGTTACTATTCTTCTTCTTTTAATCAAACAATATCCATAGCCATTAGACAATGAGTAGCCTTTCCTCTAGTGGTTCAAACTTTAAACCCAAAAACTCATTTTTCTAGAAGGCGGAGAATTCAGTACCAGCACTCTTACAAGATCCAGTTTTCACATTTGGGGTTTAGTGAGTGAGAAAATGAATATGATACCAACCCATTCATGATTATGCCAAGTTTCCAACATGTATTGATGCAGTTATCCTTGATATTCTGCAAACTTTTAATATCATTGTTGTTAGGTTCTACGTACCTAGGAACTAATGTATTAAAACTCTAATTTGTATTGTTGGCAAACCATGATCAAAACAGGTTTTAGTCTTGTTTTAGACTTGCTCAAAGTATGTGTTTTATGTAAAGTTGGAATCAAGCTGTTGCAGAATTCATTGTGCAATTCGATCTGACTCGATCGATCAAGAATTAGGCTCGACCGATCGAAAGTCAAGCAGAATGTTTTTTCTGCAGAATTTCCAACTCAGCCCTAAGCCCATATGACGTGTAGGGTTTTATGTTTTACCCTAGGTATAAAAGGGAAACCCTAGCCACGTTTTAGATGTTTCTCTTTTGCTGTGTGTGTGAATCTCTTGTGAGATCTGAGAGGTGGTTGCCTTCACACATGCTTAGGATTATCAAGAAGGAGAATTCATTGAGAGCTTGATGATCATTCAGTTGTTGCACTAAAGAGCTTAAAGATACACAAGCGAGAGTGCTTGTACTTACTGGAGAATCCAAGAAAGAAGGAGTTCGTGGTCTCGGAACTTGCATGTGATCGTGTCAGTAAATTTTCTACATGAGGTAGCAATAGGATGTTAGTGGTCTAAGTCGCTACTGTAAAACTTCGATTCTTTTATAGTGGATTTGGTTTACCTTGAGGATAGCTAGGTTAAATCCTCCCCAGGTTTTTTATTGGTTTGGTTTTCCTGAGTCATCATATTTTTGTATTCTTTATATTCTGCACTTTACATTGATATGATTATGTGATTGTGTTAACCTAGATTTGTTAAATTTTGACTAAGTAATAACTTGGCTTGTTAACTAGGTTAATCCAATTGTATTTTAAAGGGTCTAAAAACAAACAAGTGATATCAGAGCGGGTAGCTCTCTTGTTGTAGATCTTTTGATCTCTGAGCTGATCCTTAACCCCTGTTGTCATGGAACACAGACACTTTCTTGTTATTCCACCTCACTTTGATGGGAATAATTATGCTTATTGAAAAGTAAGGATAAAAGCATTCCTGAAATCAATTGATCAGATGGTTTGGAATTCCGTTGAATACGGATGGGAGAAGCCCACTACTCCTGTTAGTGAGTGACAAACTTCTCAAAAAGAAGCAGAATAGCAAAGTTATGAATGCTATCTTTAATGCTGTTTCTATGGAGGAATTTAAGAGAATCCCTAATGTTGAGGTTGCTCACACTGCTTGGAATATCCTCCAGACTGTGCACGAAGGCATAAAGGCTGTTAAAATTAATAAGTTGCAGCAATTAACATCTAAATTTGAGAGCATTAGGATGTCTGATGATGAATCCTTTGATAAATTTTATGCTAAACTTAATGACATTGTTAATTCTGCATACAACTTGGGTGAAATCTATGATCAACCTAAAATTGTAGGAAGATTCTTAGATCTTTAACTGAATATTTTAGACCCAAAGTGACTGCCATCACTGAGAGCAAGGATGTGGACTCCATCCCTGTTGACGAACTTGTAAGATCTTTTCAGTCCTATGAGTTGGACCTACCTAAAACTATCAAATCCAAATCAATGGTTCTTAAGTCTGATGAGAATGCAAAATGTCATATTTTTATCCCTTAATTTTTAGTCTTTTATATTTATTTGGTGCCTAAATGTACTCATTATTCTTATATTTTGATTTAGGATGCAAATGGAGGCATAAAATGCAAAACGTAATTAATTGGGCGATTCTGGACAGCTTTGACATTGCTTCGTAATCTGGGCATAACTCTCTCATCAGAGCTCCGATTGAGATGATTCAAGATGATATGGAACGCCAAGAGAAAACTCTACAACTTTCATGTTTTGAGTTTTGAGAGATACGGGCTGCATCAAGGTCGAAACCGGGCTTGAAGTTGCTGCACCTGCACTGTTGACGTTCTGGAATGTTCCTTTGCTTGATATTCTAATAAGCGGATTTGATGCGGTTTATTTTTGGAAGGTTCCAGATCTGATGCACGAAATTTCCAATTGAAAAACACCACTTTTCTAGTTATATTAGGACTTTGTTTTATTTTTAATATTTTTCCTTAATTAGTCAGATTTGGATGTTATTATTTAGAATATTTTTAGGAGATTTTGTAGGCTTGGGAAAGGGGGAATTAACGTGTAAAAGGGGAGGAGAAATCAGAATTACAGAGACACACACACGCCTCTCTCTCCCCTCTTCTCTGATTTTCTCATTTGAGTTTTCATCATGGCCTTGCGTGGCTAAAATTTTTATACTTGGTTGAAGGAAACTGAAGTCTCGGAATCAATAAAACTGTGAGATCTAATTTGTTTTTATTGTTCAATTTATGTTTTGAATATCGAATGTTCTTCTGTGCCTATTTTCATGATTGTCTTGTTTAATTACTAGGAGGCCTACTAGTTTATTATTCGTTGCAATCTACTGCTAGGTTAGATATCAAATCCGTAATTGTTTGATCTCTCTAACTTTGAAGCAACCAAGATTTAATGATTTGCTGCGTCAGAAATTATTAGATCTTAGGAAGAACGCTCGACTAAATTAAATGCAACTGCTTGTGTTTGTGTTGTTTAGCTTCATCGATCTCTCTAGTTCTTAAGGCTGCTACTCAATTAAATCTTTAGCGCTTGTCTTGGGTTGTTTAGTAGTTAGGGTTTATTAGATCGCTTGTTTTCTAATTAACTGCAACTAAGGAGAGATAGGAAAATAGTTCCAACGGTGAATATTCAAGGTGTGAATTGATATACACTTGCATCGATGATCAGTTGTAAAATTCCGATGGTGGATGTTGACTTGGACCAAGGTTTGTTCTCTTGATTGATTTCAATATTTTGATTTGAATTGTTCCTTAGTTGTTTTTCTTAAAATTGTTTTCATTATACTCAAACCCCCCCCCCCCTCCTTGTTCACGTAGCATAAAATTAGGCTAGATACTCTCTGTGAGAACGATCCTTACTTGCACTACTACATATATTTTTAGGAGTATAGGTCTTATTTTTGGTTGCCTACGACAGCACACTAAAGTCTGTTGATGATGTTGATGTTGGTGGATTTGATGATGATCTCTCTGCTACAGAGATTGCTTACCTTGCCAAGAACTTTAGGAATTTCCTTAGAAACAACAACAGAAGGGCAAGAGGTAAGAACACTGCTGAACCTAGAAATTTTAGGAAAAATGATCCCACTAAGGTTAACAACACTGAAAAACCTAGAGAAAAAGTAGGTTAATCTTCTAATAATTCTATGGGTCCTCAATGTTTTGGATGTCAAGGGTATGGTCACATGAAATCTGAATGTCCTACATACTTGAGGTCTAAGGTTAAGGCTATGGCTGTAATCCTTAGTGATAATGAAGTTTCCGATGATGAGTCTGGTTCTAACGAGGATGAAAACTTTATTGCTTTCACTGCTACTACTGTAGTCAATGAAAGCTTGTTTGTTGAAGAGAACCCTTCTGATGGGGAACTCTCTGAGGATGCAGATCTTCAAGAAGCTTATAATAAACTTTGCAAAGTTGCTGCAAAGGATGCTATGAATGTTAATCTTGGCTTGAAGAAAATTGTATCTCTTGAGCTTGATAAGAAAAATTTGCTTGTGAAACTGTTTGATGCTAATGAACTTTTGAACAATGTAAAAACTGAGAATATGCTTTTGCTTGATAAAGTTAAGAATTCGGAATTTGATCTATCTGTTGCTAGAGAACAATCTATTAGGTCTGCAAGCTCCAAACTTGATCACATGCTGAGTGTTCAAAAGTCTTCCTCTGACAAAACTGGCTTAGGTTTTGTAGAAAGCATCTCTGTGCCTGAACCCCATTCCACAAATTTTATTCCTTCTTCTTCCTCTGAACCCCTTGTTAGTGAGGTTGTGAGTGAGACTATTAAACCTGTAGAGGTCATACCTCCTAGGAAGATTAGGGTTGATATTAAAGAGTCTAAACCTAAGGAGTCTACCCTTTCTAAGGACAAGTTGCATGGTAAGCCTGCTTGGGTTTGTCATTTTTGTGGAAAGTATGGGCCCATTCGTCCAAACTGTTTCAAGTTGCAAGCTGCTAAGCGAGCAAATAAGCCAAAAGTGTCTATGCCTTAAGCACAAGATCCGATGGTACTTGTTGGTGAATTGGTAAAGGCTCTTAACCTTTATTCCAATCCTGAAGTTGGAAATCACCCTAATGTGAATAAGAACTCTAATGCTCGAAGTGCATCTAAAAAGTTTTGGATGCAAAAGTCTCAATTTAATTGAGTCTTTCTAACATGGTCCTTGTGCTTCATTGCTCTATCCTTTGTGACCATTGTTATTATTATTATTATTTTTTTCTTTTTGTTTCTAGGACTTGCATTGCATAACATTCATGCATTTCATTCTAGGACTATTTTTGTTTCTTCTTTTAAAATAATATTAAAAAAAAGGCGTAAATGCTCTTTTTGTCTGTACATTTTGGGGTCATTTCTATTTTGGTTCCTACATTTATATTTTACCACTTTTAGTCCCTAATCCAATTAACGCTTATTATTTTAGGCCTTCCATCAGCCATCAGACGGAAATAGCTGATGTGGCTAACGGACTTATTAAAATATTAATAAAAATACACTGTGGCTCTCGTCACCCATGCCACATGGGTTTCCCGCCCTTTTATTCACACGTGACCCTCACTACAACCAAAAATCAGTACCAGAAACTCAAAATCCCCTAAATCAGTACCAGAAACCCTAAACTCCCAAAATTCGAGCTTCGACCTCCACCTACACAGCTAATCCTCATTCCCCCAAACACGATCAAAACAAACAATCTTTGAAGCCTAATGGAAGCAAGTTGTTCAACAAGTTTCAGTATGAGGAGGAGAGCACCAATGACGTGCTACTGTAATAAAAAACCTGTCCTAGTTGTGGCGTGGACTAAAGACAACCCTGGCAGAAGGTTCTATGGTTGTCTAAACTACTGGGTATGTCAATTTCAGTAAATTGTTTGAGTGGGATTTAGTTAATTTCAGTATTTTGTTTCAAATTGTTGCTACAATAGTTTATGGATTTCCATTTTTCATTTTTCGGAGCATTATCTGCGTTTCAGGTGGGGCGAAAGTGTAGGTTCTTCCAATGGCGTGATGATGAGATATGTGAACGTGATAAGGTGCTTATCCCACAACAAAGGCAAAGGATCATCAAACTTGAGGTTGAACTTGCAGACTGCAAGAAGAGAGAGAGGTTTTTAGTTGTAGTTGTGGCATTGTTAGTGGTGATATTTGCAGTCCTATGTTTGCTTAGGTAGGGGGTGGAAATAACTTGTGTGGATTGCTGTGCTTGGTAGGGCATGTAGGGTTGCAGTGTTTATGTATGGAGGGTTGTAATGTGCTCTATTTTGGTAGGATTAGTTATTAGCAATGACACACTTGCTGCTTATTTTTTACTCTTTCTGTTGAGAAATAAATGAATACCTTTCTCATTCAATGTGTGGATGTGTGGATGTGTGGATTGGAAATGTCCCTGTTGAACCAAGTAGCATATTTCCAAGTGCATGCAACAAATGAAACTGGTATTAACAGATAACATATTCCAAGAAAGCACTATACTACACATATAAAACAAGACAGAAGGGAACAATAAACTCAATCTTGAAATCCAAACATCTTAATTAACATACTGCCAAACTTAACCCAAACATCTTCATAGTTATCATCAAAAAAAGCAAAAGTGTGTTTAAATAACAAAAGGGCATTGTTCAACTGCCAATCTTAACCCAAACAGCAGGGCATTGTTTAACTAATACCAATTATACAAAATAAGGGCTTGGCTATAATTATACAAAACACAAGCCATTCATCAAAAGATATAAAACAACAAGCTATTCATTTTTTCTTGGAGCATGCGTTGATGACTAACTCCCAGCAAACTTGATAGCCCCCATGTATCTAGATGCATTCTTGGAAGCATTCAGGGTCTCTGATGTGACCATCCTTTTCCTCCTCAGTCTTGGAATTGGACAATTGGGTGGTGCAATTGGATTGGAATTGGACTGAACTGGATTGGATGATCCTGTGGAGGTCTGGTGTGCACTTGGACTGGAGTTATGCATGCTGGACTGTGGTGGTGGAAAAGGTGTGGCAGTGTTGTGCATGCTGGACTAGGGTGGTGGAAAAGCTGTGGCAGAGTTGTGCATGCTATACTGGTATGGTGCACTTGGGCTAGATGAGAAGTGCATGCTGGTCTGGTATGGTGCACTTGGACTGGATGAAAAGTGCATGCTAGTCTGGTATGCTGCACTTGGGTTGGATGAGAAGTGCATGCTGGTTTGGTATGTTGCACATGGCCTGGAAGAGCTTGTCCATGGCTGAGGAAAGGCACAAGGACTGAAGGTGTGCATGCTGGACTGGAATGATGGCAATGGACTGGGAGAGCTTGTCCATGGCTGAGTTGGTGCACCAGGAGTGATGGTGTGCATGGTGGACTGGGATGATTCAGATGACTGAGGTGGTGCAAATGGGGTGGCTGAGCTTGGTTGAGCTTGAGCTTGTCCTGTTGACTGATTGATGTTGGAATAGTTTCGGCATCTGCTGGTCTACAAACAAGAAATCCACATTTATTGACATGTAATATGTAAACTCTCACACATTTACCTGACAGAATCCTGTAGAATGTTACCTTATTGGCTGCACTGGTTCTGTTTGTGGTGCCTGGTAGGGAAGAGTTTCCTCCAATCTCACCCTTGCAACTTCTTTTATTGTGTCCTATTTTACCACAAGTCCTACACTGTTTGGAGATATCAGCTTTCCTACCTGTTGGTTCACCAGCTTCCCTTGCTCTCTTCTTCTTGGGCCTGCCAGGTGGTTTTCTTTTGATAAGAGGCTGAACATGTTGGACACCACTGGGCCTCCATATATTCTAGCCATTGATAGGTGCAATTACTGGCTCATAACAAGCCTTATATGTGGAGACATGAAAACACCTGTGCACATACTGCTCAGCATCTTGCCTATTGAAGAATATGCAAAAAACTGCATGGGCACATGGTATGCCAGTTGTATCCCATTTCCTGCAACTACAATGTCTTTTTTCCAAGTCCACAGTGAAGTTTTGCAGTCCATTTTTAACCTCAAACTATGTATGACCTGCCCAACAAGCAAGCCACCTGCTGCTTGCAATCTTTTCCCTATGCAACCTCTTAAGCACTTTAGGGCATATCTTTGATTCCACTTTCATGATCTTTTGTCTGTTCTCTTGAAACATGGTCATAAGATATAACCTGATGGACTCCAGCTGCAATCACACACAAGATGTTAATCAAACAATGTATCTAACTAACTATTACTCAAAGGCTTAGATTCATGCCAAAGTAATTATAGGCTTATATCTAAACTTCAGAATCCTGCTGTTAAAACTCTCACACATGTTGTTCAGTACTGTATCACTCAACCCATCCTCCCTGAACATGTGTCTGGCCCATATGGTGGTTGAATGATCTTGCAACCAACTGTGAGCATCCTCATCAATTCCCTTCAGTTCATCCATCAGCCTATCAAACTCAGCTTTATAAGTAGCTTTGGCTGCTTTCCAAAACAACTCTCTGATCAGAACACCAGGATGGTTCTTCCTGAGATTATTGTAGAGGTGTCTGCAGCAGATCCTATGCCCATATTGTGGCCAATTATCAATGAAGGTTTGCTCCAACCCCTGTGAGTACAACAACAACAATTGTGGTGTTAGTAACTCTATACATACAATATGGTAATGCATATAGATATGATAATAAACATACATACCTTCTGCTGGTCTGATATAAATGTCCATCTTGTGTTTTGACCTATGTCTGCAAGTAGCAAATTTATGAACCATGTCCAGGAGTCTTTAGTTTCAGCCTCCACTACAGCATACGCAAGAGGGAAGTACTCTTCATCAGGGTCTCTAGCAACTGCTGTGATTAATTGCCCTCCTGACTTAGTCTTCAAATGGCAGGCATCCAAACCAATTATTGGCTTGTATCCACCCATAAACCCTTTCTTGCAACCCTCCAGGCATATGTACAACCTCTCAAAATAAGGAACCTCGCATACCAAGTCCATCTCAACAGCTAAATCACCTTCATTGAAGGTGTTTACCTTCATAAGTATGGTACTGCCAGAGCTAGCCCTCATCAACTCTTCACAATACTCCCAAAGTTGATTGTACTGCTGTGTGTGAGCCCCATCAACATATTCTCTTGCCTTCTCCCTACCCCTGTTGGCTTTTCCTGGAGTTATGTTTAGTGTAAACTTCTTATGTACAGCATCTTAGATGTCTTTTAGTTTCATGTTAGGTTGTCTTCTCACTTTCTTCATCAACTTCTTCCCAATGTATGAAGAAGTGCACCTTGGATTCTTATTACTCCTTGTGCATGTGTGTTGCAGGTTCAGTGTTCTTAGTTGGTAGCTTTATTAGATATGCAACAAACTTGCAGTTTTCCTGGCAAACTGCTCTTACCCTTTGCAAATCATTTTTTGCAAATCTAATCCCCCAGCCACCATGAACTGCATAATCAGTTATAGCTTCTTTGAATTGCTTAAGTGTTGTGAACAACATATCTTTCTCAAATCTGATATGTTCAGCCTTAGCAACTGGCTTAAACACTGGGAATGTCCTCCTTTGTCCCCTTCCCTTTCCCACAGGTGTTTTCAGTTCATCCTCAGAGCTATCATTAGTGTCATCCCTAATATCATCATCAGATGATGATTCCTTAAGACTGTGCAACTCCTCACTGTCATAATCAGAGTTCATTACACCAGCACCCATTTGTACTGGTTCAGTAACATCCTCATCACAACCATCCCAACTATCACTACTATCCCCCACAAACTCCCTCTCATCAGGATTCACTACATCTTCATCCTCTAAGCCACTTCCTTCACCATCACCTCCTCCACTGTCACTACTATCAACTATATCCTTGTCCTCGGATGGGTGTTGAGCCACAGGTTCCTTACCTGCTCTCCTAAAATACACCTCTGCAGCATCAACCTCAACAACATCATCATCATCAACCTCCTCAACCCTTGGTGTGTTACTTTCTCTCCTAGAGTAGGCTTGTTCAGCATCTACTTCAATGTGATCCTCATTATTATTGTTATAATCTTCACTACCATTTGTACTATTGTCACTACCTTCGTCATTACTGCTATATCCTAAAAGGTTTTGCTCCACTGCCAATGGCTGCACATCTGCCCCAACATGCTCACCTTCATCCACTAATATAGGATTATCCACAGGGTGCTCTAAAAACACATGAATTTCTTCATGACCAATCACTAAATCTGTCATAAACATGGCATCATCATCATCAACTATCAAATGGAAATTAGCCCTCTCTAGATCATTACCAGACATTTTATACCAAATCCTGCTCACAGAGGTGTACCCAAACTCCCTGCATATAGCCTCAATCTCTGTCTTGGACCACCTATCAAGGTCACAATTGTCCACTACATCCACTTTACCTCCCACATATTTTCGAGGGTTATTAGTAAAATACCCACCATGATGCACAAACAAACTAAATAGCTCACTCATGCTACATGCAAAACACATATAAACCACTAGTTAACAGAACAGCACTCATTAGTTAACAAAATATCACACATTAATTATTTACCAACTCAGCACTCATCTTTCCACCAAAATCCACCTCAGCTATTTTGAATTATATAATATGGTAATGCACATTATCTTCAACAGGGGAGTAGAGGGACCACATTGGAAAGCACAAACAAACACATATTAAACAACAATGTCATAAAAAAAATAGACACATGCATAGTAATCCACAAACAAACACATGTTAACATTATATATCATAAGCATTTTGGCCCACTAATTCAGTATACATCACACACAGAATCAGCCATTATCTTTAATAGGGGAAAACGAGGACCACATTGGAAGCCACAAAGAAGCAAATACCCAAACAAGGACCAACAAACAGTCAAAAGTAACTAAACAAACATAATAAAGTCAAAACCCAAACAATGAATATACAAAAGCAACATTGTGGTTCCTACGCATAATATAAAGCTAGCTATATATAAGGACATACAGAGAGAAAGAGCTAATACTTGTGTGTTTGGTCTTTATCTCACAGAGATAGAGATCTCACTGCTTTTCTTTTCTCTGCTATTCCAAGAAAAATGGGCTTGGGTATATCTATTTCTGAGTTTGTTTTTCTACGATGGTGGTTTGATGGCTATCTCAAATCGAGAGAGAAGGTGGACTGATTTGGTTTGGGGGTTCACAGAAAGAGAAGGTGGAAGGTGGACTGATTTGGGGGTTCAGTTGAAGCCATAGGTGGTTGTAGTGAGGGTCACGTGTGAAAAAAGGGGCGGGAAACCCATGTGGCATGGCCACGGTGTATTTTTATTAATATTTTAATCAGTCTGTTAGCCACGTCAGCTATTTCCATCTGGTGGCTGACGGAAAGGACTAAAATAACAAGCGTTAATTGGATTAGGGACTAAAAGTGGTAAAATAGAAATGTAGGGACCAAAATAGAAATGACCACAAAACGTAGGGACGAAAAGAGCATTTACGCCAATAAAATAAAAAATAAAAATAAAAGGAAGCAAATTGTGTTTTGCATTATTTTCTTGGATTTGAAATCAAGGTTGACCAATTTATTTTTGCATAACATGTTTATGTACCTTGTTTAGCTTTGATGAGCTTATTTCTTGTACTTTACTAGTTTGAGCTTGAAGTCACTTGTCTTTGATTGTCGGACTTGATCCTTTTGAGAACGGCATAAATAACTATCTCACCACTGTTTACTAACCAATCATGAACACTTTAGTGCATATCGTAAGATTTTGTGCTCAAGAAAATGTAGCACATGCACAAAAAGAACATAAGTGTAGCCTCGGTTTAAATGCTAAAATTGTTGTGTACATTATTGGACTATAATTAAATCAATCAAATAAAATTGGTGTGTACATTATCTCGGCTATTTTAATAATTTTTTGCTCAATTAAAATTGGTATGTACAAATGAGGCAAATCAAGAAACTTACATGATTGTAATCTTCGATTCTAAGAGATATGGGAGTTATATGATGTAACTCTTTAGGTGATAGTCTCTCAAATTCTATGTGATGAATTTTGTAGACTTTGTGCTTAATTTCTATTTACATATCACCTCACATGTATCTCAAGCTTTTGTTAGTTGCACACACTACACAAGTTACTCTTTGCTAAACTTTGTACATGTTATGGTGTGTGATTTTGGTCTGGCCAACCAAGTTTGAAAAGTCCTTGAGTTTTTGCAAAATGTGTTTGATGCTTGAAAATATAAGGGTCTTGTTTGAAAATCTTAATTTTGGAAAATCTGGGTTCAAAACATGTGTTTTTGAAAAGCATTTCATCTCATACTCATGCATTTTATTTATAAAAATCAATGCTTTGAGGAGTTTCTACGTAAAAATGCTGTGTTTTTCAAAAATCTGGTTTTTCCAGAATTTCGACCGATCGAACCTGTTTTTCTATTTTGGTCAGCCTCTATCTGTTTCGATCAGTGCTCGAATGGTGTTGGATCAATCGAAGCATTTTTGACCGATCGAATCTGTTTTTCGATCGATCGAAAATCGTGTAGAGAATTTTTTAAAAAGTGATCTTCACGTGTTCAAACTCACTTTTTCAAAAGTTTTTCAATTTTTTCTCTCTCTATACGACTTGGTCAAGGCTCCAATCCAATTTTTTGACGTTTTCCTCCATTCTTTTTGCAAGGCTTTTCTCTCTCAAGGCCGGTAAGACCTTTTTGCCCCTCCTTTTGCTTTTATTTTCAAGTTTCATGCATTAAATCATGCATTTTAGGGATAAATTCGAACCATTGGATTTTTGGGGTTTTTGATGATTCAAGCTTGTTTTCTTGCAATTGATCAATGGGTTTTTGTTGGGGGATGTTATAAACATGATCTATAGTTTTTAATTTGATCAATTTGATGTATTGTGAGAAATTGAAAATTCTAGGGCTTGAAACTACCCGATTTGGAGATTTTGTTCAAATTGAGTTTAATTGATGAAATTGGCTTGTTGGATTGATTAATTTGATCATTATAAACTGTTTTCTAACTTGTGTGATGATCAATTGGTCAATTTAGTACAAATTGAACAAGTGATTTTTTCAAAATCTTGGGGTTTTTGTTATAAACTCTATGCTCAAGCCAATTTTGTGAGTCTAAACTTAAATTGAACTTATTATCACTGTATTAGAGCATGCATCATGACATTTATCTGTTCATGCATCATATAGATTGTTATTTCTATATTTTTTTTTTTTTTTTTGTGTTAACTTGCAGTCTGCCATTGGTTTTTCTTTTTGCTCTTTTGGCTCTTTCTCTTGTGTCTTTGTCCTTACCCTAGCACCATGCCTAGGAAGACTAGAGCCCATAGGACATCCTCCTCTTCTTCTGCTCCTTCCTCTGTGGGAACTTTGTTTCGGAGTGAGAAATGCCAAGAGCTTTATGAGACTTTAAACCTTAAGAGAAAGATTTAGGCTGAGCGTAAGGTTTTGCTAGATGAGCTTGATCCTGCCATTAGGGCAAACTTTGAGCGTCGAGGCTGGTTGCCACTTTTGGATATTGATTATCCTCCTCCAGCTACCCTGATTAGAGAGTTCTACTTGAACCTTTCTATCCACGTCTATGATTCCAACACTTTAGTAAAGAGTTGGATACAAGGTGTAGAGTACACCATTACTCCTAGAGTAGTCGCTGATGCTCTTGGGGTACCTGTGGTCTAGCATCCTGTCTATCCCTATGATGAGTCTCCTTCTTTGGATGACATTATGTCTTACATCACTGGGTCTTTTATCCGATGGGGTTTTGATCCTTGGATCACTTCTGCTGAGCTCACTGAGACTACCTATCTTTTCTTTAGGATAGCTTGTCATTCCTTGTGGCCTATCTCTCATCTGCACACCATTCCTTTGGAGCGATGTGCATTTTTGTATGCTCTTGTTACGGATGCTCCTATTAGTTTTCCTCATCTGTTTCGTCGTTATTTGAACGAAGTTCATAGGAGTTCCTTTACCGCTCATGCTCTTTTTATCCTGTTTTCATTCATAGGATTTTATTGTTTTTAGGTTTAGATGACTTCCCTGCTTCTGAGCCCGTACACATTATTGCTCCTATAGGTGCCACTTTTCTAAGGCGGGGGGCTGCTCAGATGAGAGAGAGCTCTAAACGCCTTTGTGTTGAGCCTTCTGGTACCGCACCCCTCCTTTTTCTACAGGTACTACTTCTGGTGAGGCGTCTACTGATCCTATAGGTGCTGCTGCTGCTGCTATTCCTCCACCATCTACTTCGGATGACTTTGACATTCGTCGTACATTGGAGACTGTCATGACCATTCAGGCGGCTCATGGTCAGATTTTGGTGGACGTGCTTGATGAGCTCCGTGCTTTGCGAGCTGATTTGGCGCATCGTAGACGTTCGTCTTCGCCACCTCCTTTTGATGATGGATTCTGATTGCCCTTTGGCATTTCGTCACAAAAAGGGAGAGTACTTTTGGACTCTTGTAGAGGATTTTTTTGTAGTTAGGGGGAGAGATTTTGTTTGTTGGAGCTTATGGAGTTTAGATTGTATCTAGGTGCTTCACTGTGTATGCATCCTTTTTGGCTCTTAATGTATTGTTTTTGGGCTATTCATGTTAGGGGGAGATACTTTGTTATCTATGTTTCTTGTTTCATTGCTCATTGATTTATATTTATGAGTTATATATGTCTTTGTTTTGTGTTTTGCGAAGTCAAGAATTTGTTTTTGTTTTTACTTGTATTTTCCACACATGCGTTTATGCGTTTGTTGAGTATTTTAGGAAATATACAGGTTGATTCAATCGTGCTGCTGTCTACACTTGCAACTGGTGGATAGTAGTTAGGTTTGATTATTTTGTAAATTGGCATTATTCTTGTAAAGGGTTTTTACTTGTAATTTTGAGCATTGTGTTTGTGTTTTGTCACGGATTGCCAAATGGGGAGTTTAGTAGGTTCTACGTACTTATGAATTAATGTATTAGAACTCTAATTTGTATTGTTGAAAAACCATGATCAAAACAGGTTTTAGTATTGTTTTAGACTTGCTCAAAGTATGTGTTTTATGTGAAGTTGGAATCGAGCTACTGCAGAATTCATTGTGCAATTCGGTCTGGCTCGATCGATCGAGAATTAGACTCAATTGATTGAAAGTCGGGCATAATTTTTTTTTCTGCAGAATTTCCAACTCAGCCCTAAGCCCATATGACGTAATGTTTTGTCCTAGGTATAAAAGGAAAACCCTAGCCACGTTTTAGATGTTGCTCTTTTGCTATGTGTGTGTGAATCTCTTGTGAGATCTGAGAGGTGGTTGCCTTCACACATGCTTAGGATTATCAAGAAGGAGAATTCATTGAGAGCTTGATGATTATTCAGTTGCTGCACTAAAGAGCTTAAAGATACACAAGCGGGAATGCTTGTACTTGCTGGAGAATCCAAGAAAGAAGGAGTCCGTGGTCTCGAAGCTTGCACGTAGTCGTGTCAGTAAGTTTTCTACATGAGGTAGCAATAAGATGTTAGTGATCTAAGTCGCTATTGTAAAATTTCGATTTTTTTATAGTGGATTTGGTTTACCTTGAGAATAGCTAGGTTAAATCCTCTCCAAGTTTTTTACCGGTTTGGTTTTCCTGAATCATCATATCTTTGTGTTCTTTATATTCCGCACTTTACATTGATATGATTATATGATTGTGTTAACCTAGATTTGTTTAATTTGGACTAAGTAATAACTTGGCTTGTTAACTAGGTTAATCCAATTGTGTTTTAAGGGGTTTAAAAACAAACAATTGTATCTATAACCAGAATAAGAAACATTTTAAGCTAGCATGATAAATGCTACAGCCCATCAACAATGCATAGAGTCATTGTAATTAATATGAGTACCACCCTCATATCTTCTCATCTAAATCAAACAAGAAGATGGCTTCCATTCTTGCTTATTCCCTACCCTTATTTAGTGGCCATGTTATTTTGCTGAAAATTCTCTATGCCAACCCGAAAAATACCGATGCAAACATTTTTGTATGAATGAATTTACCATTGACCTGATCCAACTAGAAATGCAACTGATACACATGCGCTTATACTCAAGTCATTAGAATGTCCAAAGTAATAAAAGTACTTTGTGAGTCTGAAAAATTTTATTGCTTAGTGGTGGAGTCTTTCAAGGAATTAGCTGTTAAGGGCAAATAACCAATGGCCAATGGGACTACAAGCCAATGCTTGATCTTGAGTCCTCAACTCCTAAAGCAATATCAAGCTGTGAAAGTGGTTTCAACTCTGGACCTCCTTCACCAATGAACCCATTTCTCATTTTAATTGAAAAGAACAAGCCACTCAAGGCCGGCTCAATATATTTTTCGGGGCTTAAGGCGACAACTATATATGAACCTTTTTTATATTTAAATATTAACTAGATAATTTTTTTAATTTTTAATATTATTATTATTAATTAAATATTTATTTTTCTGCATCTTTTGAGATGTAAAATTAATAATTAAGTTTATGTGATAAATGAAAAGAGATCTTTTACATTTTACTGTAATCGCATCTGGCCTAGAAGCATATCTAATTTTGCTATAAAGATTAGTACACAGGTAACACAATGTGTAAAAGATAGAAACTTAGAAAATTAGCTGACTAAATAAAAAATTATCTTGTTTTTGTACAATACATGTTGGGGAAGCCAAAAAATAACTAATAAAGAACTCTCTTTTTTTTTTTTTTTGGGCTTATATACACATAACGTGTAAAAAGAGCTAAAAGCTAGATATATTAGGATAAGCGTTGAATAGATAAACATAGTGGATAACAATAAGTTAGTTAGTTTCAAAGAATTGTGATTTTTATGGTGTTCTTAGCATTACTCTTTTTTTTTTTTTTCTTTTTTTTAACTAATTTTTATTGTTTAAAATTTTTGGGACATATCTATTCTAGTTTTGCTAAGTAAAAAGCCCTTAATAGAGGGAGCCTTCTTTCATTTGGGGAATAATGCGACCGCCTCAGTCACCTGTATGGTGAGCCACTAAAATTCTCATCAAGTACGTGTACTTTTGTCCTTATATTTTTTAGGCTAAAATGCAAAACTAGCCCTCTAACTTTCTTCAAATTTCATTTCAATCCTCTAACTTTGCTTTCGTTCATTTCAGTCTTCTAAGTTTCAGATTTATTTAATTAAGGTCTTTCCGTTAACTTTTGTTAAAAAATTTTGAAAAAAATATCTGGAAAATATTTCTCAATCATTAATTGAATTTTTTTTATTTGAAAAATTTGAAGAAAATTTTATAAAATTGAAAAATTAACCACAACATATAATAAAAGTTGATAAAAAAGTCATAATTGAATAAACTTAAAAGTTAGAGGACTAAAATGAACAAAAATAAAGTCAAAGAACTGAAATGAAATCTTAAGAAACTTAGAGAGTCAGTTTTACATTTTACCCTATTTTTTACTTCCAATTGATTTAGTCCTTTTGTTCTATAGGTCTTTTCATTTGGCACAATTATGCCAACCATGTATATCGTGGGTCTGACACTAAGGGTACGTTTGGTACGCTGTAATAGCCCCTGTAATGGAATAGTTATTCATGTGTAATATTAATTCGGTCATTTGGTTGCATCTTTATTACATGGATTAGTTATTACATTGGAATAACTATTCTTTAAATTGAAGAATAGCTATTCCTCTTTAAAATGGATGTAATAGCTATTCCTTAGTATATATAATAGGTTTTAAAATTAATATATTTCCAAAAATATAAAGTTTCCTTATACATCATCTCTTTACAAGTTTTCCATATGTAACAACCAAACTTATGAATAGTAATAGTTATTACATTACAACATCTTCTATTCCCAGTAATAAAGATTACTATTCCTAATGTAATCTACATTCAGTGTACCAAACGTACCCTAACTTGTTATGAAATCCTAGTTTTATGTTCCTATGTGCTACCCCACTCTCACAGCCAAAGCTAAACAATGTCAGCAAAGTGAGAAGCCGTTTAAGCAAGAAAGCATGATATTGCATTTAACGGAGATGAGATATAAAAGTAACGCCTGCTTGACATTGAATGCCAGGGACATTCATATAACGTTGGTGTGAGTGTGACATTAAATGCAAGGGTGACATTCATATCTTTCATTTCTTTTTAATTTTAATCTTAAACATTTATAAAATTATTTTTTTATGGAAAAATCTTGAAAAAAAAAACTTGGTTGTAGCCTAAAAATATAATTCTACTTAATATTTTTTATTAGATATAAATTTTGACAAATCCACAATTGAATTACAATATCTTCTTATGTTCTTCATATTTGCAAAATTTCTAAAATATCAAAGATCAATAGTTATGTCATCAATCAAATGTTTAAATTTCAAATTTTTGTAATCTAAATTATACATAAAAAATAAGTTTAAGGATTGAATAATAAATAAAATCCGATACACATAAAATTTTACATGTGTGTCAAGAACATAAAGAACGCGCAATTCAACGGTTATATTTTTATAATATGTAGTGATATTAATTTTTGAGAGATGCTACGTCTACAACAATTTTACAATATATTTACAACAAATCACAGGTGGTTAATTGTTATTGGTTCAAATTTGAAACTAACACTAAGATTACTTTTTTGCCCCAACAATAATAATCAGTAATAACCTGCCACTTAGGATTTGTTGTAAAAATGTTGTAAAATTGCTGTAGACCTATCATTTCTCTTAATTTTTTAAGTAGTAGTTGTAGATCACTTAGGCTACAACCAAATTTGTAGTCAACATCTTTTATTCGCTTATTTGGATCTTATTTTTTATTTGTATTCTAATTTTTTTTTTTTAAAGATAGAAATTCTACTCTAATATAATCTAAGTATATATGTGTGTGAAACTCCCTCCGGAGACTTAAACTCCATCGCACCAAGGGTGTGCGGTGGTTGTATTCTAATTTTGAAATATCATTTATTGGTCATTTATTTGCTTTATTATCCATTATAGCTTTTGAATTAATATGTATTTAGTATTGTATCAAAAAAATAAATTCTTAAGTCTAAACAATATTTAAAATAAAAATAAAAATATTTTTAATAATTAAGTAACATGCATATCCACACCTATTGTGACCTAATATTTCGTAACGACTTACTAGTAGTGTAGTGTAACGACTTACTAGTCCTATATAAACCATTCTTCATAGAATCAACAGTCACTACTATTTCCTTAGCTTTCATTACCTAAAAAACAACCTCTGTGAAGAGCCAAAATGGGTTCCTACACTCTCACAGTCTTTGCTCTTTTTCTGTCAGTGGCTGCCATTATCATATATCCTTTCTCTACAAATTCCCTATGACATCTTGGAAAGAATTTGCTACTAAATTGATGAAACAGATTTTTGTTTGTGATCCGCGTACTATTTCAGCAGACCTCCCTCAACTCTCACTAATATCTATTGAGCTATCAAAAAACCTGTCTCAAAGAACTCTGCAGACTTTCATAGAGTTTAACAAAAATAACACCGACCCTTATCTAATAGTTCCTTTCAAAATGTGTGTGATAGAATTCAAGAAAGTCCACTCAATTGGACAATGCTTGGATAGAAGCTCACAACTGTACCCTCGTTGACTCAATTTTAATCTATGATATTTGCAAACCTGTGCTCTCAACCCTTGATACTGCAAAAAGTGTAAACAAATATGTTCAATCTTCTGAATAGTAGGACATGATTTTATCTTTGCTAGTTGTTTGATATCACATATTTGTTATCCATTTCTCAGTAGTGATGGGTAATGGCAATGTGAGTATTAAGAAATAGCAGTAAAAAAAACCAGTCTTATATATATGCCTTGATTCATTGCTTTGACTTTGTTGAAACATACATTTATTTTTTATTTATTTTTTTGTAGATAGATAAGAAAAGAATACATATGGTCGACTCTGACTAATCTGTTGAAGATCTATAGCCGATCTCAAAAAATTAGGCACTAAGTTTTTGTTTTTGTTGTAGTATAGATAGTTGGAGATTAGGGAGGTGGGTTTCAAATCACTAACATTAAACACTAAATAGGGTGTCACTATACCAGAGAAATCAATCTCACTTGAACCTCATGAATCATATGTTTTAGATGGGAAACCTTAACATATATACCAAGTTTAACCTGTTTCAGTTGAAGGATATATGGTTGCAAATCAATGTTTGAACTGACGAAATGCAAAATAATCTTCATGAGTAGAAATAACTTTTGGATTTATTTTTCAAATAGTTATATTAAGAAAACATTAAACTGAGTGACCATAATATCTCTTATGTATAACAATATCAATAACTATTAGACAATGAGTAGCCTTTCCTCTAGCAGTTCAAACTTTAAACCCAGCAACTCCTTTTTCAGAAGGAGGAGAATTCAGCAACACTTTTAGAAGATCTAGTTGTCACATTTGAGGTTTAGTGAGTGAGAACAAATGTATATGACACCAAACCCATTCATGTTTATGCCAAGTTGCCTACATGCATTGATGCAGTTATCCTCAATATTCTGTAAACTTTTAATATCATTGTATTGATAACCAGAATAAGAAACATTTTAAGCTAACATGATAAATGCTACAGCCCATCAACAATTAATGCATAGAGTCATTGTAATTAATATAAGTACCCCGCTCATATCTTCTCATCTAAATCAAACAAGAAGATGGCTTCCATTCTTGTTTATTCCCTACCCTTATTAGTGGCAATGTTATTTTGCTGAAAATTCTCTATGCAATCTGAAAAATACTGAGGAAAACATTTTTTATATGAATGAACTTCCTATTGACCTGACAACCATGCAACTGATACACTGGTGTGTGTGTATATATATATATATATATATATATATGAATTTTCATTTTTCATTCTATTATAAGAATCATACACACAGTAGATATGTGATCATAAACGATTTAAACTAATCAGCACTGAATTATCAATCCCATAAATGCTAATCTGAAACTCTCTTCACTTCTTCCAACCAAAAGGCAAGATGTCTTCAAATACTTTCTACACTAGTCATCTCCCTTTTCATCTGCCCTACTTTGGGTGGTCCAAGAACCCAAGAATTAATCAATAAAATATGTAGTCAAGTGGAGGATTATGGATATTGTAACAAAGTTTTAAACCAAAATATGAAGGCCTTAACAGACATTTTTGGTCTGGCTCAGATATCACTTGGGCAAGGTACAAATAATGCAACCTACACAAATCTTTTAGTTAGGAGGCTTCTTTGGCAATACAACTGACCCGGCATTGAAACAGTATCTTACGGAGTGCATAGATGATTGTTACATGGTCATGGAGCCTTTCTTGAGGCATTTAGGTACTTTCATATGAGAGACTCATATAATGATTAGATACTTACATCTCCAGCAGCTTAGTCATATATGAAAACAGTTATTTTTGTTTTTTACTTACCTATTTTTTCAAATACATTTTTCAATGGATTATCCTCATTTAAATATTATTTCTTTTCACATTTATTTCCCCTCTTTCCTTTCTCTTTCCTTGTGGCCTCAATTTTTTATTTTCAATTATTTATTTGGAGAAGCTACAGCACTCTCCACGCAGAGTGATTGTAGCTTCTCCAAACTTTTTGCCTAAGATAGAGAGTCTGTTGGAGCTTGATTTTGGAAGTTAACTATCTAAAATGGAGAAGATTGGGTTTGACAATGTGAAGCTTTTTTCAAGAAACTAAATGTAAACCCTTCAAGTGACATGAATATATAAATGGGGGAATAAATTATGAATAGATTATGTTACGAAAATCATTGTTTTCATGAAACTGATATCTGATATGAACTTAAGCCATTGGATGTTTATTCAGTGGGTGTGAGCAAAGGTTTAGCTGGATGTATATCCTGCACAGTCAATAACCTAACCGAGAAGGCCATGACACATACAGAGTCTACAAGTTTAATAAATTTTAACAAGATGATTTTTGCACACTCCAGTACAAAGAATTCCTCTCCATTGTTGAATATCACATACCTCACTTGTTTAGTGATTTTCAAAAACTAGCATCAGAGTGTGACATAAATCACATATAAAGTATCTTCTACAAATTAGAAGATAAGATTGCTCCAAAAATGTACATGCGAAGGTAACAGATCAAAAAATATCAAATCAGATCCAAGTTTCAGTGCAGATCATCGGCCCAACAAGGCAACACGCTCCTTCTGTACTGTCAGTGAAAGGTTGATATCAAAAAGCTCACACCGTATAGGCATCTCCATCTCATAGAAGGGATTCTTCAAGACATAATCTGTATACAATTCGTAGATGACTTTCAAGAGAGCTTCCATGTGCTGTGTCCCAGGCTCACAGACCACAAAGAACTTTGTCCCTGCCAAAAAAGCAATTAATCTGTAAGTCTAATTTTTCCAGAAAGAACATCAATTACAAGCTCATTATTTAAGATAAACTCATGTTAAATTTCACTTCCAAAGTGTATAGTAGAGTGTAGTAAAACCCAAGAATACTCCTTTACTCATGAGGGAGAATTTCAACTTAATGGTAATACTGCAAAGGTCAAATACCAGATACAAGGGGCCCATATAAATGCAAGAGCAAAACATATCAAGGGGGGCTACTTGGGCTACAAGGCTCTTGACAAAAAAAATACCAATGCTGAAACAGATAATACATCTTTAATAGATTAAATTTTATTATTGGTTAATTTTCAAATAATGTGGAAATATGTCTGAGGTATAGATCGTTAAAATTGAAAATTTATTTGTTTTATGGAATTTGAATGCTGTGGCAATCAAAATGTGACCACATTTAAAATTCAATAGTTAGGGAGTGAACCTCACGTCATGCATCTCATAGTTGTTAAAAATGTAATAAAACAAAAAACAATTCCTGAAATAAGAACCATTTACCAGTATCCAACTATTTATGATAAATTGCATAAGTGACTACAAAAAGACAATGGAGAAGCATCATTTTACATGGGGGTGAAAAGCTTCTCCCCCCCACCCCCCCCCCCCCCCCCCCCCCCCCCCCCCCCCCCCCCCCCCCCTCTTTTGTACATATCATTTAGGTAGAGAGTTCAAAAACTCCAATGGAAATCAATAACATAAATAATTAGATAGTGAGCAACCCCAACAGATATCTTATGTTCAAAAGTGGCTCTTAAGACACCAACATCATAAGAGACGATCCCATTAGTGAAAAGGAAACTGATGTCACAAACCGGCACACTTTTCCAGACCATGGAAGAAATAAACAAAAAGCCACCCTATTGTCATAAATATCTAATATCAACTTGCAATATATACGTTGCTAACTAAAATCATTAGATTTTAGCATGCATGTCACAGCATAAATTTCTCCATACAACTGCGTTTCAGTTCATTAAACCACAAAAGTGGCAATGCCTGACATAACTGCATGACTAAATAAAGTACCAGCCTGCATTCCAATGAGGCTTATTAGATATGCAACATCTAGGTGCAAAAAAGTCTTTCTAACTCTTGTATGCACAATTATCAAATATTTTTTCATATCTTGACACTTGCAAGATTATTTGATATGTTTTGGCCCCAAGGGAAGATTAAAATCTTCAAAAAACCTAAGAGTGATATGCACAATTGGATGAGGCTCATTAGATTAGCAAGATATGGATTACGAATAACTATGCTTAGCTTCTTATACGCAACAGTCATCAACTCTTTTTCCTATGCTCAAGGGCAATCAGTTAACATTCTAACATACCAGTAAGTGATTGGAAGCAATGGAGATCAAATGTATCGGCTTCAAGAAGCTCAATGCCCGAACAACCTGCAACTGGCGATAACTGCTGAGAGATTGCGTGCATTGAGTGCCATAAACTCGCTACCCTCAAGCTATCATTTGTGTCCATCCGTCCAGCAGACCCATAATCCTGATTGTCAAACACAAACACACAGATTTCATCAAACAAGCTCTATTTCCATTGAAAAAATATATACCTTTCTCTATGAAAAATAACACTTTTGCAGGAAATCTTCACTATAACCAGACCCAGAATCCTATTTCATTCAAAATTCAAAATTTTCCGGGAACGCATGATCCAAAATGTCTAAAAGATAATTCAAAAGAAAAATTAAACATACCCAATAAGCAAATCACTAACACTAGGCTTGTTTCCATGGAAAATTGAAACTTTTACGGGGAAACACATGAAATATACAAAATACCCATCTGTTTCATTTAAGACTCCTACAAGTGAAAACGTCAAATCTTTCTCAATCCCCAAAATTCCATTTCTCTTGTTTTTCTTTCCCACATTGTCTCAGCCACCAAACATAGCATGTAATAGTTATACACCCCATTCAAACAGTTTGCTATCATACCCACTTCCAATTTTCTCGAGAAAAACTTATCATAAAAACAAAAAATGAAACTTTCTCGGGAAACAAACAGAAAAGTATATATATAAACGTATAGATATTTACCTTGTAGAAGATCAAACCACCTGATTTGTTAATGATGTAGAGACTGTAAATAGCTGCCATTCCAAAGGGCAATTTCGGAATCTGATAAACTTTTGAGATAGATCAAAGATGAGTTAAGAAAGACCGATGATGAAGCATATAAATGGATTAATTCGCAGGGTCTGCCGTTTATTCAAAGAAAAAAACTTTGTTGGGGTGAGATCCGAAGATCCGATTCGAATGGTGTTGTAGAGTTTCAATCATGAATATTGATTATTTTCAAACTTTATATCATGTGTTCAAGCATATCTGGCCTATTAGCTCAGCTGGTTAGAGCGTCGTGCTAATAACGCGAAGGTCGCAGGTTCGAGACCTGCATGGGCCATTAACTTTTTTCCCAATTTTAAAACTATTTTTCCACAAATTGCTTCCAACTTTTTTTCTTTTTTCTAAATTTAAATCTGTCCTTAAAAATTATATTTTAAAACTATTTTTTCACAAATTGCTTCCAACTTTTTTCTTTTTTCCAATTTTAAATTTGTCCTTAAAAATTATATTTTAAAACTATTTTCTACAAATTGCTTCCAACTAATTTTTTCACATTATTTTAAAACATTTTTTCAATTTTAAATCTGTCCTTACAAATTATATTTTATCCAATTTTAAAACTATTTTTTCACAAATTTCTTCCAACTTTTTTATTACTTCCAATTTTAAATCTTTCCTTGCAAATTATATTTTAAAACTGTTTTTCCACAAATTGCTTCCAACTACTTTTTTTACATTATTTAAAACATTTTTTTCAATTTTAAATCTGTCCTTCCAATTTTAAATCTGTCCTTACAAATTATATTTTAAAACTATTTTTCCACAAATTGCTTCCAACTACTTTTTTCACATTATTTTAAAACATTTTTTTTTTCAATTTTAAATCTGTCCTTACAAATTATATTTTAAAATTATTTTTCTACAAATTGCTTCCAACTTTTTTCTTCAAAAAATATTAAGGTGATTAGATCTTCTATGGTCAAAGTCAGGAAATGATCCTCTCTCCATTTGAAATGAATCTATTTCTTGATTGAGAATACACAACTTTTAGTGTAACTATTTTTTCACAAATTGCATCCAAATTTTTTCAAAAAATGCTAAGGTGGTTAGTTATTCCATACTCAAGGAAATTATCATATCTCCATTTCTTGATTGAGAATACACAACTTTTATTGTATATCAACTTTGAGTGTAACTTTCTAGTGAAATGGAGAGGATCTTTATTCCGTTGAGTTCACCATTAGCACTATTTTTATTGTGCACCAACTATTATGAATTAAAATAAATTATGATAATAAATGATGGGTTGAGAGACGAGGGGAAAAAAAAGAGAAAAGTGTAGGAAGTTTTTTTGACCCAACGAGTGGAAGAAATGGTGATGATTTAGAAAGAATGTGAGATTTAAAAACAAAAAAAAAAAAAAAAAAACAAAAACAAACAAATAAAAGGAAGAGAATGAGTGTAGCTTTCTAGTGAAAGGAAGAGGATCCTATTCCGTTGAGTTCATCATTGGCACTATTTTCATTACACGCCAACTATTATGAAATAAAATAAATTAAGAAAATATATGATGGGATGAGAGAGAGAGAGAGAGAGAGAGAGTAGGAAGTTGTTTTGAATGAGAGAGTGGAATTGATGGATTAAGAAAGGATATGATATTGAAAAAAAAAAAAAAAACCAACAACAACAACAAAAAAAAGATTAGAGAGTGAGCGGGAGTTACTGTCTTTACAAATTGTATTAAAAAAAAAAATTCCTGAAAAATTATTAAGGTGGCTAGTTGTGATTAGGGTAATATCGCTTCCAATTTTTTTCACAAAATGTTAAGGTGATTTGTTCTTCCATATTCAAAGTTGGGAAATGATTATCTTCATTTGAAATGAATCTATTTCTTAATTAAGAAAATACAACTTTTATTGTACACCAACTTTAAGTGTATCTTTCTAGTGAAATAGAGAGGATCTTATTCCGTTGAGTTCACCATTAGTACTATTTTTATTGTACGCTGTAAAGTTATGATTTTCAACTATGTTTTGTTGGCTTTAATTTCATGTCAAATTTGATTATATTTTAGTCAATCATTTCCTTGTATGATTGTGGGATTTAATGTAAGGGTTTAGTGTGAGAGTTTGGTGAAGATTTGTGAAGAACCATGAAGTTCGCGACTTGCTCACGACTGGCTCGCGAGTGGACAACCCACGAAAGGCCATGTGAGAAGTACATGCTGGAAGCTGAAGAGTCAAGTGCCAAGAGGCATCTCATGACTTATCTTGCGACTAGGCCAACTCGCGAGATGCACTACTAGCCTATTTTAGTGTGCTTTACTTTGGTTTCCTCTTCGATAACACGTCTTAGTGTTATCTTGTGTTTGCATCTCTCTTTCCTTACTTTTTGTACTTTACATTTATTGTTTATGTTTGCACACTAGAGTGTAGCTCCGGTTTTTTACATTTCATTTACTCTTATTTCACACTTAGTTAAGTAGAGTAAAATCAATTTACCCGTAATTTTAAAATTGGGAGTCTAAACAAGTTATAATGTTTTGCACTATTGAGCTTTCATACGCCAACTATTATGAAATAATATAAATTAAGATAATAAATTATTGTGTTTGCATCTCTCTTCCCTTACTCTTTGTGCTTTACATTTATTGTTTATTGTTTATGTTTACGCACTAGAGTGTAGTTCCGGTTTTTTGCGTTTCATTTACTCTTATTCCACACTTAATTAAGTAGAGTAAAAGCAATTTACCCGTAATTTTAAAATTGGGGGTCTAAACAAGTTATAGTGTTTTGCTATTGAGCTTTCATACGCCAACTATTATAAAATAATATAAATTAAGATAATAAATTATGGTATGAGAAAGGAGGAAGGGGGGAGGGGGGATGAGCGGAGAGTATAGGAAGTTGTTTTGACCGAGAGAAGGGAATAGTAGTGATGATTGAGAGAGAATGTGATTAAAAAAAACAAACAAACAAGTAAAAGGAAGAAAATGTGAATGATTAGAGAATGGGTGAGAGTTAAGGGTGTGCATGTGTTAGGTTGAGTTGGATTAAATGATTTTTTCAACCCAACATGATCTTATTGGATTGAGAAATTCCCAATGCACCCATTTGTTGTAACAAAACCAAAAAAAATTGTACACAAGTTTCATTGCGTTGGTAGAATAAACTATTTTATCATGATTACATATTTAATTAATAAATTAAGTGTCAAATTATATATAATTTGTATAAATAATGTATCTAGTATATTAGAATTGTTTAGTGAATAATAAACCTAATTTAATCGGAACAGTGATGGGTTGATGTTTTCAAAAAAAAAAAATGGTGTTTTAATTAGTTTAATCAAGTTTGCCAACCTCATTTCAACACAAAGTTTGTTCTTTAACTTATTCCAAGTCTTGTAGCTTAATTTGATCATATATTTTTGGACTCATTTCTACAATTTGGATATGGATCTCATGATCGTGCTAATTAACAAATCTATGATAGTAGATTTTTTATTTATTTATATTATAATTCAATAGTTACAATAAGAGAACGAGATTTGAACTTTAAATATTTTCATTATTTATTTTTTTTGTATGTTAAAATACATATAATTCTAAAAAAAAAAAATAATTAGAAAGATTTTCATTTTAAGATTAAAATATTATTTTCTAAATCTAATAATTCAAAGCCTTGCTAAAATAGGAAAGGTCTATTTTTCCATTTTAATAGAAAGAGACTTTTCCGGATTGGACTTGGTGAGAGCAGCCCATCAAATTCACTTGTGGTTTCTTTAATTACTCCTCTTTTCATGTGACTGTCACTCTGCCACGCCTCCCAATTCGGGCTCTCTCTCACCGCCGACTCACCTAACTCACCAACTTGGCCTCCATAAAACTCTGCCTCTGCCTCTCTCTCTCTGAAACTCTCTGTTTCTGAAACATGGGTTTGAAGCAAAGTGAAAAGTCAGAGCCAACGATAGAGATCAACGGTCTAAAATTCACGTACCCGGGAATCGACGGTCATCCTCCGCCCGGTTCCACTCCTTTAATCGAAGATTCCTCTCTCTCTCTTCACTCTGGAGATCGCTGCCTCCTTGTTGGATCCAATGGCGCTGGTTCGTTCTACTTTTTCTTCTTTCATACTCTGTTTTTTCGTTAATACTACTCTTTGTTTGGTTTCCCAGAAAATGGAGGCAAATAAAATCAAAATTGGAAATTGAGATATTAATGTGTTGATTTTTGGGTTCAATTATAATGGGGTTGGTTCAATTTTTGTTCTTTTTCACATTCAGAGTTTCCTTGAATCTCTGTTTACTTGCCGATAAAATGGAGGAAAGGAAAATATAAAATTGGAAACAGAGATTTTGATGGTGTTTTTCTTGGGTTAAATTATAATGGGGCTCATTCAATTTGTATTCTTTTTCACCTTCAGAGTTTCCGTGATGCTCTGCTTACTTTAATGCTTTGTTTGGTTGCTGAGAAAATGGAGGGGAAAAAAGAGTTAAAGTGGAACCAGAAACGGGAGTAAATGGAACCCACAATGTTATGTTTGTTTGTTGAATGATTGTATTGTAACATGGAAAGAATGATTTCATTCAGCATCTGTTTGGTTATTGATAAAGGGAAAAAGAAGAAATAGTGAAGGGGAAAATTTTAGGTACAATCCCTATTTCTCAATTAAAAGCAACCATGCAGTTGCATTAACCAATAATTTAATTTAATTTTTCTTAGATGAATATAATAATGGTTATGTTGCATTGGTCAATACAGTCATGTGATTGAATTCAATTGGGGAACCTATGGTACAATACCTAAGGAATTGTATCTAAGTCTTGCCCATAGTGAAGCCCCAAGTTTTTTTTTTTTTTTTTTTATTTAATTTTTTAAAATTGTTTATTATCCTTTATTTCAATTTCTTAACAAATCTAACAAACAATTCAGAACAAAAATTCTCATAGTGTGTTAGTGTGCGTATTAATTGATTGTTATTGTAGGGAAAACGACGATTTTGAAGATATTGGGAGGGAAGCACATGGTTGAACCCCATATGGTCCGCATACTTGGAAGATCGGCATTTCATGACACCACATTGACTTCTTCTGGTGATCTCAGCTATCTTGGTGGCGAGGTTCATGCTTTTCTTTGTTCTTTGACTTGAACAATTTTTATGAACTGAATAAAATATATGCTTTTGTTTCAAGGATCTGATTGTACAACTGAATAAAATATATGCTTTTTTTTTTTCAAAGAAAGTTACAACTGATTTTATTATACATGAGAATTTCAATAAAAAAAATTTGGCATAAATTTCAACTTTGCTGGCATGTAGGCAATTTATAAATCCAGTTGGGATCAAATATGGCCAAATCATCAATATGTTTTGCCATTTTCTTTTCTTTGGAAAATTTGAATATATGACATACAAAGTTTAACATGAAATGCAAGCAAAAATTCAGACACTGTTATAAAATCACAAAATTTTGCAATTCCTTGAATCACATTTTTCCCAATATTTCCTTAGTTTCTGAATGTTAACCAGATATATTCCTCTTTCTTTTTTCTTCCAAAATTTTGATTCAGTACAAATCCATTTAATCCCAAATTTTCTCAGCAATTTCATTTTGCAGTTGCTTGAGTATGTTGTAAAACATGTTCTAATAAAATTTGAAGGCTTTGATAGTTGTAATCAGGCTATTTTTTTTTTTTTTTGGGGGGGGGGGGGTGGGGGTGTGGGGATTATTTTCTTGCAGTGGAAGCGAGAAGTTGCATTTGCCGGGTTTGAGGTTGCAATACAAATGGATGTTTCTGCAGAAAAAATGATATATGGAGTTGCAGGTATTGATCCTCAAAGAAGAGATGAGTTAATTAAGGTAAGAACAAGTGTGTTCTTTCCTTGAGATACAATCTTCATTGATGTGAGCTTGAACTAATTGTCCTGCAAGATGTTGTGTCTTTATTTATATATTGGTAATTACATCCCTATGGGGTTTGAACCTACAACCTAACCCTCCTCATTGCTCTTACAAGGGGATGAGGTTGAGGTGCTATTTGAACTAGAGCTTATTGGCTCATATGTCATGTCTATGTAAATGGATGTTATGAAAAGGAAGTGTTGAGGTCTAACTCAGAAGTAGGGACTAATTGCCCAAATATTCAAAAAGCTATCTTTATACAAGCCTCAAGTTTCACAAGGTTTCGACATTATCACACCCTAATAATAGCTAAGAAGGTGGGACAAGAGTCTTTCTCATATTCTACTGATAGAGCAGAAGCAATATCTGTGTTTTGATTTTAGTCATTAATGTTTCTTATGTCATTGGCTAGGGTGTAAAAGTCATTAGCTTCAGTCAATTCCATTTTTGGGAAGTAACCTAGATGATTAACTTAGAGAGTAATTTTACATTGCATGATTGTCATATGATTCAATATACATTGTAATTATTGAACATTCCTCTTTCATTTATATGAAGAATTCGACTATAAGAGTATGATTGTGAGGCTTCTTATAATATACAGAAGAATAATTAAATTTTGAATGGAAATGGAACAGTGCCTTGGGCATTGATAATTGCATGTAAATCATAGGCATTTGAGATATCAATGTCGTGAAGGATGCGCAAGGTAGCTAATATTAAGAGAAGACAAATGCATAGTCCACAAACCATGTGCAGTTGCACCATTGTTGGGACTGTCATTACGTAAATGGTTTCCTTGGTTATGTAGGTACTAGATATCAATCTATCATGGAGGATGCACAAGGTATCTGACGGTCAGAGGAGACGAGTGCAAATATGTATGGGTCTTCTCAAGCCATTCAAGGTATTTCCATCTTTAAGCACTCACCATCTCACCAAGTGTAAATTCTTCAGAATCATGTATCTTAAGCTTTTTCCTTTTTCTTTCTTTCCTTCTTTCCTTTTCTTTCCTTTTTTCCCCCATTCTCATATTCCAAAATGTAATATAGTTTGGCTCCATTGTTTCCTAGGTCCTTCTTCTTGATGAGATAACAGTTGACCTTGATGTTCTAGCAAGGGCTGACCTTCTGAAGTTTCTAAGAAAGGAGTGTGAAGAGCGAGGCGCCACAATCATCTATGCAACACATATATTTGATGGCCTAGAGAACTGGCCATCTCATGTAGTATGTCTTGGTTTATTTTTCCGAACTTCTTGTCTAAACTCTTACCCATGAAAAGAAATTTTTGTCTAAAATTTGGATGAGTTTCTACATCTCCTCAAGGATAAAACTGTTATGTATTTTTCAGGTTTATGTGGCTCATGGGAAGTTGCAATTAGCAATGCCTATGGATAAGGTCAAGGAAATCAGCAAACTGTCACTAATGGTAATTTTTTTTTAAAAAAAAAAACCTTACATTACTTGTACGTATCCAATATGAATTTCTTTCAAATATTAAATTATGAGAGAGAGAGAGAGAGAGAGAGTAGCGCTTTTCCTGAGCCCTTGTTTCTGTTTGTGCTTTTGGAATTGTATATGCAGAGAACAGTTGAAAGTTGGCTGAGGAAAGAACGAGATGAGGAGAGGAAGAGAAGGAAAGAGAGAAAAGCATGTGGACTTCCGGAATTTGAGAAACAAATTGAAGGAAGTCGTGTGACTGGTGATCCAGCCCGTGCTGCTGCTCGAGTGCTTAACAATGGTTGGGCAGCAGGCCGGTTGCATTCCACCATTGCTGGAGAAGAGAACTTTGTTTTAAGCTCAAATAGAGTTCTGAGATAGATGAATTCAAATAATTTAACACAAAGGAAAGGCCCCAAGCTTTGTGCCTTGATCATACAACAATCAGTTGGGATAATCTGCGGCAGGTCCTTGTGAATTGGGGTGACCGCAGATATGTTGCCACTAGTACATGACATTCAGATTATCATTTACAGTTGTGTAATAATTTCTTGTGTTACTTTTGTGGAAGCATGCTATGGAAATGGCTTGCTTCCTTTTAAAAAAATAAAAATTGTGGGTATATTATTCGATCCTGCCAACAGTCAATACTAAATTATGCTCAAGATCCACCATATGGAAGTTACTCAAAAAAAAAGATCCACCATATGCAAGATAGATACTTATTAGGTGATCAGTCCGCTAAATAATAAATATCATTCTGATCCAGTGGTGTCCATCCATTCAATTTAGATAAAAATATTCATAAACTTACAACAGTATATATGATAACTGTCTCAGATAAGTTAAACAATGTGAGCCATCAATGGTATCGATGTCGCATTTTAAACAATGTGAGTCATCAATGTCATATGTTCACATGTTCGTTCCTTGGATATTTGTCAAATTAATGTAGCAACTACAAGCTACAATGAAGAGGAATGAAACTCTAGTCATAATAGACCAAAGTGATGCAATTTATCCTATCTGAACTCTAAATGGATGATCACCCTCGGCACCATTTCCTTGAAGCTTGCATGGTGTTTCACAAGGACATAATGATCCACCCCTTCAACAAAAACTCTGCTGAACATTGCATCATCAAGGAGAAGGCCAACAAACAGCTAATGCATTTGGGGTAATGCATTAGATATGATACATCTGAGAACCATTGAGGGGCCAAAGTCCTACAAGCAAGTGCAAGTATTAACACGTTGTTGGTGCCATATAAAGCATACTCTCCCTACATTTGGCAAATACTTCTTTTTATCTGAAATTGCATGAAGGTCTCTAACCATTTGAGATATAACCAACAACAGATTAGTCTATTAAGGCTAGCTCACCAATATCTTGAGCATTCTTCAAAATCTTGATAGGTTTAGTACAAGAATGATTCAAGTAGAAGAGAAAGAGTAGCTTGCACAAAGCTTAAAAATTTATTGTCTTTATTGAACTAACATGGAAAGCTTTTTATTTATGCATAGAAAGATGATCCAAAATGGAAGAAAGGAGAAGAAATTAGATCAATTGCACCATAATCAAGCACTAAAAAAAATGATCTACCACTATTACCATTCCAGCCAAAATTATTGGCTACTCATAAAAGATAAGCACCGATATATCTTCCAGTACTCAATAGCATTCAACACATAATCATGAAAGGAATTAAGGGAAGAGACAAGATATTTCAACCATATCCATTGAAAGTGAGCCAAATAAGGAGATCCTATAAACTGTGAATCATGAATTATTTAGAATCTGAAAGGCCAAATGTCAATTTCTATCATATAGTGACAACGATCTAAACAAGCAGATACATTCTCAGGATAGTATTAATGTAAAAGGCATAATAACCAAACAACATTAGCATCCCCTTTGACAGAGATTGCATCCCAAAAAGTTACAGAAGATTTACTGATCTCCCAAGCCTGCAAGAACCAAGAAATAGAGACAATATTTAATAACAAGCCCATAATTGTATAGAAGCTTATCAGGTTAGATATCGAACAGAGCCTAACCTAGTTAGCAATCTTGTTGGAAAGCCACTCTAGCCCTCGTACAGCCTTTCCTTGGCATGTGTGCTCTTAATATACCCGAAATAAAACATACAAAAATGGCCTTAATTAGTGGATACTGAGTTAACTATTCATAGGGTAAAACATGTGATGCTCAGATACTTATTTAAAATAACTGCCACAAACTGGAAATGTCTTTTCCTTAAATAGCCTGGTAAAAACTGAATCAGTAAGTAGCTAGTAGATGCAGTTTACAATTTTGTTGAGTGCTAATGTATCAACATTTAATAAGCACAAGCACTCACTTAAATCATGCAAAAACTTACAAGTAGGTGTGTGTGTGTGTAACGTATGAATGAAATAAACATACAAGTGCACAGACATTTTTTTTTTGTTATGGGTCAATAAACAATACTGTCCACAGTACTTACAAAGCATGCACCTGCAACTAAACCATCTAGGTGGGAGGGCACAATATCGAGTTGCTAAACAACAAGGTTTAAACATTTCCCACTGCAGATTTTGAAAAGCTAGTACCTAGAGCTACTAGTATGATAACAGTACAAAGTAAAATAAGAGAATTTCTCCACTATAGAGATAGCATTATCTAATTGGAGCAATGGAAGAATGAAGTAACCAAAAGTGCCAAATTAATTACTATTTGTTTCAATGTTATGTGCTATAAAATAAAATAAAGCAAATACTAATAATGGAATTCTTACTTAACAATTGCTATCCTTAAATGAATAAAGGTAAACAACTACTCCCTACTCCCTAGCAATATTTGAATAGTAGAAACCGCAAACAGGGCAAGAAGCAGAAATTTGAAGGTAGACTCAAAATTCATCCTTGGTTTTGATGGAAGACAACTAGAAGGTTTGAAGGTGAAACAGACAGTAGCTTAGACTGCTTCATATTTCAGAGGTCTAACAACACTATCTATTCTGGTCTTAAAACAATGGTTTTAACTTTCAAGCACTCATGACCTGCTTCAAAACTAAATTTGATCAGCAAATGACATCAAGGAGCCTTTCTTTTTTCTCACAATAATCAGAAACCCCGCTTCATTTCCCTAGAGTCAAGACTGCAAGTTTCACATCATGTAATCACTTATAAATGGATATGGAGGTGAATGAAAGCTTCCAAGGATATCAAATTTTGATGTTTCATGCTATTCTCTGTCTGCATCATCTCAAAAAAATTCGAGGACTTATTGTCTTATTCCCTAAAGCCTTCCAACCCAATTTAGACAAAGAATAGCAAACTACGAAATCAAAAACACAACTAACAGCAGAATTACTTAACAATGAAAGAATCCAAAATCCATAAATGGCAACTGTCCAAAGCTGCAAAATCAACCGGCCACTCTTTCTAGAAAACAGAGCCCCAAAATTTTTTAATTATAACAGAAACAGAGATTGATGAATGAGAATTTAGATTTACATAAAAAACAAGATCCTTTAAATGTAGACAACAAGCACTACACTGTTACAACACGTAAGTTTGAAGGGTATTATTTACCAATGAGGAATTGGGGGCAAGGAAGGGTAGAAAGCATCTATGTTTAACAAAGAACGATATAGGTTGAATGTATAACCTAAATATTTCTCACAAATTTAGGAGAAAAGGAAAGCTCTGCATATGAGGTTACTAATAGTAACAAGGGGATTGCAAGTATGCCAAATCCATCAAAGATCAGAATATTAGTTGAAGTAGAAAGAAGATAATCTCTAATATTAACTACTAAGGAAGGAAAATCTACTAGGATCAATGGTCTTTGGTTGATATTCTGTTGACCTATCACAAGCACCCAAATTGCCACATGAGCATCACCAAC
The DNA here is from genome assembly GCA_019022515.1 of Quercus aquifolioides. Classification (NCBI taxonomy): domain Eukaryota; kingdom Viridiplantae; phylum Streptophyta; class Magnoliopsida; order Fagales; family Fagaceae; genus Quercus; species Quercus aquifolioides. The sequence goes on along the minus strand of CM032330.1, from coordinate 2,808,438 downwards.
TGCAAACAAACTATTCTAACATTTCATAAATAAATAAAACTAATTCCATGTTTGCTATGTTGCATCAACTGAAGCTCAAGATAATTATCCCAAAATTAACAACACTAGTGCTCAACCTATTTTCAAGGCAAGATAAAAAGTAAAAAAAACTGGTTTAGAAAACAACAACCTAGCGCCAATACAAGAAAAGAAATATCACCGTATAAAAGAAAAACTTGAAACAAATATACCCACTCGGTCCCTAATCATAATCAATATGTCAATATAATTACAATACAAAGTAAAACAATAAACTAACTCCATTATAGAGATGGCTTTATCTATAACGAGGGAGGGAGGCATGAAGAAAATCTAGAATGTTCTTATCCACTTGATTAGATGACACCATGTCAACTAACATGCTTGCAGTGGTCGCATCTGCTGAAAATCCCTTGTCAACCATTATTTGGAAATATTTCGTCACCTTTGATGTCTCACTATGTTGCAGTAACCCTTGGATAATTCTGTTATATGTGCGATCGTTGGGTGAGCAACCATTGCCATCCATTTTCTCAAGCAACTCACATGCTTCATCTATTAGTCCCTCTTGGCACAACCCCTTGATCATAATATTGTAAGTTGGAACATCAGGCTGCAATCCTTTGGTAGGGAGACTATAAAAGAGTTCTCTTGCAGTTGTAAGCCTCCTGACATTACAAAAACCGTCAATCAAGATGGTGTAATAAATCAAAGCTTTATGGCTCAGCCTTTTGTCTTCTATCTCTTGAAACAATGTCATTGCCTCAGAGATCTGTTTATTCTTAAGGAGGCCATCTAACAAGATGGCATAGGTCTGGGAATCTGGATGTTGGCCAAAAGCTTGCATGTTATGGAATAGCTCAAGTGCAGCTTGGGGTCTCTCCACTAGGCAAAAGCCACCTATAAGAGTGTTGTAAGTCACAACATCAGGAATCATTCCCTTGTTGGACATTTCATGAAAGAGACGCATTGCCTCGTCAATTTTTTTACTTTTGCAATATCCATTTATCAATATGTTATAGCTAAATTCATTGGGCGAACAACCCCTCTCGACCATCGTATTAAATGCTTTGATAGCATCATCCATTTTGTTTTGCAAACAGTAACCGTCAATCAAAGAGCTATAAGTGACGGAGTCAGGCTCAATGCCTCTTTGAACCATTTCAGTAAAAACTTCTTTTGCCTCTGTCAACATCCCTTCCTTGCAAAGAGTGTCCACCAAAATGCTAAAGGTGTACACATCTGGAATGATCTTCCTTTGCGTCATCTCTTTCAACAAAGTAGTAGCCTCCCTCCACCGGCCAAAATTGCATAGTCCTTGAATTAAGCAACTGTAAGTGACAACATCTGGGTGAATGCCTTTACTCATCATTTCAGATAAAAGGTTCAAAGCCTCAGTTACCAATTTGTCCTTACATAAACTGTCAATGACCGTGCTATACAGCACCACATCAGGTTCAAAATTCCCTTTTTCTAGTGTCCTTAGCAACCTAATAGCTGCACTAGTCTCCCCAATCTTACACAGACCGTTTACTATTGTCCCAACAGTAATCACATCAGGTTGATACCCTTTGTTCTCCATTTCTTCTACCAACCTCACAGCTCCAGAAACATTACCTTGAAGACAGAGACCTTTAAGAAGAGTGTTTAGAGTAGATTGGGTAGGCTGATAACCAAGTTTCAAAATTGTTGCTAAGACAGAGAACCCAAAACCAACCCGGTTCAAATGGCAGTAGCAATTAATCAAAACATTGAGAGTACAAACATCGGGAGTAATTCCAAAGGATCCCATATTTCTAATTAGAGTAATGACTACGGGGTAATGCTTCATTCTTGCAATGGAACCAAACATGCGATTAAAATCCACGATGGAAGGCAAAGGGTGCATGTGAAGCATTTTATCAAACAGGCTTAAGGCATGATCAAGATTCTTAAAGGTTCCACATTTGCAGTGATCTCTCACAGATTTCAACAACTGATTCGGAATTTTTGCATTTTCTCTTCTACTGCTATTATTATTAGTAGAATAAGCAAAAGCATGAAATGGAAGGCTTCCTCTAATAATCAAACGACTGTATATAAAAACAAGAGAGGATGTTGATTTACCCATTTCCTCGAGAAGAAGAAGAAGAAGCAAAGCTAGTTTGGTGTTCACAATGACTGACTCAGGCAGCTACCAATTCGGGTCGGGTCGGGTCTGGTTTGGTTTCGGCTGAGCCCCGGAGCTTGAAAAAGGAGAAATCGTGGTGATGGAGTTGGCAAATCAGAGAGCGAAACTGTGAGTGGGGACTGTACGAGGGAGTGAGAGTGAGGGTCTAATGGATATATTTTTAATTTATTGTTAAAAGAGCCCAAACAAAACAAAATAAATTATTGTTGATATATTTTTATTTTTATTTATTTATTATGATATATTTTATAGTATTATTTCCTAAATTTTTTAAATTACTAAAATACATTTTTAATTTATGAGTTTTTTTTTTTGAAAAATAATTTTTATTTATGAGATTTAAGTGGTCACTTTTATTTGTTAATGTGTCTAAGAGTATTAGTATCAGACTCAATACAATTTTAGCTATAAATTATTTTTTACTATTTAAATATCTTTTTTTCCCCTCAATTCTATATCAAACAAACTCTACTCACATCAAACCCACATCAACTACAGATATGCCATAGATTTGTTGACAATGCACAAATCGGCCAACACACAAAACATGAATCCGCTATTTCAACCATCATTTGCCAATCAACCTCCATTAACCATCATTTGTCGCACTACATCTCTACTGATTCATTTGGATCGGTGCATGAGAGAGAAGAGAAATTGTGTGATGGAGAGAATTTTGTTGAGTGCTAATGTATCAACATTTAATAAGCACAAGCACTCACTTAAATCATGCAAACACTTACAAGTAGGGGTGTGTGTGTGTAACGTATGAATGAAATAAACATACAAGTGCACAGACAAATTTATTTATTTATTTATTATTATTATTATTTTTTTTTTATGGGTCAATAAACAATACTGTCCACTGTCCACAGTACTTACAAAGCATGCACCTGCAACTAAACCACCTAGGTGGGAGGGCACAATATAGAGTTGCTAAACAATAAGGTTTAAAAATTTCCCACTGCAGATTTTGAAAAGCTAGTACCTAAAGGCTAGAGCTACCATGCTAGTATGATAACAGTACAAAGTAAAATAAGAGAATTTCTCCACTATAGAGATAGCATTATCTAATTGGAGCAATGGAAGAATGAAGTAACCAAAAGTGCCAAATTAATTACCATTTGTTTCAATGTTATGTGCTATAAAATAAAATAAAGTGAATACTACTAATGGAATTCCTACTTAACAATTGCTATCCTTAAATGAATAAAGGTACACAACTACTCCCTAGTAATATATGAATAGTAGAAACCGCAGACAGGGCAAGAATCAGAAATTTGAAGGTAGACACAAAATTCATCCTTGGTTTTGATGGAAGACAACTAGAAGGTTTGAAGGTGAAATAGAGAGTAACTTAGACTGCTTGATATTTCAGACGTCTAACAACACAATCTATTCTGGTCTTAAAACAATAGTTTTAACTTTCAAGCATTTATGACTTGCATTAAAACTAAATTTGACCAGCAAACTACAACAGGATTACTTTTGTAGGAAATGAGGATAGCAAGCATAATGTAGGACAACAAGCTTCGAAACTAAAGCTCATTCAGGATCTAACTTGGTCCAAATCCTAATGGTCTTAATCACCAAGGTTTTATGGATTTTGAGGCTGGTTTAGGAAGTAGTGCAGATCTATATAAGGTCAGGTATTTAGGTTGTGTTTGAATTGGAAAACTCAACTTCTATGATTGGTAAACTTTGATCAATGGTTGGAACCAAGTCTGAGAAAGAAGATATATGAATCTAGTCCCACAATAGGATTTATGAGTATCCACCTATGAGGGCTTTATAACACTCCCCAAGGCTAGCGTGGCTATAATTCTTCTCAAAAATTTCATTACCAGAAATAATAAAAAAAGCTAGTAGTCTGCCTTAAATTTTAATATTACCAAATTTCCCATTTGCTCCACAAAATAACAAACTAAGATTAGTAAATTTGATTCTATACACAGCCAGTGTATTGGATTGCTCTCTTTTTTAAGGAATTTAGTTACATATATTAATTAAAAAATATATATATATATTCTACCACTAGTCAAGCTCCTCAGCCCTTCTTCCATTCTGGTAGGAACCCTACAAGTATATAGATAATAATTGTTGTAATATTGCAAATAGTTAGTTACTTACAATTCCAAGCATGTTAATCACATTTAATACGTATTGAAATTATTAATGTACATGAGGAATAATAGAACCATTAGGATAAAGTCATGTGGGCCAATAGAATAGTTTTATGATTCTATAAATACTTACTTATAATCATGTTTCTATTCATTGAAGAATAAACCAATTGATTGTTTAGTGCATTTCTTCTCTCTTCATCACTTAATATTTCCCTAGAGGGTGACCATCTCGAATTAAGTTAATTTTCCTATAATTCTCAACTATTTCCCTACAATTTCTTAGTAACTAACCAATTTCCTTTTCTATGTTTGGAAAATGAGTAAATATTCTCAATCTATTACTTTTTCATTTAAATTCAATGGAATCTTTTGAAGAAGTTATTAGTCGTACACCACAAGGAAGAGAAAAAAATTGAGAATTGCATTAGTAATTATTGTGGTTCCGTTAGATTTAATTGAAAAAGTGATGAATTAGTGGTACTTGATCATTTCCAAAATATAGGTGAATTGGTTGATTTCAAAGACAATGGAAGAATTGTGATAAAATATAGGTGAATTGGTTGATTTCAAAGACAATGGAAGAATTGTGATAAGCTACCCGAAGGATAGAGATGGGAAAGTACTTTTTCCCTTAAAATAAAAAGAAAAGATTAAAAGGTTTTGTTAATTTGTTGTTGTAGGTTTTCTCTGAATGATATCTCCATTTAGCAACAATTAAATGGTTTTATTGTTGGCCTCTCTTGAGCATTTAACAATATCTTATATTTTTTAATGTTATGCTATAATTAAAATAATTTCTTTTTACATTTACTATAATTAATTTTTTTTTTTCAAAACTAACAATTAATAATTTGGCATTTGGGATTATAGATCTCATTATAAATTCATATTATGCCATCATATGTCTTATTAATTTGTAGACATAAAATCACTTAATTGTAAAATTATAATTATATACATCATGTTCACATAACTTTTAACAAATCCTTTATAAGTTTTTCGATGATTATCAAAAAAATTCCTTTTATATAATTTTTTTAATTCAAAAAATACAGATATCATCAAATGTGACACTAGCATTTCTTGAAAAATTGTGATTGAAATATTTATGATGACTATATTACTGATATTTTATGTAGTTTGGTGGTCCATAGTTGATGGATTACGCAAAATAACACAATTATTCGTAAGATCTGTACATAGACTTAACTCCATATGTGATTTTTACTATCTTGCTAGTAATCTTGAATTGTCATGATAAATTATTATTCAATTAAGTTATTAATTTAAAAAATTTTCTTATCACTATCACTATTTATTTGAAAAAATTCTCTCTCTTTGCCACTTCTTGAACCTCATTTTTTGCTAGAAGGATTTTTTTTTTTGGTTTAACTTATGATTACTATGCGAAACATTGTTCTCCTAATTAGTAAGGCTTGTGATCATAGTTGCATAGTACCTCATTATGTGGTTTTCATTCTTTACTAGATGTGCCTCAAACTCAATTATAGCGATTGAGACCAGGTCTCATGGTTTTGTTGCAATAGGTTACGGCAATAGTAATTTTTGTTGCTTTGCAACAAAAATTACTATCTACCAAACATGCCCACTGTCATGAGAAATCTCTCAAACTACCATATAAGAAAGATAGAAATTCTTGTCTTTGTCACAAACCAAAATACTAGCCTGTCTTTCTCTCTTTCTTTCACGCTGAAACTCTTTTTATTTAAGGCCAAGAATTCTTTGGAGAATCGTGGATACAACTTTATGAATACTATCAATTACAAAACATGTACTTGCCCTAAAAAGCATGAGCTTAAGCTAAATAACTATCCAAACAAAAAATCCTACAAATGCAATGGATGCAAAGAATATGGCTTTGGAAAGAGATATAGATGTGAAGAATGCAACTATGACGTTCACAAAGATTGCATGTTTAGCAAGCCCACCACATCCCAAAGATCTTCGTTAGTAGATCGGTTTTAATTCGGACAACTCGATCGCTTCTTCCTTTGCTGGAATTGCCATCTTTGCTGCTCTCGGCTTCTGAATTCGTACCTTTCAATAGCCTCACAGTCTAGAAGCCCTAATGTTGTAAGACTACATTTTCAAATGCTATGATCAACCCCTTATGAAACTCCACTGCAACAAAATCAAGAGATATTGTGATACTTATGGGGGAAACACATCAAATGTTTCATCTACCATTGCCTTGAAATAGACTGGAAATTGCACTCTTGTTGTCTCAACCTCTAGAATGAATTCCAAATTGATGATGTGAAACTTCACATTCATAAGACTAAGCCAAAGTGCGCATGATGCAATCAAATTGAAGATAATTTGTCGAGAATTAAGGGGTGGATGTATGTGTCGAGAGTGTGGCACGTATAATTTTCATGTTTATTGCATAAAAGAAATGATGGTTGAGGCATGGGAGAATGTAATAGCTAATAGTAATGATTGTTTGGCTTTGGAGAATTCAGAGCTACCTATTTAATGTCAATTGAAAAGAAAAGGTAGAATGGGTAAAATGTGCTTGAAGATTTTCAAAGCATTTCTCAAGACTATTGTTAGTATTCTTGTTGGCAATCTAATTACTTTTGCCAATCTTCTAGTTGATTTGGTTGACAATTAAATAGACTAGTCATGGACCCGCGCATTATGCGTGATAATTTTATTTATGGTGGTCTCTTTCTTCTTCTTCTTTTTTATTTTTTTATTTTAAATAATAGTCATTCATAAGGAATGACTATTCTGCCCGAAATAAAAATATAACTAAACTACTAAAAAGCCAAACCATAATAGAAGCTATCTACAAGAAAAAATGTATACTACAATGAAATATTTTGTTGCAATAAAGTCAAAATTGTTGCAATAACACCTATTGCAACAAAAAAAATTTGTTGCAAAAAGTTGCAATAAAATCTGTGACAATAGCTTATCGCAACAACAATTTCATTGCAATAATAAATTTTTGCAATAAAATATTTTATTATTATTAAAAATAATTTATTGGAACAAAAAATATTGTTGCTATAATTTACTTCAACAAATATTTTGTGGTAATAAATATGGTGGGAAGTCATTGCAATAAGTTCCCCCAGGAAACTTATTTCAACAAATTATTATGTTGTTATAGGTTACCGCAACAATAATTTTTGTTGCAACAAATTACCTCTGGAAGCTTATTGCAACAAATATTTTGTTGCAATAGGTTATCGCAACAGTAATTTTTGTTGCAACAAAAATTGCCATCTACCAAATATGCCCACTATCATAAGAAATCTCTCTAACTACTATATAAGAAAGAAAGGAATTCTTGTCTTCCTCACAAACCAAAATCTGTCTTTCTTTCACACTGAAACCCTCTCTATTTAAAGCCAAGAATGCTTTGGAGAACCGTGGATACAACATTATGAATGCTATCAATCACAAAACTTTTACTTGTAGCAAAAAGCATGAGCTCAAGCTAAATAACTATCCAAATGCAAAATCCTACAAATGCAATGGATGCAAGGAATATGGCTTTCAAAAGAGATATAGATGTGAAAAATGCAACTATGATCTTCACAAAGATTGCATGTTTAGCAAGCCCGCCACAACCCAAAGATCTTCAAAGACTACATTTTCAAATTCTATGATTAGTCCCCTGGGAAACTCCACTACAAAAAAATCAAGAGATATTGTGATGCTCGTGGGAAATGCGTCAAATGTTTTATCTACCATTGCCTTGAAATAGACTGGAATTTGCATCTTTGTTGTCTCAACCTCTAGAATGAACTCCAAAATGATGATGTGAAACTTCACCTTCGTAAGACTAAGTCAAAGTTCGCATGGTGCAATCAAATTGAAGATAGTTTTTCGGGAATTAAGTGGTGGCTACACATGTTGGAGTGTGGCACGTATAATTTTCATGTTTATTTGCATAAAGAAAATAATGGTTGAGGCATTGGAAAATGGACAACTAATAGTAATGATTGTTTGGTTTCAGAGAATTAGGAGCTACCTATTCAATGTTGATTGAAAAGAAACTGTAGGATGGGTAAAATGTGCTTGAAGATTGTCAAAGCATTTCTCAAGACCATTATTAGTATTCTTCTTGACGATCCAATTACTTTTGCCAGTCTTCTAGTTGATTTGGTTGACAATTAAATAGACTAGTCATAGACCCACGCATTATGCGTGATAATTTTATTTATGGTGCTCTCTTTCTTCTTCTTCTTCTTCTTCTTCTTCTTCTTCTTCTTTTATTTTTTATTTTAAATAATAGCTATTCATAAGGAATAACTATTTTACCTATGATAAAAACATAACCAAACTACTAAATAGCCAAACCATAATAGAAGCTATCTACAAGAAAAAAAATGTCTACTACAATGAAATATTTTGTTGCAATAACACATATTGTAACGTGAAAATTTTGTTGCACAAAGTTGCAATAAAATCTGTAGCAATAAGTTATTGCAACGAAAATTTCATTGCAATAGTACTTTGTTGCAATAAAATATTTTATTATTATTAAAAATAATTTATTGCAACAAAAAATATTTTTGTCATAATTTACTATAACAAATATTTTGTGGTAATAAATATGGTGGGAAGTCATTGCAATAAGTTACCTCTTGAAACTTATTTCAACAAATTGTTATGTTGTTATAGGTTACCGCAACAGTAATTTTTGTTGCAACAAATTACATCTGGAAGCTTATTGCAACAAATATTTTGTTGCAATAAATTACCACAACAGTAATTTTTGTTGCAACAAAAATTACCATCTATCAAACATGCCCACTGTCATGAGAAATCTCTCAAACTACTATATATGAAATAAAGGAATTCTTGTCTTCCTCACAAACCAAAATCTTAGCCTGTCTTTCTTTCACAACGAAAAATCTCTCTATTTAAGGCCAAGAATGCTTTGGAGAATCATGGATACAACATTATGAATGCTACAAAATTTTTACTTGCCCCGAGAAGTATGACCTCAAGCTAAATAACTATCAAAATGCAAAATCCTACAAATGCAATGAATGTAAGGAATATGGCTCTGGAAAGAGATATAGATGTGAAGAGTGCATCTATGATTTTCACAAAGTTTGCATGTTTAGCAAGCGCACCACAACCTAGAGATCTTCAAAGACTACATTTTCAAATTCTATGATTAGTCCCTTGGAAATTACACTACAAAAAAAATCAAGAGATATTGTGATGCTCGTGGGAAACATGTCAAATGTTGCCTTGAAATTGACTGGAATTTGCACCCTTGTTGTCTCAACCCCTAGAATGAACTCCAAATTGATGATGTGAAATTTCACCTTTGTAAGGCTAAGTCAAAGCGCAGATTGTGCAATCAAATTGAAGATAGTTTGTTGGGAATTAAGGGGTGGTTGTATGTGTCAGAGCGTGGCATGTATAATTTTCATGTTTATTGCATAAAGAAAATAATGGTTGAGGCATGGGAGAATGGAACAGATAATAGTAATGATTGTTTGGCTTTGGAGAATTTAGAGCTACCTATTTAACGTCGATTGAAAATAAATTGTAGGATGGGTAAAATGTGCTTGAAGATAGTTAAAGTATTTCTCAAGACCATTTTTAGTATTCTTCTTGGCGATCCAATACTTTTCTTCTTCTTCTTCTTCTTTTATTTATTATTTATTTAAATTTTTTTTTTGGCAATTTGGACTAAGGTTTTAAAAAAGAAAAAAAAGGAAGAAAAGGTACATGTAAGTGTTTTATTAGATTAAAGACAAAAAATAAATAAATTAATAAAACCAATTGACTACTCCATAAATCACACATTCCACTATATTTAATATCAAAAACAACTTATAAATTACTACTCAATTCCATTTCCATCATACAACTACACGATAAAAAAAAATGTACAACATGAATTTCCTTCTGAATTACTATTTGAAATTTTCACAATTGTTGGAAGAGCTTAAATTCAAATAAATAGAATTGTTTACCCCAAAAAAAAAAAAAAAAAAATTGTCTCTATAAAGTGTCCTCATGAAACGTTACAATGCATAAAAGGAAAACCAATAATTGTTAATTCATCTTAATTATCTTTTGAAATAAAATTTATTTTTAAAAAATAATACAATTTTTCTCAAGAACTCTAAAATTGTTATCATTACTCACATAGTATTTTAACAATTGTTAACATTATATGAATTTTTGTATAATCATATAATCTTCTTATTCTCAATCATACTTTTCTCCTTTAGATAATTAGATTGTATTTTCCAATTAATTTTTATTTTCTCTCCTTGTTATTACTTAATTGTAGCACTTATTGTTGCTACGCTCTAGTTATGCCACATTAACAGTCATGTCATTATTCTTTTTTTTTTTCTCTAATTTTTCCTATAATTTTTTTTTTTTACATTTATTCAGTTAAAATGAATTAAAATCTCAATATTAAAGCCCAACCTTTTATCTTCCATCTCCTGAAATAATGTCATTGCTTCACCAATATGTTAGTTCTTGCAAAAGCCATCTAAAAAAATGGCATAGGTTTGTGGATTTGAAAGTCACAACATTAGGAATTATTCTTTTGTTGGATATTTCATGAAAGAGCCTCACTGCCTCATCAATCCTTTTATTTTTGCAATATCTATTGATCAATATGTTATAGCTAAACACATTAGGTGAACAATCTCTCTCAATCATTGTATTAAATGTTTTGATAGCATCATCCATTTTGTTTTGTAGACAGTAACAATCAATCAAAGAGCCATAAGTGACTATGTACAGCTCAAAGCATCTTTGAATGATCACATCAAAAACTTCTTTTGCCCCTCTCAACATCCCTTCTTTGCAAAGTTTGTCCACCAAAATGTTAAAGGAGTACACATTAAGAAATGTTACATCCATAACATTTTCACGACAAGTCATAGATGGTAAGTTGTTATTGGTTCGAATTTAAAGTCACAACTTAAATTACTTTTTTACCCTCCCATAACAACAAATAATAATCTGTCACTTATGATTTGTTGTGAAAGTATTGTGAAAATATTTTGGACATAGCATTTCTCATACACATTTGCCATGATCTTCCTTTGTGTTATCTCATTTGGCATGATCTTCATTGCATAGGCCTTGAATCAACCTCACGAGCCCCTCTCCCCCATATATATGTGTGTGTGTGACAATCTATTTTTTGCTTGGAAAATTTTTGGTGTAAACAAGAGTTATATATGATCTCAGCTGTGCATGTATACCAAAGTTTCAACATATCACCATGTTCTTATGAGATTGTACCAATGTCTTATATCTATACCTGTGCATCCTTCTTGGTGATTTTAGCCATGAATATTTCACATGTAGTCCAGTAGTCCTATTAAATAGGATTATCCACCTCATTAATCTTCTTTAAGGGGAATATTTCTAGGAAAAAATAGATTAACCCTGATGAACATATCGACTTGTACCCCTACAAAGAAAATGATTAAACTTATGCTCAACGGAATAACTTTCTTTGGGAGTATAGAAATGCTAGACCAGTATCTTTTTTTCTTTTTCTTTTTTTTGCGCTGAAAAGCCTTTTAAGTTACAAAGTATGTGGGCAAAGATTGTCAACTTTGAAGTTTAAACCAATCATTTATTAGAAAAATTCTAAAAAAATTTATTAGAGAAAGCATACTGACATTAATAACTAGTTTGGAAAGAATGAGAAAAAGAAATTGCATGGGTTATGAGGGCTTACGGACTCATATGCACTGACTTTATCATGAGTTTTTTTTTTTTTTTTTTGAGTAAACAATAATACTTATTAGAACATATACGAAAATAGTAATATTAGTGTTTTAAACCGAGTTTATAATACATTATTTAACCAGAGTACAACTACAAAATGGTCTAACCTTTATAGTTATAGACTTGAATTATTTCTTTATCATGAGCTTCATTTGGAATAAGGCACATATATATCTGTGTATATATTTTCGACTTATATGTATAAAGTGTAAACAAATTATACATAGATATATATTGATGTGTGTACTGTATACGACTGACTGCATTTTGTTTACTCTCTTAAACTTTTCCCTGTTTCCTAATCCAGAAACAACTTTCTTTTTATTATAAAATTTGCTGATTTCATTAGACGGGCAGAACCCAAATTTAGTACATCAAACTCGACTTGAGAGGCAATAATAGGTGGAGTATCCTCCGCCCTATTTGTACAGTTGGAAATTACATCAGCAAAGAGCTAAGAGGAGAGCAGCATAATTACAATCCCTGCTAGTGAACGATGCTTTCCAGCTACGAAATTTTGATAGCCAAGTCATTGTGCCAGTGATAACTGGTCGAACTGAGGCAGGGTGAGTTCCAGCTATAGCATGAATCACCACCTGAGAGTCGCTTTCCAGGATGATTTCATGCAATCCCAAGACCCTGGGTGAAGGTGGCCACACAATCCAATGCTTTTGCTTCTATATCCATAGCACCAAGTGGGTAAGGAATTCTTTTAGAGAGGGCTCCCATGATCTGCCCTTTATCATTGCGAATCACCACACCAATGCCACAACGACCCTTGTCCAGTTGTCCTAATACAGCTCCATTGGTGTTGACTTTGAAGATATTTGGTGGAGGAAGGCTCCAGGAGGTGGGATAATGTACTGGCCAAGGGGGGGAAGGGGCCTGAGCAAGGCAATATTCCTCCATGTGTCGAGAAGCTTCATAGTTGCTGCCTGCTTTCCAGGATCTCCATGGTGGACTGCATTTCTGTTATTCAAGTGGCTCCAAGCTGTGACAGCTAATACTTCAATGTCCATTGCACTAAGTTTTCCCAATCCAGAAGCACTTTCAAATTTGCTAGTATACTACAACAATCTCTTCTTCTTCTTTTTTAAATAATATTTACAGCCAAGAGTACAACAACAGTTAACTAAAAACAAAAAATAATAGTGGTAGCACACAAAAATCCCAACTAAGAAACGTAAAAGTCCTTGGCAGCCATTCTATTTTAGAATAAATAATATTGTATTTTTTTATTAAACTAATGAATTAAAGAATTCCAGGTACATCTTTATCCAGTAAACACATATCCTCCACCCAATACATTAAATCATTACATCATTGAAGTTTTTGCCTTCAGTTGCTAGCCTCTATGCTGGTCGGTTTGTACAAGTAAAGCCATGAGTAAATGATATGTGGCCAATTCGTAAATTAATGGGACCATTTGCACATAGTTCATCCACCAAGCCTTTAATCTCGTACTCCAGTACTAAATCCTGAAGCCCCAGCTCCACTGCAAAATGCACTGCACTGCATAATCCTAGAGTCTGTTCTTCAATCCAATCATTGTCTGCTTCTATTACTACACACGTAGCTCCAATACAATGATGCCCACTATCACGGATAACCACTCCCAAAACATGCCCAACTATCTTGTAGTTTTCAAACATTCTAATTTCTAAACCATATTCCTTCCATTAGAAGGCCTATGTTTCATACATCCTTCATGACCGCTTGAATTTTCCATCTAGGAAACCTTGTATTCTAACATAAGGCCACTGCATCAACATTAGCTAGAAGAGTAATAACCTTTATAAATCCTGTGTTTCGTTGCCTTGAGAGCTTCCTTGACAGCCAGACAGATGATCGCCACCTTGGTAGCTAAGCTAAGATCCTTTTGTCTTTTCAATCTCAGCAAACAAAACCTAACCCTGCTTATCTTTTATTCTTTGATCTACAATCTGACACTAACAGAATACCTTGTCAGCTCATACATTCCACAAAGCCTTGATTTAGATGCCCCTATATAGATTATTGTGAAGAAACTTGTTGCCTATCAAAGGTTTCCCAGCAAGTGCAAAAAAAACTTATGCAGATGATGGGACAGCCTCAACATTGATGAGCATTCACTAAAAAACAGATTTGTTCCTAAAATACCACATGTTTTACAACTTCCCCAGCAAAAATTAATGAAAAATCAAGATATTTCTTACAATTATCATTACCCCCCATTAATCAATTTTATCCTCCACTGCTGTAAGTATTGCCAATTACAAACAAACTAATCTTTCATTTCATAAATACATCAAACTAATTCCGTTTTAAGCTACATTCACATAATAACTTTTCAGGGATTTTCATTTTTGTGCCACATGGCAATTGCCCATTTGACAAACAAATATTGGGTCTTTAGCATATAAGGACCAAGCTGGATAGTCACATGTGGATTGGGCCCTATGCCAAATTATTAAAAAACAATTGTGGCCTATGGATGGTCACAATTGAATTGGAAAACTATCTTTCTGTGACAGGTAAGCTTTGAATAAGGGTTAGAACATAGTAAAGGTAACAAAAGTGAGAAACAAGAAGATATACGAACCTGGTACAAACTAGGATTATTGAGTATCAAACCCACAAGGACTATATAAACTATAAACACACCTTAAGGCTAGTCTGCCTGTAATTCTTCTAAAAAATTCCATAACCATAAATATTAAGCTATAGACAATCATAGGAGGTTACATAAAAGGCTAAGTAACCTGCTACAGTAATAAGCTACTGGCTAAGCGACTACTCTTGAATTTTAACATCACTAAATGCATCATTTGTTCCTCAAAAATAACTTTTTTTTTTCTTGATAAGTTATAGACTCGTTAACTAAAGGAGGAGGAAGTATCGTTTAAGCTAAAACTCATTAACTCCTCAAAATAATGAACTTAGCTTATTGAATATTCTTCAACCTTAGTCAAGCTCCTATGTCAGCACTTCTTCTGTTCATTGCCAAATAGAAACCAGCTTTATTTTATTTATCAAAAGCAGAAACCAGTTTTATTTGATTCATTTTTTTTTTTCTTTTGTTTTCTTTTTTTTTAAGAATAAACTTGTAGGGGTCTTGTTTCTGTCCTATTAAAGCATCTTAACACACTCATAAAAGACATTGACAGCGGATGTCATGACCAACAACAAACCATCTTGTTACTTTTGCACCAAAATGCAATCTAAGTTTCCAATCTTCTAGTTAATGGACAAAGAAGCAACTTCCTTAAGTTGATAAGCAATTCGACCTACACTAGTCTAAATTACTAGAACAATGTCAATATAGTTTAAGAAATCTTATGATACTAGGGCATGTTCAGCTTAGAAACATTGAAAAACGTCTTCACTACACCTTATCATAGGAGAAAAAATATAATGTTTGAGCATAATACATAGTTTAATTGAATTACATTTAACATGCAACGACTAGACATAATTTCATTAGAGGGAACACTTAAACTTAAAACTTTAATTCGGCCAAGCAAATGGACATATAACCACACAATAAATGCTAGACTTTACAAAAATAATATTTAGCATTAATATCACATCAGCCAAACTTTGAAATGAATATTGACAAAAATAAGTTTAAAGCAACCAAAATAAGCGCACAACGAAATTGCAACAAAAGATAAAACTGTTAAAGGAACAAAAAGTCTTGTCACAAAAAAAAATAAATAAATATCATCTTATAGAAAGTGTAAAATTAACTGGAAGCCAATATTCGTCACTTACAAATTGACTTCTGAATGGTTAGAATATGAAAGGTATTCTTGACATTGAGAAATTAAAACGCCTTCACACTAACTTCTGAAGCAATTCTTGAATGTTTCTATTAGCTTGACTAGATGCTAGCAAGTCAACCAACATTGTTGCGGTGGTCACATCTGCTGAGAAACCCTTGTCAACCATTATTTGGAGATATTTCATTGCCTTTGATGCCTCATTATGTTGCAAATACCCTTGGACAATTGTGTTATATGTGCGATCACTTGGTGAACAACCATTCCCATCCATTTTCTCAAGCAGTTCACTTGCTTCATTTGTTAATCCCTCTTTGCAAAGCCCTTTGATCATTATAGTGTAAGTCTGAACATCAAGTTGCAACCCTTTGGTTGAAAGGCTATAAAAGAGTTCTTTTGCATTGTAAGTTTCTTGGCATTACATAAACCATCAATCAAGGTGCCGTAAATCACAATATCATGGTCCGGCCTTTTGTCTTCCATCTCCTGAAACAATAACATTGCCTCAGCAATTCTTCTATTCTTACATAAGCCATCTAACAAGATGGCATAGGTTTCGAGATTTGGATATTGGCCACAAGCTTGCATCTTATGGAATAGCTCCAGTGCAGCTTGGGGTCTCTCCACTTGGAAAAACCCATCAATAAGAGTGCTGTAAGTCACAACATTAGGAATCACTCCCTTGTTGGACATTTCATGAAACAGACTCATTACCTCATCAATTTTTTTATTTTTGCAATATCCATTTATCAATATGTTAGAGCTAAACACATAAGGTAAACAACCCCTCTCAACCATCATATTAAATGCTTTGATAGCATAATCCATTTTGTTTTGCAAACAGTAACCATCAATCAAAGAATTGTAAGTGATTTTGTCAGGCTCAATGCCCCTTTGAATCATCACACCAAAAGCTTCTTTTGCCTTCTTCAACATCCCCTCTTTGTTAATGTGTCCACCAAAATGTTGAAGGTGTACACATTCGGCATGATCTTCCTTTGTGTCATCTCATTCAACAAAGTAGCTGCCTCACTCCACCGGCCAAAATTGCATAGGCCTTGAATTAAGCAGGTGTAAGTGACAAGGTTTGGCTGAATGCCTTTACTCATCATTTCAGATAAAAGGTTCAAAGCCTCAGTTACCAATCTATCCTTACATAAACTGTCAATGATTGTGCTATAGAGGACCACATCAAGTTCAAATTTACCCTTTTCTATCTTCCTGAGCAACCTAATAGCCGCACCAGTCTTGCCAATCTTACACAGACCGATTACTATCGTCCCACAAGTAATCACATTAGGTTGATACCCTTTGTTCTCCATTTCCTCTACCAACCTCTCAGCTCCAGAAATATTTCCTTGAAGACAGAGACCTTTGAGTAGAGTGTTTAGAGTAGATTGGGTAGGCTGATAACGAAGTTTCAAAATTGTTGCTAAGACAGAGAAACCAAAATCGACCGGTTCAAATGGCAGTAGCAATTAATCAAAACATTGAGAGTATAAACATTGGGAGTAATTCCAAAGGAGCCCATATCTCTAATTAGAGTAATGACTACGGAGTAATGCTTCATTCTTGCAATGGCACCCAAAAATTGATTAAAATCCACAATGGAAGGCAAAGGGTGCATGTGAAGCATTTTATCAAACAGGTCTAAGGCATGATTAAGATTCCTAAAGGTTCCAGATTTGCAGTGATCTCTCACAGTTTTCAACAACTGTTTCTGATTCTGATTTGGGCTTTTCGCATTTTCTCTACTGCTATAAGTAGAATAAGTATAAGCATGAAATGGAAGGCTTACTCTAATAATGAAAGGATTGCATATATAAACAAGAGAGGATGTTGATTTACCCATTTCATCGAGAAGAAGAAGAAGCAGCAAATCTGGTTTGCTACCAATTCGGTTCGGATCGGGTTTGGTTTCAAGAACTTCAAAAAGAAGAAATCTTGGTCCGGTCCTGTGGTGATGGAGATTGGAGCAGCGGAGGTGAAAGTGAGGGAATGATTTAGATATATTTTTAATAATTTATTTTAGAAAAAAACTTTTAAAAAAACTTTTATGAATAATAAAAAAAACCTGTCAGAATATCAATTATCTTTTTTTTTTTTTTATAAAAATTTTATTTAAATAAATTATTATTCAGTGCTTTAAAGACACTCATTAGTATTTCTTATTTTTAATTTATTTTGTTTTGTTATTAGCTATTCCACATGCTCCTTCAGAAAGAATGGTTTGATTTTTTTGGTGAAAATAAAAAGTGATTTTTTTTACAACTTTTTCAATTTTACATTAAAATTTTCATAAAATAAATGATTAATGTATTATTAAGTGCATACATTTACCTGACTATATTATTTAATTACGCAAAAACTCTATTGGTCTTAATTTTAATTTTTCAAAATTCCTCTGCGACACAGCATTCTAATTTGGCCCTATAAAGTTGTGTGGCACAAGGCATCAACCCCAGTTCTTTGAACTATGTACAATTCACCGAAATAAAGGGCACATGTTCATAAGGAATGAACATGCGCTCAACATGATGGATTGAATTCCTAGATCATAAACATACACATAAACAAGAAAAATATTTTGTACCAATAAACATATTTTCTTTTTAAAAATACCAGCATTAGAAAATATATTTAAAAAATTATTCTATCAATATGTGACTTTATTAGGATTTTTACAAATTAATTTATTGATTATATAATCATTTTAATATTTTTTTTTCACTAAACATCTATAATTTAATTTAGAAATGGAATTACAATAAAAAAAAAAAAAAAGAGCTTTAAAGATAATTATGGTTAATCTTGTAGTTATCCTTTTAGCCAATTAATCTTTGCCAAAATAGTCCCACTATTTTTTTTTTTTTTTTGAAAGAAAAATCTACATTCAATTAACCAATAATGTTTGCATCATGATACAAAGCTTCCCTAGCAAATGGAGGCAAATCTTTCATCCAATACATATCATCTATTAAATCTTTTGCAAATTGAGCTAACACATGAGCCACTTTGTTTCCTCCCCATCTTGTAAACTCAACATTCACCCAATGCAGCCCTTGAAGCATCTGTCGGATGTCACCTACCACATTGCCCATCAACGACTCACCTTCGTTCGGACAGCATATAGCTTGCATGACTGTACTATTATAAAGTGGGTACTCTAAAATTATACTCTAATATACATTTTTTTTATTAAATCATAATTTTAAGAATGTTAAAATTATGATTAAGTATGACACACTTAATCATAGTTTTATAATATTATGAATAGGTTTCATTAGTTCTTAATTCTTATCCTATGGGGCTCATTGTTATGATGAGTTTGTTAGTTAAATCGAGAGAGTAGTAGTCATGAGTCAATTGAAGCCACGAACGCTCTCTAGGGAAGAGGAAGCGGAGCTAGCAAGGAGCAACAAAAAGGTGAAAGACAGTCGTTATGCCGAGTTCAATGAAGGACCCAGCGAGGGCTTTCCTTCGCGAAACAATCATAACCATTGGATTAAGGAAAATGCGTCGTTCAGGGATAAGCTCGTGGGCGAAATTCTTGGAGCGTTTGCTCATGCTTTTGATTTCACAGACCTTATGGACGCTGAATATGACTCGGATAATGACGATGAGGAGACTAGTGAACTCCATGAAGGACGGCCATCAAGCTTTCAAAAGACACCAAGAAATGCTTACGAAAGCGCTGGTGTAAGGCAATCATTGTTAAACTGGTGGGGCGTTCAGTGAGTTTCTCCTACATGCAGAGTAAACTGAATCAAATCTGGAAACCTGAGGGCAGAATGGACGTTGTGGACCTCAGCTATGGCTTCTTTCTGGTTTGGTTCTTCTCTAAGGAAGATCTGAACTCTGTCCTTAAACGAGGACCTTGGTTTTTGGGGGATCACTTCCTATCCATAAGGCCATGGGAACCGTTCTTTAAGCCTTCTTCAGCGAACATCTCGCTGGTTGCTGTGTGGATTCGTCTCTACGAGTTACCCTTTGAACTATACAAGGCGGAGGTCCTGAGAGAGATTGGGGAATCCATTGGGAAGGTGCTAAGGGTAGATATGCATACTGCCATGGAAGCAAGGGGTAAGTATATGAGGTTGTGCATCCAAATAGATATCAATAAGCCCTTGATCAACTCCATCCTTATTAGGCGGTTCGAACAGGCTGTTAACTATGAAGGAATTCAAAAACTTTGCTTTTCCTGTGGAAGATTGGGTCATTTGAAGGAAGCATGCCCTTACACTATTCGGAGGAGCAAGGAATCGATGAACACAGTGGAGGCAGCTCCAGCAGAGAACGTTGGATCATGCAATGGACATGAGGATGATCGTACTGAATCGGCCAATACCTTGCCTGCCAAATCCATGTCGGGTACGAGTGTAGTGGAGGAGGCCTCATGTCAGTATGGACCCTGGATGATTGTAACAAGGAAAAAAGGGGGCTATAAGGGGACAAACCAAAATTCCAGTCAGGGGGGGTCCACCAAATCAGCTAGGAAAACGTCCAACAACATGCAGTATGTGCGCTCTAAGGCTGGGCCGTCTCTCTTTCAATATGATGCCTTTAGGAGCAAAAACCATGTTGAGGTGGGCTTCAACTTAAATAATGGGTCTCAGAAGAATTCTTCGTTGGGCTTCGGCCCAAACTTGAAGCTAAATACTCAAGGGAAGCCCGATGCCTCTTTTGTTAGTAAAAATGGCCCTCTACCCGGTCTGACCATAAACAAAAGGAAGAGTCCTCACTCTGTGAGAGGCAAAAAGATAATCGCTAGAAACATACCTGGGAATCCTCCAAGTGGTGCCGTCACAAACCCATTCCAAGGTCTTTCTTCTAAACTCATCTCTCTCTCGGCCAGCGCATCTTCCTGCGCTAACCATGAAGCCGAGGTTTCCCCAAGTGCTTCCTTTAAGTTCATGGCTCCCAATGAAGAAAGGGTGGGTGTCATTAATGGTTGGGAAGGGGATCAGTGATCCTCAGGTGACCAGAGACCGGTTCAGAGCAAGGACCAAGTGCACGGCGAGGTGGGTCAACTTGAAGAAGAGGGAAGCTTGGGTGTTGAAGATGAGGGTGCAGGAATCGCATCTGGTTCTCATCCAAGGAAAGGGTCGAATGACGAAATTGGTGAAGTGGACAGGATGGTATCCAGGGAAGGAGATGATGTTAATCCCTCCTTTTGACAAGTGCCTCACAACCGTCCATCATCTCATTATGAAGATTATTATTTGGAACAGTAGAGGCGCTCTGAAGCCCAATTTTCAGAGTCATATTTGTGATTTGGTCCAGAACCATGACCCTGCCATTATGGTAATCATGGAGACTAAGCTTGGTGGTGTTAAAGCTAAAGCGATTACTGACAGGCTCTCGTTTGATGGGGCCATCCACACTGAAACGATTGGGTACGCTGGTGGACTTTGGCTACTATGGAACTCAGACAAAATGGAAGTTAAAGCTTTAGCCAACACGGAGCAGGAAATTCACGTCGAAGTCAAGGTACGCCCCTCTAACTTTACCTGGATTCTATCTGCAATTTATGCTAGTCCTAGATGTGAGGAGCGGCGCATTTTATGGGAAAATCTAATTAAGGTGGCTGAATTACATAACATGCCATGGATCATGGCTGGTGATTTTAATGAACCCTTGATTGAGGAGGATAAGTATGGGGGCAGAGGTGTTCAAGTTAACCGTTCTCTGGCCTTTAAGGATTGTCTGGATTCTTGTAATATGGTTGATATGGGGTTTTTTGGGCTGAGATACACGTGGACAAATAAAAGAGAGTTAAATAATCTTATCCTTGAGAGGATAGATAGATTTTTCATGAACCCGGATTGGTGTCTGCTCTACCCTGATGCAAGAGTCACACACTTGCCTAGATGTCACTCGGATCATTGTCCGGTTCTTATGGAGACCCTTCCTACCAAAAATATCAACCTTACTAGACCTTTTAAGTTCCAGGAGTTTTGGCTCTCTGATACCTCTTTTCCTAGTGTGGTGTCTCGAGCCTGGAGCGGGGGTAGAGATTTGGCAAAATGCATCAACACCTTTTCCAAGGATGCGTCAATGTGGAATAAAAATCACTTTGGAAATGTCCACCACAAGAAAAGGAGAGTTATTGCTAGAATTTACGGGGTGCAGAAAGCTATGGCTGCCCATCCGAATACTGATCTTATTAACTTAGAGAAGCATCTCCATCAGGAACTAGACCTTCTTCTGGATCAGGAACGTGATCTATGGGCCCTAAAATCCAGAATTAACTGGATGATTCAGGGGGATCGTAATACAGCCTTTTATCACGTGTCTACTATCGCAAGAAGGAAGAGGAATCACATTGCAGCAGTCATGGATGATTTAGGGAACTAGTTAACTGAGGAAAGGGAGGTAATGGACTATTTTAGAAGCAGGTTTGTGAAGCTGTACACCACCTCTCATGAAAGTGGGCACCGAGTCCCAAATTTAGGACATCAGTGGCGTGCTCAGCTCACTGATGAGGAGAAATCATCCCTTGAAGGGAGGGTTAGTATTGAGGAGATTAAGAGTGCTCTATGGTCTATGAAACCTTATAAGGCGCCGGGTCCGAATGGGTTGCATGCGGGTTTTTTCCAACGATTTTGGCTAACTGTGGGAGAATCAGTCAAGGATGAAGTATTGAAAGCTTTTTTTGACAAAAAAATCCCAGAGTATCTTAACAAAACCCATATTGTTCTTATACCCAAGATTCAGGGCCCTGAAAACATTGCCAACTATAGACCCATCAGCCTGTGTAACTCGGTCTATAAGATCATCACTAAAATTATTGTGGCACGGATCAGACCCCACTTGGAAAGATTAATATCTCCCCTCCAAGATGCTTTTGTTCCGGGAAGAAGAGGGGTAGATAACTTCATCATTGTCCAGGAATTAGTCCATTTTATTGGCAGAACTAAAGGAAAAAATGGTCTCATGGCTATCAAGATTGATCTTGAAAAAGCGTATGACAAGATTGAATGGAGTTTTATCCGAGAAATGCTTCTTAACTTAAACTTCCCTAGTAATCTGGTTGAGCTAATCATGAGTTGCCTCTCGTCGGTTTCCTCCTCCCTCCTCTTTAATGGGGGCTGCCTTGAACCCTTTAGGCCTTCGAGAGGCATTAGGCAAGGGGATCCCCTCTCCCTTTACCTTTTTATCATCTGCATGGAGTACTTGAGCCATTTGATTGAGTTGAAGTGTGTAGATAAGAGCTGGAACCTAGTTAAGACCTCCAGAAATGGGCTATCATTCTCTCATCTCTTCTTCGCGGACGATTTAGTCCTCTTTGCTCATGCTAACCCGAAGAATTGTCTAGCCATCAGGGATGTGCTTAGTGTTTTTTGTGCAAAGTCAGGTCAAACCATAAGTACAGCGAAGTCCCGGGTTTTTTTCTCCTCAAATGTTGACTCAGATCAAAGAGAAGCTCTGTCCAACCTTATTGGCTTTACCCCAACCTCTAACTTGGGTAAGTATTTGGGGTTTCCGCTTAAACACCCTGGCAACCGCAGGCAAGATTTTTCCTTTGTCCTAGATAGAGTTAAGAAAAAACTCGCAGTTGGAAAATAACCTTTTATCCATGGCGGGTAGAATGGTACTAATTCAATCCTCCTCATCCACTATTCCTGCGTATGTTATGCAAAGTAACCTATTGCCAAGCAAGGTTTTGGATGGTATTGACTGGGTGAATAGGAATTTCCTTTGGGGATCCACGGATCAAGCTAAGAAAATGCACTGGGTTAATTGGAGTAAAGTCACAAAACCAAAAAATCTTGGTGGGTTGGGTCTTCAAACAGCTAGAGGCAGAAACACGGCCCTCCTGGCCAAGCTTAATTGGAGGATGCACACGGAGGGTAACGCTCCTTGGTCAAAAGTCCTAAAGCTGAAATATTGTACTAGGCAAAGAATCAATTCCAGAAACGCAGCTAGGCTTGCTTGCTCCCCCACGTGGAAAGGGCTGAGGAAAGGGGAAGAGGTGTTTAAAAAGGGAGTTAAATGGGTTCCTGGTCACGACAGCAAGCTGAACTTCTGGTATGACTGTTGGTCTGATCTTGGTCCCTTAAGGAATCTTATTCAAGGCCCACTCCCCCGCGAGACTGAGAACCTCCAAATCAGGGATGTGTGCTCTACTAGTGGTTGGGAATGGCCCACTATTCCATTTGAGCTTCCTCTGGAAATCAAGGCCACTGTCAAGGCAGTTCCTACACCCAATTTTGCGAGAAGTGGGGATAAACTAGCTTGGAAACTCTCCCCTAAAGGGGATTTTGATGCTAGGAGTGCTTATCTCTTAGCTTCGGACTATCAGGACACTAACACCTTTGATGGCACCTGGATTTGGAAGCTTTGTACCCTCCCAAAAATCCAAATGTTCATGTGGAAATGTTTACATCAGGCCATAGGTGTGAAAGAGTGTTTGGCTGCTAGAGGCATGCAGTTAAATGTTTCTTGCCCAATGTGTAATGCAACTAATGAATCCATTATCCACGCTCTCCGAGATTGTAATGTGGTGAAACCAACATGGCATCAACTCGGAGTTCTCAACAACAACTCTACTTTCTTTTCTCAGGGAATCAAAGATTGGCTGAGCACCAATGCCAAGTCAAAATGGCTGTCTTCCTCGAATCACCCTCCATGGAATGTGTTGTTTCCCTTTGCTATTTGGCGTATCTGGAATCAGCGCAACCAAACGGTCTTCAAGGGTAAAGGAGCAAACCCACAACTGGCAAAGAGTATCATCATGCAAGCAACGGAGTATGCTTTATGCATCAGCCGGCCTAGTAGGATCCAAACTAGATTGATTAGACAGATCAGATGGGAGAAGCCAGATTCAGGTTGGGTTAAATTAAACACTGATGGGTCAGCTTCTGATCTCTTGAATACTGCGGGGTGTGGAGGTCTGATAAGGGATGATCAAGGGAATTGGCTTGGGGGGTTTTCGAGACATATTGGACTCACTAACAGCTTCATGGCTGAGGTTTGGGCGCTTCGGGACGGTCTTCAACTTTGCCACCTCATGAATCATCACTCTATCATTGTTGAGTTGGATGCCAGTGCATTAGTTACTGCTCTTAACAACCCAGGTTATACCAACACCATTCTTTCCCCTCTTTTTGATGACTGCCAGCAGCTGGTTGCTCGTTTTCCTCAATGCCGTATCAGACATATTTTTCGAGAAGCCAACATGTGCGCGGACAAGCTGGCTAGGATAGGACTCAAGCAATCAATAGATTTTGTTTCCTTGTCTAGTCCGCCTGTGGACTTGATCCCTCTCATTGAGGCAGATAAGTGTGGTTTGTACACGAACAGAGCAGGCCCTGTTGGTGCCTCTGCTTCTTAGTTTTTTTTTCTTATATTGAATTCCAGTTTACCAAAAAAAAAAATTGTTATGATGTGCAAGGTTTCCCTTACTCATTAGTCATATGTATATTCTTTAGGTTCCGAAGAAAAGTGGATAACAGTGTGTATAAATTGACCAATAAATTACGATCCCATATTTCTCGTGGGGGAACCCACATAAATGTTTAGTGGTGTCGCAAATTTTTTTGTATTTTGTACATCTCTTGAATTGACTCTCAAGTATTAAGTGAAAATGTTAGTGTATTTTGCTAGTGAATATATTAAATTTTTAATAATAAAATAAAAGAGCACATGCCACACTAAAAAGTATTATGCAAAAATGAATGCAACTCATGGACTATTAATCAAGCGGATAATTATATCTTCTTAGCTCAAAAAAAAAAAATCAAGCGGATAATTATGTCCAAGGTTTTGTAGATGCATATGTTAATATATATATATATATATATATATATATATATATATATATATATATATATATATATATAAGTGAAGTTGAGAGAAACTCAAACTAGAATTTCAAATTAGAGTTATAATTTTGCGTCATGTGTCCTAAATTATTTATTCTTAAAGAGTTTTATTTCTCAATTTTAGAATCAAATATAGGACCACATCATAAATATTCATCCAAATGAGTTATTAAATACAAAAATCAAAGAGTCTAGAATAAATGAATCGTAAAGAAAAAAAAAAGTGCTTCACTATAATTTTTTTTAAAAAGGACAATTTACATTTTATACATAATATTATCCTTACAAATTTTTTTAAAGAGTTAACAAAATATAAAAAAGACTATCAATAGTATTTAAATTATATATATAAGAATTATATTATGCATCTTATTGTATATCTTTAAATGTATCCATATATATGTATGAGGTTACAAGCTAATTTTAATAATAATAAAATAGAATAGCACGTGCCACGTTAAAAAGTATTTCAACATACAAAAAATGAATGCAACTCATCGACTATTATTCGAGTAGATTATTATGTCCAAGGTTTATACAATTTGAGAAAAGAGAACACTTTTATTAATTAAAATTGTCATACAAATTAGATTTAATAAACACAACAATAACATAAACATTAATAAGAAAATATTATTGTACTCATAAACATATTTTTCTTTCTACAAATACAAACCTTAGAAAATAAAAAATAATAATAATTTTATCTATATGTGACCTTATTTGGTTTTCTATAAATTAATTTATTGAATATATACACACACATATACATAAAACACTTTTATTAATTAAAATTATCGTACAAATTGAATTTAATAAATGCAACAATAACATAAACATTTAGATGAAAATATTATTGTACTCATAAACATATTTTTCTTTCTGCAAATATAAACCTTAGAAAATAAATAATAATAAATATTCTATCTATATGTGAATTTATTTGGATTTTTACAAATTAATTTATTGAATATATATACACATACAACACGCTTTTGAATCTCCCACTGCCTGTGAAATACAATACACAAGTACTCCCACACTGATAGCCTTCCTTTGTTGATGACTTGATATGAGAGTTTTCCAAAATGATCTGAATGGAAATTTATCCTTAAAAAATAAAATAGAACACTTTTATTAATTAAAATTGTTGTGGGTACCTAGGAAACTCTTGTACTCCTCGGCACCACACTAGAAGACTTTGTCCTCTTTGGGGAGCCAAGCCCTCAAGGATTTGTATTACGAAATGGTGGGATTGTCTCACATCGCTTAAGTAACCCTCTCACTAACACTTTATATGCCCTTGGAGCTTGTGTTAGTGTACCACTACTCACTTTTAATGTGGGTACCTAGGAAACTCATGTACTCCTTGGCACCACACTAGAAGGTTTTGTCCTCTTTGGGGAGCCAAGCCCTCAAGGATTTGTATTACGAAAGGGTAGGATTGTCCCACATCGCTTAAGTAACCCTCCCACTAACCAAAGAGGACAAAGCCTTCTAGTGTGGTGCCAAGGAGTACATGAGTTTCCTAGGTACCCACAATTGTCATACAAATTGGATTTAATAAATGTAGCAATAACGTATACATTAACAAGAAAATATTATTGTACTCATAAACATATTTTTCTTTCTACAAATACAAACTTTAGAAAACAATAATAATAATTATATCTATCATTGACTTTATCAAGCTTTTTACAAACATAATCCTCTTCAAACTCAAACGCACATAACTACAAATTCGCCGACTATGCACAGATTAGCCAACACATAAATCCTCTATTTCAACCATTGTTTGCCGATCAACCATCGATCCATCAATCAACCACTTATATATATATATATATATATATATATGGAGCATGGGGAAGCAACATTGCAGATGCAAGTAATTAAATCAATGCCCAGGGACAAATGAAATAATTGTACTTTAGTTTTGCAATCCATACATTCCAACAGCTACTGCAATGCATATTAACTTTGTTGAAGATTTTAGAGTGATTCATCTAATGGGTTGACAAAGTGACCAAGCTTATTGAATATTGAGGATAATGAATAAGCACTGTCTTTCCAATTTCGTAGAAATCCTTTCAAACGTAACAGTACAACATCCATTGGAGATTTGATGAGATTACCAGAATGATGTATTCTGATATACTAGTAACTTTGTATTTATAATTGGATTGGGGGGGGGGGGGGGGGGGGGGGTGTGGTGGGGGTGGTGTGATAAGTACTGTAATCTAGAATTCTAGATAAGTGATAAAAGGATTGTATTAAGCATGTGTTGTAACTATAAAGCAGTGAATTAGTATATCGGGATTGTAAAATTATTGAAAAAGGTATTGAAGAATTAACCAAAGACTACAGTTATTATCTCTTCCATTTCTAATCTTCTTCACCCTTCTTAGTTGGCTTGGTTACCCTTGAAGTTAACCAAAAATCTATCATTATCTGCTTAATTAGTAGGAGAATTTTATCAGAGACGTTCCATGAAGATCACATTTTTAGTGACATACTTGAGATGTTCATCATGGCAATATTTCCCATACATAATTAGATTTTGAAATGTGCACTTTGTTCGATCTCAATTATCAAAGTTGGGATATCCATTACCCCATTTCTAAATTGCATATTAAGTATTTTTCTTTCCAATATTAATTTTTCGTAAATTCAAATTTGGCCCTATGAAGCAACGTAGCACAAGGCATTGACTCCCAATTCTTTGCATTATGTACCATTCCTCATAATAAAGGGCACATGTTCATATATAGAACAGACCAAGCAGATGCTCAACATCATGAAATGAATACCCAATTTATAAACATAAACAAGAAAAATATTATTATACTCATAAACATATTTTTCTTTTTACAAATACAAACATTAGAATATATATATATATATATATATATATATATATAATTAGGGAAAAATGTCTATACATCTCCTGAACTTTGAACTAGTGGCCAAGAGCCCAAGACATCTCCTAAACTTTTTTATTGTCCAATTTACTTCTTAAACGGTTCACATTTGCTAAATTAATACTCTAGTTAGTTTCACATTAAAACTAACAGAATACACTAGTATCTCACGAAATATCCAAGTGCTAACTAGTGTGTAGCCTGTGCATATGCACGGATACAATTAAAAACAATCACAACTATACAGTTCAAATTATACATATTTTTTCAGAAGATATTCAAATGATACATAGTATTAACTGACACTTTTTTTAAATCATACATTTCTAAAATATGTAATGATTTCTCATTATAAATATATAAATACACACACACACACACTTTACAATTTAATTGGTTTTAGACTCTTCGGTTTTCACTTGCCACAAAAATTAAAAACTTTATCATTAAAAACTTTATAATCCAATTTAGAATCTAATTTGAATTGGACTCTTCGATTTTTACACTTTTTTTTGAAAGAGTTCCAACCTATGTTGTCTGCTCCTAATGATAGTTTTTTATCATTAGACCAAGAAACCAATTGGTTTTTGGTGTAGGCGGGGATTGAATCCCAGATTTCTAATTTAACTATCAGAAATTTTACCAATTGAGCTGACTGGAACCCACTTCGATTTTTACACTTAATAATTCATTTGGCACAAAATTAAAAATTAAATGAGACACATGGTGCGAAATTGAGAATCTACTTAAAATCTAATTGGATTTTCTCTAACATTTGGCTATATATATATATATATATATATATATATATATATATATATTCCGCTTGAAATGGACGTATAACCTCAAAAAATGCTAGATTTCAGTACAAAAATATTTAGTATTAACTTTACTACTACAACAAAAGTCTTAGTCCCAATTTGTTAATCAAGTCACTATAGATCACAATATTGTAGCCCAAGCTATTGTCTTCCATCTCCTGACATAATGTCATTGCTTCACCAATATGTTAGTTCTTGCAAAAGCCATCTAACAAGATGGCATAGGTTTGTGGATTTGTAAGCCAAAACATTAGGAATTATTCTTTTACTGGAAATTTCATGAAGGAGCCTCACTGCCTCATCAATTTTTTATTTTATTTATTTTAAATTTTTGCAATATCTATTGATCAACATGTTATAGCTAAACACATTAGGTGATCAAACCTCTCTCAAGTCCCAACCATTGTAGTTTCTCAAAAAAAAAAAAAAAAGTCTCAACCATTGTATTAAATGTTTTAATAGCATCATCCATTTTATTTTGCAAACAGTAACCATCAATCAAAGAGCTATAAGTGACTATGTCAAGCTCAATGCATCTTTGAATGATCACATCAAAAACTTCTTTTGCCTCTCTCAAGTCTCAACATCCCTTCTTTGCATAGGCCTTGAATGATCTTCCTTTGTGTCATCTCATTTGGCATGATGTTCATTGCATAGGCCTTGAATTAAGCAGTTGTAAGTGACAAGGTTTGGTTGAATGCCTTTACTCATCATTTGAGATAAAAGGTTCAAAACCTCATTTACCAATCTGTCCTTACATAAACAATCTATTATAGTCTAGATTGAATATAAAAACAAGAAGAGAGTTAGGATCCGTTTGGATGGAGGGGAGAAGGAGGGGGAGTGGAGGAGAGTAAAGTAGAGTTGACTGAAAATAAGCTAATTTTGAGCTAAATTTACTCTACTCTACTCTACTCTCCCTCTTTCCCTCTCAATTTAAACAGACCATTAGTTGATTCAGCAGAAGCCTTAAGTACCCATTTCCTGAAGAAGAAAGCAAATCTGACAGTAGTACCATTTCGAATTGGATTTAGATTTGCTGCGGCTCCCGAACTTCAAAGGAAAGGAGAAGAAGTCGTGGCCCATTGAGTAAATGAGCTCCTATATGAGGTGACTGTCACACAAGCTGGTTTGTTTCTTTTTTAATTTATTTCTTCTACAAATTAAATATACTTATTTATCAAGTTTTGTTTTTCTTTGAAAAATGAACTAAAAATAAAATTATTATGCTTTCTCAAAATAAAAATTATTATGAAAATTAGTACTTTTTCTTCTTTTAGTTTTTTTTTTTTTAATTTTTTAATATTTTTTATTGTGACAATGAACAGAAAATGAGCTGAGTCTACTAATTTATAAGAAAGCCTCCTTTAAAAAATAAAATAAAACAATTAAGGGGGAAAAAAACCTTATAAGAAAGCCAAGAGCCTTGTAATTAAACTAACAACTCTTAGTATTTCAAACGGAGACATTGAAAATTTAAATCTTCTCTTCTCCATTGTAACTAATGAATTATCAAATTAAATAAAGACTGATAAAAAAACACTCAAAATTTTTAATTATGTTAAAAAGCTAATGAAATGATATATTGGAATAGGATGATATAGAATTTATTTTCTATCTCAAATTTCAAGTTCTCATCCCTTCTTTCTCCAGTTTTAAATACTTTCGACATAGCCTTGGTTATGTAATGTTATGAAATCTTATCACTTTAAGCGTAAAAATGAATAGAATAAATTTCATGAAATTTATCAATAAAAATAAATATAGCTAAAATTTATATTAGTGGAGTTTTATCAATAAAAATAAATATATATTAGTGGAGTTTTATTTTTATTGATAAATATAGGTAAAATTTCATTAAGCCTAATGCTAATAGGGAAATCCACATATTTTATAAGCCTATATTAGCTTAAGTACATAACTAATATATTAGACCAAATAAAATATTTTTTAATAATTTTTTTCAATTTTTTATTGTATCGGCTGAAACGCCTATACCAACCGATACGGGCCAGTATAGGCCAGTACAACTTGATATTTTTTCTGGTGCGTTTTGGAGGAGTAGTGGTACCAGTTTAATGGTCGATACAATATACTTACCCAGTAGGGTATTGACTTCCTTAATACTCTTAGACACATTAGAGCATTCTCATCAGGTGTGCCAAATGCCAAATATTTGGCATTTGGCACACCAAAAACTGACCCTCATGAGGTGTGCCAAATACCAAAAAATTTGGCACACCGCTATAGTACCATCTCAAATATGAGACGGTACGGACAATAATGCTATAATTTTTTTTGCTTATTTTATTCACTTTTCTCTCTCTTCTCTGGTCTCCATCTCTCCGTTGCTCCTATTTCTTTCTCACTTCCATTTTTTTATCTCACTCTCTTCCTCTCTCCGTCTGCAACAGCCATCACCACCACACTCTGCAACTTTCATACAGAGACCGAGATCCGACTCGATTCATACCAACGAGGCCGAGATCGAGCGAAAACTTTTGTTTGCTCTCACTAATTCGTAGATCTCTCTCTCTCTCTCCACACCTCGCCGATCTCTCTCTCTCTCTCTTTTGGTGGTTGTGGCAGTATTTCTAATGGTGGTTGGTTGTTTTGATTGTTGGTGGTCGGCTGATTTTGGTTGAAGGTGATGGGTTGATCGGGTTGTGGGTGTGAGGTTTGGCGGCGACAGTGGGTGGGTCGGCGGTGGGTGGGTGTGTGGGATGCGGTGGGTCGGTGGTGGGTTGTGATGGGCTGATGTTGGTGGGTGCAGCGGTTGTGGATTGATTTTGGTGGTTTTGTTTTTTTTGTTTTTTCTGGTGGTTGTGGCCGCAACAATTGTTCTGGTAGTGTTTTATTTTTATTTTTTATAAGGTGGTGTTGGTGGACGTAGGTTTGTGCAGGTGGTGGTTGTCAGTGTTGTTGCAGCAATGGTTGTTGGTGGCAGTGCTGGTTGTGCTGTTGTTTGTTGTTGTTGTTGTTGTTGTTGATGATATATTATTTTAATGTGTTGGAAATATTATTTTAACGTATAGAATTGAAGAATAGAACATCTGATAAATGGTGTTGTAAAATGATGTGTTAAAATGATAAAGTAGGTTTTTGGTGTGTTAAAATGGTATTTTTTATAGAACAGCTGATGAGAATGCTCTTAGCAACTAAAAGTGACCACTTAAATCTCATAAATTAAAATTAGGACCAACATAGTATTTTTGTAATTTTTTTTTTAAAAAAAAGAGATAAAATAAAACTACAAACTACAAAGGTACCCCCAAATAATAAATATCTTGTATAATATATTTTATACTAATTTTGTGTGTGCGTGTGCTTTAAAAAAAAATTAACTATGTAACAATACAAAATAAATTAAAAAATATATATCTAAAAGACTAAAACAATTTATGTTGGGAGCACGCCAAAGAGCAGATGGGTCCGGCTTCCACCGCTGTTGGTCCTGAGTTGATTAGGCCGGTGGATGGGTTTATTCCAATTAATGTAGTGGTGCAATCCAGTCAGGTTTTTCAGGCACAATTGGATGCTATTGATGAGGATTTGGCACGTTACGACACAGTGGAGGGGGGTGGAGGGTGTGACTTAAAGGTTCAGTCAGGTGGGGTGGGTTCTAAGGTGGTGGGCTCGGCAAAGTTTCTAAAAAACTTGTTTACTCAGACTGAGCCACGTAGAAATATTCTAAGGAATTCCAAGCCCAGTCAAATGGTTCGGACTTCAACTTCAGAGCCTGTTGCTAGCTGTTTAGCAAAGAGAATGAGGTCAGATTTGGAGGAGGATGGGACAGAGGGGTCTGAATGCAAGAAGAAGAGGGTAATTTGCTTTGATAACCCAACGGTGGAGGCTGATGAGCAGCCCCGCCAACAGCCACGAAACTCTTAGCATGGAACTGCAGGGGGCTTGGGAACCGCCGTGCAGTTCAAGAGCTTATAGACATTGTACAAGCATAAGATCCCATGATTGTGTTTTTGTCCGAAACATGGTTAAATAAGGACCAGATGAAATGGATTTGGGATAAGATATTTTTTGATGGGTATTTTATGGTACCTAAGGAAGGAAGGGGGGGTGGTTTGGCTCTTCTTTGGAAAGCAGGAGTTAACGTATGGGTGGATAGTTTTTCTAAGTATCATATTGATTCTATTATTCATGGTGGTTCAATTCAGGCGTGGAGATTGACCGGGTTTTATGGAGAGCTTGATACTAGTCTTAAGAGTGAAGGATGGAACATGTTAAGAATGCTAGGCTCGAAGCCGCTACTACCTTGGTGTTGCTTGGGTGACTTTAATGAGTTAGTGGAGGTACATGACAAACGAGGTGGACCACCTAGAGCTCATCATTTGATGCAGAATTTTCGGGAGGCTTTGGATCATTGTGGCTTTGTGGACTTAGGTTTTTCGGGACTGGAATTTACTTGGCATGGAAGACGTGGTGGGGAGATGATATGGGAAAGATTAGATAGAGGGGTTGCAAATTATGAGTGGTTGGCTAGATTTCCTACTGGGAGGATTAAGCATTTGAATTGTTTTACGTCAGATCATCGGCCGCTTCTTCTATCCTTAAATGCGGGTGGGGAGCACAAAAAATGGAATAGGAAGCCTTTTCGTTTTGAGGCAATGTGGGTGTCAGATTCTGGATGTCGTGATGTGATTACTAGAGCCTGGGATTGTACTCCTGAAGGTACTCCTATGTTTGTTACTGCATCAAAGCTGAAAAGATGTAAACAAAGTTTAAAACTCTGGAGTCGAGAGCACTTTGGCAATGTTAAGAAGCGCATAAAAGAAGTGAAAGATAGGTTGTGGAGGGCTGAGGATGATTCGGCCAGGTCTGGAATTTTTGAGGAGGTTGAGTGTTTAAAAAGGGAGTTGAATGTTCTTTATGATAAGGAAGAGAAAATGTGGCAACAACGGGCTAGGGTTTCATGGTTGCAACATGGTGATCGAAATACAAAATTTTTCCATGGTTCGGCAACCCAAAGGAAGAGGAAGAATTTCATTAAGGGGATGCGTGATGGGAATGGGGTGTGGCAAGAAGGGGGTGAGGTAGTTTCGGCCATGCTTGTGGATTTTTATTCCCAACTCTTCTTTTCCTCTAACCCTCATGATTTGGATCGGATTTTGAGTGGGGTTCAACCTGTGGTATCTGATGCAATGAGAGCAGATCTTAATAAGCCTTTTTCTAGTGAGGAGGTCGGTCAGGCAATTAGGGAGATGGCCCTACTAAAAGCTCCAGGACCGGATGGTATGCCACCTCTTTTCTTTCAGACTTACTGGACTAAAGTAGGTATGGATGTTACTCAGGCTGTGCTATCTTGTTTAAATTCTGGGTCTATTCTGAAATCTATTAATCATACTTTTATTGCTTTGATTCCAAAAGTCAACAATCCGGAAAGAGTATTTGATTTTAGACCTATTAGCCTCTGTAATGTAATTTATAAGATTATTATTAAGGTGATTGCTAACCGCCTTAAGCCCATGCTTAACTCAATCATTTCAGAGACTCAAAGTGCTTTCATTGTAGACAGATTGATTTCTGATAATATTTTAATTGCTTTTGAATCTCTACATCATATGAAGACCAATTGCACAGGGAAAAAAGGTTTTATGGCCATGAAGCTTGATATGAGCAAAGCTTATGATAGGGTGGAGTGGTGCTTTCTTAAGCAAATCCTCCTTAAAATGGGTTTTCAGGAGTCATGGGTGGCTTTGATAATGGAATGTGTTACCACAGTGTCTTATTCTATTATGGTAAGTGGTGAACCAAAAGGCATGATCAAACCTTCCAGGGGATTGCGACAAGGAGATCCCCTTTCTCCTTATTTGTTTCTCTTTTGTGCGGAGGGGTTGAATGCTCTTCTGCGGCAGGCAGCGGCTGTTGGTGATATCCATGGGTTCTCTTTGTGTCGAAATGGGCCTAAACTAACCCACCTATTTTTTGCAGATGATTGTTTGATTTTCTGTAGGTCTACCCTGGAAGAATGTGCTAAGATCCAAGAGTTGTCTGCTGTGTATGAGGCTGTTTCAGGTCAGATGATTAACAGGGAGAAAACAACCTTATTTTTTAGTAAGAACACAGCTACGCAAGCTCAGGAGGCTATTAAAGTGGCACTGAATGTCCCGGCCATCCAGCATTATGAGAAGTACTTGGGACTGCCTTCTTTTGTTGGTAGAAACAAAAAGGCCTGTTTCACACAGATTAAAGAACGGATTTGGGCTAGAATGCAAGGTTGGAAGGAAAAGTTGTTGTCTCAAGCTGGCAAGGAAGTGATGATCAAGGCGGTGGTCCAATCTATACCGGCCTACTCTATGGGTGTTTTCAAGCTTCCGGTTGGTTTATGTAAAGATATTGAAGCAATGATTCGTAAGTTTTGGTGGGGTAGTGGTGACTTGAAGAAAATCCATTGGGTGAAGTGGAGTTCACTTTGTTCCTCAAAATCAATTGGAGGGATGGGTTTTCGGGATCTTCAGAAGTTTAATAATGCAATGCTAGCAAAACAAGTGTGGCGTCTTATTCACCAAAAAGATACCCTTCTTTTTAAAGTGTTTAGTGCAAAGTATTTTCCACATGGCTGTGTTCTTGATGCTCCTATTCACCCAAAATGTTCTTATGCATGGAGGAGCATTTTGCAAGCTCGTGATGTAATTAATCAAGGAGCAATTTGGAGAGTTGGGAATGGAGACTTGATTGACATTTGGAGGCATAGGTGGCTGCCTGACCTGCATCATAACAGAATTATTTCTCCGCGGATCAATAGCTCTATTAATCGGGTTTGTGAGCTTTTTGTTCCCCACACAAAAATCTGGGACCCGGGTAAATTGGAACTTTGTTTTCTGCCTTGGGAAGCTGAGATAGTTAGCCAAATTCAGGTTTGTACGGATGGGGAGGAAGATGTGTTGATATGGCCGTTGACGGCGGATGGTGAATATAGTGTTCGAAGTGCCTATCATTTTCTTGTTGCTGCTGAGGACTGTCTTGCGCCTAGCTCATCCTCATTGCCCAATGTTCATACCGTATGGAAGAAGATTTGGAAGATGAAGGTCCCCAATAAAATCCGGCATTTTATCTGGCGTGCAGCGAAGGATTCGCTTCCTACAAAGGTGAACTTAAAGGCTCGGCATGTACCTGTGGATGATGTTTGTGAGGGGTGTGGAGATTATTCGGAATCGACAATGCATTCTCTGTGGTTGTGTGATCAAGCTCGGGCAGTTTGGATGTCAGGCCCAGAGTTTCAGTTTTTGATTCGGAAAGGATGCAGGACGTTTTTTGAATTATTAGAGCACTTGTTCAAAGAAGGGTCGGGCTTACAGGTGGCTGTGTTTGCCATGACTTGCTGGTGTCTGTGGGAACGACGGAACAGGATGAGAGTACGACAAACCTCATGGCAGATTCATGAGATTGAAGGCCGAGCACGTCTGCTGGTCAGTGAGTTCTGGGATGCGAATGAACAGGAGCAGAAACAGTCTGTGCGTCGCACTCAAGCTCGTTGGTCCCCTCCACCTGCTAGTACTTACAAGGCGAATTTTGATGCTGCGTTATTTGATGAGCTGGACTGTGCTGGACTTGGTGTGGTGTATCGGGATCATTCAGGCCACGTTATTGCTGCATTAAGTCAGAAGATTGGCTTACCCCGTTCAGTGGAGATGGCTGAAGCCTTGGCTGCCAGACGAGCTGTGGAATTTGCCAAAGAACTCAGCCTTTTTGATGTCATAGTGGAGGGTGACTGCTTGCAGGTTGTGAGAGCTTTAAGCGCTTCTGGTGGCTGCAATACTTTGTATGGTCATATAGTCAATGAGACTAAGAGGTTAGGGGCTGGTTTGAGGTATTGTAGTTATCAGCATGTTGGTCGGGAAGGAAATAAATTAGCTCATTGTTTAGCTAGGAGAGCAGCTTCAGCTGCAGATACTGATGTTTGGGTAGAAGATCTACCTGAGGATTTGGACGCTGTGTTCCAATCCGACTTGTCTTAATTTATCTTTTTTTCTTAAATAAAACTACGCTTACATTCTTCTCAAAAAAAAAAAAAAAAAACAATTTATGTTTGGGTTCTTCTCAAAAAAAAAAAACATTTATGTTTCGGCTTTCGGCTGACTAAACAATATCTTGTCAAAAGTGAACGAGTTTCCCATAAACAAATCATTCTCTCACTCTCACCCACAACTTCATTCTCCATCACACTAATCCTATTTTATAGATAACGTGCTGAATAATCATAGCTAAAATCACCAAGGAAGCACAAGAACATGTACAAATTTCAGACATTGATATTTTCCTCAAAATGCACCGTTAGTCATCCCTACAGTTGAATGATTTTAGTCCTTGGAATTTAAAGTAATCGTTTTTAGTTTGTTAGATGACGTGATCCCAAAATCATGTCAAAAGTGAATGAGTATCCCAGCTACAAATCATTCTCTCACTCTCACTCACAACTTTGTTCTCCATCACTCTAATCCTATTTTATAGTCAACGTGCAGAATAATCACAGCTAAAATCACCAAGGAAGCACAAGAAAATGTACAAATTTCAGACAGTGATATTTTTCTCAAAATGCACCATTAGTCCCTACAGTTGAATGATTTTAGTCCTTGGAAATTTAAGTAATCGTTTTTAGTTTGTTAGAGACTAAATCCATAAAATCATTCTTAGCAACCTGGACAAACTAACGTTTTATAGAAAATATAGCTAAACCCACTTTAAAGCCCAATGCAACATGCTCAACATTTTAATGTGAAACTAATAAATGAATAGAACCTCAATACCTTTTTGAGTTATTGTTCATCAACAAATCAAAATAAACCCACTTTATGGCTGATGATGTGTTTAGGTTTGTCAAGGGTTTGTGTTTGTTCAGTATTGAATTGAAAGGGAAAAAAAAAAGAAAAAAAGATATTTAGAATGACAAAAATAATATTTAAACGGAGTAGAGATAGAATATTAAGATAGATGTAGTTGTTGAAAATAGTATGTATTAAAATTAGGGTGTATTTTGGTGATTTAAAAAATAAAAGCAAATAATAATACCACAAAGACACACCAATTAATTAATATTTTATATAATATCTATAGTATTATTTAAGAGGCTTCCCTTATTGGGGATAAACATTTCATTGGTTCAAAATACCCCTATTTAATTGTTAGCCAAATCAGCAAGAAGACTGACAAAAGTAATTGGATCACCAAGAAGAATATTGATAATTGTCTTGAGAAATATTTTGAGTATTTTCAAGCACATTTACCCTTCCCACCGTTTCTTTTCAATCGACGTTGAATAGGCAGCCCCAAATTCTTCAAAGCCAAAATATCAATTGTTCCATTCTCCAATTCCTCAACTATCAATTCCCTTATGCAAGAAACATGAACATTATACTCGCCACACTCAGACATGTACGACCACACCTCAATTCCCGACAAATCAATTTGATTGCAAAATATGCACTTTGACTTAGTCCACCAAGGTGAAATTTCACATGATCAATTGGAATTCTTTCATGAGGTTGAGACAACATGGGTGCAAATCCAAGTCCTTTTCAGGGCAATGGTAGATGAAACCTTTGACATGTTTCCCACAAGCATTACAATATCTCTTGGTTCTTTTGCCGTAGAGTTTCGAAGGGGGTGGTTGCTCATAGAATTTGAAAACGAAGTCTTTGAAGATCTCGTGGGTTGTGGTGGGCTTGATAAACATGCAATCTTTGTGAAGATCATAGTCGCAATCTTCACATCTATATCTCATTCCGTTGCTGCCGTATTCCTAGCATCCGTTGCATATGTAGCATTTTTTGTTTGGATTGTTACATAGCTTCAGCTCATGCTTCTTGGGACAAGTGTGATTTATCTCCATACTATAGCCAATTTCCCCCTTTCTGATCACATATAGAGGAAAGAGGTTTTTTTATTTATATACAATATATCATTTAACTATTCATTAGTAATGATAGGATCTCGCATGTCTCAACATTTGATGTAAAAATATTTCTCATGCTATACAATTAATGATTTATTATTATTGATTTGTATTGGTAGATTAATGCTTTGCATACACAACCTTTCTAATTATAAATTATTCATTAATTTTGTAATAATAGAATCATAACTTATTTTATCAAACATACAAACAATATTTTGTTTCATGTCAATAGAAATAGGATAAATCATTAGTATTTTGCCTTTTAGTTCTTTACATTTAGGGATAGTTTACTTTTGGTCATTAGAAAAACTTCTATGTCAATTTAATCCATACCCCTTATGCATAGTTCTCAGAACCGGACCGGACCGGGAGGTCGGACCATGAAAATCGTGAACCGTAATAAAAACCGGTTTTTTAAGCATAAAGAACCGAGCATATGTGGCAATTCCGTGAACCCCTAAAACCGGGGTTGGACCGTACGAACCGATCAAGAACCGTGCGGTCCAACCCCTTAGCAATTTTTTTTTTTATAAAAACAACTTAACACAATTTTATTCTACTTAATTAAATTATCCATCTCTTACAAGAAATAAAAAAAATTATAATTAAAATCCTTCAAAGATATTCAACTTTACTTCAAAAATTAATGATAAATTTTAATGTTTTCATGATTATTATTTTATTTTATTAACTTTCTTATTTAATTATTAAATATATGCTTGAAAATCATTAAATTTCCCTCACATATATAGATATATTAGTCAATTTTACTAGTTTTATAAATTTAATATCAATATTTAGGCTTTAATTAATTATGACGTCATCACGGTTCGACCCCGGTTCAACCTCGGTTCGACCTCAAAACCTTGAACCTCTCCCTTTTACGGTTCAATGAACAGTCTGAGTCTGAAAACCTTGCCCTTATGTACCCACTTCAGTGTGCCCATTGTCATCAACTAACTCACCAAAAATGTTGATATTGCTAATAAATTCCTTACATGTCACTTAATCACAATAATGAAAATATTTAACTGGTTTTAGAAAAATTCACATCAAAAACTTATGTGGCATTTGTGTTTTATTTTGTATTTTCCTTTTTTCTTTTAACTTTCATGCCAATTTCTTGGTAACCAAACAACCACACACAAAACAAATTCAAAACAGAAAATCAAATGACAAATACCAACTTAAATATCCTCAAAATGGAACAATTAAAAAAAAAGAATAAAAATACATAAGAAAAATAATTTATATAAAAAAAACTTAAATATGCTATGAATTTCTATTTTTCAAAGATAGAAAAAAGTATTTAACATATTTGTTACACGAAATTGGAAGATGTCAAGAAATGACGTTGTGTGCGGGGTTTGTTTCTTTTATCTGAGTTCTTAATCAATTATAGATGATTTTTGTTATGATTTTTTTATGACGTTGTGTGGTTTGAATAATTTTAGAATTTGCTCTATTCTTTTTTTTTTTTTTTTTTTTTTTTTTTTTTTTTTTTTTTGAGAATTTGCTCTATTCTAATTAGTAAAGCAAGTAAGCTGTAAGGAATTCTATGTTGTGGTTTATTTGAACTAAACGTTGGTCTAGGTGTAATTAATAAGGCTTATAATTTTAATTAGCATCAAATTTTTTGGAGGATTTCTATAAATAAATAAAAAATGTGGAGGATCATTAGGCATTGCAATCTATAGCTTGTACAATTTTATTGGGTATATGATTTGAAATCAAAGTTTTCTCTCCCCTACTATTTCTCAAAGGAGAATAGGTCTTTCGAAAAGAGAAAAGTGAGATGGGTGAAGAAAAAAACAAAACCAAAACAAATTAAATTCAAAGAAAAGAGAGAGAAGGAAAAAGCAAGCTGCAGACCAAGAAGATTCAACAATGGTACGTGGAAACTATGGCTGTTGAATCAGGCCTAATCAAAGTCATGATCTACGCAGATGGGTGCTCAGGAATTAGAATAAGAAAGTTTACAGAGATAAGTTTTCTTGATGGCCTAGAAGTTGGTCACTCTTGTAGCTTGTTTGGTGGGGAAGACATGGGACTGGAATGGATTTTTTAGAGGATATTACAATTATTCCCATAATTTTGCACGGGGGAGACACTCATTCTTTAATGAAACTTATATATTTCTTTCATTCCTATTATTTATTTTATAAACTTGCAAACACATTAAAAATAATTCATCACATAATTCCAATTCATTAATGTATGATCTACCCAATCTATTATTTTAGGAACACCCAAACATAGTATTAAATAGGTAAGTTTAAGATCATACCCAATACTAGTGGAAAACAAAATGTTTATTGGTACAATTTATATTTTTTATACAAGTAGCAATTAAAAATGATCCCTATATTTTGTACATGTCAAAATATTAGATTGTACAACCAATTTTGAAGATATCAGCTAATATATATAGATTGAGTTCTAATCATACTTAGTGTAACTTTTAACAATGTAACAACATCACTTGAAAATTTTTATTGTATGTATTTTGAAATAGCAGTGGTTGGATTGCGTTTTATTTGTATACCTTGCAAAGTTTCAAGGTGACCAATGATTGAGTTATTATCGAAGAGTTTATAGCATACATTTAATTAACACGAAATTTGGCATGCATGTTACGAAAATGAGAACGTATTATTCAATGATTGAATTTTAATCAGGGACGGAGCTACTCTTTGACAGGGGGGGGGGGGGGGGGGGCATGGCCCCCCTTGGATTTCGGGGAAAAAAAATTCTATAGGTACATGTATATTTAATGTTAATGTTCAATTAGCCCATAAAAATTAATCTCAGAGCTATGTTATGACTAGGGCCCTCACAACACCCCATATATATGTGTTGTTTGCTATCTCATATGAGAAGATAAACTTAGAGATGATGATGATCAGAGAAAATTATTTCTCATTGAATGAATAAGGAAAGTGCAGCTCTACTTGTATATACAAGGAATAGAGCACTTGAATGAAACAAAATAAAAGCAATTAATAACAAGCTTTTTAATTTTAACACAAATCAAGTTCTGGTACTGCACTTTTTGGGTTCTCATTATCAAAATTAGTCTGAATTCTCTCTCTTAATGACTAAAATAGTGCAATTTTTATTTTATTATATATATATATATATATATATATATATTTTTTTTTTAAGTCCAAACTTTGCCCCCCCAATCCTTCGGCTTTGGCTCCGTCCCTGATTTTAATAATATTAATCCCTGAAAAAATTGAATGGTGTAACATGAACACAAACTTATATTAGGGATGTAACTTGATCCTAGCTGTACGTGCACGTAAAAAGCATTAATATTGGAATATTATGCTCCAATG
Organism: Quercus aquifolioides; assembly: GCA_019022515.1. Classification (NCBI taxonomy): domain Eukaryota; kingdom Viridiplantae; phylum Streptophyta; class Magnoliopsida; order Fagales; family Fagaceae; genus Quercus; species Quercus aquifolioides. The sequence continues at coordinate 2,765,779 of CM032330.1, read as the reverse complement.
TGCAAATAGAAACCGTCATCGTAACAAATTTTAAAACATTGGGTTGGAACTTAGGAAATTTTTATTGGCTAAAAAGGAAATAAAATAAAATAGTACTTTATGCTGCGTTATTTCCAATAGCACAAATGATTAATCAAATGTGGGGATAGGTAGCAATGAATAAGAAGCCTAAACATAAATATAAACATCCGTTCCCTCACCAATACTATGGCGACTGATACACAATACCTAATGCAATGAGAGTCTCCTTTTTCTTGAGTAGTGCCATCTTCTCTTTTTCAAGAAAAGCTATGTTCCATTTTTGTCTCATTTCATCCTCTTCACATTGATTAATGATTTTTGGGTCTGGGCTATATTCTTGTGCTTGTTGCCTTAGTACATTGAGCCTCAATCTTCGTTGTTCCAAATGATCTTCTATATTCTATAATTTTGTATCTATCTGTCTAATTTGTAAAAGTCCTAATAAAGTCACATATTGATAGATTTTTTTTTTATAAAAATTTTCTAATGTTTGTATTTTAAAAAGGAAAATATATTTATGGGGTACAATAATATTTTTCCTGTTTATGTTTATGTTCATAATTTGGGAAGTCAATCCATGATGTCGAACATCTGCCTAGGAAATGGTACATAATTCAAAGAACTAGGAGTCAATGCCCTGTGCCACACTACTTCATAGGGCCAAATTTGAATTGCTGCGTCTCAGAGGAATTCTGAAAAACTGGATTATGATGATTAAGCCGTCTCCTTAATATTCAATAAGTTTGGTCACTTTGTGAGCTCATCAGATGAATCACTCTAAAATCCTCAACAATGTAAATATGCATTGCAGTATATGTCAAAACATACGTATTGCAAAATTAAAGTGCAATTATTTCAATTGTCCCTGGCCATTGATTTGATTTCTTGCATCTACAATGTTACTTCTCCACACTCTATATATATTTGGAGAGAAAATAATTTTTAAATGGAAATAGACATAGAATATTGTGACTGATATAGTTGTTGTAATTAGTAGATTAGCTAAAATAACAAAAGTGGAGTTTTATTTTTATTGATAAATATAGCTAAAATTTCATTAAGCCTAATGCTAATAGGGAAATCCACATATTTTATAAGCCTATATTAGCTTAAGTACATTTACCAATATATTAGACTAAATAAAATATTTTTTAATAATTTTTTTCAATTTTTTATTGCATTCGTTAAAATGCCTATACCAACTGGTACGGGCTAGTATAGGCTAGTACAACCTGATATTTTTTTCGGGTGAGTTTTGGAGGAGTAGCGGTACTGGTTTAATGGTCGGTACGGTATACTTCCGCAATACAGTATTGACTTCCTTAATACTTTTAGACACATTAGCAACTAAAAGTGACCACTTAAATCTCATAAATTAAAATCAGGACCAACATAGTATTTTCGTAATTAAAAAAAGAAAAAAAAAAAAAAAAAGAGATAAATAGAACTATAAACTACAAAGGTACCCCCAAATAATAAATATCTTGTATAATATATTTTATACTAATTTAGTGTGTGCGTGTGCTTTAAAAAAATAAAATAAAATAACTATGTGACAATACAAAATAAATTAGAAAAATATATCTAAAAGACTAAAACAATTTATGTTTGGGTTCTTCTCAAAAAAACAATTATGTTTAGGCCGACTAAACAATATCTTGTCAAAAGTGAATGAGTTTACCATCAACAAATCATTCTCTCACTCTTACCCACAACTTCATTCTCCATCACACTAATCCTATTTTATAGACACGTGCAGAATAATCACAACTAAAATCACGAAGGAAGCACAAGAACATGTACAAATTTTAGACATTGATATTTTCCTCAAAATGCACCATTAGTCCCTACAGTTGAATGATTTTAGTCCTTGAGATTTAAAGTAATCGTTTTTAGTTTGTTAGATGACGTGATCCCAATATCATGTCAAAAGTGAACGAGTTTGCCAGCAACAAATCATTCTCTCACTCTCACTCACAACTTTGTTCTCCATCACTCTAATCCTATTTTATAGTCAACGTGCAGAATAATTGCGGCTAAAATCACCAAGGAAGAACAAGAAAATGTACAAATTTCAGACAGTGATATTTTTCTCAAAATGCACCATTAGTCCCTACAGTTGAATGATTTTAGTCATTGGAAATTAAAGTAATCGTTTTTAGTTTGTTAGAGACTAATCCATAAAATAAAATCCATAAAAGCATTCCTAGCAACTTGGACAAACTAACGTTTAGTAAAAAAAATATAGCCAAACCCACTTTAAAGTCCAATGCAACATGCTCAACATTTTAATGTGTAAAACTAATAAATGAATAGAACCTCAATACCTTTTTGAGTTATTGTTCATCAACAAATCAAAATAAACCCACTTTGTGGCTGATGATGTGTTCAGGTTTGTCGAGGGTTTGTGTTTGTTCAGTATTGAATTGAAAGGGGAAAAAAAAAATTAGAAAGACAAAAAATAATATTTAAACGGAGTAGAGATAGATTTTTTTTTTTTTTTTTTTTGATAGGACAGAGATAGAATATTAAGATAGATGTAGTTGTTGTAAATAGTATGTATTAAAATTAGGGTGTATTTTGGTGATTTAAAATAAAATAGTAAATATAAATTAGGAGGATTTATGTATTTTTGGTGATTTAAAAATAAAAGCAAATAATAATACTACAAAGACACACCAATTGATTAATATTTTATATAATATCTTAGAATTATTTAAGAGGCTTCCCTTATTGGGGATAAACATTTCGTTGGTTCAAAATACCCCTATTTAATTGTTAGCCAAATCAGCAAGAAGACTGACAAAGTAATTGGATCACCAGGAAGAAAACTGATAATTGTCTTGAGAAATATTTTGAGTATTTTCAAGCACATTTACCCTTCCCACTGTTTCTTTTCAATCGACGTTGAATAGGCGGCCCCAAATTCTTCAAAGCCAAAATATCAGTTGTTCCATTCTCCAATTCCTCAACTATCAGTTCCCTTATGCAAGAAACATGAACATTATACTCACCACACTCAGACACGTATGACCACACCTCAATTCCCGACAAATCAATTTGATTGCAAAATATGCACTTTGACTTAGTCCCACCAAGGTGAAATTTCACATGATCAATTTGGAATTCTTTCATGAGGTTGAGACAACATGGGTGCAAATCCAAGTCCTTTTCAGGGCAATGGTAGATGAAACCTTTGACATGTTTCCCACAAGCATTACAATATCTCTTGGTTCTTTTGCCGTAGAGTTTCGAAGGGGGTGGTTGCTCGTAGAATTTGAAAACGAAGTCTTTGAAGATCTCGTGGGTTGTGGTGGGCTTGATAAACATGCAATCTTTGTGAAGATCATAGTCGCAATCTTCACATCTGTATCTCATTCCGTTGCTGCCGTATTCTTGGCATCCGTTGCATACGTAGCATTTTTTGTTTGGATTGTTACATAGCTTCAGCTCATGCTTCTTGGGACAAGTGCGATTTCTCTCCATACTATAGACAATTTCCCCCCTTTCTGATCACATATAGAGGAAAGAGGTTTTTTATTTATAGACAATGTATCATTTAACCATTCATTAGTAATGATAGGATCTCGCATGTCTCAACATTTGATGTAAAAATATTTCTCATGCTATAAAATTAATGATTTATTATTATTGATTTGTACTGGTAGATTAATGCTTTGCATACACAACCTTTCTAATTATAAATTATTCATTAATTTTGTAATAATAGAATCATAACTTATTTTATCAAACATACAAACAATATTTTGTTTCATGTCAACAGAAATAGGATAAATCGTTAGTATTTTGCCTTTTAGTTCTTTACTTTTAGGGATAGTTTGCTTTTGGTTATTAGAAAAACTTCTATGTCAATTTAATCCATATGCCTTATGTACCCACTTCAGTGTGCTCATTGTCATCATCTAACTCAAAAAAATGTTGATATTGCTAATAAATTGCTTACATGTCACTTAATCACAATAATGAAAATATTTAACTGGTTTTAGAAAAATTCACATCAAAAACTTATGTGGCATTTGTGTTTTATTTTTTATTTTCCTTTTTTTTCTTTTAACTTTCATGGCAATTTCTTGGTAACCAAACAAACACACACACACACAAAACAAATTCAAAACAGAAAATCAAATGACAAATACCAGCTTAAATATCCTCAAAATGGAACAATTCAAATAATAATAATAATAATAATAATACATAAGAAAAATAATTTATATAAAAAAAATAAAAAAAAATAAAAAACTTAAATATGCTATGAATTTCTATTTTTCAAAAAGATAGAAAAAAGTATTTAACATATTTGTTACAAGAAATTGGAAGATGTCAAGAAATGACGTTGTGTGAGGGGTTTGTTTCTTTTATTTGAGTTCTTAATCAATTATAGATGATTTTTGTTATGATTTTTTTATGACGTTGTGTGGTTTGAATAATTTTAGAATTTGCTCTATTCTGTTTTTGAGAATTTGCTCTATTCTAATTAGTAAAGCAAGTAAGCTGTAAGGAATTCTATGTTGTGGTTTATTTGTACTAAACAACGTTGGTCTAGGTGTAATTAATAAGGATTATAATTTTGATTAGCATTAAATTTTTTGGAGGATTTCTAAAATAAAAAAAATGTGGAGGATCATTAGGCATTGCAATCTATAGCTTGCACAATTTTATTGGGTATATGATTTGAAATCAGACTTTTCTCTCCCCTACTATTTCTCAAAGGAGAATAGGTCTTTTGAAAAGAGAAAAGTGAGACAGGTGAAGAAAAAAACAAAACTAAAACAAATTAAATTCAAAGAAAAGAGAGAGAAGGGAAAAGCAAGCAGACCAAGAAGATTCAACAATGGTGGAATCTATGGCTGTTGAATCAGGCCCAATCAAAGACATGATCTATGTAGATGGGTGCTCAGGAAATAGAATGAGAAAGTTTATAGAGAAAAGTTTTCTTGATGGCCCAGAAGTTGGTCACTCTTGTAGCTTGTTTGATTGGGGAAGACATGGGACTGGAATGTATTTTTTTAAAGGATATTACAATTATTCCCATGTTTTTGCACGGGGGAGACACTCATTCTTTAATGAAACTTATATATTTCTTTCATTTCTATTATTTATTTTATAAACTTGCAAACACATTAAAAAAAATCACCACATAATTCCAATTCATTAATGTATGATCTACCCAATCTATTATTTTATGAACACCAAAACATAGTATTAAATAGGTAAGTTTAAGATCATACCCAATACTAGTGGAAAACAAAATGTTTCTTGGTACGATTTATATTTTTTATACAAGTAGCAATTAAAAATGATCCCTATATTTTGTAGTTGTCAAAATATTATATTGTACAACCAATTTTGAAGATATCAGCTAATATATATAGATTGAGTTCTAATCATACTTAGTGTAACTTTTGACAATGTAACAACATCACTTGAAAATTTTTATTGGATGTATTTTGAAATAGCAGTGGTTGGATTGCGTTTTATTTATATACCTTGCTAAGTTTCAAGGTGACCAATGATTGAGTTATTATCGAAGAGTTTATAACATACAATTATAATATTACGAAAATGAGAACATTTTATTCAACGATTGAATTTTAATAATATTAATCCTTGAAAAAATTGAATAGTGTAACATGAACACAAACTTATTTTAGGGATGTAACTTGATCCTAACTGTACATGCATGTTAGGACATATGTGATTCAATGTTAGAAACATATGTCAACATTTTATGTAATTGGCTAATCATTTGACAAAACGCACTTTACTTATAATTGGGTAGATCTAGAATGTGTTTAATACTTTAAGGAACAAGGTTTCAAGTTCAAGTGTTAAAGCCACGCTAGTCTGTCCAAGAATTAAGTGAGAAAGTGTTGGATTTTAAAGCTCGACAGCTAGCATATATCGAGGTTTAAAAGCTACTGAAGCTCGTGACTCGATAGCTAGCTCGATAGATGGCTATCTATCGAGGTTTATGAAACTCAGTTTTTTAGAGCTGTTTTTCATCCAATCCGTGAGTGTGTGTTTGGGCTTTCTTTTCTCATAACCCTAAACATATATAACGATTATTTTAAGGGCTTTAAAAGGTTACACATAAGTTGCACAAGAGCACAATTCCACAAGTGTAAAGAAAAGTGTGACCGGAAATCTAGTTTGCCCTAGTTCTTCTTTCTCTTGAAGAATCTGCTGTGTTTGTACACCATAGGGTTTTGTGACCAAGTAACTTCATGATCTTTATCGTGTGATGAACAGAAGAACTTTGCAGCCAACATCCTTCTTAAGTTGGTGATCAAGTTACGTACTAGGATCCGCGCAATTGGTTAATTACGTACTGGGAGCCGTGTATTGAACAGGAAAGATTGTCACTACAGAACAAGTCCAATTGGGTATTGGGATAAGTGTTCAACTGTAGGTTGGTATAAAGTACTGGGATTCTTTTACTTGTAACTACTTGTTTTGGTAATAGTGGATTCTCGGGAGTGTTGACCTTAAAATCACCCGATAGGTTTTTGTCATGTAGGTTTTCCCCATTGGTAAACAAATCACTGTGTCAATTTAATTTCCACTGCATAGTTAGTTATTTGATGATTTGTTTGTCTTGCCACGTATATTGCATTTTAATTTGATTAATTAATAAACTTAGTTAATTAATCAATTAATATATCACAAAGAGTCAATACATTCTTGACATATTAGTGCACGTAAAAAGCATCGGTATTGGAATATTATGTTCCAATGTGCAAATAGAAACCATCATCGTAACAAATTTTAAAACATTGGGTTGGAACTTAGGAAATTTTTATTGATTAAAAAGGAAATAAAATAAACTAGTACTTTATATAATGATTTCTAAAATATGTAATGATTTCTCATTATAAATACACACACACACATTTTATAATTTAATTAGTTTTAGACTCTCCGGTTTTTACTTGCCACAAAAATTAAAAACTTTACACATGGCGGAAAATTAGATTTCAATTGTAATCCAGTTTAGAATCTAATTTGATTTGGACTCTTCAATTTTTACACTTTTTTTCTTGAGAGAGTTTCATCCTATGATGTCTGCTCCTAATAATAGCTCTTTATCATCAAACCAAGACACCAATTGGTTTTTAGTGTAGATGAGGATTGAACCCTAGATATCTTATTTAATCATTAGAGATTTTACCAGTTGAACTGACTAGAATCCACTTTGATTTTTACACTTAATAATTCATTTGACACGAAATGAAAAATTAAATGAAACACGTGGTGCGAAATTGAGAATCTAATTAAAATATAATTGGATTTTCTCTAAACTTTGGCTATATGTATATATATATATATTCCGCTAGAAATGGACGTATAACCACAAAAAATGCTAGATTTTAGTACAAAAATATTTAGTATTAACTTTACTACTACAACAAAAGTCTTAGTCCCAATTTGTTAATCAAGACACTATAGATCACAATATTGTAGCCCATGCTTTTGTCTTCCATCTCCTGAATTAATGTCATTGCTTCACCAATATGTTAGTTCTTGCAAAAGCCATCTAACAAGATGGCATAGGTTTGTGGATTTGTAAGTCACAACATTAGGAATTATTCTTTTGTTGGAAATTTCATGTAAAAGCCTCACTAACTCATCATTTTTTTTTTTTCCCTTTTTTTTTTTTTTTTTTATTTTTTTTTTTTTTGCAATATCTATTGATCAATATGTTATAGCTAAACACCTTAGGCAAACAAACCTCTCTCAAGTCTCAACCATTGTATTAAATGTTTTAATAGCATCATCTATTTTGTTTTGCAAACAGTACCATCAATCAAAGAGCTATAAGTGACTATGTCAAGCTCAATGCATCTTTGAATGATCACATCAAAAACTTCTTTTGCCTCTCTCAAGTCTCAACATCCCTCCTTTGCATAGGCAGGGCCGGCTCAAGGCCTAGGCAAGTTAGGCCTAGGCCTAAGGCCCCACCAAAAAAACAAAATTTTTCTTAGAAAAAAAGGCCCCACTTTTCATAGTTAAAGGCCCAAATTTTTATAAAATTATATATATTTTCTAAAGATTGTACATTTTTTTTATTAGTGATGTTAAAAATATTACAAATTTTACTATTGGCTTACAAATTGCCATGTTATTAATCACAAAAAAAGTGATATAAACATTCATTAGTTAAATTGATGAAGTTCATCAATGGGAGACAATGTCACATTATATTTTGAACATTTTATAGTGCTTTTAATTAGCGCATTTTTCTTTTTCATTTCTATTAAGACTCTCAAAGTATGAGACCAATAGAACCTTAACTCAATTGAAACCCTAAAACATTTCAAAAAGATGTTGCAAATGTGTTAAATCATCAATTATAGATTAATCTCCCCTAATAGTTTGAGACTGATTTTTGTAAACTAATATCCTACAAAACCACACACCAAATAATATCTATCTCTCTCTCTCTCTCTCTCTCTCTCTCTCTTAAAATCAAAATATAAAATTAAAAATTAGATTACAACTTTATTTAACTATGCATTGTCTTATATTCAAAATAAAGTATTTTTTTCAATCGCAATATATTTTTATTTCTTTTTATTAATATTTATAGTTCAACTATGATATTCAATTCTCTATATGAAATTAACATTAGTCTAGTTGGTATTATCTATGTATATAATGTATCAAATTAACCTTAATTTGATTAATATTAAATAATTTTGTTTAAATAATATTTACGTATTAAAGGCCCCGCATAAATTTTTCGCCTTAGGCCCAAAATTATGTTGGGCCGCCCTTGTGCATAGGCCTTGAATGATCTTCCTTTGTGTCATCTCATTTGGCATGATCTTCATTGCATAGGCCTAGAATTAAGCAGTTGTAAGTGACAAGGTTTGGTTGAATGCTTTTACTCTTCGTATGAGATAAAAGGTTCAAAACCTCAGTTACCAATTTGTCCTTACATAAACGGGTCTATTATAGTCTAGATTGAATATAAAAACAAGAGTTAGTTGATTCAGCAGAAGCCACAAGTACCCATTTCTTGAAGAAGAAAGCATATCTGACAATAGTACCATTTCGGATCGGATTTAGATCTGCTGGGGCTCAGGAACTTCAAAGGAAAGGAGAAGAAGTCATGACCCCTTGAGTAAATGAGTTCCTCTGTAAGTGTGACTGTCACACAAGTTGGTTTGTTTCTTCTTCTTTTTTTTAATTTATTTCTTCTACAAATTAAATATACTTATTTATCAAGGTTTTTTTTTCTCTGAAAAATGAACTAAAAATAAAATTATTATGTTTTCTCAAAATATAAATTATTATGAAAATTAGTACTTTTTCTTCTTTTAGTTTTATTTTTTTTAATTTTTTTAATATTTTTTTTATGACAATGAACAGAAAATGAGTTGAGTCTACTAACTTATAAGAAAGCCTCCTTTAAAAAATAAAATAAAATAATTAAAGGGGAAAAAAAATCCTTATAAGAAAGCCAAGAGCCTTGTAATTAAACTAACAACTCTTAGGGTCTATTTGGATACAACTTATTTTTGCTGAAATTGAAAACTGAAAATACTGTAACAAAATAATTTTTAATTGTGTGAATAGTACCGTGGAACCCATTTTTAAATTTTTTTTTTCTGAATAAAATAGTTGTGGGTCTCATGAACAGTGCATGAACAATAACTTTGTCTCTCGCACAGTGTAATCACGTGCATGAACAATGCCTGTTACTGTTCATAAGCGCTGAAGGAGAACTTTTTTTGGATAATTAAAGGGGAAAAAAATCCTTATAAGAAAGCCAAAAGCCTTGTAATTAAACTAACAACTCTTAGGGTCTGTTTGGATATAACTTATTTTTGCTGAAACTGAAAACTGAAAATACTGTAGCAAAATAATTTTTAAATGTGTGAATAGTACCGTGAGACCCATTTTTAAAATTGTTTTCTTAATAAAGTGGTTGTGGGTCTCATGAATAGTGCATGAACAGTAACTTTGTCTCCCGCACAGTGTAATCACGTGCATGAACAGTGCCTGTTACTGTTCATAAGCGCTGAAAAAAAAAAAAAAAAAAAAAAAAAAGCAAAACGTGCAAACGCACAAACGCAAACGCAGATCCAAACTGCATCTTAGTTTTTCAAACGAAGACGTTTAAAATTTAAATATTCTCTTCTCCATTGTAACTAATGAATTATCAAATTAAATAAAGACTGAAATGATATATTGGAATAGGATGATATAGATATTTATTTTCTATCTCAAATTTCAAGTTCTCAACCCTTTCGCCAGTTTTAAATGCTTTCCACATAGCCTTGGCTATGTAATGTTATGAAATCTTATCACTTTAAGCGTAAAATAAATAAATAAAATAAAAATTATTGGACCATGAAAACTATAAAATACCCCTTTTTTCTATAAAGGAATAGTTTAATTTATTTTTCTACCGCCCATGATATATATATTAACTGGGGCACCTATTTCAAATGTATATCCCATTTTTACATAGCAAGTTTATGAAATCCGTGACAAGCGGCCATGACATATTAAGAAAAACATATAGTTTAAGAATGTAAAGTATTAGGGTCCTCGCATTAGAGTAACTATTTAGGTTATTTAGCCTCAAAAAAAAAACAAAAAAACAAAAAAAAAAAACGTTACAATAGCTAACCAGTTTTCTACAAGCTATTGTTTTTTATTTAGATTTTTGCAAATTGCGTTCTTTTAAAAGTGTATTGAAATATATTTATATTTTGAAAAAAGTGAGAAAAATAGATAAATTTAAAAAAGCTGAGAGTTAAAATTTTGTTGAATAAGCTGGATGCAAACAGACACTAGTCAAGCCTAGCAAGGCATTATAACTCAAGTGACAAAAAAAAAAATTTTAATTAAAAATGATAATTTCTTTGCCGGTTTTCATTGGTCCTTGATAATGAATTAAAGTTTTTGCACAACCAAAATGTACCCTCTTTTATTTATTTCTGAGTTTCGATATTTGTTCATCTTAATTGGTTTACTTCAAATTTGTTGCAATTTATTTTGTGATATATATGTTGAATGTTTGTAAAATTTTGTGTGACTGATGATGAAGTTATGTGTGCCTGTCCCCAATGAACCACTCTTCAAACGATGAAATTTAACTTAAATTTCAGTTAGATTGGCTCACCTGATTAATAAGTTATTGGAGTTTTGTTCAATTTATCAAAATTTAAATATTGGGAAGGCTATTTTTTTCCCTGTTTGAATTAAAGGCCATTTTCCTTTTAGTAATAATTAGTATAGTATCACCTAAAATATGTATTTAGTATTTTTATTGGAGAGAACAGAATGGGCCAATTAATATATTTTATTTTTCCTCAACAGCAAAAAAAGTGTTTTATTGGAGAGATGAAGGAATCATTAAATTTACTATCATAAATAGATCGAACAAAGTGAAAGTATAATTAGATTGTAAGGTCATTTGTACAATTTTTGCCTATGGTACTAATCCAATTCTTGCCTGAACTTGCATAGAAAATTTGGAACAAAATTTTTTTTTCTTAAATGTGTTCCAGTAATTGCAACACCTCCTGTGGTGTTTGAGTACTGGGCCCACATACGTGTGTGTCACTACAAAAAACTAGGGCTCTCCCGGCATTTTTAAACCGTCGGGATAGCCCCAAAAAGGGCTGCTATAAGTCTCCTAAAAAATGCTGTTGTAGAACAAGTTTGTTCGTAGTGTGTTAATCTATTTTTTGGTTGGAAATTTTTTGGTGTAATCAGGTTTATTGTTTTGTAACTTCACTTGACTTGTAATTGAGAGAGAGAGGAAGGTTGTATCAATAGGAATTCTCCCGTTCATGCATACAAGAGTTTTATATCATCTCAGCTGTGCATGTATACCAAAGTTTCATCATATCATCGTGTTCTTATCATGTTGTACCAACCAATGTCTTATATGTATACCTGTGCTTCCTTCTTGGTGATTTTAGACATGAGTATTTCACAGGTAGTCCTATTAAATAGGATTATCCACCCCATTAACCTTCTTTAAGGGGAATATTTCTAGGGAATTTTGCTGAAAAGCCTTTTAAGTTATAAAGTATGCAAACAAAGATTGTCAACCTTAAAGTTTAAGCCAATCATTTATTAGAGAAATTCTATTAGAGAAATCATACCGACGTTAATAAACTAGTTTGGAAAGAATGAGGAAAGAAATTGTATGGGTTATGAGTGCTTACGGCCTCATATGCACTGACTTTATCATGAGCTTCATGTTGAACAATACACATATATTTGTGTGTATATATTTCGAATTATATTTATAAACAAATTATACATAGATGTATATTGGTGTGTGTACTGTATATGACTGGCTGCATTTTGTTTAGTCTATTTAACTTTTCCCTGTTTCCTAATCCAGAAGCAACTCTTTTTTTTTTTTTTAAATAAGAAAATTTGCTGATTTCATTAGACAGGTGCAGAACCCAAATTTAGTACATCAAACTCGACTTGAGAGGCAACAATAGGTGGAGTATCCTCCACCCTATTTGTACAGTCGGAAATTACATCAGCAAATCCAGCTAAGAGGTGAGCAGCAGAATTACAATTCCTGCTATTGAAGTCTTTGTGCCAGTGATAACTGGTTGAACTGAGGCAAAATGAGTTCAAGCTCTAGCATGAATCACCACCTGAGAGTCGCTTTCCAGGACGATTTCATGCAATCCCAAAACCCAAGCGAAGATGGCCACGCAATCCAATGCTTTTGCTTCTATCTCCATAGCACCAAGTGGGTAAGGAATCACCACACCAATGCCACAACGACCCTTGTCCAGTTGTCCTAATACAGCTCCATCGGTGTTGACTTTGAAGATATTCGGTGGAGGAAGGCTCCAGGAGGTGGGATGATGTACTGGCCAAGGGGGGGAGGGGACCTGAGCAAGGCAATATTCCTCCATGTGTCGAGAAGCTTCAGTGACAGTAGTTGCTGCCTGCTTTCCAGGATCTTCATGTTGGACTGCATTTCTGTTATTCCAGAGGCTCCAAGCTGTGACAGCCAATACTTCAATGTCCATTGCTAAGTTTTTCCAACCCAGAAGCAACTTTCAAATTTGCTAGTATACTACAACAATCTCCCCCCTTTTTTTTTAATAATATTTACAGTCAAGAGTACAACAACAGTAAACAAAAAACAAAAAATAATAGTGGTAGTACAAAAAAATCCCAACTAAGAAAAAGTCCTTAGCAGTTGCAGCAAGATTATCACTAATCAGCTTTCTGAAGCCCTTTCTTGTCAGCCATTCTTTTGAATAAACTATATTTTATTTTTTCATTAAACAAACGAATTAAAGAATTCCAGGTACTTCTTTATCCAGTAAACACATATCCTCCACCCAATACATTAAAATCATTACATCATTGAAGTTTTTGGCTTCAGTTGCTATGCTGGTCGGTTTGTACAAGTAAAGCCATGAGTAAATGATATGTGGCCATAATCATCCACCAAGCCTTTAATCTCGTACTCCAGTACTAAATCCTGAAGCCCCAGCTCCACTGCAAAGTGCACTGCACTCCATAATCCTAGAGCCTGTTCTTCAATCCAATCATTGTCTGCTTCTATTCTTGCACGCGTAGTCCCAATACAATGAAGCCCACTATCACAGATAACCACTCCCAAAACATGCCTGACTATCTTGTAGTTTTTGAACATTCTAATTTCTAAACCATATTCCTTCCATTTGAAGGCCTATGTTTCATACATCCTTCATGACTGCCATCTAGGAAGCCTTGAATTCTAACCTAAGGCCACTTCTTCAACATTAGCTGGAAGAGTAATAACCTATGACAGCTAGACAGATGATCGCCACCTTGGTAGCTAAGCTATGATCCTTTTGTCTTCTTGATCTCAGCAATCAAAACCTAACCGTGCTTATCTTTTACTCTTTGATTTACAATCTGACACTAACAGAATACCTTGTCAGCTCATACATTCCACAAATGACAAAGCCTTGATTTAGCTTCACCTATATAGATTATTGTGAAGAAACTTGTTCCCTATCAAAGGTTTCCCAGCAAGTGCAAAAAAAACTTATGCAGAAGATGGGACAGCCTCAACATTGATGAGCATTCACCAAAAAACAGATTTGTTCCTGAAATACCACAGGTTTTACAACTTCCCCTGCAAAAATTAATGAAAAATCAAGATATTTCTTAAGATTATCATTACCCCCATTAATCGGTTTTATCCTCCACTGCTGTAAGTAACGCCAATTACATACAAACTAATCTTTCATTTCATAAATACATCAAACTAATTCCATTTTAAGCTACATTCACATAATTGCTGTTCAGGGATTTTTTATTTTTGTGCCACATGGCAATTGCCCATTTGACAAACAAATATCGGGTCTTTGGCATATAAGGACCAAGCTAAATAGTCACATGTGGATTGGACCCTATGCCCCATTATTAACAAACAATTGTGGCCGATGAATGGTCACAACTGAATTGGCAAACTAGCTTTCTGTGACAGCTAAGCTTTGAATAAGGATTAGAACATAATAAAGGTAACAAGAGTGAGAAATAAGAAGATATACGAACCTGGTACAAACTAGGATTATTGAGTATCAAACCCCCAAGGACTGTATAAACTATAAACACACCTTAAGGCTAGTCTGCCTGTAATTCTTCTAAAAAATTCCATAACCATAAATATTAAGCTATAGACAATCATAGGAGGTTACATAAAAGGCTAAGTAACCTGCTACAGTAATAAGCTACTGGCTAAGCAACTACTCTTCCTTGAATTTTAACATCATTAAATGCCTCGGACACAAGATCCGAAGTAATCAGAAACCCTGCTTCATTTCCGGTACCTCAGATTACTCTAGATATTGTATCCAAGGCATTTAGTGATGTTAAAATCGAATACCTCAGATACAATATCCGAAGTAACTACAATGCGCATACCTCGAACGCGAGAGAAAAAATGAGGTACAGAAATCCTCATTTTAACATCCGGATATTGCAAATTTTAACATCACTAAATGCCTCGGATACAATATCCGGAGTAATCTGATTTAACATAATCAGAAACCCTACTTCATTTCCCTAGAGTCAAGAATGCAAATTTCACATCATGTAATCACTTATAAATGGATAAGGAGGTGAATGAAAGCTTCCAAGGATATCAAATCTTGATGTTTCATGCTATTGATCAAGTAGGAAAAATGAATTAGAAAAAATTAAATGATTACTATTTTAGAAGTCCAAGCATAACAACTAAAAACAAAAGGAAATATGTGAAGTGCCTTACTGAAAGAATGTTAAAGGAATTTCCAAGTTTCAAGTTATATTCTCTGTCTGCATCATCACAAAAAAATTGGAGGACTTATTGTCTTATTCCCTGAAGCCTTCCGACAGTATTTAGATAAAGAATAGCAAACTCCAAACTCTAAAACACAACTAATGGCAGAATTACTTGACAATGAAAGAATCCAAAATCCATAAATAGCAACTGTTCAAAACTGCAAAATCAACTGGCCACTCTTTCTAGAAACAAATATAACAGCAACAGAGATTGATGAATGAGAATTTAGATTTACATAAAAAACATGATCCTTTAAATGTAGACAACAAGCACTACACTATTACAACACGTAAGTTTGAAGGGTATTATTCACCAATGAGGAATTGGGGGCAAGAGAGGGTAGAAATCATCTATGTTGTATAACCTAACTATTTCTTACAAATTTAGGAGAAAAGGAAAGCTCTGCATATGAGGCTAGTATTAGTAACAAGGGGATTGCAGGTATGCCAAATCCATCAAAGATCAGAATATTAGTTGAGGTAGAAAGAAGATAATCTCTAATATTAATTACTAAGTAAGGAAAATCTACTAGTATCAATGGTCTTTGATTGATATTCAGTTGACCTATCACAAGCACCCAAATTGCCACATGAGCATCACCAACTGTAAACAAACTATTCTGTCATTTCATAAATAAATAAAATTAATTCCATGTTTGCTATGTTGCATCAACTGAAACTCAAGATAATTATCCCAAAATTAACAACACTAGTGCTCAACATATTTTCAAAGCAAGATAAAAAGTAAAAAAATTGGTTTAGAAAAAAACAACCTAGCACCAATACAAGAAAAGAAATATCACCATATAAAAGAAAGACTTGAAACAAATATACCCAGTCGGTCCTTAATCATTATCAATATGTCAATATGATTACAGTACAAAGTAAAACAATAAACTAACTCCATTATAGAGATGGCTTTATCTATTGGGAGGGAGGGAGGCATGAAGAAATTCTAGAATGTTCTTATCCACTTGATTAGATGACAGCATGTCAACTACTATGCTTGCAGTGGTTGCATTTGCTGAAAATCCCTTGTCAACCATTATTTGGAGATATTTCGTCACCTTTGATGTCTCATTATGTTGCAGTAACCCTTGGATAATTTTGTTATATGTGCGATCGTTGGGAGAGCAACCATTCCCATCCATTTTCTTAAGCAACTCACATGCTTCATCTATTGGTCCCTCTTGGCACAGCCCCTTGATCATAGTATTGTAAGTTGGAACATCAGGCTGCAATCCTTTGGTAGGTAGACTATAAAAGAGTTCTCTTGCAGTTGTAAGCTTCTTGACATTACAAAAATCGTCAATCAAGATGTTGTAATAAATCAAAGTATTATGCTCCAGCCTTTTGTCTTTCATCTCCCGAAACAATGCCATTGCCTCAGCAATTTGTCTATTCTTACAAAATCCACCTAACAAGATGGCATAGGTCCGAGGATCTGGATGTTGGCCACAAGCTTGCATCTTATGGAATAGCTCCAGTGCAGCCTGGGGTCTCTCCACTTGGAAAAACCCATCGATAAGAGTGCTGTAAGTCACAACATTATGAATCACTCCCTTGTTGGACATTTCATGAAAGATACGCATTGCCTCATCAATTTTTTTATTTTTGCAATATCCATTTATCAATATGGTATAGCTAAACACATCAAGCGAACAACCCCTCTCAACCATCGTATTAAACATCTTAACTGCCTCATCCATTTTGTTTTGCAAACAGTAACCGTCAATCAAAGAGTTATAGTGACGGAGTTAGGCTGAATGCCTCTTTGAACCATTTCTGTAAAAACTTCTTTTGCCTATGTCAACATCCCTTCCTTGCAAAGTGTGTCCACCAAAATGTTAAAGGTGCACACGTTTGGCATGATCTTCCTTTGTGTCATCTCATTCAACAAAGTAGTAGCCTCCCTCCACCGGCCAAAATTGCATAGTCCTTGAATTAAGCAACTGTAAGTGACAACGTTTGGCTGAATGCCTTTACTCATCATTTCAGATAAAAGGTTCAAAGCCTCAATTACCAATTTGTCCTTACATAAACTGTCAATGATTGTGTTATAGAGCACCACATTAGGTTCAAAATTCCCTTTTTCTACCGTCCTTAGCAACCTAATAGCTGCACTAGTCTCCCCAATCTCACACAGACCATTCACTATCGTCCCACAAGTAATCACATTAGGTTGATACCCTTTCTTCTCCATTTCCTCTACCAACCTCACAGCTCCAGAAACATTACCTTGAAGACAGAGACCTTTAAGAAGAGTGTTTAGAGTAGATTGGGTAGGCTGATAACCAAGTTTCAAAATTGTTGCTAAGACAGAGAACCCAAAATTGACCCGGTTCAAATGGCAGTAGCAATTAATCAAAACATTGAGAGTATAAACATCGGGAGTAATTCCAAAGTATCCCATATCTCTAATTAGAGTAATGACTATGGAGTAATGCTTCATTCTTGCAATGGCACCCAACAATTGAGTAAAATCTACAATGGAAGGCAAAGGGTGCATGTGAAGCATTTTATCAAACAGGTCTAAGGCATGATCAAGATTCTTAAAGGTTCTAGATTTGCAGTGATCTCTCACAGATTTCAACAACTGATACGGATTCTGATTTGGGATTTTTGCATTTTCTCTTCTACTGCTAATATTATTAGTAGAATAAGTAAAAGCATGAAATGGAAGGCTTCCTCTAATAATCAAACGACTGTATATAGAAACAAGAGAGGATGTTGATTTACCCATTTCCTCGAGAAGAAGAAGAAGCAAAGCTAGTTTGGTGTTCAAAATGACTGACTCAGGCAGCTACCAATTCGGGTCGGGTCGGGTCTGGATTGGTTTCGGCTGAGCCCCGGAGCTTGAAAAAGGAGAAATCGTGGTGATGGAGTTGGCAAATCAGAGAGCGAAACTGGAAGCTGTGAGCTGTGAGCTGTGAGTGGGGACTGTACGAGGGAGCGAGAGTGAGAGTGTATTTGCTAATGGAAAACTCATTCCTGTAAAGTATTGTTGATATATTTTTATTTTTTTTATTTATTATGATATATTTTATAGTATTATTTCCTAATTTTTTATAATTACTAAAATACATTTTTGGTCCAAATTTTAATTTATGAGTTTTTTTTTTTGTAAAATAATTTTTATTTGTGAGATTTAAGTGGTCACTTTTATTTGTTAACTAGTTTTATGTATAAATTTTAAAATATATATTTTTTGATAATATAATTAAATTTAATAACAAATAAAATAGTAAAAATATTTTATAAATAATGGCAAGTTTAAAATTTCTAAAAGCTCTTAGTAGTAATTTTATTTGAGGAACACAAATTAATGATTGGAGAGAAATGCTATATCCGGTCAAACTAAGACATAACTTGTTCAAATAACAATTATGGCGAAGTAAAGTGAGGAACAACAAATAATAATTATAACATACCGACATAATAACATTTATATTAAATTATAATGACTCGCTTGCATCTCAAAGTGTCAAATTAATATCAACACTAAACATGCCAAGATGTTTATGTCAATTAATGTAAATAATCAAAAAAAAAAAATTATCAACATCTAACACCCTACTATTGCATGAATTATGATTAAAATTGACCTAATATTTTTACTTTAACCTCAAGAAATCATCCCGAATTTACAAATTAAAAACTACCCAAATTTACAAATAAATAAAAATTGAAAGCAAAATTCACTACAACACACACATAAATATATACACACAAAGAAACTCTAAATTCATTAATTACAAACAATATAAATTTCTAAACATTTAAAAATATATATGGAATTAGAGTTAAAGTAAAGACACTTACATAAAAAATTTGGAATTAGAGTTAAAGTAAAGACACTCACTTGAAAGTTGAATTAACTTTGATAGAAGGGGGAGGCAGGCGAAGTCATGTAAATTTCACATCACCTTAAATATCCATTGTTTTTATATTTAATCAA
The DNA here is from genome assembly GCA_019022515.1 of Quercus aquifolioides. Classification (NCBI taxonomy): domain Eukaryota; kingdom Viridiplantae; phylum Streptophyta; class Magnoliopsida; order Fagales; family Fagaceae; genus Quercus; species Quercus aquifolioides. Next base: position 2,746,464 of record CM032330.1, on the reverse strand, counting down.
TTTTCTGTCTCCATTCTTTGTGGCGTGATGATCATTATCATGGTTTTCGATGCTTAAATCTTGGTCTCATGGCTACCGATGGATATACATATTCGAAAAGAGAAATGCTATGTCTACAACATTTCTACAACATTTTTACAACATTTCCTAAGTGGCAGGTTGTTATTGGTTGTTATTGTTAGGGCAAAAAAGTAATCTTAGTGTTAGTTTCAAATTTGAACCAATAACAACTAACCACCTGTGATTTGTTGTAAAATTGTTGTAAAATTGTTGTAGACGTAGCATCTCTCTATTGGAAAAAATCAGTAATAGTACCTTACTTTGTCAGTATTTCATATATATATATATATATACACACACATATATTACAAATTAAAAGATACCCAAATTTATTTTTTTAAAAAATTGAAAGAAAAATTTACTACAATACACACATAAAAATATACACACAAAGAAACTCTGAATTTAATAATTACAAACAATATAAATTTCTAAACATTACCAAAAAAAAAAAAAATCTAGAATTACAATTAAAGTAAAGACACTCACATAAACACAAATTTTTCAAAAGGTGAATAAGATTTTTGTCAAAATTAATCTGTTAGTTCTCATAAAAGATATACCATTGAATGGAAGATATACCATTGATTCTAAAGACCATATATAATAAGCATAGAAATTAGATGAAATTTAACAAAAATGACTTAAACAAAAGGCAACCCACACACAAAACATATTCAATTTGATGAAAAAAAAATTAAGAACATAATTTTATGAAAAAGCAAAAAGAAGAAGGCAAATACATACATGCAAGTTTCATAGGTAAGGTATGAGAAGGAAATAATTTCAACAAACCGTACAGTAGGAAAAGGGAAAAATACACCAAAACCATATATATACCCCCACTTTTATATTAGGTAATTTTAAGTTGGGAAGAAGTTGATAACTTGATATGAACAAAAAGAAAAAAGGAGTTTACCTAATCAATAAGTTTAGGTTAATTACATATTAGGTTTTTTTTTTTTTTTTTACCTTATACCAAAAGATTAGTTACCGTTATTAGCTAGATTGTTATTAGATTTTTTTAATTTTTTTTTACGTTAAAGTTAATATGTATTACCTTTTTCTTTTTTTGGTTACTTTATCCCAAAAAAAAAAATTAGAAGAAAAAATAAAACTTTTAAATTTGTTACAATTAGAAAATAGATGGTGTAGGATAAATGTTTATCCAAAAAAATAATAATAATAATAATACTAACGTAAGCTAAAGAGTAAAATTGTTACTTTATAAATTTTTTTAAAAAAAGAAGAAGAAGAAAAAGAAGCAGATACAAACACTTATTGTTACTTTATCCAAACTCTAAAGAAGTTGATAAGATCAAAAACTTTTTGTTTTTATCTAAAAACTTATTGTAGTTTGATGCAGCCACTTGGCTCAACAATTATATATATATATATATATTTTTTTTTCAAAAATCTAAAAAAAAATTCTGCAATTTGGTGAAGTCATTGGGCGCAACCATAATGTCTAAGCCCAACTTTTATTATATAGTATATGATGTGTCTAAGAGTATTAGTATCAGACTCAATGCAATATTATCTATAAATTATTGTTCTCTATTTAAATATCTTTTCTTCCCCTTAATTCTATATCAAACAAACACTACTCACATCAAACCCACATCAACTACAGATTTGCCATAGATTTGTTAACAATGCACAAATCGGCTAGCTCACGAAACACGAATCCTCTTATTTCAACCAACATTTGCCAATCAACCTCCATTAACCATCATTTGTCGCACTACATCTCTGCCAATTCATTTGGATTGGTGCATGAGAGAGAAGAGAAACTGTGTGATGGAGAGAGAGAATAAAAACAAAACAAACAAAAAAAATTTGTTTGTTGATGAAGAGTATCTCAATAGATGTCATAAGGTACTATTCATTTGTTAGTTTTACGCATTAAAATGTCGAGCTTGTAGCACTGTGTTTTAAAGTGGGTTTAGCTATATTTTTTACTAAATACTATTTTGTCAAGCCTATTAAGAATGCTCATATGGAGTGATTAAGTGTTAATTTTAATTTGATCATGTCATCTAAGAGACTAAAAATGATTACTTTAAACTTTAAGGGCTAAAGTCATTCATGAGCTAAAGTTTAGGGATTAACGGGATAATTTAACTAAAATATCAATGTTTGTATTATATGGGGTACCCTTGTCTCATATTCACCCCTGTTCTTGTGCTTCCCTATAGATGATTTTAGCCATGAATTTCTGCACTTAGTTTATAAAATAGGATTGGTGTCACTGTTACCTTGGGGGGGGGGGGGGCGGGGTTGGGGGCTTGGAAGGTGATTTCATAGAGCCTCGTGCACCATTTGAGAGCTTAAGCCCCCATTCAATATACAATTTCTAACCATAAACAAAATAAAATAGAAGGTGTAATTATGTTATGTAGTCATTGGAACAAGATTTTGCCTCCTACAACTTCAACTCATCACTGTTATTCTCGCCTAAACGTACAAATAAAATTAAGTATAAAAATAAAAATGCAAAAGCTAATACATGACCTCCAAGTATTCTAGAAAGCCTTGTATTCTTAAACAATGACACAACTTCAGATTTACTAGAAGAATAACATCCTTTAAAATCCTTTCTTTCTTGCTGCCTCCAGAGCTTCTTCGACAGCCAGACAGATGATTGTCACATTGTCCTGAGTTTCCAACTATGGCAGCCAGATAGATCCTTTTGCCGTCTCAATCTTTGGCAAAATTCCAGGACAGCTTCAGCATTGATGCTCGTTCCCTCAAAAATGGCCTTGTTCTTGAAATACCATACGTTCCATGAGTTTCCTGTATAGATAAACGAAATCAAGATCTTCCTTATGATCATCATTACCCCAATAAATTTTTTTTCTTACCATAGTTCTCACAATAATCTCCAAGCCAAACCATTAGGCACTAGTTTGGAATATGCCATACCTTGGCTTTCCCATGATAATATACCCTGAAAATAAGCAATGACACAACCAGGTAAGACTAATCATAAAACTATGCTATGTATAAGAAATCCAAACACTATAATCATAAAATCTTCATCATTTCACTCTAATTTTGTTTCCACAACAAAACCACTTTAAGACATGTTTCTTTTCACAAAGTGACATATAAAATAAGGAAAAACCCCTCTTGTCGGGACAGAAGTTGAACTATCTTGGAGATTATTTAGGAATTTACTAGCGTATGACCCTACCTGTGTCAATTAACTTTTTGGAATTTTGGAACCATGGTCTATTTCAATAACTCATAAGTGGTTTCTATTGCTACGGTCAAAGTGTTTAATAACGAAAACTTAAATGAATCCAGTAGCCACCAATAATGAATTTAAAATAACACCACATACTTGCTAAGTGTTTTGAATAGGGCATACCCAAACTACCTTTAAGGAGCCATTCCTTTTTCTCGTGATAATAGGAAACCCTGCTTGATTTCACTAAAGTCAAAAATGCAAGTTTCACATTATCTAATCACTTATAAATGGATAAGGAGGTGAATGAAAAAATACAAGGCCTATCAAATTTTGATGCTTCATTTTTCAAAAGAGCTGAACATCCAGTATGCATAAGAGAACATTCGATGATTACTATATTAAAACTCCAAGCATAACAACAAAAAACAAAAGGCAATATGTGAAGTGCCTTGCCAAAAGAATATAAAAAGGAATTTCCAAGTTTCAAGTCACATTCTCTCTGTCTTCAAGCCTTCTGACTCCAATCAGAAACTTTAAGTGCATGAAAAATACAATTCCTCCTTGCTAGTAAATGCAAGATTCCAATGCCTAGCAAGAATAAATTCTCTTCAAACTGCAAGGGCAAAGTAACAATAATATATATTTTTCTCAATCTATTTATTCAAATTAGTAAGTTGCCCGCGCAATGCACGGATAATTTTTTGATACTTTATATAAGACGGTTTTGGATAATGTTGTACATATATTATAAAGAAAAAGTAAACCAAATTAGAGTAAAGAAATATATAAATTTTGAGATATTAAAAATTAGTTTAGTAGTTTCATTGCATATTTGTAGCCTTTTCAAGGTAAGATTAATTTTTTAAAAAGTTATGAAACCAAAGATAAATACAAAAGAGTAACGGGACCATAAAAATCGACTAATTTGTGTTATATTCACATATTTCATACAATGAAATGAAAGTATGCCTAACTCTCTCACCGTCTTCTACTCAAAGAGTTTCGGCGTCTAGATAGTAGTGGGAGGCTTGTATAACAGAGGTAGTGACCCCTTAGATTCCTCTCTCTCTCTTTCAAATGTTTTGTCAGTCTCAGGTCTTTTATTTTGATAATATATAGTGAAACAGTGTGTTTTATCTAACAATCCACAACATTTTTGTGTCTCTCTATCTCTCTTTAGGGTCTTATCTGGTCAGTTATTACTATATGTCCTAGAGAAAGATGTGGTGTAAGGTTAGTCAATTAATGAGGCATTAATGAGATAACAGTGAAATAAGTTAATGTGAACTTATGGGTAACAGTAAAAAAAAACTTAATAAATGAGGTAAAAAAAAAAACTAAATGCAAGCTTAGAGCGCCACTTAGCAGCACCTCATACACTTCGACATGAGGTCTCTGCTTTTATATATACTAGTCTTTAACCCGCGCAATACGCGGGATATTCCTAACAAAGCGACTTATATCGTAGAGGCTTTTTTTTTTGGGTTAGTTTTCTATTATTTTTTTAAAAGTCAATACTTTCTATTCAACCCAACTCAAGTCTGATGTGATTTCTAGTTACAATCATCAAATTATAAACCAATCCCAAATCTAATCTTATTATCAATTATCATGGCTAATTTAGCACTTAGCAAACTTTATTTTATTTTTATTTTTTATCCTTTTGGTAGCATTCAAATTTGGCTTGATAGTCCTACAATACACCTACCATTTTTACTAAAAATACATTACATATTTTTCAAATTAAGTGACATTGTGTCTCAACTTTTAAGTAGAGGGCAGGGTATGACCAAACATCCAGTTTATAGAAATGTAAATTCTACAGAAAGCAAAACATAAAGAACATTATAGCATTACATCCCTTCCTCATTCTGATTGTGCGAGGTCTTTCATTGATCAAGACAAAGATAACTTAGTCTTCATCCCATACCCACAATTATGAGAGAGGGAAATGCCATAACAAATAATTGTATGATCACATATTAATTCAACTTTTGGCTGTTCTTTCCCTTTTGAAATCATCCTATAATGACCAAGGCAATTAAAATAATAATCCATAATTCAAGCATATTATAGCAACAAATACAATTTCAAAGACATAAGATTAAAATTCACTTTGTTAGAGAAAAAACAAACAGGTTTTTGTAGTCAATTATGGTGCAAACAAAGAGAAACTAAGGAGAGAGACCAAATTCAAACTATAGCTAGAAAAAAGTATCATTTTTTTAGAGCAAACATTCAAATTGCTATAACAAAATGTAGGCACAGTGATGCATCCAAAAGAGTAATGGCATAGAAATAAGGAACCAAACCAACAAACACTTAGGCATACGCTGCCAAAAAATACACTTATGTATAAAGAGTTCATTCTATTACTTTAGTGTAGTAGTTTTCCTTCTTTGCCATCTGAGTTTACAGCTAATTGGCATTTTTCAATTACCTTTCACAGCCTTAGGGTGCTATCTTTTAGAAGCAGTGGGCACAGTAATGCCATCAAAACTTGTATATACAGAACAACTTTAACATTGATAGTGCAAAAATGTAGTCACTAAAACCTTGACCATTAGAAAGAAGAAGCTATTGGCAAACAAAGAATGAATGAAAAAGCTATCTTCAAAAACCAAGTAGGAATAAAAAAAAGGTATAATAATATTACTAAATTTCTTCAAACATACATAATTTTTAAACAAATCAAGCCAAAGAAGCCTCAAGTTAAGGTGCAACGGTTAATTTTGGTATTTCTAGGAAGTAAGCCCCACTTTAGATTATCAATCATTGTACCTTATACCTTTTGGGTTGATGACACCAACAAAAGCAAAACCACTAACAAAAGTTTGCATAATTTAACTTCTTAAGAGCATTTGCATCAGCTTGTGTATAAATTTCTATATATTTTAGAAAAAAAACCTACTTTTTTTTTCTTCTACTTTTCATACTTTTCAAAACACCCTACATAAGGTAATCTATTTTACACTACATTTCATTAAAATATCAAATTTTCTTAAATTTTTTTAATTATTTTTCTTTCTTCATACACAACCATCACCATCCACTCTCTTCCTTCATTCTTGGGATACGTAAAGAAAAGAAAAAAATAAATGCAAAATGAATAGTGTTGGTGTAAATTTACACGGTTACTATATAGCAAACTTGTAAATTTACACAATTATAAATGAATTGATGTGGGTCATTTTTAGGCAAAACTATGTAAATTTTACATATTTTTCTATTATGCATTGACTGATGTGAGTGCTCTAACAATGGAAAAAGAAATACCCTTTCTTTATCTCAGATTTAGGCTTCTTAAAACCTACCTTTTCCTCTTTCTATAACAACAACAGCACCACCTTTGCAAATAGTTGGATGTCCTGGTTGTTGGCTTCTTAGCTTTAGGTGCATCATAATTATAGAATGATTTAGTTCCCGGTATTCAATCCAAACCTTTCATATTAACCTGGAATGGACTTCTGTTATTAATTTTTTCATAAGAAGATGAACAAAACTTTAATATTGAAAAGCACAAATTGAATGAAATTATAATAGAGAGATATTTGAGAAAGAGACAGAGAGAGGCATCGAGATTAAGTATAGTACCGTGTAATTGTATCTTTTTGGTTCTCTGATTTGGCAGGACCAAACTCCCAACTCTTTAAAATCACCATTTCTTATCAACAATAAATTTCTCAAAAAAAAAAAAAAAAATGCAGTCATATTTGCAATTTACATATGCATTTAGATTTACATAAATAAACGCACTCTCACTCAAATAACCAACCCCCTGTTCTTCTCCAAAAAAATCATGCACAAATAGTGCTTCAAAGGAAATTACTGACCAAAGCCTTAATCATATTTTAGCAGCAAATTTGGATATAAAATTTAAAACTTTAACAATAATGTGTGCCATTATCTAAAATTTAGTGTTTCTTCCAATGACAGTGCTATGCATAAATAAAATAAATAAATAAAATAGACAATTTGAAGATCCTCTAGAAGTTGAGCTGGTGGCTGTTTTGTGTTGCTGGAATTTTGCTCATGAAGAACAGAAAAATGCTTATATTTTAGAAGGTGATTCAGCTACATATCCATATGGATATTGATCAACATGGTTAGAAACATCATTGAGGAGGTAAGACCATTACTAAACAACTTTGAGCACTTTGAAGTTTTTGTTGTAAAAAGAGAAGTTAACATGGAAAATCATACCGTGGCTAGGCATGCCCAATTTGTGACAAATTTGATAGTGTGGATGGATGAAGCTTTGTCCAACAACAATTTAACCTTGATGCAATTGCAATAAAATATATGTTTCCTCCAAGAAAAAAAAATAGGAAAGATAAGTTATTTAATTATTTGTGAAGCATTTGGATTGGCATTTTAGAGCTTCAACAACTATGAGGGAAGCAAATGGAGAATTATTAGTTAAACTTTCTACTACTACTATTTTTTGATTGTTGATGGAGTTGGCAGCCTTTGGTTTTCCTACAACATTTTTTTTTTCTTACAATGTTTGACATTTAAGGAAATCGATTCATCAAAATGTGCAAAACATATCCATATTACATACTTTAAGCTTAACTTTCTTATGCAACTAAAGATTAATCAAATAAAGATGTGGACACATTTATACTAAATCATATTCATAGTAAGTTGAAAACCATTAAAAGTGCAACTATATTTTTTCCCCCAACCAATATGTGTCATGATCATCAACATGAAAATTCTCTTCAAGTATGAAAAATGCACAATAAGTTCCTTTAGTTATATATTTAAATTCAGTCATGTGAGTTTAAGTGTAAAGAGCACTACAATATTTAGATGTACAAAACCCAAGAGATCCCCCTATACTAAGCCAGTCAAAAGCATTGAAGTATCTTAATTCTAGTATGTTTACTCTAAAAATTTATTTATGTAAAACTACTGTTGGTTTGTTTTCATTTATATTTTAAATGTTTCCTTGAAATCAAAGTAAATAAGCAGATCACTGACCTTTGTGAACAATGGCAACTCTAGCCCTGCAAAGTATAAGGTGATGGTTATGGTCTGGAGGCATTCCTCTAAGAATATTTCAAACATATTACCAAAAAAACAAAGAGAGAAAAAGATCCATGGATCGAAGAGATGGTAACTGGCATCATACAGCTATGGGCCATCCTTATCGGTTGTGAGATCAATGCGTGCCACTATTTGAAGGCCAAAGAGGTATTATGTATGACTCAATAACATATAATTAATAAACACCAGAAAACTAATCTTCATGCTGATCATGGCAGTATACACTAAATAATGGCATAAAAAATTATTTTAAAATAAGATCAGTGTGAAATGGTATTTAACAGAAGTAAAAGAAGTCCAAAAACAAATGGGAAAAATTACAAAGCGTCTCATATAAGAAATGTGAAGAAGAAATAAAACCTGTGTTAGTGAAAGATTGCTTTAAAGACAGTGAAGAGGTATTCCGTCAACTCCAAATCTCCAATCAATCATGGTGAAATTACATCCTTTGATGGACATGCTTTTGATTCTCTCATCACCTTTTCTACTTTCTGCTCTATACACAGATGGAAAGTCAATGACAGATAAACAGGGAAAAAAAATCTAATAAAACATCATACATAGAGGGGAAAAAACAGATCAAGCATGAAAAAAGAGTAAGAAAAAAATTGCACGTCTATAATACATTATCCCCACACTCATGAAAGCTGTGACGGACACCCAGAAGGCCAAGAACTGTTCTCCTACATAATAGTTTGAAACAGCAATAGTAGTCCAGCTGAAACTGTAATCAAGATATCACAATTGCTATGTAAAACACATTTCAATTCGCTAAAGTTGCAATGAACCCATATCAACATTTAGAACAAAGGCCTCCAAAATCACATAACAACTCAATTCAGATTCACTAAATTTTCAATGAACCCGTACCAACTCCTAGAACAAAAGCCACCTAAATCCCATTCACTAAATTTACAATGAACCCATATCAATAATTTGAACAAAAGCCTCCAAAATCACACAAAAAACCCCATTTCAATTCACTAAATTTACAATGAACCCATATCAACACTTTGAACAAAAGACACCAAAATCATACCCATTTCAATTCACCATAAATTTACAATGAACCCATATCAACACTTAACACAAAAGTCTACATAATCACACAAAAAAACCAATTTCAATTAACAAAATACCAAACCCAACTTTCACCAGAATGAAACTAAAAACCACAAAAAATCAGTGACAGACACACACCTCTTTGTTCATATCAGCCTTCCTAGCCATGACAGCAGCAAAGAGCAACCTGGGAACTTGATCGAATTCGGAGGCCTCGATTTTGGAGGGCCAAACCTGGGGGTTCTTGTACCAAAGGAAGACATGGCACTGGTAGAACTCGACTGACCCGGCGAGAGAAACCGAACTCAGCATCAAGTGGGTCTGAAAGCTCTAAAATGTGTTGAAAAACACAAGAGCTGTTTAGACCCCCAATTAAAATTACGGCTTGGTTGATTTTACACAAACTTAATACTAAGTGCGGAAACGTGTAAACACAAGCGTATAATCAATAAGCTACTCTAATCCATAAACTAAGCAACACAGCAGTATAATGGAATATAAAAGAGTAGGGAAGAAAGATGCAAACACAGAAAACACCAAGACGTGTTTTCGAAGAGGAAACCAAAGAACTCGGCGAAAAACCTCTCCGCCGCCCTCCAAGCGGAAATCGATCCACTAGACAATCAGTTGGGATACATGAGTAAGCAAAAGACCCTCCAAGCCTAATCTACCCGATGCACCTAAGCCCTCCAAGCTCCTACTCCAACAAGGCTTCTCGGAACCGTGTCTTGTCTAGTTCTCCAGATCCCGCAACAAGCTCCATGTTGCATCTGCCATCCTTGGCTTCTTCCAATGCTTCCCAGCAGCACCAAAACGTCACTCAACACTCTCAAAAGGTGTAGTAAGTGTTTGGGCTATCAACCTCTCAATGGTGTGGAAATGGAGAGGGAAGGGTTGAGGAGATACCACAAGCAAGTGTATAGAGAAAGGTGGGGATGACAATCTCTAATTGCAAATGTGTTTGGCTAGGGTTTTCTCTCTGAAGCATTCCTCAACATTTGTGGGTAATGGGGGTTTATATAGGATAGGTGCAGAATGTGTGAGTCAGTTAGTACAGGTTGGCAGAACAGCATGTCTCGCAGGTGTCTCGCGGGAAGGCCTTACCCGCGAGATACTCGCGAGAGACAGCTGTCTCCATCTGTCCTGACTCTTCTCATTCCAGCATGTGCGAGGCACATGCTTCACTTGGCGGGAAGCTTAGTCGCGACATACCCGCGAGAATCCATCAGCTTCCACTTTGCTTGAGTCTTCACACACTCTCTATCACACACCCCTTACATCAATTCCCACAACAAATACAGGGTATAAACAATTGAAAGTAATTACAATCAAATTTGGCACGGAATAAAAGCCAACAAAACACATAGTTGTAAATCACAACTTTACAGGGTCTGACACTGCCTTCTTCACAATTGTCTTTGCCAATGATCATAATCATTGCCCATTACCTTATCATTCCATAGTTGTCACATTACAATGAAATTTTCAATGTCATACATATGAAGTCAATATATATTCCAATCCGGATGCCCACCAAAAGCCAAACACAAACAGAGAAACCAAGATATTGAATCAGAAATCTAACAAAAAAGCAAAAGACACTATCCAATATTGATTCAGTCTGCTCTCTATGATGATTGCAAAATTACTACCAAAAAAAAAAAAAAATCATCCAAATATCCAAACCAAAACCAAAGCTAAGCACAAACAAATTATAACCAAAATACCTTTATCGAAACCATATTTAACCCAAATGCCTCAATCAAAACCCTATAATCAACACAATAATAGTTCTTTTCACAATTCTCCAGATTTAGTGAATGCAAACTGATAGTAGGAGGTTTAAGCGTTTAAAGCTTTAAACCTTTAAAAATGAGCTTTCAGCTTTGTTGTATGGTTGTTGTTGTTTACTTTTTTTTTGTCATAATTCAAATTAAATTTATTTAATTTTTTGCTTGGTAAATAAAGGGAGCGTGGAGCCCAGAAGCATAGTTTTGAAAAGTAAGAACCGTAAAAAAAAGAATTGAAAATGGGGGTTCATGGATTCAAATTGGGTCGGGTTGGAATTAAAAACAAAGAACCCAAAACGACTTCTCCCCCTTGAGAGTTGAGATATCTCCACTCATGATAATTCCTTTTTTTTATGGGATAATAATTTCAAAATTAAGTCAATCCAATCTTTAGTACCAAGAAAAGAGTGTTTGATTGTGTGAAACACTGAAACCACAAAAATTTATTCTTATGAGGTTCATTGTAGAAAACCCTTCAACGAGAGTGTATTAAAGTTTATGGTTCACGTGGAGGAAATCATTATAGAGAGTGTATTAAAGTTTATGGTTCACATGGAGGAAATCATTATAGAAAGATTTCATAGGTTCATAGACTAATGTACTAGAGGCAAAGGCAACCAAGAGCGGGTTTGTTTGCAAAGTATGCATAGAGGGTGTTCTTTGATATATATAAAGGTTTTGTAAGTCTTGACTATTTGTAATTGTTCCTTTATTTTGAATTATATAAGACTGTTTCAGTTTGTGTCATTGGAGTGGTATTTCATTTGAAGAGTTTTTTAATTAGTTTTCTACTTGATTACCAAATCTTGCATTGTTTTTTATCGTTTATATATTCCTGTTTTATGGTGGCAATCTTTGATGTGTGTTGAAGTATAATAATATTGTGGATCATTTAATTGACATGTTGAAAATTAATTATTCATTTCACTACAAATTTAACAAAGAGGTCTAAACAAGAAAATTTTAAAGCTATGGTGGCCACCCTAAGTGATGAATTTGAGAGTGAGTCTGAAGGTGAAAGTGGCCACCCTAATTGACATGTCCTCGAGATGTTGGCAGCACGAAGAGCGGCTACGTTTGCAAGGGAACTTGGTTTTAGTCGAGTCTGTTTTGAAGGGGATGCAGAGTTAGTGGTGAAATGCTTGTAGTCGGGGTCGGTATCAAATGCGTTGACAGGTCACTTAGTAAAAGACTTTATGTCTATAAGGGGGTACTTTCAGTCCTCCTCTATCATCCATGTAAGGCAGCAGGGCAATAATGTAGCCCATGCTCTAGCTAGAGATGCTAGGTTTTCATTTCCTTTAAGAGTTTGGATGGAGGAAGTGCCTCCAAATATTTTCAGCTTTGTTGTAAAAGATTTGCAGTAGTATTGATTTTCCCTTCCTGAGTAGGGAGGTTTCTCAAAAAAAAAAAAAAAAAAGGTGTCCAACATATCTTTTTTGTTTTTTACTTTTTAGTTTATTTTTTTATTTACATTTTTTAAAAAGTCTTAATTTTTTTTTTTTAAATACAACTATAATTTTTCCACTTTCAGCAAATAAGGTTTTTTTTTCTTTGCAAAAAGCTAATAGAAGAAGATCCAGTCTATAAGTGATTTAAATTCTATTGCTTTTATGTATACATATTTCTTTTTCTTCTTTTGTGTAATTATTATATTATGACAATTATTATCAGACTATTAATTTAAGGATTATTGGAATTTTGTCTTGAGTTTTCTTTTTTTTTACTTGTATGGAAATAAATACAAAAAAAGAGTTTAGAAAGTATTTTTACTTCATTACCAAATATTAGGCTAAATCACATATTGCACTCTCTAATTTTGTCTAAAATTCAATTAAGTTATATAACTTCAATTTTGTTCAATACAATCCTCTAAGTTTCATGCTAGGTCTTAATGGTTTCTCTACCATGGGAACCTATCTTGATGCTGGTCCTAAAGAATGCTTGATCTCTAGGTTTGATGATGTGGCTAGATTAGTGTTTGTGAGAATTTGGTAGTGGGGGTTTTGTTGGGTATAATTACCAATCATTGATAGTCGATGAGTGAGGTGTTTGGGTTTTGTGTGTTGTGTGTTCTATTGGTTGGTCGTGTGTGGTGGGGTTGGGAGAACCATGAGCCACCAAAAACCCATTCACCACCACCCACAAATCCCAAACACTTAAAAACTCATAAAAATTTCTCACTACATTGCAATCCAATAGTAGAAACTACAAAAACAAGGCATTCTATTTTTTAATCCTTCCTTTTTGTGTGCTCTTCTTTAGTTTAATTATTTTTTAAATCCCAAATAATAAATTATTTAAATTATTTATTTTTTTCAAAAATATTCTTTATTAATTTTATGACATTTTTAATGTAAGAAAATAACAAAATTAAGTTGTTTTGGGAGTCATTAACAGTGCAATTTTGACGAACACTAATAGAGAAGGATTAAATTAAATAAAATTGAAATTTAAGGAGCCAAATTGAATAAAATCAACAATAAAAAATTGAATTGAATTTTAGGTAATACTAAAACGTGCATTTTGTAATTTACGCGAAATATTATTATTATTTAAATTGTGGTCCACTGTAGAAGCATTACTATATCTTCAACGTTGTATTGTTTTCTTCCACTACAACGCTCAGGAACTCTCAAAGTCTTCGCTCCACCCGAACCTCTACTCTTCCCCGTAACCAAGCACCATCTGAACCCATCTCCCAAAGTCAACTCCTAGATCTGAAGCTGTCCGCCTATGATCTGAGTTTCCACTTCCAACCCAGAAATAAAGTAGTCATATCATATTAGTTATATTGTCAACTTCTTTTCCAGTTTCTATAGCAACTCCTCAAGAACATGGCTCAAATTTGCTATGGCGTTGTAGTGAAGGTCCTGGAGCTGCTTGGATCCCTTGCTTACCAAGAGCTCAGCTCGGCATGTGGCGTCCCGAAGTGATCTGAAAAAAATTGGGCGCACTGTCGATCTCAGCCATCAAAGCCGTACTCCTGGATGTTGAGGAGAAGCAAGCAAACGACCATAGGCTGAGTATTTGGCTAGGGGAGTTCAAAGAAGTTCTTAAAGATGCCGAGAATGTGCCGGATGAATTTCAGTACCTACTTCGGCAGAAGGAAGTCATGAAGAGACATGGGAGCACTAGCAAAAAGGTGAGTCATTTCTTTTCAGCTTCTAGTCCACTTGCAGTACGTTTTGAAATGGCACATAAAAATCAAGAGAATACCTTCTGTCCGGAGCTGGCATAAACCAGCTCTTTTATGCCACCAATAATAAAGGGTCACATCAGCTTTTTAATGAAAAGCCAATACATTCTAATACACACAATCACAGCTCACGTAAACCTTCAATCCTCAATCAAACTACATGACAGTCTCAAACAATCCCCAAATCAGATTCCTCCTCTCCACATTTTGTTCATATTTGTAAGGTTGAAATTTATCAACCATCTTGTTGACTTTATTCCGTGTCAATTTACTTGTAATTTAAGCACTTAGTAACCTTGTATTTAGGTGGGATTCATGTAAAGGCAGTGTGTGAAGAAAGTGTGAAGAAAAGCTCAAGTGTGTGCAAGAAGCAGAGTTTCGCGGCTAAGACTCACGGTTGACTCGTGACTGGCAAGCCGCCAAATGCAGGCACGTGAGAAATACATAGGGAAGTTGAAGGGTCGCGCCACCTGTCGCACTACAGGACAAAAGTCTCAGGCTGGCCAGACCGTTACGTCGCGACTTGAACTTGTGACTTGGACAAGCCGCGAGGTCAAGCTGCCAATCAGCCCTGTTTGGCAAAAACTGTCTCTTCGTATTCCAAACACACACCACTATATATAGACCCTTATACCCACTAAATTGTGAGAGCTTCCAGAGAGAATTTTGTGAGAGAAACCCTAGAGAAAAATAAGATTACCTCATCCCCAATCTTTACCTTAGAGTCTCTACAAATCCCTCTACTCTCTTCCTCTCCATTATCATATCCTTGAGAGGTCATTGACCAAATCCTTATCTCACCACATCCACATCTGTGAGAAGGTTCATTTGGTGCTAAAGGAAGCAGTTTGGAAGGAACCAATATACATTGGTTAATGCTATGGTCTAGTAGCGGAATTCGGGAAGCTAAAGAAGAAATAGATTCGGCGTAACCTCGTTGGAGCAAGAAACTTGGAGGGCTTAGGTACTTTGGTAGATTAGACTTGGAGGGTCTTCTGCTGTTCATGTATCCCAACTACATTCTTTAGTGGATTATTTACCGCTTGGAGGGCGGGGGAGAGGTTTTATGCCGAGAACTTCAGTTTCCTCTTCGATAACACATCGTGTGTTGTTCGTGTGTTTGCATTTTCCTTCCCTTTATCTTTGCCTTATATTTACTGCTGTGGATGTGTTTATATTTGGCATAAATTAGTTATCAATTCTGTGATTGGCTTATGTCATGTTCCGCACATTAATTGTTTGATTATAAGTTTGAATTGATATTTTATAATTTGGGGTCTAAACGTTCAAGGGTGTTTTAGACACATATTGAACTTTCAATTGGTATCAGAGCGGGTACTCTCGCTGTGGTTTAAATACTTAAGTGTAATCCTTGACCCTCTTTGAGATGGACCGGTCTCAATCGCACAATGTTCCACCATTTTTTGATGGGAACAATTATGCTTTTTGAAAAGTCAGAATGAGAGCATTTTTATGTTCTATAGATGATACCGTTTGGGATGCGGTTGAGGCTGGTTGGACTAAGCCGGAGGCAGCCAAATCCACTTAGGATAAGGTAGCTCTTGCGGCAGCCAATGCTAACAGTAAATCTTTAAATGCCATTTTTTGTGGTGTGTCTCCTGATGAATTTCCCAAGATCTCTCATATGACCGTAGCCAAAGAAGCTTGGGAGATTTTGGAGACTACATATGAAGGTACAAAGAAGGTTAAAGACACAAAACTCCAAATGCTTACCACAAAATTTGAAGAGCTTAAGATGGGTGATGAAGAACCATTTGATTCATTTTATGGGAAGCTCAATGAAATTGTAATTGCTAAACTCAATCTTGGGGAGAAGATTGAAGATACTAAGGTGGTGAGAAAAATATTGAGGTCCTTGCCTAAAAGTTTTAGAGCAAAGGTTACAGCCATAAAAGAAAGCAAAGACTTGGATGAGATCAAAATCCAAGAGTTGATAGGGTCTCTCCAAACGTATGAGCTAGGACTGCCTTCCCACAAGACGAGTAAATCGCTTGCTCTCAAAACCATCACCGAAAGAATGGATGATCCTTTCGAAGAGGATGGAGTGGAGAAGGAAGTAGCGAACCTTGCCAAAAACTTCCAAAAATTTCTGAAAATGAAGAATAGTGGGAAACCAATTAACAGAGGGAAATTTTCATCGTCAAGAGGTGATAGGAAAGAGTTTACGAGGAAAGAAAGGAAGGATGTTCAATCTCCTTCAGACATTGTGTGCTTTGAATGCAATGGTCATGGACATCTCAAGAAGGAGTGTCCCAATTTCTTGAGAGGGAAAGGCAACATTGAGTGATACAGACTCTTCAAATTCTGATTCTGAAGAGAGCTGTGATGAAGAAGGAAACTACTCCGCATTCATGACTATTGCACATGTCGAATCCTTGGATGATTTGGGTTCACTTGTGAAGGAGCTTGGGGAACACTCTGATTTGGAGTTTATTGGGATTGTTGAAGAATCAGAGGCTGAAGAAGATGAAGATACAACTAGTCTACAAAAGAATTACGCCTTGCTTCTTGAGAAATCAGGTGAGTATACCAAGATAGCAAAGGCGGCTGTGAAGAAGATGAAGAGAGCTGAGGAAGACTACAAAAGTCTGATGGTAAGATACAAGGAGGCAAAGTGTGAGATTGAAGCACTTAATGGTGAGTTATGAGAAGCTTACACAAAAGTGAGGTTTCTTGAGCAAGAGGTAGTGCAAGCTCATGCCAAGGTAGATAGAGTCTCCTCCAGGAAACTGGACGATGTTATTTCATCTCAAAAACATGCCTCAGACAAGTCCGGTTTAGGATACACCGAAGGAAGTAGCTCGTCAGCCAAGGTCACCAAAGAAGTGAAGTTTGTGACGACTAAGGAGACGACTGTGGATAGGTCTAGTCTTGAGAAAATTAAGGCTAAGAAGAAGAAAAATGTGGCTGATCAACGGGTGATAAATAAGTCCCATAATCAATCAGAATCCAGATATGGAGCTAGAGGGAGATCAATTCCAAGATCACAACAGAGTTCGAGAACGGAATATGTTTGTCACTATTGCGGATTGCAAGGACATACCAGACCCAACTGTCAAAAGCTGAGAGCAGACAACAATGCAAGTGCACCTCGGTCATGAGGAAGAAGAAATGACATGAGGTCTTGGGGTGGTAAGCAACCAAGAAGTCAAAACTGTGATCCAGGGATGATGGACGTGATGAAGATGATCGGTGCCTTCACAAATTGCCTGGAAAGCTTCACACGAAGGTTTGACAGATCCAACTCTCGTACCCGATCCGTCAAGGACATCACCCCAAACGCACGTGACGTGTGGGTGACAAAGGGTACTCATGCATAAGCATTACAACATGTCCATGTATCAATACTTCCCATGTTTGCGAATATGCTTGGTTGTGTGCTTCTGGCTAGTATTTAGGCTGTTATTTTGTGTGTGTGATTGTTTTTGGTTCAAATGTTTTTACATTGTTTGTCTTTTACTGCTTTTGTGTCAAAAATCCAAAAACACATAAAAAGTAGAAAATCCAAAAAGTTTAATCGACTTTGTTGAGTTTTGTCTCAAAGCATGTTTTGCCTTGTACCTTTGTACTAATGACTTTGTGCATTTTACGAGCTTAGCTTGTCTCTCATGCACTCATATCATTGTAGAAGAAATTCTGAAATCTATGTGACTGTTGTAAATAGATCTTCAACCCTGTCATGAATGACTAGTGAATGGTTTTGTTAATCTTGAGACATGCATAGACTCATGCCTATATATCTTTCCACTTTTTATTTTTATGCTTAAAAGAGCTCTCTAAATGTAAATCTCTAAATGAAAAGAGATATAGAGCTGCAAAAGCCTGTCGCACATACTAGTATTCGACTAAGAAAAAGGGAAAGCGACCAAAATAAAATGTATGATGCCCAAAAAGCCAAAGGCTAACTCATCAATTGAAATATCAAAAACTTCTGGCATCTATCTCACAATGAGATTCTCTTTACTCAAAAAGTGCAAATGTTATGTTATATATGGAGCCAAATGAAAAGTTTCAAAGAATTGTTATCAAGTGCTTATGGGAGGTCATATATGCATGTTTCTATAATTGAGATAGGTCACATTATCTAGTGCTAGTTGTGTATGCCTTGATTGAATTGATCATTGAAGCTTCACATTAGACTAAGGACTATCTCATTTTTGATATCCACATACAACACACAAGTCTATATTCAATGAATGCCATATTTATTTGTGTGATTGTACTTGATTAAATGTGCTTTCACAAGCTCAATCTTTGTTGATCAAACACAAAAAGATTTTTGAGTGTTTTAGTTTGTTTTTGGAAAGTGTTTTTGTTTTTACAAAAATGTCAAAAATTTCAAAAACAGTGTTGCCCTGTTTTGGCGACTCAATCGCAGGTAGGTCTAGTCGCATGCTCCAGTCGCGAAGCTCTCTCCGAGATTTTCGCGGGTTACTGGCAGGTCAGCATCCCAATTGCGAAAAAGACTTAGAAATTTTTTTCATAATTTGGGTTTTTGCATATTTCGCGGCTCAATATAGCGACTTGTTCGCGGGTGGAAGGTCCAGTCGCGAGGGGTACACAGAGATTTTCGCGGCTCAGCGAGCAACTCTCTCGCGGGTAGATCTTCCAATCACGAAAAACACTTAGAAGTTTTTTTTGAATCTTGCTTCATAGTGTTTCGCAGCTTACCCTGGCAATTGACTAGCGACTTAATCAAGTCACAAAAAATGCGTGTTTTGCGTTTTAAAGATAGTTTTTAAAATTGTTTTTCAGTTTTTCCCTCGAAAATTTGTGACTGTTCATTGTCTTCTTCATTTCTCTCTTTCAAACACTCCGTGTTTCTTTGAAAAAGCTCTCATTTTTACATCATGTCTTCAGCAAACACCAAGAAAAAGGTATGGGTTTTCTTTCCCTTACTTCATTCTTACTGTTTTGCTTTTTAGGTTATTGATTTGAATGTTGCATCTGTGATTCTGCGATATAAAATGTTCAAACATAGGTTTGCCTAAAATGTTGAGATTGATTGTGTGAGGGTATTTTTTTGTTGCAGAGGTGTCTCAGAGTTTTGTGTGTTCAACAGGTTGCTAATATTTGGTCTGAACATTGCTATTTGATAGATTTTATTTTGGGCATATGGATTTGGGGTTTCTATATTTATCTCTGAATGTGGTGTTAGGATTTTCAGGCTATTTGAGTTTGTGGTGTCTGTGGTTGGCATTGTTCTTATTTTAAATCACCTGATCTTGTTTGTGCTGCTGATTTTAGTTTCCTTCTTGCACACTTCATACTCATTATGTCATGGTTCATTGACATATGCTCATATCTATCTGAATGTGTTGTACAATGTCAATTTTTTTGCTCTTGTCTGCTCTTATATTGTTTAAACTTGTTTGATTTGATATATCCATCCTTTGGTTATCAACTGTGTTGTTTCTGTGTTCTGTCTAGTCACTCTGTTACTCTTTTTGTAACTAACTTGTTACTAATGTGTGTGAATTTTCACATTGTGCTTTGTTTTGTTGTGGCCTTTTCTGCTTGTTTACAAATGGCTACATCTCCTACAAAGAAGAAGACAATTGCTAAGAAATCTGACAAAAGAATAAAAATGGACCCTAACCTATTTAGGTCTATTTAACACTTTGAGAGATATAGGGATTCTTTTTTAAAAGGAACCATCATTCAAGAAAGATTTGTTGATTTTAGGGAGTTGAAGGATACCTTCATTCCAAAGTGTTTTAAGGGTAGAGGTTGGGAAAATTGCTGAGTGATCTTCCACCTGTGTGTGACCCTCTAATCAGAGAATTCTATGCAAATACTGTAATAAGGGAGGAGGAGTTGAGTTGTTAGGTGAGAAGAAAGGAATTTACCTTAGATGCTCATGATATTGATAAGGTTCTAGGGCTTGAGGGATTGGAAGATTATGAATTCACTAACTACAAGGACAGAAAGCTTTCTCTAGAAACTGTCCAGAAAAGAATTGGTGGGGTTATAGAAAAGAGATGTCTCAACACTTTTGATTTTCCTAAAGATATGAGGTGTTTGACCACCATAATGATGTACAATTTGTACCCTATAAGGAAGATGACTACACTGACAAATGCCAGAGTCATCTTTCTCATGGAACTTAAGGAGAAAACCTTCATTGACATCAGTTCTCACATCTTTGATACTATAGTGGATGAGATTAGATCCACCTCAAGACCCAAGCTGATTTTTCCTAGTCTTCTCATGAGGATTTTCTGAGAAAAGGGTGTTGCAATCCCTCAGGATATCAGTCCTTCGCCTCCTCTATCAGCAATTAACAAATTTACTCTCACAAGGATACAAAGTTGTCTTCCAGGTGAAGAAAAGAAGGGTGTCCAAGAAGAAGGTGATCCAATGGAGACCGAAACAGAGGCTACAAGACCATCTTCCACACCAAGAAGAAGAGTCAAGAGGAGCAGGGCCTCTACTTCATCTGCTGCACCTCCTGATGCATTTCAGATCATCCTGGAAAGGCTTAATGAACTCAGAGAGGTTCAAAACCAGCATACTGAAAGGATGACAGCAATGCAGGGTCAGCTGGATGTACTCTCAGCCAAGTTTGACAGCATTCACACTAACTAGGAGCAATAACCCTTTGGCCATTCCAGTCAAAAAAAGGGAGAATTTTTGGGACAGCTAACAACTCTTGAGGGGGAGTGCTTGTTTTGAGGGGGAGATTTCTTTATCACTTAATGATTTGTTTGTAGCTCTGATATTTTGTTGGTTATCTGCTGTTAGTATAGGTCTGTTACTCAGTGGTTTTTGTTTTTTGGTTTGGCCTAAACTCTTATCTCTTGGATAGTTTTATTTCAGTAGTTTCACAGTATATTTTGATGATGTTATTCAGTTAAGTCAACATATTTTTTGGTTTGTACCCATGTTGCTTATGTAAGCTTTAAGAGTTTGTTTATGCATACTTGTAGGCCTTTGTGGTTTATGTCATGCTTTATGCAACCTTTGTGCTTTGTTAAATCAGTACTTCTAACCCAATGCTATGCATTCTTTTTAAAGTACTATCACTCTTGTGCCCGTGTAGGATTTTTCCTAGATGCACATACTTCATGTATTATGCATTGGTTGAGTGTTGGTCATTCAAGTGATATGCCTTGTGTTTGTCAACTTGAATGTCCGGATGTTCATTCCAAGTGTGAATGAGCATTATGATCACTTGGTTATAGTGATTGCATGTTTTGGTCTTCCCATGGTTTATTGCTTTATTCCATTGTGCTTGATCGCATTGTGCTTGTTCCATTTACTTTACAAGTTTTCTGCATAGATTGAACTTATTGTGTCGTTATGTTTCAGGAGTTACTTGTTCTTATGGTTCTAAAGCTTCACAGATTCTAGAATTAGGTGTGAGTGAGTTTTCCAACTATTCCCAACTCACGCGTTAAGTCTAGAGTTTGTTTTAGAATTTTGTCACGGAATAGCCAAAGGGGGAGATTGTAAGGTTGAAATTTATCAACCATCTTATTGGCATTATTCCGTGCAAATTTGCTTGTAATTTAAGCACTTAGTAACCCTGTATTTATGTGGGATTCATGTAAGGGTAATGTGCGAAGAGAGTGTGAAGAAAAGCTCAAGTATGTGCAAGAAGCAGAGTTTCGCGGCTAGGACTCGCGGCTGACTCGCGACTGGCAAGCCGCCAAATGCAGGCACGTGAGAAGCACACAGGGAAGCTGAAGGGTCGCGCCAGCTGTCGCACTACAGGACAAAAGTCCCAGGCTAGCCAGGCCGTTACGTCACGACTTGAACTCTGGACTTGGACAAGCCGCGAGGTCAAGCCGCCAATCAGCTCTATTTGGCAAAAACGGTCTCTTCGTATTCCAAACACACACCACTATATATAGATCCTTATACCCACTAAATTATGAGAGTTTCCAGAGAGAATTTTATGAGAGAAACCCTAAAGAAAAACAAGATTACCTCATCCCCAATCTTTACCTTAGAGTCTCTACAAATCCCTCTACTCTCTTCCTCTCCATTGTCATATCCTTGAGAGGTCATTAACCAAATCCTTATCTCACCACACCCATGTCTGTGAGAAGGTTCATTTGGTGCTAAGGGAAGCAGTTTGGAAGGAACCAATATACATTGGTTGATGATATAGTCTAGTAGCGGAATCCGGGAAGCTAAAGAAGAAATAGGTTCGGCGTAACCTCGTTGGAGCAAGAAGCTTGGAGGGCTTAGGTACTTGGGTAGATTAGGCTTGGAGGGTCTTCTGCTGTTCATGTATCCCAACTACATTCTTTAGTGGATTATTTACCGCTTGGAGAGCGGCAGAGAGGTTTTACGCCGAGAACTTTAGTTTCCTCTTCAATAACACATTGTGTGTTGTCCATGTGTTTGCATCTTCCTTTCCTTTATCTTTGCCTTATATTTACTGATGTGGATGTGTTTATATTTGGCATAGATTAGTTATCAATTCTGTGATTGGCTTATATTCATGTTCCGCACATTAATTGTTTGATTATAAGCTTGAATTGATATTTTATAATTTGTGGTCTAAACGTTCAAGGGTATTTTAGACACATATTGAACTTTCAATATTAGAATAGGTTTGGTTGATTTGGCATGAATTTTGCTGTTTTTTGGTATTTTCATGAGTTTGATTGGATTCTTAAGTGGTAGGTTTGAACCCTAAAAAAAATCTGATTGTGATTTTTTTTTCCCAGCTAGTCTGGATTCTTTATGTTAATACTTACTTACATATCATTCATGTTGGGCTGGCTGTGTTTGGTTTATGAAATGTAATGTAAAGGGAACAAGTTAGTTAGTTAGTTACTAGTGGTAGATTCATTTACTCAGAAACTTCTTCTTCTTTTTTTTTAAATTTAATTTTACTGCATTTTCTCAGAATTTTAACGGACCATAGTTTGCTGTAGTAGATCTTGGATCCAAATTTCATTTCTGTTCCTTTGTTTTGTTAATTATTAATTTATTTATTAATTTATTTTGTTAAAAATAACAGATGTTTTGATAATCAGCTATATGGACTCATTTTTCTTAAACTATCTATTGTGTTTTCGTTGTTTTCATTTCTCTGGTGGCAGGGGTTGTAGATCTCTGAATTTTAATTTTATATGATTACTCACATTTCTTTGGGTCATGTCTTGTGTAGGTCTTTGATACAAGTAGTAATATTTCTTTGTTTACTCTCTATTGTATACCAAATTTGGCTAAGAAAAGAAAGAAAGAAAGACTATCACATTTTGGGGCACTTCAAGTTTGTTCTTTTGTTCTTCCCTAATAGGCTTTTTATTCATAACAAAATGAAAAACTAATTTGAAATGGCCAAGTTGTGAGTGTCTGTTGTACATTAGATAGCCATATAGGTTGATTAAGTAATGGAAAAAGGAGAAAAAAAAAAAAAAAGGAATGGAAATGGGGTTCTATGTTTTACATAGAAACCACATGGGGTTTATGTATTTTTCCCTTTTTTTTTTTTCTTTTTTTTTTTTATGGTATTACTATTAGTATTATGCCATTTTTTGGATAAGTAATGGAACTTTATTGATACCAAAAAAATAGTTACCCAAGCATATAGGATGTATACAATTGGGGACATTACAATCAATCGCCCCAAGTACAATAATCAATCAAGTCACAAACTAAACATAAAGAATAACAAGCCACAACTAACATCCAATCCAGGAAGTGTTCACAACTGACATGTTCTGTGTCTTATTCTCAGGAAGTGTTCAAGACTCGAGAGCCATGCTACAGCTTGGACCACCTCAAAGTTTTGCACTGCAGAAAGTTCAGGAAGTTATAAAACCTCAGGTAATTGACACATAAACCTCTCTACTCTCTATTCAAATATTAACTTCCCTTATACAGGACAATCATCATGCATCAGCTTTATTTTAATTTATATTCTAATGTGACTACAGTTATTTGAACAAACATTGATTATCCCTTTGTTGTGCTGATCATTTTAAATTTTTTTTTAGTATGCGAGAGGTTGTAGGCTCACGACTCACTAGGTTCGTGCTTAACTCACCAAGAAAAAAATAATACTTGTGTTGTTATTTGTAAAATAAATTGATAATGGCATTTGAGAGAGAGTTATGATTTGAAGGGCAATGTATCTTCAGTGGATATGGCTTTGGATATAATTAATTTAGAAGTTTGCTTTTATGTCTTGTGGTTTCTCTGCTCTCTAACTTCAAATTATACATATACTACACATTGTGCTTGCTATTTGAATATGCTAGTATTTTGGTCATTGATCTTGTTGGGCATACATGCTTATCATATGATTTTAATTTTTTTTTAGTATATGAGAGGTTGTAGGCTCACGACTCACCGGGTTTGTGCTTAACTCACCAAGAACAAAAATAATATTTGTGTTGTTATTTGTAAAATAATTTGAATGAAATAATGGCATTTGAGAGAGAGTTATGATTTGAAGGGCAATGTATCTTCAGTGGATATGGCTTTGGATATAATTAATTTAGAAGTTTGCTTTTATGTGGATTGTGCTTGCTATTTGCATATTGCCTGTATTTTGGTCATTGATCTTGTTTGGCATACATGCTTACCATATGGTCCAATGTATCTATTATTATAGGTCTCAACCCAAACAAGTGTTGCTGGAAGTAGTGGAGTTGGTAGATATGGAAAAGGAGTTGGAGCTAGAAAAGGAATTGGAACTAGTGCTGGAAAAGATTGAAGGGCAGTTGCAGTCCTAGTTTTGTAGGACCTTTTATATATTAGGACCTTTGATTGTTTGAACCTTTTATGGTTACTGTTTTGTACAGCTGTCCATAAGCTTATTTGATCATGTTAATGGACAAAAGTAACCTATTTTATGTTGATCTTAGGTAGGACCTTTGGTTTGACAAACATTACTAGTCATTGTCTTGTAAAGCCTTTTATAAGCTTATATGATAGTGCTATTGGACATAAGTATCCTATTTTTTGTTGGATAATAGTTTACAAAACCTTTATGTTAACAACTAAATATTAAAGCAACTCGACTAAATTTATTTATCTTATGTGGGGTTTTTGTTGAACAAGCTATTGAGCAATATGATGGTGATACTGAACAAGCTTATGTGGTGTTTATGTTGAGCAAGCTGTTGAACAATATTAAGGCAAATCAACCAAATGCCAATTTCCATTGCAAGAAATGCATTTTCCATTACAATATAATATAATGAGTGGTCATTACAATTGTCACTACATTAAATAAGATAAGAAACTGACTACTTTTTCAAAACAATTGTCACTACAATCTTTTACAATAACTAAACTACAATTCACCTATTCTAAATACAAGTCCTTGGCCATTTGCTTTCACATTGCCAAACTAATTAGCCTTCTCTAACTGCAGAATTTTAGCTTCCAACTTGTTAGCCTTTTGTACTAATCTAGTGATAATTTGCTTAGCTCTGGTACCAATTTCTCCATCAATCCATTGTACAAAGTTGCAATTTACACTTGTCTACAATGTTAAAATATGCAGACAATTATCCAAGTTTGATAATCTGACCAAAATTTGATAATCTGACCAAGTTTGATAATCTGACCAAAATCTGACCAAAACTGGGCAACCAACAAGCATTCTATCCTTAGCAGACATGCCTTATCAGCCATCACTTATCTTTGCGCCCTTATCAACATTATCAATACGCACTCTATCAGCATTAGCAACATGCACTCCTTGCAAATTCAGACAAGCTTGTGTCATATCAAAGCCAAAGTAGAATACAAAAAATTTGTAAGTCACATAACCAAATTCCTCACTCTTTATGCTACTAAGTTTCAAAATCAACCACATTGTGGAAGTATCCATGCTACTCCATGCCAACCGAAAGGTACCCAATCAACCAAAGTATCTATGCCCTGAGAGGAATTTTTGTCATCCTATTAAAATAACATCAAAACAAAAAAGTGAGCTTAAGTTTTATACAAAGAAAAAGACAATGACTAACAAATTAAAAAATATACAAAACAAACCTAGAAATATACAATCAACTTCAGGAATATGCATAACAAACCTAGAAATATACATAACAAGCCTAGAATCAGGACAAAAACACTGCTAAGAACAAACATTATAATCAAAATAGAAAAAAAAATTTCTTTTCAATACACTTGAGTTCAGATATATACAGGACAAGCTGGGCAAATAGGACAAAAACACTACTAAGAACAAACATATCATCAAAATAGAAGAAATCAAGTTTCTTCTTTTCAATGCACGAGTTCAGAAATATACAAAACAAACCTAGAAAGTAACAAATTGCCTACAATAAGAAACTGGTTCAAAGCAAGGTGGTAAGAGAGGGTATACAATCCTCCAAAGGTCAGAAGTACCACAATACAACTAGTTAAAGGCTACAATATGGACTCTTCAAGATCCAAGAGACTTGCCTGACTTACTACCACCATCAGGTGCAAAATGAGAAAGGGCTAGCTGAATTCATCCAATCAGCATACATAAATAATAAACTGACCAGAAATCATTCAA
Organism: Quercus aquifolioides; assembly: GCA_019022515.1. Taxonomy (NCBI): domain Eukaryota; kingdom Viridiplantae; phylum Streptophyta; class Magnoliopsida; order Fagales; family Fagaceae; genus Quercus; species Quercus aquifolioides. The sequence goes on along the minus strand of CM032330.1, from coordinate 2,719,603 downwards.
AATGTATTCATCCAACTGACAAGGTGCTTAGAGTGACCAGAAATCATCTTTTTTATTCTTTAGTTACAAGGGAAAGCCAATGTTGCTTGCACCTTAAAATCAATCATTGAAAAAAAAAAAAAACTAACCAATAGCATCCAAGTATTGCTAAGAGGGAAAGAGAATGAAAAAAAATGTGATAAATGAAACTAAGAAAGTTTCGTTTATAACATAATAGAGTCACACTATATCTAAACCTTCACAACACATTCATATATCAAAACACAAAGATTGCAAATAAGAGAAGAAAGCATAAGAAGTTTATAACTTTGAGTTGACAAATAGCTCCTTCACCATATAAGAAATCACATCATCTCACATTTATAAAACATATAAGAATTAAAAAAATGTGTATAATCATATAGAAAGCCTCAAAAAGATTTGGTATATAGTAGAGAGTAAACAAAGAAATGTTACTACTTGTCTCAGAGATCTGCACCAAACATGACCCAAAGAAATGTGAGTAATCATATAGAATTAAAATTCAAAGATCTACAGCCACTGCCACTACCGCCAGAGAAATGACAACAACGAAAACACAATAGATAGTTTAAGCAAAATGAATCTATATAGCTGATTATCAAAACATTTGTTATTTTTAACAAAATTAATTAATTAATAATTAACAAAATAAAGGAACAGAAATGAAATTTGGATCCAAGATCTGCTACAGCAAACTGTGGTCTGTTAAAATTCTGAGAAAATGCAGTAAAATTGAATTTAAAAAAAATAAATAAATAAAAAAGGAAGTTTCTGAGTAAATGAATCTACCACTAGTAACTAACTAACTAACTTGTTACCCTTACATTACATTACATTTCAGAAACCAAACACAGCCAGCCCAACATGAATAATATGAAAGTAAGTATTAACATAAAGAATCCAGACTAGCTGGGAAAAAAAAAAAAAAAATCACAATCAGATTTTTTTTAGGGTTTGAACCTACCATTTAAGAATCCAATCAAAACTCATGAAAATACCCAAAAACAGCAAAATCCATGCCAAATCAACCAAACCTATACTAATATGAACAGATTGATATCCAAAAAAATTATCCCAAACCCATCAAAATCACGAAATCCAAAAATTGGAGAAATAGCAAATCATAATAGAACAAACCTTGAGTTCGGTGTTGCAGTGCCAACTCTAGAGATGACGTGTGCAGCGGCGGGGTGGAGCTCCGGTGCTAAGAGGAGAGGAGGAATTTGATTTGGGGTTTGTTTGAGACTATCGTGTAGTTTGATTGAGGATAGAAGGTTTATCTGAGTTGTGATGTGTGTATTAGAATGTATTGGTTTTTGTTAAAAAGCTGATGCGGCGCTTTATTATTGGTGGCGTAAAAGAGTTGGTTTACGCCAGCTCCGGACAAAATGTATTCTCTAAAATCAAAGGTATTAGGAAGAGGGTAGATGAAATTGCAGCTGAGAAAGATAAATTCAATCTTGGTCAAGGACTTGAAGATAGGAAGTTAAATATGCAGGAAAGGAGGGACATGACCCACTCCTTGTTTATCCTCGGGATTGTTCAAAATCAAGCACTGCTTCTCTCTCTTTCTCCAGAAAACTCTCTTGCATTTCCGAATTTCTCTAAGATGCTCTTTTCGGATTTCTCTATGAGATATCTCTAGAGACTTCTATGTAGAAGTAAAACTCAGCTACAAACTCAGCCCCTTGAGTATTTAAAACTGCCGGCAAGTATTGTGCAATTCGCTTCTCACCTACTGCTGAATCTTTTACGACCCCTTCAAGTGCATTTAAGAAAAGACCAGCATATTCAAAGGTTACATAGAGATCCGTCTAAGCTACAACAATAAGAACTACAAATTAATGACATTTAACATGCAAAAGAGCTAGAATTTATATATCTTAACATAACCATTTAAAAGCATTTCAGAAAAGGTTTAGGTGTACAAGCATAAGCATATTAGCAATCAAAATGAAATTTTATTCTCGATAAGTATTTAAGAGTTCAAATTGAAAGATAAACCGGATTTTTCAGACTTCATATTTCATGCATTGAGTCATCATTGATCATTCCTCATTCCAATTTTTTTTTAAATCACCAAAGGCTATGAACTGTCATTACTAAATGAATAGATATTACACTTATTCCAGTAAGAAATACATCCTTTGTGGAGTGTTGCTCAGCTTCACATCACAGCAGAAATACATCCTTTTCAAGTATGCTACAGCAACCTCTTTCATTTTTTGCTCACATTACTTTTCAAAATTTTAAATAGTCATAGTGGCTTGCCAAAAAAGCAAAAAGCAATCATTTCCATGGGTGCTGGAAGATCATCGGCTTTTTGAAGCACTCTCTTGTCAACCATTCTAAACCATATTCATTCCATTTGCTGGCCTATGCTTTGTACATCCTCCATGATGGCTTGAATTGGCCATCCAGGAAGGCTTGTATTCTTAAACAAGGCAACAGGTTCATATTTACTAGAAGAATAATATAACCTTTAGAAATCCAAAGGGTGTATGACCCTATATCTGTTGAGACACAAGTTGAACTAGCTTGGAGATCATTTTGGAATTTACTAGTGCATGACCCCATATCTGTTTCAATTATCATTTTCGAATTTTCGAACCATGGTCTGTTTCAATAACTAATAAGTAGCCTCTATCATCACAATCAAACCGTTCATTAAATAAAACTGAAATTAATCTAGTAGCCAACACCAATAATGCATTTAAAATGAAAACCAACCTCTGTTCAAAGTGTTACTATTCTCATTTGTAAAACCCTAATACCCAAACAACCTTTACAAATCACAAATACATCTGTAACCCGATTACAACAGAGTAATAATTTAAAACAGAGATCACATACTTGGTAAGTGTTTGGAATAGGGCCTACCCAAACAATTTTCAAGGAGCCTTTCTTTTTTCTCACAATAATCAGAAACCCTGCTTCATTTCCCTAGAGTCAAGAATGCAAGTTTCACATCATGTAATCACTTATAAATGGATAAGGAGGTAAATGAAAGCTTCCAAGGGCATCAAATTTTGATGTTTCATGCCATTGATCAAGTAGGAAAATGAATAAGAAAACATTGAATGATTACTATTTTAGAAGTCCAAGCATAACAACTAAAAACAAAAGGCAATATGTGAAGTGCCTTACTAAAATAATGTTAAAGGAATTTCCGAGTTTCAAGTTATATTCTCTGTCTGCATCATCTCAAAAAAATTTGAGGACTTATTGTCCTATTCCTTGAAGCCTTCCGACCTGATTTATATAAAGAATAGCAAACTACGAAATCTAAAACACAACTAACAGCAGAATTACTTGACAATGAAAGAATCCAAAATCCATAAATGGCAACTGTCCAAAGCTGCAAAATCAACCGGCCACTCTTTCTAGAAAACAGAGACCCAAAATTTTTTAAATATAACAGCAACAGAGATTGATGAATGAGAATTTAGATTTACATCAAAAATAGGATCCTTTAAATGTAGACAACAAACACTACACTGTTACAACACATAAGTTTGAAGGGTATTATTCACCAATGAGGAATTGGGGGCAAGGAAGGGTAGAAAGCATCTATGTTTAACAAAGAACGATATAGGTTGAATGTATAAACTAACTATTTCTTACAAACTTAGGAGAAAAGGAAAGCTCTACATATGAGGTTAGTAATAGTAACAAAGGGATTGCAGGTATGCCAAATCCATCAAAGGTCATAATATTAGTCGAAGTAGAAAGAAGATAATCTCTAACATTAACTACTAAATAAGGAAAATCTACTAGTATCAATGGTCTTTGGTTGATATTCAATTGACCTATCAAAAGCACCCAAATTGCCACATGAGCATCACCAACTACAAACAAACTATTCTGTCATTTCGAAATTAAATAAAACTAATTCCATGTTTGCTATGTTGCATCAACTAAAGCTCAAGATAACTATCCCAAAATTAACAACACTAGTGCTCAACATATTTTTCAAGGAAAGATAAAAAAAATAAATATTAAAAAAAATGGAATAGAAAAACACAACCAAGCGTCAATACAAGAAAAGAAATATCACCAATAAAAGAAAAACTTGAAACAAATATACCCAGTCCTTAATCATGATCAATATGTCAATATGATTACAGTACAAAGTAAAACAATAAACTTATTCCATTATAGAGATGGCTTTATCTATTGGGAGGGAGGGAGGCATGAAGAAATTCTTGAATGTTCTTATCTACTTGATTAGATGACAGCATGTCAAGTAACATGCTTGCAGTGGTCGCATCTGCTGAAAATCCCTTGTCAACCATTATTTGGAGATATTTCGTTGCCTTTGATGTCTCATTATGTTGCAGTAACGCTTGGATAATTCTGTTATACGTGCGACTGTCGGGCGAGCAACCATTCCCATCCATTTTCTCAAGCAACTCACATGCCTCATCTATTAGTCCCTCTTGGCACAGCCCCTTGATCATAATATTGCAAGTTGGAACATTAGGCTGCAATCCTTTGGTAGGGAGACTATAAAAGATTTCTCTTGCAGTTGTCAACATCCTGACATTACAAAAACCATCAATCAGGATATTGTAAAAAATCAAAGCATTATGGCTCAGCCTTTTGTCATCAATCTCTTGAAACAATGCCAATGCCTCAGCGATTTGTTTATTCTTAAGAAGGCCATCTAACAAGATGGCATAGGTCTGGGGATCTGGATGTGGGCCAAAAAGTTGCATGTTATTGAATAGCTCAAGCGCAGCTTGGGGTCTCTTTACTTGGCAAAAGCCACCTATAAGAGTGCTGTAAGTCACAACATTAGGAATCATTCCTTTGTTGGACATTTCATGAAAGAGACGCATTGCCTCGTCAATTTTTTTACTTTTGCAATATCCATTAATCAATATGCTATAGCTAACCACATTAGGCAAACAACCCCTCTCAACCATCGTATTAAATGCTTCGATAGCATCATCCATTTTGTTTTGTAAACAGTAACCGTCAATCAAAGAGCTATAGGTGACGAAGTTAGGCTCAATGCCTCTTTGAACCATTTCAGTAAAAACTTCTCTTGCCTCTGTCAACATCCCTTCCTTGCAAAGTGTGTCCACCAAAATGCTAAAGGTGAACACATTTGGAATGATCTTCCTTTGCGTCATCTCATTCAACAAAGTAGCAGCCTCCCTCCACCGGCCAAAATTGCATAGTCCTTGAATTAAGCAATTGCAAGTGATAACGTCCGGCTGAATGCCTTTACTCATCATTTCAGACAAAAAGTTCAAAGCCTCAGTTACCAATTTGTCCTTGCATAAACTGTCAATGATTGTACTATAGAGCACCACATCAGGTTCAAAATTCCCTTTTTCTACCGTCCTTAGCAACCTAATAGCTGCACTAGTCTCCCCAATCTTACACAGACCATTCACTATCGTCCCACAAGTAATCACATTAGGTTGATACCCTTTCTTCTCCATTTCCTCTACCAACCTCACAGCCCCAGAAATATTACCTTGAAGACAGAGACCTTTAAGAAGAGTGTTTAGAGTAGGTTGGGTAGGCTGATAACCAAGTTTCAATATTGTTGCTACGACAGAGAACCCAAAATCTACCCGGTTCAAATGGCAATAGCAATTAATCAAAACATTGAGAGTACAAACATTGGGAGTAATTCCAAAGGATCCCATATCTCTAATTAGAGTAATGACTATGGAGTAATGCTTCATTCTTGCAATGGCACCCAACAATTGAGTAAAATCCACAATGGAAGGCAAAGGGTGCATGTGAAGCATTTTATCAAACAGGTCTAAGGCATGATCAAGATTCTTAAAGGTTCCACATTTGCAGTGATCTCTCACAGATTTCAACAACTGATTCGGATTCTGATTTGGGATTTTTGCATTTTCTCTTCTACTGCTAATATTATTAGTAGAATAAGTAAAAGCATGAAATGGAAGGCTTCCTCTAATAATCAAACGACTGTATATAGAAACAAGAGAGGATGTTGATTTACCCATTTCCTCGAGAAGACGAAGAAGCAAAGTTAGTTTGGTGTTCACAATGACTGACTCAGGCAGCTACCAATTCGGGTCGGGTCGGGTCTGGTTTGGTTTCGGCTGAGCCCCGGAGCTTGAAAAAGGAGAAATCGTGGTGGAAGCTGTGAGCTGTGAGTGGGGACTGTACGAGGGAGTGAGAGTGAGAGTGAGAGTGAGGGTGGAATTGGCAATTCCTTATCTCTGTACATTTTGGCCTTTTCTGATTGATTGCACAGGTTTTTTGTCTCGTTTTCTGATTGGAGAGGACAGAGGCATTTTGCTCTTTTGGGTTTCTTTGTTTTGTTCTGTATGTAATATGAGGTTCTGTATTTCCTAATGGAAAACTCATTCCTGTAAAATATCGTTGATATATTTTTATTATTTTATTTATTATGATATATTTTATAGTATTATATCGTAATCTATATATATATATATATATAATAATAGGTGAAGTAGAGAGAATCTTAAATTGTAATTCTAATTAGAGTTCTAATTTTGTACCAAATGTCTAAATTTATCCTTCTAATTGTTCAATTCAAATCAGAAATTAGAGTCTAATTTCACCTCCCCTTCTAAAAATTTGTGTTCTACCTTTAAATGTTGTGTTCAGAAATTGGAGTCCAATTTCACCTCCCCTTCTAGAAATTTGTGTTTTACATTTAAATGTTGTGCTTTTTTTTTTTTTTGGCTATAATGAGAACGTCTCTTAGTCTCTCCAAAAACGAGCCTCTCACCTTCGCTAAATCTCAGATTAGAGTTCTCTCTTTTTTATTTTTTCCAGAAAAAAGAAGCAGGAAGATGAAGCCGACTTCAGTATCAAGAACGAAAAAATTCCCCTTCACCCATAAACAACACCTCCAATGGAGTTCCAGAGCTTCTTCTTTTCTTAGGTGTAGGATTTTTTATTCTTCTCTGTATCTTTCTAGAACCTTCCCTACTTCTTCTTCCATTCCTCCTCCTGTGTTCAGTTACCGATCTCTCAACTTCTCCTCTGTGGTTCAATCTCTCCACCGCTCCGCCTCCATGGAAGGTACACTCTTTCTTTGCTTTTTTCTTTTGCTTAAGTTTTGTTTGATTGCCAAGAACCAAAGAATTTTCTTTTGTTTAAACGTTGTTTGGTTGTCAAGAAAATAGGATGAAATAAAAACGGAACTATTATATTTTTTTTATTTGGGTGATATTTATGCTTTCTTATTTTGGTTAAATTCTTGTTTGTTGCCTAGAAAAAGGAGAAATGAAAATAGGATGAATATTTTTTAGTTGAATTGGTGATTTTTTTTTTGGGTGCAATTCTTGCAGGTGATCTCATTTTGATAGTGTTTTGTAAGAGTAATAATGGATAAGAATTTTTTTCAAAGAAAAAGCCCATTATAAAAAATAATTACCTAATTTTAGCTTCCTGTAGGATATTTCTTGGTTTAAAGAGCTTCTGACATCTCCCCCCTCTCTACATCTGGTGCATTGATCAGATTTTGGGTTTGTGTAAAGGTTATATCATAGTAAAGGATGTTTTTGAGTTTCTTTTTAGCTATCTTGAATTTTGGCTATTTTACTATTTTTCCATCTCTCTATGGTCAGGTTCTCTCTCTCTAGCACAACCATGGGTGTTCCTCTCTCAAACGCAAACCTAGCTCAACCATGGGTGCCAACATTTTCAATCTCCGACCCGGCCGCCATATCAAATCATTCTCTCTGGGTATTTCTCAATTAATCTATGACTAATCTCTTTTCCTACTGTCTTCAATTAGGTTTTCTGTCAATTTAGGGATTTCAATTCCTAACCCTTTTTTCCTCTCTATTCTTTTTTGTTGAAGTCAGGGAAACACTAATAGAAAAGTATTGAAGAGCCTCCCAACCCTTAAAATCTGACAACAATCCTACAGGTTTTGCTTTATCTTCAAGTTTTGCTTTATTTGCTATTTAGGTTTTTTTTAGCATATCCGATTTACCTTAGCTTAAAAGTCTGTTTGGTTGAATAATTATTTGACTACCTAAAATGCCAGCCTTCTGCCTCTTCATTATAGAGAAACAGGGAATTAAAAATGTGTTGATAAAATTTTTATTTCTTGCTTTATAATTATGAATTTGGTTTGTATTCTAGAGTTGATTGTATTTTGTAGTTTTATAATTTTGAATTTGGTTGGAAATTATTATTATTATTTGTGAATTTGAAATTTAAAGCAGCTGAGTATGAGGATATTTGTAAACCTGTAGTTTGGCTTTGCGTGTGGTTTAGCAAACTGGCAAATATGTGTCTTTCTTGCAGGTTATACTCTTGATTATTTTGGCAGTCCCTTTTGGCTTAGAAGCAAAATATATATTTTATTGAAGCTTGTGTTTGGAATAACAAGTGTTGGAATTGCACTTCATCTTCATGTACACAATTTTGATGCTCCAGTCTCAGTTTACATGTACCACTTTTATTTCCAAGCTCTAATTTTAACAATTCTCTGTAATTGTAATTAATCATGGTTAATTACATTGTTGTGCGTCACCTTCAATAAGTTATGTCTTCTTAATTATATGTTCTTTTGAGTACAAATTGAAAGAAAAAGGTATAACTTTCTTGGTTTTAGTGTTCCTTTGCTTTGGCAAAAACTCAATAGCATTTTATTTTTAAAAAGTGAGAAACCAGGCTAGACCTTAACGTATGGTCTTAATTATTTCTAATCTTATTGTTTCTTTATCAGGCTGAGGGAAAATTATAAATACAAAATGGAAAAGCATATAACCATAAACACAAAAGTACTTTTACAAGCACCTATGGGAGCCAGTCATATCTACATCTTGGTGCAAGTTTACTGACCTTGAGAACATGCGAGTCTTAACCCAATTCCTTGAAGTTGACACATTGAGTTGCAAGATTCATCCATAATCTATTATCTTAGAAGCTTTATATCAGTTGTGCAGTTACTGTCCATTTTCCTGGCCCATGATTCATAGGCAAAATTGGTTGGTCAGTTACTAGACATTGTTGGTTAAAACGTTGAAATTCATTAGTTTTATGCATTTTTGCAATGTGAGAAATGGCGTGGAATTGGAACATGAAATTAAGGAAGTCAATGTTACAATCTATTCAGGCAGAGTGTAACAAATGAGTGAATATGATTTCTTTGTCAAGAGTATCTTTGTTAGTGTTATTAGTGCATAAAATTCATACCTGAGTTTTTTTTTTTTTTTATAAGTCATACTTGAGTAACTTAATCATCCTAATAAGCTAAAAAAGTTAGGATGATATTTATTTGTTTGTATTTTTGGGCTATAAAAAAATATTCGATGCTTTGATGTTAGAGTACCAAAAAAAAAAAAAAAAAAATTGGTTTAACTATTAAATTTTGGTAATTTTTATGAATTTCCACACTATGAGAAAGGATTGAATTCCAAACAATAATTCTCTCTTTCAAATTCCGTTAGAGTACTTGAATTTTTTAATAATATTGTCAACTGTAATGTTTCACAGTATTATGGTTGGTGTACTCCACATAATCAGTTTTTGTAGTACAAGACTCACATGCATATTATTTTGTAAATTTGCAGAGATGTAAGTAGAGTTGTCTAGAAGAGAGAAAGCAGCCAATATTATGCCTTATCTAGATATTGATATCTTCATGAAGGTAAGAAAGAAGTTTTTGTGAATGACTTATTCTCTACCTCAATAAATGATAGATAGTCTAGCTCAAATTGTGATTTTATCAAAGCCTATGCTTAAAGTAAGATTTAATATATAGACTCACCTTTTCTGGGCTAGAGAAGTCACATTCGTTGCGGTTGACAAGTTATGTGGTTTTATTTTGGCTTCTACTATTTTAAGGGAGCATTAATTGAAGGCCAAGAGGCAAGCTAGCAACATTATAGATTATTTTCTAAAGGCAACATTAGCATGGAGTGTCAAAGTTCCATAACAGTTTTGCCCGATTTATCATTTATTTGAGTTCACTTCATTACAGGTATTGCGATTTGAAGTGTACATTGTTACCATGGTTGGAGATCAAAGTGTAATTGTATTTTTTTTTTTTAAACTTCATTAGTCACAATTCTGCATTGTGTGCTATCCGAACGTTTGAGTTAAATAGCCAATATTATCTTGGTTTGAGAAAACCCAAGACCTAATCAGGGTGGCTAAGAGCTTCCTTAGTCTCTATATTATTAGGTGCACCAAGAGCTTTCATGTCCTTTTATTTCTATTTTTGTAGGAATCACTATTTTCATTCTTTAGATTGTATTATGAACTTTCATTATTGTTTTAATCATTTTCAGGTGTGGATTTTAAGATTAAGTTGCTCACAATTGGTGGGAGAAGATTGAAGCTTACAATTTGGGACGCAGGCAACTACTGGAATTATTTTGAATTATAGTTTCATTTTAATCTTTGATTAATGATGCTTTTGGAAGTGATAGTTTATGCTAACATGTAATCTTTCTCTTCTTTCAAGTTAGTCATTGCCTTTGGTGCATAAATAGATTGTAGAGCTATTAACAATTGATGAAAGATATGTATATATGATTTTTAGTTAGGTGAACTTTTGGATTTTAATAGAAACATTTAACTTTCGGATGTAGAAAAAACAAGAAGGTAAAATGTTCTGTAAATTTTAATTTTGTGAAACTGATCAATGGCAATTTGAAGTGTTAAAAGAGACAACAATATTGACTTCGGCTTGAAACGTACTCAAAATAAACTCAAGGACAGCGTATTAGACATGTCTATAGGGGAAAAGTGCTATATGATGGCATCTCCACTAAAAACTGTGAATTGTAACACACTTCTGATTCTAATACACTATTCATGTCCAATTTTATTAGAAACTTTTGAAGAAAGTTCCATTAATGCCCCTTTATATATTTTAAATAATAAAATGTAATATTCTCTTTTTTTTCACTGTAGCATCACTTAAATAATAAAATACAATATTCTCTTTTTTTATTCATTGTTTTATCTAATGCTATCCTATGTATGATAAACCAAAAAAAAAGACCAATAGCATTACTTAAATAATAAAATGTAATATATATTTTTTATTGTTTGATTTAATTCTATCATCCATGTGATAAATCCAAAAAAACAAAAACAAAAAAATTGGCTAATAGCATCATTACAATAACCAGTCCCGTGCGGTAGCACGGGGTTAGTTTTTTATAATTACTAATAGTACCTTACTTTGCCAGTATTTCATATATATATATATCTACACATATATTACAAATTAAAAGCTACCCAAATTTATTTTTAAAAAAATTCAAAGAAAAATTTACTAAAACACACACATAAAAATATAAACATAAAGAAACTCTGAATTCAATAATTACAAACAATATAAATTTCTAAACATTACAAAACAAATCTAGACTTACAGTTAAAGTAAAAACACTCACATAAACACAGATTTTTCAAAAAGTGAATAAGATTTTTGTTAAAATTAATCCGTTAGTTTTAATGGAAAATATACCATATATAATAAGCATATAAATTAGATGAAATTTAACAAAAATAACTTAAACAAAATGCAACCCGCACACAAAACATATTAAATTTTTGAAAAAAAAATTAAGAACAGAATTTTATGAAAAAACAAAAAGAAGAAGGCAAATACATACATGCAAGTTTCATAGGTATGGTATGAAAAGGAAATAATATCAACAAACCGTACAGTAGGAAAATGGAAAAATACACCAAAATCGTATATATACCCCCACTTTTATATATTTTTAAGTTGTGAAGAAGTTAATAACTTGATATGAACAAAAAGAAAAAGCAGTTTACCTAATCAAGAAGTTTAGGTTAATTACATATTAGTTTTTTTTTTTTTTTTTTACTTTATCCCAAAAGATTAGTTAACATTATTAGTTAGATTGTTATTAGATTTTTTTTAATTTTTTTTGTTTACATTAAAGTTAATACATATTACCTATTTTTTTGTTATTTTATCCAAAAAAAATTAGAAGAAAAATTAAAACTTTTAAATTTGTTACTATTAGAAAATAGATGGTGTAGGATAAATGTTTATCCCAAAAAAAAAAAATAATAATAATAATACTAACGTAAGCTAAGAGTAAAATTGTTTCTTTATAAAATTTAAAAATAAGAAGAAGAAGCTAATACTAACACTTATTGTTACTTTGTCCAAACTCTAAAGAAGTTGATAAAATGAAAAACTTTTTGTTTTTATCTAAAAACTTACTTTAGTTTGGTGCAGCCACTTGGCTCAACAATTATATATATATATATATATATATATATATATATCTAAAAAAAATTATATAATTTGTTGAAGCCACTTGGCTCAACCACGGCGTCTAAGCCCAACTTTTATTATATAATATATGATATGATGTGTCTAAGAGTATTAGTATCAGACTCAATGCAATTTTAGCTATAAATTATTGTTCTCTATTTAAATATCTTTTTTTCCCCTCAATTCTATATCAAACAAACACTACTCACATCAAACCCACTTCAACTACAGATTCATTTGTCAACAATGCACAAATCGGCCGACTCACGAAACACAAATCCTCTATTTCAACCATCATTTGCCGATCAACCTCCATTAACCATCATTTGTCGCACTACATCTCTGCCGATTCATTTGGATCGGTGCATGAGAGAGAAGAGAAACTGTGTGATGGAGAGAGAGAATAAAAACAAAACAAAACAAAAAAAAAAAATTGTTTGTTGATGAAGAGTATCTCAATAGACGTCATAAGGTACTATTCATTTGTTAGTTTTACGCATTAAAATGTCGAGCTTGTAGCACTGTGTTTTAAAGTGGGTTTAGCTATATTTTTTACTAAATGCTATTTTGTCAAGCCCACTAAGAATGCTCCAATGGAGTGGTTAAATGTTAGTTTTAATTTGATCATGTAATCTAAGAGACTAAAAATGATTACTTTAAACTTCAAGGACTAAGGTCATTCATGAGCTAATGTTTAGGAATTAACAATGCAATTTGACCAAAATATCACTATTTGGATTATATGGGGCACCCTTGTCTCATATTCATACAGAACAAGATTTTGCATCCTACAACTTCAACTCATCATATTGTTATTCTTGCCTAAACATGTAAATAAAATTAAGAATTAAAAAAAAAAAAATGCAAAAGCCAATACAAGATGTAAAGTTGTGATTTACAACTATTTTGTCTTGACTTTAATTCCAAGCCAAATTTGATTGTAATTTTGTTCAATCATATTTACCCTGTATTTTTTGTGGGATTCTATTATATGGGTTGTGTGTAAGAGAGAGTGTGAAGATTCAAGACATTATTGAAGACAAAGTGGATTTCGCAAGAAGTTTCGCGAGAAGCCTTCCCGCGAAGTAAGCCACATGCAAAGCACATGATTGGAATGAGAAAAGTCATACAACTGGTTTTCACAAGTATTTCATGGATAAGACATTCTCGCGAGATACTCGCGAAACATTTTGTTTTGCTATTTTGGCATATTTGCTACACCATGTCTTCACCCATACTATATATACCCTTATTACCCACATATTGCAAGGAGTGCTTTTTTGAGAGAAACCCCAAGATAAAACCCTTGAGAGTTAGATTCCAAGCCAAATTTGATTGTATTTTTGTTCAATCATATTTACCCTGTATTTTTTGTGGGATTCTATTGTATGGGTTGTGTGTAAGAGAGAGTGTGAAGATTCAAGACATTATTGAAGACAAAGTGGATTTCGCAAGAAGTTTCGCGAGAAGCCTTCCCGCGAAGTAAGCCACATGCAAAGCACATGATTGGAATGAGAAAAGTCATACAACTGGTTTTCACAAGTATTTCATGGGTAAGACATTCTCGCGAGATACTCGCAAAACATTTTGTTTTGCTATTTTGGCATATTTGCTACACCATGTCTTCACCCACACTATATATACCCTTATTACCCACATATTGCAAGGAGTGCTTTTTTGAGAGAAACCCCAAGATAAAACCCTTGAGAGTTAGAGATTGTTATACCCACAATCATTTACACAATCCTTTGTGGTTTTCCTCAACTCTTACTTCTCTATATTCATATCCTTGAGAGGTTGATAGCCCAAATACTTACTGCACCTATTCTGAGTTTAAATTGAGGTTTGGTGCTGCTGGGAAGCAATGGAAGAAGCCATTTGTTTGGTGGATGCAATCGGGCTGAATTGCGTGATCCGAAGAGCTAGAGAAGACAAGGCTTTGTTAAGTCAATTGGTAGCAGGAGTTTGGAGGACTTCAGTACATGGGATAGACTAGACTTGGAGGGTATTTTGTTATTCGTGTACTCCAACTTATTCTCTAGTGGATCGATTTACCGCTTGGAGTGTGGCGGAGAGGTTTTTCGCCGAGTTCTTCGGTTTCCTCTTCAATAACACGTCTCGGTGTTATCTTGTGTTTACATCCTTCTTCCCCACTCTTTGAGCTTTTATTTTATTGTCGATATTTGGTGAATATGGCTTAGAGTAGTTTTATTGTTTGTTCACTCGCATTTACTCTATTCCGCACTTAGTATAAGTTAGAGTAAAATTAACTAAGCCGTAATTTTAATTTGGGGATCTAAACAGCTCTTGTGTTTTCACACATATTCGAGCTTTCACAAGACTTCTAAGTATTCTAGAAAGCCTTGTATCCTTAAACAATTTGACCAAAATATCAATGTTTGTATTATATGGAGTACCCTTGTCTCATATTCACACCCGTCCTTGTGCTTCCCTGTAGCTGATTTTAGCCATGAATTTCTGCACTTAGTTTATAAAATAGGATTGGTGTTACCCACATCACCAATCGACTTCAAGAAAGAGCAATTTTAAGGGAGGGGGGTGGGGTGGAAGGTGATTTCATAGAGCCTTATGCACCATTTGAGAGCTTAAGCCCCCATTCAATATACAATTTCTAACCTAAGCAAAATAAAATAAAAGGTGTAATTATGCTATGTGGTCATTGGAACAAGATTTTGCCTCCTACAACTTCAACTCATCATACTGTTATTCTCGCCTAAACGTATAAATAAAATTAAGTATAAAAATAAAAATGCAAAAGCTAATACATGACCTCCAAGTATTCTAGAAAGCCTTGTATTCTTAAACGATGACACAGCTTCAGATTTACTAGAAGAATAACAACCTTTAAAATCCTTTCTTTCTTGCTGCCTCCAGAGCTTCTTCAACAGCCAGACAAATGATTGTCACCTTGTCCTGAGTTTCCAACCATGGCAGCCAGATACGATCCTTTTGCCATCTCAATCTATGGCAAAATGCCAGGACAGCTTCAGCATTGATGCTCATTCCCTCAAAAATAGCCTTGTTCCTGAAATACCATAGGTTCCATGAGTTTCCTGTATAGATGAATGAAATCAAGATCTTCCTTACGATCATCATTACCCCAATAAATTTTTTCTCTTACCATAGTTCTCACAATAATCTCCAAGCCAAACCATTAGGCACTAGTTTGGAATATGCCATACCTTGGCTTTCCCATGATAATATACCCTGAAAATAAGCAATGACACAACTAGGTAAGATTAATCATAAAACTATGCTATGTATAAGAAATCCAAACACTATAATCATAATGTCTAATTTTCTTTCCGCAACAAAACCACTTTAAGACATGTTTCTTTTCACAAAGTGACATATAAAGTAAGGAAAAACCCCTCTTGTTGGGATAGAAGTTGAACCATCTTGGAGATCATTTAGGAATTTACTAGCATATGATCCTACCTGTTTCAATTAACTTTTTAAAATTTTGGAACCATGGTCTATTTAAATAACTCATAAGTGGTTTCTATTGCTACAATCAAACTGTTTAATAATGAAAACTTAAATGAATCCAGTAGCCGCCAATAATGAATTTAAAATAACACCACCCTCTGTTCAAAGTGTTCTGTTCTCATTTGTTAAAGCCTAATACTCAAACATCCCTCACATATACATTTGTAACCCAATTAGAACTTAGAACAGAATTATAATTCAAAAAACGACCACATACTTGCTGAGTGTTTTGAATAGGGGCATCCCAAACTACCTTCAAGGAGACATTCCATTTTCTCGTGATAATAGGCCACCCTGCTTGATTTCACTAAAGTCAAGAATGCAAGTTTCACGTTATCTAATCACTTATAAATGGATAAGGAGGTGAATGAAAACATACAAGGCCTATCATATTTTGATGCTTCATTTTTCAAAAGAGCTGAACATCCAGTATGCATAAGAGAACATTCAATGATTCCTATATTAAAACTCCAAGCATAACAACTAAAAACAAAAGGAAATATGTGAATTGCCTTGCCAAAAGAACATAAAAAGGAATTTCCAAGTTTCAAGTCACAGACTCTGTCTTAAAGCCTTCTGACTCCAACCAGAAACTTTAACTGCATGAAAAATACAATTCCCCCTTGCTAGTAAATGCAAGATTCCAATGCCTAGCAAGAATAAATTTTCTTCAAACCGCAAGGGCAAAATAACAATAATTTATATTTTTCTCAATCTATTTATTCAAATGTGGTTGCTATTCTAACAAAGTTGAATACTCCTACTTCCAATCAACATTCAGCAATCAATTCATAAGCATTAATAAAAATAAATAAAAATAAAAAAGAAGAAGAAGAAAAGAAAAGAAAAGAAAAGCAAAACACCATCATAATTCTTATTGCAAATTCACAAATCCTATAGGTATCATAATGCTGAACAAATGAAACAAAAAAAAACAAAAACAAAAAAAATAAATAAATAATTTACCACCATCAAGTTGAGAGTTCTGGATTTCAGGCTTCAGTGATGGTTCTTAGAGAGCTGTGGACCCTCAATTTGCACAGAGCTGTGTTTAGAAGTTCATCCAAAGAGAGGAATAAATAAGAGAAAAAGATAAACTGACCAGCAATAATGGCAGAGACACGGTGTTGATTAAAGCTTGGCTGAGAGAGAAATCAGAGAATTGAGACTAGGGCAGTTAGGGTGAGAGAGAGAGAGAGAATTGTTACACACACACCCCGTGGATCTTGAACCCAAGAACTTACCCTCCATCACATAATTAAAGGAGGAGGAAGTGTCATTTGACACCCATTAACTTCTCAGAATAACAATCTTAGCTTATTGAATATTCTCCAACTACTACTCAAGCTCCTATGTCAGCACTTTTTCTATTACATGCCAAATAGAAGATTGTTTTCATGATTCATTTCCTATGTCAACACTAAACTTGTTGCTGCTCCATTAAAGCATCTACCACCTTCACAAAAGACATTGACACTAGATTTCACGATCAACAAACTATCGTGTTACTTTTGTACCAGAATGCGATATAAGTTTCCTGTCTTCTAGTCGATGGACAAAGAAGCAACTTCCTTAAGTTGATAAGCTATTCAAGCTACACTAGTCTAAATTGGTTCCTAGTTCAACGTCTATAAGACTATAACAAAGCTTATGATAGTAGGGCATGTTCAGCTTAGAAATATGAGTAAGGCATTCACTGCACCTTATCCTAGAGAATAATATATAACATTTGAACACAATATATAGTTTTATTGAAATTTTTAACAAGAAAGAAAACTTTTATTGAAAATAAAAGGACTACTTCATGCAAGAAGGACACGAAGCAGCAAAAAAAAGTACAAAGAAAACTCAATACTATTTACATAAGAGAAGAGAATCTATAAACATTAGAAAGGAATCGCTAGATTTGAGTCCCAAAAACATTAATTCGACTAGCCAATGGACATATAACTACAAAAATGCCACACTTTACAAGAATAACACTTAGCAACTGCCAATCAACCAAAATTTGAAAAAAAAGTATTGATGAAATTAGGTATAAAGTAACAAAATGAGTTTAAGGCGAAATTGCAACAAAAGATGAAACTGTTGAAGTAACAAAAACTCTTATGGACATAAATGACAAGAAATATCAGCTTGTAAAAATTATAGAATTTATATGAAGCCAATACACATCACTTACATATTGTGTTGTGATGAGTAAAAATATGGAAGTTTTCCTCGATCTTGATCTTGATAAACTAAAAAACCTTCACACAAACTTCTAAAGCAATTCTTGAATGTCTTTATCAGCATTTTTTTTTTACTTAAAAAAAAATATTGTTTAGTTAAAGAGCCCAAACAAAAAAAAAATTACTTTAGATTTATTCTTAATTTATTTTGTTTTATATTACGTAGTTATTTTTTAAAACAATAAATTAGTATAAAATATTAGTCTATGGGTACGCGTGTCTATTGTTTTTGTAAAAGTTAATAATTTTCTTTCATTATAATTTGAGATTATGATTGTCAGATTGTTGAGGTCCCAACACAATCCAGAGGAAATAAATCTTAACCAAAAAATCCATCTACATAAAGCATAAAAATAAATAAATAACAACATAATGCATGAACAACAAACTTAAAATCATACATATGCCTTTAAAAAAACATTAATGATTAAAAACACAAAATAAAAATACCTTAAACCCCTTGGATTCAAGACTTCATACTTGTAGCAACAAAATTATGAACAAAGAAGGATTTGATATTGTCAATGTACGTTAAGTGAGTGAGTAGTTCAATTATTCTTTGCCAAAAATGAGAGTTATCCTTCAATTTTGTTTCTGCTTAAACTTATGATACAGTGGTATTTTTGAACCAATGAATTGTTCATCCCAAATCAGGGAAGCCCTTTAATTCTTAAATAGTAAGATAGCTATTATAAAAATATTAATCAATTGGTGAGTCTTTGTAGTATTATTATTTGCTTTTATTTTTAAATCATCAAAATACATAAATCCTCCTAATTTATATTTACTATTTTATTTTTGTGCGCACCCAAACCTGAAGCCTGTTGGGCTGGGCCTCGCTTGGGCTCACAACTTACTTGTATAGTGGGTTTGGATTTCCTACACTGGGTCGTTCTATACGCTAAGACTTAATGGGATCACTTTTTCTCTCCTCGGGGGTCTGAACCACCTTCTCACTTTGCTCCCCTTCTGTTTATCCTTTTCTTACAGTAAATTTTCCAACCCCTGTCTTCTCAAAACTTCTTGTATTTATAGTCCATAGGTTAGTGGAGAGGTCATAATTACTTGCCAGTAAGTGCAACCGGCGGTCCAGTATTATCGATCGTAAGTGGGTGGTTAGGTGGGAGTGGGAAGCGGTGAGGATGGCGTTGGAACTTGGTTCCCACCTCCACGATAGTTCTCGGCAGCGGTGCCTCTCCGAGGCACGGCCGGGTAGGTACAGGGCGGGGTGTTCCGAAAGTCGAATATTTATCACTGCTCGGGAAGGTATTGCCGAGAAACGATGAAGAGGCAAAGCTTGGGCCTGCAGCACGCGCGGCTCTGGGGTGGGCCGCCAGGTAGAGGGGGACTGGCCTTATGGGCCATACACCCAGGCCAGGGTCCAAGGCCCAATATGGGCCCTAGTGCGGGGGCCGTACAATAGCCCCCCCTTGATTCGCTCCCCATTCCCGAGGGTGAATCAAGGATCACAAGGGGTGAATACCCGTCTGGGAAGTCGAAGGGTCAGTGCCCGGCCGTTGATGGGCGCATTAATGCGTGTCTCAAAAGACGCGTTTGGAATTGATTGATGGCCTATCCGTCATCACTGTCTGACGGTTCATGAACCGAGGCGTCACGCGCGTGGCAGTTGAAGCGGCGGTCCGCGTGGTTTCTTGCCAGTGGGTTATTTAATGCTTCTCATTTTACTCTCCACGCCTATAAGTAGTCGTTCCTGTCACTTACTCTCACTTTTGCGTTCCTCACCTTTCAATATCTTATTCTGCCGAGCATCCCTCCTTCGTGGTTCATCTCCTGGCCCATAACATACTTCCTCTTTAGAGCCCACAGTAAGTTCCTTTCCCTCTTCTTCCTTTTTCTGTTTGGCCATTTCATTCAATTCTTTGATAATCATAGCATTGCTTTCCTTTTTAAGAACACTTGCTCGAAAAATGAGTTACTCTCACCTCCTTTCTTCCGCACATGCTTTGGCTAGATTTAGGGAAGCCTATAATGTTCCTAGGGACGTAGACATTGCCTACTACAATATGGGCGATATTGACATCCAGAGGCGCCGTGGTGAAAACACGGTGTTCTTTCCCTTGATGGCCATTCTAGAGGGTGGGCTTAGGTTCTCGGTTGACCCTCTAATTCTTAGTACCCTTAGATTTAACGGCCTTTGTCCCGACCAACTCCCTCCCAACTTTTACCGGGTAGTGAGTTGCGTGAATAGGTTGAACCAGTTGTACGGGTTGCAACTAAATCATTATGACATTAATCAGATGTATAGTCTGTGCGGCAATATTGAGTCGGACTATTATATAAAGACTAGGGATGTAAGGGTACGGCTTATTTCATGCCTACCAGATTCAAACCGAAATTCGGCTAAAGATTTCGTTTGGGTGAGCGGCAATTGGTTTGCCGAGGAGATCCCCTGTGCATTTTCGCCGCGCGACGTTGGTCGGTGACTAACCTTTATTTACTTTGGTCTCTTTTGATTTTGGTCCGGTTATGTAATCACTAACCCTTATTTCCTCTGTGCAGAGAGCAAAAGATTCAAGCCGGACCTCAGAGTGGTACATGTTCGGGACCTGAATTTCGTGCTCAGGTCGGAAATCTTCGTACACTCGGACGGACAACTCCGAGCGTCCCACCTTATCCTCGGTGTCAATCCCGTCTACTCAACTTGGCAGGCATTCAGCCAAGCTTTGCTAGTTGACAGCCCTCTCCTCTCATATATCGACGTCCGGCACGCAAACTTCTTCCCACCAAAGCTAACTATAGGCGAGGCACGTGATCTCGGCCCCCGGTTCATTTGTTCAGACGAGCGACAGCCCATTCGTGACGAATCAGCCGAGCGCGTATCTGCCGAGCGTAAGAGACGTGCCCACGAGCAAATCCAGCAAGAAGTTCCTGCTCAGCCCAAGAAAACTGTAGAGCCCGAGGCTCCTGTTCGGGAAGGGGAGGGTGCAGCCGCAGAACCAACTGACTCTTCTGAAACAGGGTCCGATCAAGGCAACGCCATGGTGGCTAGGAGGAAAATGACGATCGACCGCTTTGTCCCGAGTGCCCAGCCTGCCGCGCAGCAGCAACAAACCCTTGGCCAAGACGCTTCGCCTCCCGTTGTCCCAGCAACCCGAGTTCGAAAAAGGCCGCGCACAACTAATCAGACTCAGACGAGCTCGGGCAACGTGCCCCTCCGGCCCTCGGCGGGTATTGTCATCCGGGAACCAGTAGCACAAACCGGGATAGACCTGGCGTCTACTTCCCGGGCTTCGGCAGCATGGCGACCCTCCTTCCAACTTGACGGCAAGCCTCTTCCATCGACGGCCAGTGCCCGAGTATGGGACAAAGGTTATGGGGGCCGTGTGGCGCAGAGTCTGGCGCGCGGCATCCTCTTGCCCGAGGACTTGCACGCTTTCACGCAAGGGACGGATGAGTCTTTGGGGAGGCGTATGCAGTGGCACACCATAGCGGTAACTGTTTCGTTTTTCTTTCCCATTCTCGGTTTCCCATTCGCTCATGTACGTGTACTTTCCATTTTGCCTTATAAATTGAATTTTGTGTGGTCAGGCTGCACAAATGTCGTACGTTGTGGACGGCAGGATGAAGGATTTAGCCGAGGACGTTGAGCGGGAAAAGGCCTTAAGGGACGTCGCCGAGGCCACAGTGAAGGAGAAGTCGAAAATTGCCGAGGAGGCAGAGAATAAAATTGCTACGGCCGTGAAGGCCCAGGCTCTTGCCGAAACGAAGTCTGAGGAGCTGGAACTGCAACTGGGAGGCACCGAGCTTAAATTGGCGGAGGCTCAGAGCTTGAACACCATGTTGGAAGGACAATTGGCCGATTCGAAGGCGGCGCTGGAGGCTTGTGAAAACAAGTGGTACAACGAGGGGTTCGCAGATGCCGAGAATTCGGCGGAGCCGGTCATTCGCCAGGCCCACAAGCTCGGATATGAGGAGGGTTGGTTCGCCGCTCTTCAAGCCTTAGGGATTCCCGAGGATTCTCCGTTGAGGGATCGCAGCAAGATCCCTTTCCCGAGTATCCCCAACACCGAGCAGCCTGTGCCCCTTGTTATTGACGAAGAAGAGACCTCCAGCATGAGGGAACTGGTGAACGCCATTGACTCTCACGCGGTGCCGACCGATATGGAGGGGACTAGCCACCCCCATGTTGGGGACCGAACCGGGGAGGACGTCCAGTTGCCAACTCCTTACGCCGACCAACGCTCTCAAGAGGACGCATCCTCCGCTCATGCGGGGGATATCTAAATTTGAAAGCCAACCCTGCTTTATTTTTCCTTCTTTTTGAGAATTTAAATGAACGGAATTGCCTATGTCACCGGGTTGTGGTGACGGGATAATTTATTTATGTTGTACTTTCTTTATTTTGAGTTGCCGGGTTTCGGCAACAAAATGTTAGTTTGAGTTTTATGTTTTTAATATGAATGCTTTATTGTGTTGTGTTTTCGCATTGACTGAGTAATGAATTCTCGTTGGTTGCCTCTTTATTGTGATGCGTCGGGCTATGGTAAGGTTTCCACATGCTCGGCGACGGGACCGAACTGATGAACAAGCTTTCGTCCTAAGGGTGGGTAAGGCTTCCATCTGCTCGGTGAGATGGATCGACCCGAGGACCAGGCTTCTGTCTTAGAATGAAATGACTAAGGTTTTCACCTGCTCAGTGATAGGGTCGAACCGAGGGTCAGGTTTTCGTCCTCGAACCCTTAAGGTTTCCACCTGCTCGGTGATAGGGATCGAACCGAGGGTCAGGCTTCTGTCTTAGGATGAAATGACTAAGGTTTTCACCTGCTCGGTGATAGGATCGAACCGAGGGTCATGCTTCCGTCCTCGAACCCTTAAGGCTTCCACCTGCTTGGTGATAGGGATCGAACCGAGGGTCAGGCTTCTGTCTTAGGATGAAATGACTAAGGTTTTCACCTGCTCGGTGATAGGATCGAACCGAGGGTCAGGCTTTTGTCCTTAGAGGGAATCGTTCAGGTTTCCACCTGCTCGGTGATAGGGATCGAACCGAGGGTCAGACTTCTGTCCTTAGAGTGAATCGTTCAGGTTTCCACCTGCTCGGTGATAGAGATCGAACCGAGGGTCAGGCTTCTATCCTTGAACCCTTAAGGTTTTCGCCTGCTCGGTGATAAGGATCGAACCGAGGGACAGGCTTCCGTCCTTAGAACAAAAAGGCTAAGGTTTCCACCTGCTCGGTGATAGGGATCGAACCAAGGGTCAGGTTTCTGCCCTTAGAATGGGCCGTTAAGGTTTCCACCTGCTCGGTGATAGGGATCGAACCGAGGGTCAGGTTTCTGTCCTTAGAACGGGCCGTTAAGGTTTCCACCTGCTCGGCGATAGGATCGAACCGAGGGTCATGCTTCCGTCCTTAGGGCGAATAGTTAAGGTTTCCACCTGCCCGGTGATCGAAATCGAACCGGGGATCAGGCTTCCGTCCTTAGAACAAATCGGCTAAGAATGAACCATGCTCGGTGATTGGGATCGAACCGAGGATTAGGGTTAGAACGGTGCGGATCTACATGAGAAACATCATTAGTATAACTAACAAAACATATACAATAGGTTGCGGTTAACTTTATGCTCGGCGTATCGCCCATCAATGATAGTACTTCTTCAGATTATGGACGTTCCACGGTCGGGGCAGCTGTCTCTCGTCTAGGTCTTCCAAGAAGTAAGCCCCTGTGCCGGCCACTGCAGTGACCCTGTAGGGTCCCTCCCATGTCTGTGCCAATTTCCCGGCACTAGTGTCCCGCATGTTGCCCACGGCTTTTCTGAGAACCAAATCTCCGGCGATAAACTCCCTCGTTCTTACGCCTCGGTTGTATCTCTGGGCGAGTTTCTGCTGATATTCCGCAAGCCGTATCGTCACCATTTCGCGGCATTCTTCCATCTTGTCCAAATATTCTACCATCATTTCGTCGTTTTCGGCTTGATCAAACCCCGCTACTCGCGCACTGCATAGATTCACCTCGGTAGGGATCACGGCTTCAGCTCCGTACGTGAGAGAGAAAGGGTCTCCCCGGTGGACCGTCTAGGAGTGGTGCAGTATGCCCACAAGACTTTGGGAAGTTCCTCGGCCCAGTTTCCCTTCACCCTCCAGCCTTTTCTTCAGCCCACTCACAATCACCTTATTCACGGCCTCAGCCTGACCGTTGCTCTGTGGATAAGCGGGAGTTGAGTACCTGTTTTTGATACCGAGACCACCGTAGAATTCTCGGAACGCCCGGCTGTCAAACTGTAACCCGTTGTCCGATATGATAATGTTCGGCACCCCGAACCTGGTGATAATATTCTTCCATACGAATTTCTTTACATCCACATCTCGTATGTTGGCCAGGGCTTCCGCCTCCGCCCACTTGGTAAAATAGTCGACGGCCACCAAAACGAACTTTCGGCCACCCGTCGCCCGAGGGAATGGGCCAATGATGTCCATCCCCCACTGTGCAAAAGGCCAAGGACTGCTGACCGGGTTCAGGTGGCCCATGGGCTGATGGATCAGAGGGACGTGCTTCTGACACTGTTCACACTTAAGCACATACTCGGCGGCGTCTTTCTGCATCTGAGGCCACCAAAACCCTTGAGTCATCGCTCGGTGTGCCAATGAACGTCCCCCGACATGGCCGCCGCACACCCCAGAGTGGAGCTCGGCCAAGAGCTCGCCCACCTTCTCCGGGCGCAAGCACAAGAGGTACGGCCCTCCGAAGGACCTTCGATACAAAGTCCGGTCTTCCGCCAACCAATACCGAGGGGCCATCCTATAGATCCTGATGCCCTCCTTCTCGTCACTCGGTAGACGGTCATCAGCCAGAAAGTCGATAATGGGGTCGATCCAACTCGGGGTAGGGGCTGCGATAGCCGTGACATTGATACCTGTAGTTCCCGAATCGCTCATTACCCTGACGCTCGGCTCTGAGATAAGCTCGACTTTGATTTGCCGCGGTATCTCTTCGGTCACCGACGATGCCAGCGTGGCGAGGGAGTCAGCATGTCTGTTCTGCGTTCGGGCTATGTGGAAAACCTTCACCGTGTTGAAGCCGGCCATAACTAGTTTCGCTTGTTCTAGGTACACTTTCATCCGGGGATCTCGGGCTTCAAAACTGCCCTGCACCTGATTAACCACCAGACGCGAATCCGAATATAGTTCAACCTCCCGAGCCCCCAAGCTCGAAGCTGTCCTCAGTCCGGCCAGAAAAGCCTCGTATTCTGCCTCGTTGTTGGATGCCCTAAAACCCAATCTAAACGAGTGCTCTAGTCGTATTCCTTCTGGGGTGAGTATAACAACTCCTGAACCGGCACCCGTGGAGCTCGACGCGCCATCTACGAATATCTTCCACGGGCGAGCCTCCAGTCGGCAAACCATCTCCCCCTTCTCTTGGGGCGAAAACTCGGCGATAAAATCCGCAAGGACCTAGCCCTTCACCGAGCTTCAGGGTCTGTACCGTATGTCAAAGGAACCAAGTCGAGTTCCCCATTTGGCTACACGGCCCATAAAATCCGACCTCTTTAATAATGACTGTAATGGGTACTCGGTCAGGATGTATACAGTGTGAGCTTGAAAATAGTGCGGCAACTTCCTGGTGGCGTGTATTAGGGCTAACACGAGCTTCTCCAAGGGCAAGTATCTCGTCTCGGCGTCGACTAGAGTTTAACTGATGTAGTACACGGGTTGCTGGATTCCTTTGTCCCTCAGCAGCACAGCACTCACGGCGTGCTCGGATACCGCCAGATACATGAATAAATCCTCGCCTGGCTCTGGTGCCGTAAGCATGGGCGCCCGCGCCAAATAATTCTTCAGATCCACAAAGGCTTCGTCACACTCTTCACTCCACCGAAATCCAGTCCATTTCTTCAGCAGTTGGTAGAATGGTCTGCAGCGATCTGCGAACTTTGAGATGAACCGATTAAGGGCTGCTAGCATCCCGGTTAATATTTGCACTTCCTTCGGGTTGCTCGGTGGCTTCAATCTTCTCACAGCTTCTATCTGGTCGGGGTTGACCTCAATTCCCTGCATACTGATCAGGTACCCCAGGAACTTCCCAGCCCCAACGCCAAATGCGCACTTCTCCGCATTAAGGCGCAACTTGTGCCGTCGGAGAACCTCGAAAACCGCCTGGAGGTCCCCCACATGCAGGGCTTCCTGCTTGCTCTTCACCACCATGTCGTCAATGTACACTTCTACCGTGCGCCCTATCTTGTCTCGAAACATTCTTGTTATCATTCGTTGGTAGGTGGCCCCGACGTTCTTCAGTCCGAAGGGCGTCTTCGTGTAGTGATAATTGGCCTCCGGGGAGATGAACGCCGTTTTTTCTTGATCCTCGGGCGCCAGGGCGATTTGGTGATACCCTTGGAAAGCGTCCAGAAAGCTCATCCTCGGGTGCCCACACGTGGCGTCCACCAGCTGATCAATCTTCGGCACGGGAAAAGGGTCTTTCGGGCAGGCTCTATTCAGATCGGTGAAATCGACGCAAACCCTCCACTTGCCGTTCTTCTTCTTCACTACCACGGTGTTCGCCAACTAATCCGGGAAGAAGATTTCCCGAATCACCCCAGCCTCCTTCAACCTTTGAACTTCCACTTTTACTGCCTCGGAGTGCTCCCAAGCTGATCTCCTCGGCCTCTGCTTTTTAGGGGTGAATGAGGGGTCAACTCCAAGTCTATGCACGATGAATTCGGGATCCACCCCGGGCACCTCGTATGGGCTCCATGCAAATACGTCTACATTCCGTATTAGGAGTAGCAACATTTCTACTTTTTCCTGGTCCTCCATGCTTTCCCCTATTTGGAAGTACTTGTCTATATCCGGCAACACCTTTACCTTGAGCATACTCTCGGTGCGCCCGACCCCCTTCTCCTCTGGCGGGCTCTGTAATTGCTATAAAGGCGTCCCCGACGACGAACATTTGGGGTCGGCCTGATCCTTCTGGTCGGTCTGCTCCTTCTTCCAATCGACCATGGCGACCAAACATTGCCTGGCCATCCGCTGACTTCCTTGTATCACCGTGACACCATAATCGGTATGAAACTTGACCTTCATGTGCAGAGTGGACGGGACAGCCCCCATTGCATGTATCCATGGTCTTCCTAGAATTGTCGTGTAGGGGGAGTATGAGGCAACTATGATAAAGCTTACCATTACCTCCTTGCCCCCCATGTTCACGGGCAGAGAGATTTGCCCCTCGGGAACCACCATTTTCCCGTCGAACCCAACCAGGGGAGTGCGGTATTTCGACAGATCCTCATTCCTCAACCCGAGCCCCCTGAATAGGTCCGGGTACATAACCTCCGCCCCGCTTCCCTGGTCTATCATTATTCTCTTCACAACGAAGCCGCCAATCCTTGCCGTGACTATCAATGCGTCGTCGTGCGGCTAAATGGTTCCTTCCAAATCACTGTCGTCGAAAGCGATCGGCTCCCGGGTAGGTCTGATCTTCTTCGCGGGAGGCGGCACGCCCGTACTTCCCTCCACTGATATTATTGTCAACACCTCCTTCCCCTTTGCCGTTGAAATGCCCCTCGGGGCGACGTGAATAACATCAATTACCCCAAGAGGGGGCGGAAGGGGATTCCCTCTTTGTGGAACGCCATGCCCTGTTCCTCTATCCCTGGCATCCGTCACAAATTCTTTGAGGTGCCCGGCCTTAGCCAGCTGCCCGAGATGGTCCTTCAGTATTCGGCATTGCTCGGTAGTATGTCCCCGGTCTTTATGGTAGGTGCAGTATAGGTTCTGATTCCTCCTAGAGGGGTCGCCAGCCATCCGGTTCGACCATCTGAAATACGACTCATGTTTAATCTTATCCACAATTTTATGCACGGGCTCCTTGAACGTCATGTTCACCTCCCCTACCAGTGCTACTGGTTCTTGAATCCTCAAATTTCCCCGTGCCCTCTGTTGAAAACCGCTCTGCCGAGGACGATCTGTCACTTGTGCCTTGCCTTCGCTTTGTATTCTGTCATCTTCCAGCCGCTTGTACTCCTCAATGTGCCTCATTAGCTGCCTCATATCCTCGGGAGGTTTCTTAGTTAATGATTCCCTCAACCCCGACTCCTCAGGCAATCCCATCCTAAAAGTGCTTGCTGCAATCTTCTCGTTCCCTCCGCCGATCTCGTTGTAGAGCTCCCAGTATCGGCTAGCATAATCACGGAGGGTTTCCCCTGCCCTCATTTTCATAGACAGCAGCGCGTCCACCGGTTGCTGCTCCCGGCCGCACGTCACGAAACGGGAACCGAACTCCTGTATCAGCTCGGCGAAACTATGGATGGAGCCCTTGCGCAACCCGTTGAACCACCTCAAAGCTGTGGGACCAAGACTGGAGGGAAAAACCTTGCACATCAGAGCGTCATTGCGGGTATGTAGAGACATCATCTGGATATAGTGGTTGACGTGCTCCACAGGGTCCGTTTTCCCACCGTATGAATTGAACGGCGGGCGCGTAAATCTGTCCGGCATCGGTGCTCGCTCAATATCTGCTGAGAATGGGGACCGAGCCGCCCTGCGCAGTGCACGGCTCATCACATCCATGGCCGCATTCCTTGGCCGTCCCTCTGGAGAATCTGAGCCCCGATTCCCGTATTCCAGCAACCGAGAGCGATTTCGTCGTCGGCGAGATTCCGCTGAATGGGAGCGGTCTCGGCGGCGACGGGACTCCCTCGAGTGCGAACGGTCCCTGTGGTGGCGGGATCCTGATTGATTCGATCCCATCCCGCGTCTCTCTTCCTCGGCGTCAGGCCTTCCCCCTCGGCCGTCTTGACCCACTCGGCGATGCTCGTTTCTCGCTTCCAACTCCAAGTCTTGTACTAACCTTCGCAGCCGCTCAAGCTCTTCATCCCTGACGTCGGGCTGCCTGTGCCGGGAAGCATGGGACACCGTTCTCCCCGTTTGATACGACCCTTCTCCAAGGCCGGACCGCTCTTCCAGTTGCTCGTAAGCCGGATCCTCGCGTCTCTTCTGTCTCTGTTCCCGCCAGGTGGAGCCCCGGGAAAACCCTGCCGAGCCACTCTCGGCGTTACCTCCAGACATCTTCTTGCACACGAGTCTCGGCAGAACCACTGCTTAGTAGGATTTCCCACAGACGGCGCCAATTGTGCGCACCCAAACCTGAAGCCTGTTGGGCTGGGCCTCGCTTGGGCTCACAACTTACTTGTATAGTGGGTTTGGATTTCCTACACTGGGTCGTTCTAGACGCTAAGACTTAATGGGATCACTTTTTCTCTCCTCGGGGGTCTGAACCACCTTCTCACTTTGCTCCCCTTCTGTTTATCCTTTTCTTACAGTAAATTTTCCAACACCTGTCTTCTCAAAACTTCTTGTATTTATAGTCCATAGGTTAGTGGAGAGGTCATAATTACTTGCCAGTAAGTGCAACCGGCAGTCCAGTATTATCGATCGTAAGTGGGTGGTTAGGTGGGAGTGAGAAGTGGTGAGGATGGCGTTGGAACTTGGTTCCCACCTCCACGATAGTTCTCGGCAGCGGTGCCTCTCCGAGGCACGGCCGGGTAGGTACAAGGCGGGGTGTTCCGAAAGTCGAATATTTATCACTGCTCGGGAAGATATTGCCGAGAAACGATGAAGAAGCAAAGCTTGGGCCTACATCACGCGCGGCTCTGGGGTGGGCCGCTAGGTAGAGGGGGACTGGCCTCATGGGCCATACACCCAGGCCAGGGTCCAAGGCCCAATATGGGCCCTGGTGCGGGGGCCGTACAATTTTAAATCACCAAAATACACCCTAATTTTAATACATATTATTTACAACAACTACATCTATCTTAATATTTTATTTCTATTCCATTTAAAAAAAAAAAATTTTGTTTTTGTCTTTCTAAATATCTTTTTTTTTTTTTTAATTCAATATTGAACAAACACAAACCCTTGTCATACCTAAACACGTCAATCATAGATCAGCCATAAAGTGGGTTTATTTTGATTTGTTGATGAACAATAACTCAAAAAGGTATTGAGGTTCTGTTCATTTATTAGTTTTACACATTAAAATGTTGAGCATGCATGTTGCATTGGACTTTAAAGTGGGTTTGGCTATATTTTTTACGAAACGTTAGTTTGTCCAGGTTGCAAGGAATGCTTTTATGGATTTAGTTTTTAATTTGGTCACGTCATTTAACAAACTAAAACAATTACTTTAAATTCCAGGGACTAGAATCATTCAACTGTAAGGACTAACTGTGCATTTGAGAAAAATATCACTCTCTGAAATTTCAAATTTGTACATGTTCATGTGCATCCTTGGTGATTTTAGCCGTGAATATTCCTCACATTGTCTATAAAATAGGATTAGTGTGATGGAGAACAAAGTCCTAGGTGAGAGTGAGAGAATGATTTGTTACTGGGAAACTCGTTCAATTTTGACAAGATATTGTTTAGTTAGCCCAATCATTTTTTTTTTTTTTTTTGAGAAGAACCCAAACATAAATGGTTTTAGACTTTTAGATATATTTTTAATTTATTTTGTATTGTTACATTGTTAATTAAAAAAAAACACACGCACACACACTAAATTAGTATAAAATATATTATACAAGATATTAATTATTTGGGGGTACCTTTGTAGTTTGTGGTTTTATTTCATCTCTCTCTTTTTTTAATTACAAAAATACTAAGTTGTTCCTAATTTTAATTTATGAGATTTAGGTGGTCACTTTTAGTCGCTAATGTGTCTAAGAGTATTAGCATAAGGATTAATGCAATTTTAGCTATATTTATCCAAAAAAATAAAACACAAGTTTTGTTATTTTAGCTAATCTACTAATTACAACAACTATATCAGACAAAATATTCTATCTCTATTTCCATTTAAAAATTATTTTTCTCTCCAAATATATATAGAACATGGAGAAGCAACATTGTAGATGCAAAAAATCAAATCAATGCCAAGGGAAAACTGAAATAATTGCACTTTAGTTTTGCAATTCATACGTTCCGACATCTACTGCAATGCATATTCACATTGTTGAAAATTTTAGAGTGATTCATTTGATGAGCTAATAAAGTGACCAAGCTTATTGAATATCAAGGAGGCTACTTAATCATCGCCAATCCAAGTTTCTAGAATTCCTCTAAGACATAGCAGCAACTCAGCAACTCAACGTTGGACCTATAAAGCAGTGTGGCACAAGACATTGACTCCCTGTTTTTTGAATTATATACCATTCCCCAGAATAAAGGGCACATGTTCATAAGGAATAGGCAGATGCTCAACATCATGGATTGAATTACCAGATTATAAACATAAACATAAAAAAGAAAAATACTATTGCACTTGTAAACATATTTTTCTTTTTAAACATACAAACATTAGAAAATATAAAATAAAATAAATTATTCTATCAATATGTGACTTTATTAGGATTTTTACAAATTAATTTATTGATTATATAATCATTTTAATATATTTTTTTCACTAAACATCTATGATTTAATTTAGAAATGGAATTACATCCAAATATATGAGCATTAAAGATAATTATGGTTAATGTTAAAGTTATCCTTTTAGCCAATTAATCTTTGCTAAAAATTAATCTATTTAAATAAAGTGGTACTCTAAAATTATACTCTTGTAAAATTATACTCTAATATACATTTTTTTATCAAATCATAATTTTAAGAATGTTAAAATTATGATTAAGTATGACATACTTAATCATAATTTTATAATGTTATGAATAGGTTTCCTTAGTTCTTATCCTATGGAGCATATTGTTATGATGAGTTTGTTAGTCAAATTGTTATGATGTGCAAGGTTTACCTTACTCATATATATATATATATATATATAGATTAGGTACTGACAAAAAAGGGATAACGGTATGCATAAGTTGAACCAATAAACTACCAGTTTACGATACAAGATGTACAAGGAACCAATAACCTGGGATACTATTAAAGAAAAATCCCAAAAACAAGTTTCCAGTTATGGTAAGGATGATAATTGATGCTTGAACGATATTTCTAAAGAAACCTCTCTCAACATAGACTGTAACTGTGATTTAACTTGGTCAACGTCATACAAAATATTCACTCCTTCCCTTGCTTCATTAATATGACCCTGAGTAAAAAACCAAGACTTAATTAAGGAGTGGAAGTGCAGGGTTGCTACCCCAACCACAACAGCATATTAAGAACATTTGATTCAACTTTTGAAGTATAATGAATATTAAATATTACCTTTTTTCAAAATAAAATGTACTGTCCCGCTTAGGAAGAACAACATTACCGGGTAGAATGGGTATACCTTGAGAATATCATGAAGAAAATGGGTTTTGATGTCAAGTGGGTCAATCTAATCATGGAGTGCATTTCGACTGTCACTTACTTAGTTCTTGTTAATGGTGAGCCCACTCAAGCGATCCACCCCTCTAGAGGCTTACGTCAAGGGGACCCATTGTCGCCCTACTTATTTCTCCTTTGCTCAGAGGGTCTCCACTTTCTGCTACATAGGGCAGCGGAGTCTAGGCAGATCCGGGGAGTGTCCATATGCAAAAAGGGCCCTGGTTGACACACCTTTTCTTCGCGGATGATAGTTTGGTCTTCTGCAGAGCCTCCCTAGTTGAATGTCAAAAAATCCAGGAACTTTTGGACTGCTATGAGAGGGCCTCCGGCCAAAAGCTGAATCGAAACAAAACCAGCCTTTTCTTCAGCAAGTCCACCCCACCTATCATCTTGGATCAGATCAAAATCTCACTAGGTGTGCAAGAGATTAAACAATATGAAAGATACCTTGGCCTTCCCTCTCTAGTTGGGAAAAAGAAGAAAGCAAGCTTGCTTTATATCAAGGAAAGAGTAGCGGCAAAGCTCCAAGGTTGGAAAGAACAGCTTCTTTCCCAAGCTGGGCGGGAAGTACTCCTCAAAGCAGTGATTCAGGCGATCCCAACCTTTGCCATGAGCTGCTTCAAGCTCCCGCTTACTCTTTGCTACGATATTGAGGCCTTAATAAGGAATTTTTTGTGGGGTCAAAGTGGAAATCATTATGCCAGCCAAAAAGTTTAGGAGGTATGGGTTTCAAAGAGCTTCAGAAATTCAACAACGCCATGCTCGCAAAACAGGTCTGGCGGCTAGCAGACAATTAGTCCTCTCTGTTTCACAGATTCTTTAAGGAAAAATTCTTCCCAAATGGCTCCATTTTTTATGCTAAGGAGGGTAATGGCTCTTTCGTCTGGAAGAGCATCTTAAAAGGAAGAGACATGGTCAGCAAAGGGATGCAATGGAGGGTGGGAAATGGCGCCTTGATCCGGATCTATCATGATAGTTGGCTCCCTGATCCATACAACAAGAGAGTGGTGTCTCCGAGAGATTTCCTTGGAAACGATGCTCAAGTATCGGTCCTAATTGATATAGAGCAACGCTGCTGGCTCCAGGAAGCAATTGACAACATTTTCATTCCTCACGAGGCTGTTGCTATCAAGTCCATCCCCCTCAGCCTTATTGAGTGTGAGGATAAGTTGTTTTGGCCACACTCTCCTGATGGCAAATACTCTGTCAGATCGGCATACAAACTCCTTATGGATGAAGAGTTGAAAGAGGCTCCATCTCCTTCTGATTTAACCCCCACCAAGAGAATTTGGAAGGGCATTTGGAGCCTTCATGTTCCAAATAGAGTTAAAACTTTTTTATGGAGAGCAGGAACAGATTCTCTGCCTTCAAAAGCCAATCTGTTAAAGCGTAGAATGCTTAATGATGACCTCTGCCCCGGCTGTAAACTCAAGAGCGAAACTTCCTTTCATGCCCTTTGGTCTTGCACCGAATTAACTTCAGTTTGGGAGGCCAAATTTGCTTGGTTAAAAAATCTCGCCAAAGATTGTAACTCGTTTGTGGAAGTCATCCAGCTCTGTCAATCGCACAACGATCTCTTTGAGCTGTTTGCCATGACTGTATCGCTCATTTGGGCCTGTAGAAACCAACTTAGAGTTGGTGATAGCTCAGCTCCATTGTGGAAGTTAAATTCCATGGCCACAGACAACCTGTAGGAATTCCAGAGAGCAACGTCAAAGCTCCCACTTGCCCCGAAAGTTCCCATCACCACCAGATGGCTTCCTCCACCAGCGGGCTGGCTGAAAGTGAATTTCGAACGGGCAATTTTTAAAGAGAAGAGCTTAGCAGGTCTAGGTTGCACCATCCGAAACGACAAAGGTCTTGTAATGGCTGTCTTTACACAAATTATTCCATTGCCTACATCCGTAGAGACGGTGGAAGTGCTGGCAACGCAGCGCCATTGGTTTTGCGCAAGAGCTAAGTCTAGATCAAATAATTTTGGAAGGAGATTCAGAAACTACCATCAGAGCGCTATCTAGAGGAGGATGGGAGTCTTCAAGCTTCGGGCACATCATCAAGGATATCAACTTTTTCGCTTCAACTTTTAGAAGTTTATCCTTTAGTCATACCCGTAGGCTAGCTCATAGGCTAGCAAGATCAGCTTGTAAGTTTTCCCATTTTCGTGTTTGAATGGAGGACATCCCTCCTGGTATTGCATCTGTGTACCTTTCTGATATGCCGTAATGAAATTTCCCTCCCCCCTTTTCCAGGGGTGGTTTCTCAAAAAAAAGAAAAAAGGAAGAACAACATTATAGAATGAACTATAATGCATATCAATGTGAATATATATATACAGTAGTCTATAATTTAAAAATTGTTTTTCAGGCTGATTTGCCTTAATAAAATTGACTTACCTATTCCTTAAAAAAAAAATTTAAAAAATTGTTTGGATTATTGAATTAAATTCCCAAATTATAAACATAAACATAAATGAGAAAAATGTTATTATACTTGTAGGGGCTCGTTTTGTCGTAGATCCCCCAACAATACATTTCTTTAGAGAGTGGGACAAAGGGTTTGACGCTAACAGGCTTGCCACCGGCTCCCCAGAGGCTCCCTTCTTCGAGGGGACTTAGCCCTGTTCTTCTTGGCTTGGGGTTGCTCCTCGGACGGCCGAGGAGCCCCCCATTCTGAAGGGCACCTTGCATTATATATCTCCTTCGGTCGATCCTAGCCCTCCAACTGTCGATCATCCAGACCACTACTTAAGGACCTGTCCCATCAGCCACGCTCCCCACCTTACTGTAGGTCGCAGCACCCAAGGTTGCGCTGTTCAGGAGTCCCCTCAGCATTAATACTGCCAGGGGAGTTAGGTAGATGCATTAAGTGGGGATGTGACCACCTATACTGGGTTTGTCCCCCACCTGGGATTAGGATAGGTATGCCGAGGAAGGGGGCGTCCTCGGCGTGGGCCCAGAGGGCTAAAAAGCCCCTAGACAACTGCCTGGGACAACCATCACTCCTCGGCATGGGCCTTGGGCCAGCCTAAAGGTGGGCCGAGACTTCCAGGCCCACGGGCCCCACAATACTCATAAAAAAATTTACAAACACAAACATTGGAAAATACTAATAAAAAAATTTATTCTATCAATATGCTACTTTATTAGGATTTTTACAAATTAATTTATTGATTATATAATCATTTTAATGCTTTTCAAGTAAACATATATGATTTAATTTAGAAATGGAATTAGAATCAAACATATAGGAATTAAAGATAATTACGGTTAATCTTGTAGTTAATCCCACTATGCAAATAAAATGGGTACTCTAAAATTATACTCTAATATACATTTTTTGAAAGCTCGAAAATGTGTTGAAAACACAAGAGCAATTTAGACCCCCAATTAAAGATACGGCTTGATAGATTTTACACTAACTTAATACTGAGTGCGAAATAATGTAAATGCGAGCGGATGAACACAAAAGCTACTCTAATCCATAAACTAAGCAACACAGCAGTATAATGGAATATAAAAGAGTAGGGAAGAAAGATGCAAACACAGAAAACACCGAGACGTGTTTTCGAAGAGGAAACCGAAGAACTCGACGAAAAACCTCTCCGCCGCCCTCCAAGCGGAAATCGATCCACTAGACAATCAGTTGGGATACATGGGTTAGCAAGAGACCCTCCAAGCCTAATCTACCCGATGTACCTAAGCCCTCCAAGCTCCTACTCCAACAAGGCTTCTCGGAACCATGTCTTGTCTAGCTCTCCGGATCCCGCAACAAGCTCCATGTCGCATCTGCCATCCTTGGCTTCTTCCAATGCTTCCCAGCAACTCCAAAACACTCTCTACACTCTGAATAGGTGTGGGTTGTGTTTGGGTACAAATCTCCTCTCAAGCTATGATAATGGGAGAGGGATGGAGAAGAGGCTACAATGATTTCTCACTAAGGAGGAGTAGCTCTCTCTCAAAAGATGGGTGTGTGTGTTGTAAAAAACCTATCTAGGGTTTTTCTCTCTGAATAGCCTCTCATACATTTGTGGGTAATGAGGGTATATATAGTATGGGTGAAGGGTAAGAAAGTCACTCTTAAAAAAACCTCCAGGCAGAATGTTTCGCAACTATCTCGCGGGAAGGCCTTACCCGCGAGACACTCGCGAAAACGACAACCTGGCACGACTCTTCAGCTTCCAGTCATGTGCTTCTCACATGGTTCTTTCGCGGGTTAGCTTCCAGCGACACACCCACGAGATCCACTGACCTTCAATAAAGCTTGAGTCTTCACCAACTTGACTAAACCCAATACAATTAAATCCCACAAAATACAAGGAAATGAATTAAAGTAATTACAACACATTTTGTCATGGAATAAAGCCAATATAAAACATAGTTGTAAATCACAACTTTAAATTTTTATCAAATCATAATTTCAAGAATGTTAAAATTATAATTGACAATGTTATAATTAGGTTTCCTTATTTCTAATTCAACGAAACCCATTGTTATGATGAGTTGTCGGCCAAATTGAAGATGCTTGGAATGCGGTTGCAAAAACGCATCCTTAGTATAAAGTTGCACAAGTGTTCCGTAATATGAAAATACTCTACTTGCATACATATTGCTAGGTTACGAAGAAAATTTTGATAATGTTATGAATAAATTGAACCAGCAAATCATCCCCCCCCCCCCCCCCCCCCCCCGGGATTTAAGCTTGGGGGGTGCCTAAAAAAGGTAAAGAGTTGTTGAAAAGTTTGTATTCTTTAAACTACCCTTAAATTGATTCTCAGCAATAACATAAACATTAACATGAATTATTGTACTCATAAAAATATTTTTCTTTATACAGATACAAACCTTAGAAAAAAATTCTATTTATATATATGTGACTCTATTAAGCTTTTTACAAACATAACTCACGTCAAACCTAAATACATGTAACAACAAATTCTCCGAAAATGCACAAATTAGCCAACACATAGAATATCCTCTATTTCAACCTTTGTTTGTTGATCAACCATAGATCCATCAATCAACCAGATCAACCTTCATTGACCATCATTTGTTGGCGACCGTATTCTATCTCCAAGAATTTGTCTAGATCAATGAGAGAGAGAGAGAGAGAGAGAGAGAGAGAGAGTAAAACTGAAAATCATTAGTATAGGTGACGAGTCCAAGAGTATACTATTGTAGAATGCAGAATACGTTTGCTCTATAGCACCAAAAATTATATAATAGTGCATTTGTTTGTCACTACATGATAGATTGATAATGCTGCTTCCTTTAGCATTTCCTGCTATTCATTGCCTTAATAAACGGATTTGAATGACCAAAGGTCATTGCTATTCGAGAGAGGAATTGTGCTGCTTCTTGTGTTCCCTTTCTGTAAGGTTGAATTTAATCAACCATCTAATTGGCTTTATTCCGTGACCAATTTGCTTGTAATTTAGCACTTAGTAACCCTGTATTTAGGTGGAAAAATTGTAAGGGTAGTGTGTGAGAAGATGTGAAGAAAAGCTCAAGAGTGTGCAAGAAAAACGGAGCTTCGCGGCTAGGGCTCGCGGGTGGATCGCGACTGGCAAGCTGCCAAAAGCTGGCACGTGAGAGGCACACTGGGAAGCTGAAGAGTCGTGCCAGCTGTCATGCTACAGGACAAAAGTCCCAGGCTGGCCAGGCCGTTACGTCGCGACTGGAACTCGCGACTTGGACAAGCAGCGAGACCAAGTCGCCAAATTGCCCTGTTTGGCAAAAACTGACATTTTGCATTCCCTTCTCACCCTACTATATATACACCCTTATACCCATCATATTGAGAGAGCTTCCAGAGAGAATTTTGTGAGAGAAAACCCTAGAAAAACAATATTGCCTCATCCCCAATCTTCATCTAAGAGACTCTACAAATTCCTCTACTCTCTTCCTCTCCATTGATAAATCCTTGAGAGGTTATTGACCAAATCATTTTCTCACCATACCCATATCTGTGAGAATGTTTATTTGGTGCTTTGGGAAGCAGTTAGGAAGGGACCAATTCATATTGGTTGATGCTATGGGCTATAGCGGAATCCGGTAAGCTAGAGAAGAAAAAGGTTCGGCGCAACCTCGTTGGAGCAAGAAGCTTGGAGGGCTTAGGTACTTGGGTAGATTAGGCTTGGAGGGTCTTCTGCTGTTCATGTATCCCAACTACATTCTTTAGTGGATTATTTGACCGCTTGGAGGGCGGCGAAGAGGTTTTACGCCGAGGACTTCAGTTTCCTCTTCGATAACACATCGTGTGTTGTCCGTGTGTTTGCATCTTCCTTCCCTTTATCTTTGCCTTATATTTACTACTATGGATGTGTTTATATTTGGCTTAGATTGTTTATCAATTCCGTTATAAGCTTGTTATCATGTTCCGCACATTAATTGTTTGATATAAAGCTTGAATTGGTAATTTTATAATTTGGGGTCTAAACGTTCAAGGGTGTTTCATACCCTATTTTGAACTTTCACTTTCTATTTTAACAAAATACTAAAGCAGATTTTCAGGTAGAATATTACATAAGAATATCTGCACATCAGTTTTAAGCATTTTTTAAATTCATGATTCCTTATTAAATGAGTGCTAAAATTAGAGAGCAAACTCTTTTGATTTCTAGGACTTATTTAGTGAATATTTCACAGTTCAAAATTTTCTATTACCTACTATTATTGGTAATCTTAAATAGCATTATCTAGAATGCATTCTAATGAGTAAGCATATATCTAGAAGTTCACCTTAAAATTCCTGAACAACTTCTTATATTCCACAAACAAATCGAATATTTGTGCAATATTGTAAAAGTATAATAATTCTTCTATTTCAACTTCACCTTTTCTTTCACATATTCCTCTCTTTCACATACACATTTATGTTTCTAATTCTAAGATATGGTTAGACTTGCTTCAAGTTGATTAGAA
Organism: Quercus aquifolioides; assembly: GCA_019022515.1. Taxonomy (NCBI): domain Eukaryota; kingdom Viridiplantae; phylum Streptophyta; class Magnoliopsida; order Fagales; family Fagaceae; genus Quercus; species Quercus aquifolioides. The sequence continues at coordinate 2,680,396 of CM032330.1, read as the reverse complement.
TATTGTTGCGTAGTTTCAAACAGTAGTGTCAATATGATGAACAGGAGCACCAGCTCTCACATAACATGTCAACCAATAGACTTTTTTATTTTATTTTATATAAGATAGAAATTCTACTCTAGCTTAATCTAAGTGTGTATGTGTGTGAAACTCCATCCTGAAGACTTGAACCTTGACCCTTGCCCCCCACATTCAACAAACTCTATACTTGTTGAGTGACCATTGCACCAAGGATGTGAGGTGGTGTCATACAATAGACTTACATACAATAAATTGTGAGTACTTAAGATAACCATTATTTAGGCCCTTTTGGATATACACCATTGTAAGTTTCTTTAAAAAAACATTTTCCCCTCTCCCCGTGTGTGTGTTAAAAAATACTTAGTATTCTCAACAAAAAAAAGAAAAAAAAAAGAAAGAAAGAAAGATAACCATTATTTGAATTAAAATAGAAGGGCCAGCTTTTTAAATTTGGGGGGGGGGGGGGGGGGATAGGGGCTGGAGCTATCTCCAAAACTCGTCGTTATATACTTTTCTCACTTTATAAATTTATTTGCTCTAGCAGTACCACACTTCAATGTGAAAAACTAAATTTATTTTTTCTCAATCACGAAAATTATGAATTTACCCATAAAAACAACTTTTTCAATAATATAATGTAATTTGTATATCATACTTGACTACGCCAAAGCAAGCTAAATATATATACCTATTTTTTAACACAATTTATCCAGAAATATAAGTAAATGCTTAGGTAGAAAAATTATTAATAAGATGAAAAGTCACTAATAATATGATGTATGTTAAAGAATTATTAAAATTATTAGACATTAAAGAAAAATAATAAATTTGACATAATATACATCTCTAATAACTACAAATTATTTTATATTTCTCATCACAAATTAATTAGAAAATACCAAATTGCCAATATATGAGAAAAGAGTACTGATTCATACTTTAAATTTATAATACCATAAATAAATAAAAATCATATATACACAACCTTTAACTATTAGATAAAAAGAATTTGATTCTAAAAAAAAACAAAAAAGATAAAAAGAATTTTTTTTAATAAGAGAGATAAATTTTATACTGTGTGTTTTATTATATATAATTTTATTTATTTAGGTAAACTTAAGGTGGAGTATTATTATTATTATTATTATTATTATTATTATTATTATTATTATTATTATTATTATTATTTTGTTAACTATGGACTTATTATAAATAAAATAAAATAAAATAAAAAGGTGTAGTGGCTTTTTGTTTTTGTTTTTCAGATCAACATGGCACACTAAGCATCATAAAATAAAATAAAATGGCGGCTAACTTAGAAATCAAAACTGTCACTTACCTCCATTATCTTTTTCTCCTCATCAGTTTTAACTTTTTACTCTGACTCTCTCTTCTGCAAATACAAAAGACTGAAGCATCAATTGAGATGCTGATGTTCTAAGTCAAAAATATTACCCTTTGATTTGGAGGGTGCCATGTTTTATTTTCCTTGAATCCAGATTTGAAACAAGCCCAATATATATTCAAAATTAAATGTGGCTCCATCCCTAGGTGGGGACATATCTATTCAAGTTACGTTTTCAAACATATATTGCATTTTCTAAACTAATAATGCATCCCAATAATACAATGCATGCACCCTAGCAAGGGTGGATGATGAACTATGTTGCATGTTAACTTGGCTTTGCCATGTTCGTTGTATTCATATTACTTCATTTATTTGCATCCTTAGTATAGAACATAACCTATTTGGAGAGGATTTTATTATTATTTTTATTTCTATTTTTATTTTTTTGAAATAATGAAAACATGGTAGTCATTTTGGATGTGACAAAATTTGTTTCTCAACTTTAATTTTTAAAAATCCATTTTTGGAGAATAACTTCTTTTAGAAAAATGCAAACATAATCCATTTTTGGAGAATAACTTCTTTTAGAAAAAAGCAAACATTACTTCTTCTCGTGATACCCTTTAAGAAATGCATTTTAAAAAAAGGGGGGTGGGGAGCAAGAAAGTCAAGGATCCAACATGGGCTTTCTAAATTGCCAATACGCCGAGTTTCATAGTGTAAGCTGGCGATCATCACAGACCACCAAAATCTAAAATCAATCCTGTTTTGTCTTGTTATAATTTTCAGTTATTTGGTCGGGGTTTTTAACAAGCATCCAAAAAGGATTGCCATTGTTGTAAGCTTCATGTTTAAGAACTATATTCAAGGAAATTTGAATCTAGCATTCTCGCTTAAGCTTGACAGAGACTTAGCCACTGATTTGCATTTGCTAAGGTACACACCATTAGCCCCCACATGCCATACCCATCTTCAATTTGCATAAAGCAGAAACGACCTGGGCCACATTATCCAAGAGATCCAGCAAGCTCGAGACACATTTCAGAACTGCGCTTTCAAGCACCTGAACAGAGACCATAATAAAGTTGCACGAGCTTTATTTGGAAAGGGATTACACCCCCAGTTGTGTCATCTTTAATCCAATCTGATCTGCTGTGATGGTCCCAGCTGCTTGCTGGCTCCCTTCTGATGTACTCCTTTCTATTTGGTTTAATGCCATAAGTTCCATTTCAAAAAAAAAAAAAAAACAGGAGATCTTCACTGGAGTAGATACAGTGTTTGACCACTGCGATCAAAGGAAAATGGAAAGTATTCTTTACTTCACACCCATAATAGGTTCAGCTGGTATCTACATCAAGCAATTCACCTATCTGGACTTCATTAGTGAGAGGACTTGTCAGTCTTTAACTGCCTGCCGACTGAAAATTTTATAATCGTCATGGATCTACAGTAATCCATATAGCATCCTGGTTGGAAATGAATCAAATTATAATTACGTAGAATTCACTTTCATAGAAAATATAAAAAAGCTATTAAAAAAAATTCAGTTACTTTAAAGACCTTTTAGCCAAAAAAAAAGTTTTCAAATCTTTCAATAAGGCCATCTGACATTCTAAAAGATCATTATGGTCACATGCCAGGACTATGTTTCTTTACAACAACGTAACAAGAGATATCCCAACCTAGAATGCACGGACGCGGCTCCGGAGGATCCGCACCCGCATCGGACTCGGCGGGACGCGGCAACGCGGGAGGGACGCCGCTGACCGCGAGTCCGTGCCGCGTCAGGCCGCGTCCTGCCACGTGGATGGGCCGACTCGCGTCGAAGCGGCTCAAATCGGCCCGACTTAGGCCGTATCGGCCGAAACCGCCAAAATGGCCAGTTCTGGCCGAAACGACCAAGTCAGGCCGAAATTCAAAAAAAAAAAAAAAAAAAAGGTGTGAAACGCACCGTTTGAACTTAAACTAAAAACCCTAAGACTCTCACGCACCCTCACTTCGTCCAAGCCCACTTTCTCACTCCGTCCCTCATCTCTCTTGTCTCTTCTCTATGCTCTGAGTCTGCGGTGTGCTCGGCTGCTTCAAGTGTGCTTTCTCTTCTCTGTGCTTCCATTTTACTCTTTTTTTTTCTCTCTCTCTCTCTGTGTCTGCTATGTTTGTTGTGTTTGTGTGCTTGTTTTTTCCGATTTCCTCCGAACACTCTCTCTCACTCCGTCCAAATTTGTGTGCTTGCTGTGTTTTTTTGCTAGTTTTTTCGGTTCTTGTGGGAGATAAAGGGTTTTGTTATTAATATGGCTGCTATGATTTACAAATTTTATCAGTTAGGATAAGAATATGGCTGTGATTTACAAATTCTTGTGGGAGCTAGAGGGTTTTGTTATTAATATGGCTGTTGTGATTTACAAATTCTTGTGGGAATCTGTGATTTGTGAATAGTTATTACTTATTGTGATTAGTTAATAGTTATTACTTATTACTCATTGTGATTTGTGAATCTGTGAACTTGGGTTTGATTTATTATTAATTTATTTAGTTAATAGTTATTATTTGTAGGTTAAATTGAATCTATTGAATTTGCAATGGACGAAGTTACTAGCACAGAAACTTCACCTTCATCTAATCAAGAAGTGCCAAATGATGAATCTCCTCTTTGGCAGTATGTGACTAAAGTAGAAAAAACCACCTGGTGCTTCTGTTAAATCAGGTGGAAACACATACTTTAAGTGCAACTATTGTGGTATAGTTTATATGGGATCCTATTCTAGGGTTAAGGCTCATCTATTAGGAATTTCTAGCAAAGGTATTAAAGCATGCCTTAAGGCGAAGAGCCATAGGCCGGAAATGCAGCGAATGCATGATCAAGTTGAGAATGATAAGTTAGAGAGAGAACGAAGAAGTCAAATTCCCTTACCCCCACCTCCCTCAGGTCGTGGGCCTGCTATACCTACTTCCTCATTTCAAAGACAGGAAGGGAGTGATAGTACAAATCTGGTTGATGGTAAGAGGAGGAAGGTGACTACGAATTCTCCTTTGGAGAAAGTATTCCAGAATAATGCTAGACATGATTTGGATAACAGAATTGCTAGGATGTTTTACACCGGTGGGCTTCCGTTTAACTTTGCAAGGAACCCACATTATCGTAGTTCCTATGCATATGCTGCTACCCATAACATTCCGGGTTATGTTGCTCCTGGATACAATGCCTTGAGAACAACACTTTTGCAAAAAGAAAGAGCTCATGTTGAAAGACTTTTGAAACCAATTAAGGACTCTTGGCTTGAAAATGGTGTAAGTATAGTTTCTAATGGATGGTCAGATCCACAAAGGAGGCCTCTTATTAATATTATGGCTGTATCAGATGGGAGTCCAAATTTTATAAAGGCAGTTGTTGGGTCAGGTGAGTTCAAAGACAAACATTATATTACTGGGGTGTTGAAGGATGCTATAAAAGAGATTGGAAATGAAAAAGTTGTCCAAGTCATCACTGATAATGCTAATGTGATGAAGGCTGCTGGAGCTCTTATTGAAGGTGAGTATCCTAAAATATTTTGGACACCCTGTGTTGTCCACACTCTCAATCTAGCCTTGAAGAATATTTGTGCAACAAAAAACACTGAAAAGAATGAAGTTACATATGAGGAATGTAGTTGGATTACATGTATTGCTGATAATGCATCCTTTATACGTGTTTTTATCATGAACCATTCAATGAGGTTGGCAATGTTTAATGAATTTTGTTCATTAAAACTGCTCCAAGTTGCTGATACTAGATTTGCTTCGGTTGTTGTAATGTTGAAAATGTTGAAGTTGATAAAAAGATGCCTTCAAGCCATGGCTATTAGTGACCAATGGGCTTCTTATAGGGAGGATGATGTTGGAAAAGCTCAAAAGGTGAAAGATCTGATTCTAAGTGACCTTTGGTGGGATAATATCGATTATATTCTTGATTTCACAGCACCCATTTATGATATGCTACAAATAGCCGACACAGATAATCCTTGTTTTCATCTTGTGTATGAGATGTGGGATTCAATGATAGAGAAGGTGAAGGCAGTAATATATTAGCACGAAGGCTTGGAAGATGATCAGTATAGCTCATTTTGGGGTGTGGTGTATGATATACTCATTGATCGATGGACTAAAAATTGTACACCAATACATTGCTTGGCTCATTCCTTAAATCCTAAGTAAGTACATTTATTTTCTATTTTCCTTAGTTCACCCTTTTAGTAAAATACACGTTTCATCTATATTTGTTTTTTAATCTTTAACTAGGTATTACTCCATTGAATGGCTTTTGGGGAATCCAAAACGCATCCCTTCACATCGGGACCATGAAATTTCTATGGAAAGAAGCAAGTGTTTGGAACGATACTTTGAAGATGTGAATGAATTAACAGTGGTGAAGTTTGAGTTTGCTACATTTTCAGGAGGGAGGTTTCCTTCACCAGATGCCTTGACAGATAGGTGGGCCTTACAACCTTTGGTTTGGTGGCAATACCATGGCTCCGCATTTCCAACTCTTCAAACCCTTGCCCTTAAACTTCTTGGACAACCTTGTTCATCCTCATGCGCTGAGAGAAATTGGAGCACATACAAATTCATTCATTCCTTAAACAGAAACAAAATGGCTCCTGCACACGCTGAGGATTTGGTATATGTGCATTCTAATCTTCGACTCTTGTCAAGGAGCAATGAGGAGTATGTACATACAACAACAAAGATGTGGGATATTGCAGGAGACTCTTGGAATGAGAGCGACATACATGGAGGAGCTGGAATTCTTGAGAATGCAACCCTTACACTTGATGAGCTAGAGTTGGAGGCCATGGTTATTGGGAATGCTAACACTAGTGCTACTACTAGTGAAAGTGAAGTTCGAAGTGAAGCTATTGATATTGAGGATGATGATGTTGGTTTTTGATTGTCTTGTTGATTATCTTTTATTTTGTTTTAGTTTCAAACTTGTGAGTTGTATTCTAATTTCCAAATATCATGGAATGTTTTAGTTTCAATCTTGTGTGTTGTATTTAATTTATAAACATCATGTTTTAGTTATCATCTACTATTGCTCTTAAATTTGGTATATGTTTATTTAATGTAAAAAAGTATGCTTAGCAATATATTAAAAATATAAAAATATATATTTTTAATAATTTTTTAATCACCGAGTCCCGCCTCACCCGTACCCACCTTTTTCAAAAATTGCCGAGTCCCGAAACGCACCCGTGCTTCCTAGATCCCAACACACAAAGCATAAAACCGTTATGGCTACATGCTATAAAATTGTGGTTTAATCCGCAGCCAAACAACAAAAATTACCTAGATTATTACAACATCTCTGCAGAGTTGGAATTCTGCAACTAAGCACCATGAGTACAAAATTTCAATAGCAAAGGAAACAGCTACTGCTATTGACCAGTAAAGGAAGCTCAACTGCACACCACCGCCACCAATTAATTTATGGAACATATTTTCAGTTGGTGCTGAGAATCCTTGGTGTCTTTTCCAGAAACACATAAAAAGCATATTGCCATCTTCTTAATCCATAGGCTTCAAGTCACATGTCGGAGTCAGACCAAACATATGCTTCTTTTTCTGTAGCTCGTTTCTAATTCATCCTTTTGAACAATCCCTTCTCAAATCCTAGAAGAGGTCAAACAACAGAAATTAATCACTTCTGATAGCTAAACATACTCAAAATAATTTTTTTGCTTCTTTAGTGCATAAGAATCTTCCTGTGGCCAGTGATCTCTCTCTCTCACATAACTTCACTATAATGGGAAATGACCAAATGATTGGGATCACCACATCATGGCGCACAGGAAGATGCTAAGGCAAGATCAATAGTCTCTCGAGAAAAATAAAGAAACATCTAACTAAAGGATGATGGAAATGAACCAACCAGTACTACGGTCAACTCCATCCCAACGTCTTCCTAGTCTTATACCATATATATTTGGAGCAACATCTAATCTTCAGGAATGTCCTGAAGAACAACAAACCCTGATTCCTTCATTTTCTCGTTATCCCCTAGGTTTGGGAGAACTAGTTCAGGCGCTTTTTCTGCACTATATCAAAGAGATATGTCAAATTAGTATTAAATTCTTTGACTTCGACAACTAAAAATAAACAAGTCAATTACTTGCCTCACCAAATGTGCCATGGGATCACCATCTCTTATTCTCTCCCTCAGCATTTTGTCGAGTTCAGGATCATCTTTGCAAACAGAGAACACAGATGTTATTTATTTTTATTTTTTGATAAGTAGAGAACGCAGATGTTATTTATTACAAGGCACTATTTTTTTTTTTTTTTTTTATAGATAATAAGAGTTTTATTGATGAAAAGGAACAATGTGTTTACGATTGTAAACTCACTGCCCTGGAAACAAATACAATCAAATCATAAGGAAAGTCTAATAGAAATAAGAAAATCAGATAAGGAACTACTTTGCGTAAGACCCCAAATACGAGACCACTCAAACAAAGTCCTAGCAAGCAAGTTCTTCAACATATCTATAGGTCTCTCAATGTCCTCAAAAGTTCAGGTATTGCGTTCCTTCCATACTAACCACGTAAGGCATGCTGGTACTATATTTCAAACCTTTGAAGAGTAAGTTCCCAACCAATTCCTCCAAGCAAAAAGAAGAGAAACAATAGTATCCGGCATCACCCACTGAACCCCAAACATAATAAGGACCTCACTCCACAAAGCAGATGCAAACTTACAATGAAACAAAAGGTGATCCACAGTTTCCTCATCACACCTACATAGACAACACCAATTAACAAGGGGCAAGTTCTTCTTAACAAGGTTATCTATTGTAAGAATCCCACCCCTAACAGCAGTCCATAAAAAGAAAGATACCCTTTTAGATACCTTTAAACACCAAATGCTCTACCAAGGGAAAGAAACAAAAGGGGCTTTCAATAGAGCAATATAAAAGGATCGCACATCAAAAACACCACTGCGATTCAACTGCCAAATCAAGATATCCTCACCCTCCCCACTAGGAATCCTAGCAGAGACATGCTCATAGAAAGAATAAAATCTCCGCAACTCCCATTCATTAAAATAGTGACGGAAAATGAAGTTCCAACTCCTACCTCCCCCGTCTGGTGCAGAAATAACCATGTCAGAAATCAGAGCTTCCTAAACCATAGCACAGGCAAACAATTCTGGGTATAAATCTTTCAAAGGAATAGGACCACTCCAAGGGTCGTGCCAAAACCGAATATGATTGCCCTCTCCCACTACATACACCACATGACCGAAAAATTTGTCTGCACCTTTCCTAATATTCTTCCATAACCCACAACCATGAGTCCCTCAAACAACTCTAGTGCACCAACCACCACTACCCTCTCCATATTTGGTAGCTATTACCCGAAGCCAGTAGCTTCCTTCCCATACCGCCAAAGCCACTTCCCAAGTAAAGCTTGATTAAAAACCCCAATCTTCCGAATCCCCAAACCCCCTATCTCCACCGGCCAAACAACCTTATCCCAAGCAACCAGCGGATATCTGAAAACTTCATTAGAACTCCCCCAAAGGAAATTCCTCTAAATCCTCTCTAGTCTATCTGCTATGTGTTGCAGAATAGTAAACAACGATAGATAATAAGTTGGGAGACTCGACAGAGTACTCTTCAATAAAGTAAGCCTACCTCCTTTTGACAAATACAACCGCTTCCAACCAGAGAGCTTTTTCTCCACCCTTTCTAAAATAGGATTCCAAATCGAAGCATCCTTAAAATGAGCCCCAAAAGGCATTCCCAAATAAGACAAAGGCAAACAGCCAACCTTACAACATAGAATACGAGCCAAGGCATCCACATTCCCAACCTCACCAACTGGCACAATTTCACTCTTGCCAACATTTACTTTTAAGCCTGTAATAGCTTCAAAAAAGATCAACACCATCCGTATATATAATAATTGTTCCCTAGATGCATCACAGAAAAGTATAGCATCATCAGCAAATAGAAGATGAGAAATATGCAAACCTCCTCGCCCATTGGGGCTTGCCTGGAACCCCTTAAGAAATTCACCCTCTTCTGTCCTCCTCAATAACCTACTTAGCACCTCCATCACCAACAAGAACAAAAGTGTAGATAATGGATCTCCTTGACGAAGACCACGCGAGCTACCAAAAAAGCCAGCCGGGGACCCATTAATAAGCACTGAGAAACGAACTGTAGTGATACAAGCCTTCATCCACCTTCCCCACTTCTCCCCAAAACCCATCCTAACAAAGCATTCCAATTTACGTGATCATAAGCCTTCTCTATATCCAACTTTATAATCACACCCGGAACACCATTCTTCAATCTACTATCCAAACATTCATTTGCTATGAGAACAAAGTCAAGAATTTGTCTTCCCCCAACAAAGGCATTCTGGGAGTTGGATATAAGTTTGTCCAATACACTTTGAAGCCTATAGGCCAACACTTTTGACAAAAGTTTGTACAAACTTCCCACAAAGCTAATGGGCCGAAAATCTTTAATATTGACAGCGTTAATCTTCTTAGGTATCAAACACAGAAAAGTGGCATTCAGAGATTTCTCAAAGAGGCATTGGCTATGAAAGTTTGCAAAAAAAGCCATAACATCCTCTTCAATCACACACCAACACTTTTGGAAGAAAGCAATGGTAAAGCCATCAAGACCAGGAGCCTTATCACCCTCGGCCTCTCAAAGAGCCGCAATGATCTCCTTCCTGTCAAAATCCCTTTCAAGAGAAAGCCTATCAGACTCATCCAAACTAGCAAAATCTAACCCATCAATAGTGGGCCTCCAATCCTCAGGTTCCTGATAAAGACTCTTATAAAACCCCACCACCTGATCCTGAATATCTGATTCATCTTCATACATAATGCCATCAACCTCCACACCCATCATGGTATTAGCTCGCCTATGTGAATTAGCAAGCCTGTGGAAAAACCTAGTGTTATTATCCCCCTCTTTTAAGAACAAAGCCCTTGATTTCTGCCTCCAAGAAATCTCCTCCAAAGAAGCTAAAGACTCGATCTCTGCCTTAATCTCTATTTTTCTTGCTTTGTCTGTCGTAGTCAACAGTTGCATCCCTTCTCTCATATCAAGATCCATCAGCTCAGACAACAAACATTTTTTTCTAAAATGCACATTCCCAAAAACATGTTTATTCCAACACTTCAAGTCTTTTTTAAGAGCCTTGAATTTACATGCTAGGACATAACTAGGGGATCCCACAAAATGATAACTGTTCCACCAGCCGCTAACTCGATCCACAAAACCCTCCACTTTAAGCCACATATTCTCAAATTTAAAGGGACTTTTCCCCCTCGCCATGCCTCCTGCCTCCACTAAAATAGGACAGTGATCTGAAACCACACGAGGGAGAGGCCTTTGAATCACATCCGAGAAGTGTTCCTTCCAATCAGGTGAAACCAAAACTCTATCTATACGAGACATAGAAGGGTTCACTGAATCTCTAAACCACGTATACTCACCCCCAACCAAAGGAAGATCAACCAATAAATTCCTCTCGATAAAGTCCGAAAAATTGAACGTGGCTGGACTAAACGTATTACAACCAAGATGCTCAGCCGGGTATCTAATAATGTTGAAATCACCTAAAACACACCAAGCTGAACTCCATCTCGCTCTCACACTATCAAGTTTTGCCCATAAAGCATCCCTCAAACCGGCATCATTTGGGCCATAAACTCCCGTACAAATCCAAACAAAACCATCTGCCACCCCCTTCAACAAGACCGAAACAGAAAAATTACCCACCATACAATCAATTTTCTCATACACCCTCGTATCCCAGATCACAAGAATACCTCCCGCTGTGTGAACGGCATCTAAAGCCCCCTAATCTACAAAAGAGCTACCCCAAAGACTTTTCACAGCAGCAGAATTGGTACAATCCAATTTGGTTTCCTGAAAACACACAACCTCACACTTCCATTCCTTGAGTAAGTTCTTCACAGTATCCCTCTTATAAGGATTGTTTAATCCTCTCACATTCCAAGATAAAAGTCTCAAATTCATGGGCAACCATCAGAGCCCAACCTACTGAACTTCACAATCTCCCTAGTTCGTTTACCAGCTTGACCATCATAATTAACTGTAGAAATTAAATTCCATAATTCCCTCATACCTTTTGTAGAGGAAGAAGCAGTGCGACAAAGGCTACCTGCCGCAACTTGTTTCTCCCACACTTTCTCAAGTCGTTGAAAAAATTCAACACACTACCTCTCACAGGAATCTATGGGGAAACCCACCCACTTACCGAAGCCCTTAACCTTCTTACTTACCCAAGCCAAAGGTTCCAAATCATCCTCCACAGAGATGTCAACTAGGTCACTTTCCTCTGTCCCTAACACCAAACCCCCATTAGGATCCCATTGAGCCAAATGTACATATTCCATCAACTGCCGCTCCTCCTCATCCCTATCCGACTCCGTGGGATTGACCCAATTCAACAACAGCATCTCTTCTTCGAAAGAATCCAAAACCAACTCAGAAATAGGAGAAAACCTGTTTTGTTCCAGTAAAGGCAGGTGGCAAGACACCTCAGCCCTCTTTATTGATGTCATCGCACACTCCGCCACAACATCAATGAAGCTGGGATGACCAACGGAGTTCGAAACATGCGAAACCTCCATAGCCCCACTGATTGGACAGTCCGTCGCTAGGTCGTCGGCAACTGAGACAGTGGAAGGAGCCCCCACCTCGGCGCCGCTGCCTGTATAACCCATCAGAGCAAAAACCTCCTGCACCGCCCTATCAAGACCTCCATCGGAAGTTAAAAGAGCCCTTCCCATCTCGCCGGTGCAACCCATCGGAACAAAAACCTCCTGCACCGCCGTATCGAAACCTCCATCAGAAGTTGGAAGATCTCCTCCCATATCGCCGGAACCAAGCGTTGACTTCTCAACACTGACGTAGGAGCCCGATCCTTCACCTCGCTCACAAAATCGTGAAAAGTCTTGTGATTTCAAATGGGTTAAGTCACCGATATGGTTCAGCTTTGTTTTGGCCAGAGGGTCATCTTGGGCTTGTGTAATAGGCCCACCAAGTGCTTGCTTAACAGGCCCGAGTTCAGTAGGTGTTATAACATCCTTAACAGACTTGGGCTTAACAAAATTGACCCACTTCACCACACGTTGGCCCCTTCCTTCAAAATCAATAGATATGTTTAAAGAAAAATAGGCCTTCGTCCACTTAAAAGTAGATGCACGCATTGGCCATCCAGATACAAGGTGATTTGAGATATTTGTTTTTGGAATAAAATCAAATCCCCCAAATCCCTCCTTCTGATTTAACGTACCAGCAAGTTTAGGAAACTGCTTCTCCAAATCTAAATCACTTCCTAATTTCACGTGACTATTAACATCTTTCCAAACTTGGTTCCTTGGAATACCGGTGGGTTTTACAAGCCTACCACCATCGGCAGCCACCTCCTTCCCCGGCCTAGAAATAGGTTTTCCCAAGAAAAACTCACTTAACTTCCTTTCAAGAAAAGCCCAACCACCCTTATGAAAACCTTCTGGAACACGCAAACAACCACGTCTAGCCCCATTATGATACTCAGATATTTCCACAAAACAACCACCCTTATTCAGCCTGCTAGAGCACTCTAATATTTTAGAATTCTCATGAAACCGTTTTAAAAAATGTTGCTTGCTAAAATCCCAGTGGCATAACTCTACCAAGCATGCAATGATCCAGTCCAAGCCCGATCTACCAACCCGGATAGAACCATGGTACCTACCATGCTTTTCTGTAATGGAATAAGAATCCATACGTCCTCCGTCAAAAGCCAAGAAGAAGGCTTTTGTGTCAATGCGAAAAAAAAAAAAAAAAAAAAAAAAAAAAAAAAAAAAAAAAGCAGATTTCCCCCATTCCCCATGTGAAGGTGAAGGCTTGGTTTGTGAAGAAGGTGGCGTCTTGGGGGGATTAGGGTTCAGAGGGGGTAAGGATGGTTGGGTCGGCGTGTGGTGGGGTATGTACTGACCAAACTGACTTGGCCAATAACAAGGCTGTTGGAAAGGGATTTGAGGAGGAGGGAAGAAATACTGAAGGTTAGGGAAGTTAACGAAAGGTGGATTGGCTTGTGCATGGATAAGTGGCGGTGGGAATTGTTGTGGGTAGCTCTGTAGTGAAGCACAGTTAATGTATTTGTTGCTTGGTGGTTGTAAAGGAAGTAAAATCTTAGTGACAACAAGGAATAGCTTTGTTGCTACTATTATGGACACTACTAGTACTAATACATACAATCTAAAAGGTCTACCCAAAGTGGACTGTAGGTCTTTGTTTGTGAAATTGGCATTTAAGGTAAGACAAGAAAATCAATATCCAAACCTCTTAAAAATTGGAAGAGAATTTGTCGAAAAATGTAAAGGAGTTCCATTGGCAGTGAGTACTTTAGCTGACCTACTTTATTCAAAAGTTGATGAACATGAGTGGATATCTATTAGAGATAACAAGATATGGCATTTAAAACAAAAGGAATGTGACATCTTACCCGCGTTAAAGCTCAGTTACAACCAATTTCCATTTCACTTGAGTGGATATCTATTAGAGATAACAAGATATGGCATTTAAAACAAAAGGAAGGTGACATCTTACCCGCGTTGAAGCTCAGTTACAACTAATTTCCATTTCACTTGAAGCAATGTTTTGCATACTGTTCTGTTTTCCCAAAGGATTTTCAATTTGATAATGATCTGTTGATTCGATTTTGGTTGGCACATGGAATTCTTCAATCCCCTGCCAACGAAAGTCAAGAGTTGGAAGATGTTGGTGACTTGTGTATCAAGAGCTGTTGTCGAGATCGTTCTTTCAAGATGTTGAACAAAAAGATATCTCGCATTATACCTTTAAAATGCATGATCTTGTCCATGATCTTGCACTCTCAATTGCCAAAGGTGAGTGTTCGGTAGTGACCGAGAAGTCTACCCTTGCTGCAGAAGTTTGTCATTTGTCAATTTTGGAGAATGGGCAAGAAATTACAACACAATTAGAGAAGTTGAGCAAAGTTCAAAACAGAGCAACCCACGTCCTTACTTGAAGCATGCATCTCAAGATTTAAGTACTTGCGGATGCTTGATTTGAGAAATTCATCCTTTGAGATGTTGCCAAATTCTATTGAAACTTTGAAACATTTGAGATATCTCGACCTATACGAAAATCACAAAATCAAGCAACTTCCAGATTCCATTTGCATGCTGCACAGTATGCAAACTTTACAGCTTAGAGGTTGCAGCAATCTTTCTTGAACGGTTACCCAAAGGTATAAGGGACATAATCAGCCTCAGGTTTTTGGGTGTTACAATAAAGCATACCTGCTTGTCAGAGAAGGCAGTATCAAACACCTAACTGCCCTAATGAACCTAGTAATTACAGATTTGGCATATTTGTTTTCACAAAATGACATATAAAGTAGGGAAAAACCCCTTCAGTTGAGACACAAGTTGAACTAGCTTGGAGATCATTTTGGAATTTACTAGAGTATTACCCCATATCTGTTTCAATTATCATTTTCGAATTTTTGAACCATGGTCTGTTTCAATAACTAATAAGTGGCCTCTATCACCACAATCAAACCGTTCATTAATTAAAACTGAAATTAATCCAGTAGCCAGCACCAATAATGCATTTAAAATAAAAACCAACCTCTGTTCAAAGTGTTACTATTCTCATTTGTAAAACCCTAATACCCAAACAACCTTCACAAATCACAAATACATCTGTAACCCAGTTACAACAAAGTAATAATTTAAAACAGAGACCACATACTTGGTAAGTGTTTGGAATAGGGCCTACCCAAACAATCTTCAAGGAGCCTTTCTTTTTTCTCACAATAATCAGAAACCCTGCTTCATTTCTCTAGAGTCAAGAATGCAAGTTTCACATAATGTAATCACTTATAAATGGATAAGGAGGTGAATGAAAGCTTCCAAGGACATCAACTCTTGATGTTTCATGCTATTGATCAAGTAGGAAAATGAATAAGAAAACATTGAAGGATTACTATTTTAGAAGTCAAAGCATAACAACTAAAAAAAAAGGCAATATCTGAAGTGCCTTACTGAAAGAATGTTAAAGGAATTTCCAATTTCCAAGCTATACTCTGTGTCTGCATCATCACAAAAAATTTGAGGACTTATTGTCTTATTCCCTGAAGCCTTCCGATAGTATTTAGATAAAGAATAGCAAACTCCAAAATCTAAAACACAACTAAAAACAGAATTACTTGACAATGAAAGAATCCAAAATCCATAAATAGTAACTGTTCAAAGCTGCAAAATCAACTGGCCACTCTTTCTAGAAAACAAATATAACAGCAACAGAGATTGATGAATGAGAATTTAGATTTACATCAAAAACAGGATCCTTTAAATGTAGACAACAAGCACTACACTGTTACAACACGTAAGTTTGAAAGGTATTATTCACCAATGAGGAATTGAGGGCAAGGAAGGGTAGAAAGCATCTATGTTTAACAAAGAACGATATAGGTTGAATGTATAACCTAACTATTTCTTACAAATTTAGGAGAAAAGGAAAGCTCTGCATATGAGGCTAGTAATAGTAACAAGGGAATTGCAGGTATGCCAAATCCATCAAAGATCAAAATATTAGTTGAAGTAGAAAGAAGATAATCTCTAATATTAACGACTAAGGAAAATCTACTAGTATCAATGGCCTATGGTTGATATTCAGTTGACCTATCACAAGCACCCAAATTGCCACATGAGCATCACCAACTGCAAACAAACTATTCTGTCATTTCATAAATAAATAAATCCAATTCCTTGTTTGTTATGTAGCATCAACTGAAGCTAAAGATAATTATCCCAAAATTAACAACACAGTGCTCAACATATTTTCAAGGAAAGATTAAAAAAAAATAATTAAAAAAAATGGAATAGAAGAAAACAACCTAGCGCCAATACAAGAAAAGAAATATCACCAATAAAAGAAACACTTGAAACAAATATACCGAGTCCTTAATCATTATCAATATGTCAATATGATTACAATACAAAGTAAAACAATAAACTTACTCCATTATAGAGATGGCTTTATCTATTGGGAGGGAGGGAGGCATGAAGAAATTCTTGAATGTTCTCATCTACTTGATTAGATGACAGCATGTCAACTAACATGCTTGCAGTGGTCGCATCTGCTGAAAATCCCTTGTCAACCATTATTTGGAGATATTTCGTCGCCTTTGATGTCTCATTATGTTGCAGTAACCCTTGGATAATTCTGTTATATGTGCGATCGTTGGGTGAGCAACCATTCTCATCCATTTTCTCAAGCAACTCACATGCTTCATCTATTAGTCCCTCTTGGCACAGCCCCTTGATCATAATAGTGTAAGTTGGAACATCAGGCTGCAATCCTTTGGTAGGGAGACTATAAAAGAGTTCTCTTGCAGTTGTAAGCTTCCTGACATTACAAAAACCGTCAATCAATATGTTGTAATAAATCAAAGTATTATGGCTCAGCCTTTTGTCTTCCATCTCTTGAAACAAAGCCATTGCCTCAGAGACCTGTTTATTCTTAAGAAGGCCATCTAACAAGATGGCATAGGTCTGGGAATCTGGATGTTGGCCAAAAGCTTGCATGTTATGGAATAGCTCAAGTGCAGCTTGGGGTCTCTCCACTCGGCAAAAGCCACCTATAAGAGTGTTGTAGGTCACAACATTAGGAATCATTCCTTTGTTGGACATTTCATGAAAGAGAAGCATTGCCTCGTCAATTTTTTTGCTTTTGCAATATCCATTAATCAGTATGTTATAGCTAACCTCATTGGGCGAACAACCCCTCTCAACCATCGTATTAAATGCTTTGATAGCATCATCCATTTTGTTTTGCAAACAGTAACCGTCAATCAAAGAGTTATAAGTGACGAAGTCAGGCTCAATGCCTCTTTGAACCATTTCAGTAAAAACTTCTTTTGCCTCCGTCAACATCCCTTCCTTGCAAAGTGTGTCCACCAAAATGCTAAAGGTGTACACATCTGGAATGATCTTCCTTTGCGTCATCTCATTCAACAAAGTAGCAGCCTCCCTCCACCGGCCAAAATTGCATAGTCCTTGAATTAAGCAATTGTAAGTGATAACGTTTGGCTGAATGCCTTTACTCATCATTTCAGACAAAAGGTTCAAAGCCTCAGTTACCAATTTGTCCTTGCATAAACTGTCAATGATTGTGTTATAGAGCACCACATCAGGTTCAAAATTCCCTTTTTCTACTGTCCTGAGCAACCTAATAGCTGCACTAGTCTCCCCAATCTTACACAGACCATTTACTATTGTCCCAACAGTAATCACATTAGGTTGATACCCTTTGTTCTCCATTTCTTTTACCAACCTCACAGCTCCAGAAACATTACCTTGAAGACAGAGACCTTTAAGAAGAGTGTTTAGAGTAGATTGGGTATGCTGATAACCAAGTTTCAAAATTGTTGCTAAGACAGAAAACCCAAAATTGACCCGGTTCAAATGGCAGTAGCAATTAATCAAAACATTGAGCGTATAAACATCGGGAGTAATTCCAAAGGATCCCATATCTCTAATTAGAGTAATGACTACGGGGTAATGCTTCATTCTTGCAATGGAACCAAACATGCGATTAAAATCGACAATGGAAGGCAAAGGGTGCATGTGAAGCATTTTATCAAACACGCTTAAGGCATGTTCAAGATTCTTAAAGGTTCCACATTTGCTGTGATCTCTCACATATTTCAACAACTGATTCAGATTTTGATTAGGAATTTTTGCATTTTCTCTTCTACGGCTAATATTATTAGTAGAATAAGTAAAAGCATGAAATGGAAGGCTTCCTCTAATAATCAAATGACTGTATATAAAAACAAGAGAGGATGTTGATTTACCCATTTCCTCGAGAAGAAGAAGAAGAAGCAAAGCTAGTTTGGTGTTCACAGTGCCTGACTCAGGCAGCTACCAATTAGGGTCGGATCGGGTCTGGTTTGGTTTCGGCTGAGACCCGGAGTCTGAAAAAGGGGAAATCGTGGTGATGGAGTTGGCAAATCAGAGAGCGAAACTGGAAGCTGTGAGCTGTGAGCTGTGAGCTGTGGCCAATTTTTAATTTATGAGATTTTTTTTTGATAAATAATTTTTATTTATGAGATTTAAGTGGTTACTTTTATTTGTTAATGTGTCTAAGAGTATTAGTATTAGACTCAATGCAATCTTAGCTATAAATTATTTTTCTCTATTTAAATATCTCTTTTTCCCCTCAATTCTATATCAAACAAACACTACTCACATCAAACCCACGTCAACTACATATTCGCCATAGATTTGTCAACAATGCACAAATCGGCCGACTCACGAAACATGAATCCTCTATTTCAACCATCATTTGCTGATCAACCTCCATTAACCATCATTTGTCACACTACATCTCTGTTGATTCATTGTGCATGAGAGAGAAGAGAAACTGTGTGACAAAGAGAGAATAAAAACAAAATAAAAAATTGTTTGTTGATGAAGAGTATCTCAATAGCCAGTTTTTCTCACTTTATAAATTTATTATTTTTTTAATTTATAAATTTATTTGTTCTAGCAGTACAACACTTCAATGTGAGAAAACTAAATTTATTTTTTCACAACCACTAAAATTATGAATTTATCCATAAAAACAGCTTTTTTAATAATATAATATAATTTGTATATCATACATCACTACGCCAAAGCAAATTAAATATTTATACCTATTTTTTAACACAATTTATCCAGAAATATAAGTAAATGCTTAGGTAGAAAAATTATTAATAAAATGAAAAGTCACTAATAATATGATGTATGTTAAAGAATCATTAAAATTATTAAAGATTAAAGAAAAATAATAAATTTGACATACATCTCTAATAACTACAAAATATTTTATATTTCTCATCACAAATTAATTAAAAAAAAACCAAATTACCAATATATGAGACAAGAATAATGATTCATACTTTAAATTTATAATACCATAAATAAATAAAAATCATATATACACAACCTTTAACTATTAGATAAAAAGAATTTGATTCTCAAAAAAAAAAAAAAAAAAAAAAAAGATAAAAAGAATTTTTTTTTTTTTAATAAGAGAAAAAAATTTTAACTATGGACTTATTATTTTACCCTAAATAAAATAAAAAGGTGTTGTGGCTCTTTGTTTTTGTTTTTTAGATCAACGTGGTACTCTAAGCTTCATAAAATTTAAAAAAAAAAAAATGGTGGCTAACTTAGAAATCAAAACTGTCACTTGCCTCCATTCTCTTTTTCTCCTCTTCAATTTTAACTTTTACCTCTGACTCTCTCTTCTACAAATACAAAAGACTGAAGCATCAATGGAGATGATGCGGTTCTAACTCTAAAATATTACCCAAAGCCAAAATGTGGCTCCGTCCCTAGTTAGGGACATATCTATTCAAGTTACGTTTTCAATCATATATTGCATTTTCTAAACTAATAGCTTCATATGGGTTATAAGATACAAGGGCCGATGACTAATTTTCCTATAAGACTAATAATGCATCCCAATAATACACCGCGTGCACCCTAGCAAAGGGTGGATGATGAACTATGTTGCATGCTGTTAACTTGGCTTTGCCATGTTCATTGTATTTATTTGCATCCTTAGTATGAAACATAACCTGTTTGGAGAGGAACTTTTATTATTATTATTATTATTATTTTGAAATAATGAGAACATGGTAGTCATTTTGGATGTGATGAAATTTGTTTCTCAACTTTAATTTTTTAAAATCCATTTTTGGAGAATAACTTCTTTTAGAAAAATGCAAACATTTCTTCTCCTTGTGATACCCTTTAAGAAATGCATTTAAAAAATGGGGGTGGGGGATGGTGACCTTTCTTGCATAATAAGTCAAGGATCCAACATGGGCTTTCCAAATTACCAATACGCCGAGTTTCATAGTGTAAGCTGGCGATCAAGACAGACCACCAGAATTTGAAATCAATCCTATTTTGCCTTGTTATAATTTTCAGTTATTTGGTCAGGGTTTTTAACAAGCATCCAAAAACGATTGCCATTCTTGTAAGCTTCATGTTTGAGAACTATATTCAAGGAAATTTGTGTCTAGCATTCTCGCTTAAGCTTGACAGAGATCTTAGCCACTGATTTTGCATTTGCTAAGATACACACCATTAGCCCCCACATGCCATACCCATCTTCATTTTGCATAAAGCAGAACCGACCTAGGCCACATTATCCAAGAGATCCAGCAAGCTCGAGGCACATTTGAGAACTGCACTTTCAAGCACCTGAACAGAAACCATAATAAGTTGCACATGAGCTTGCTCACTTTGCCCGTAGAAATGAAAACACCTTTATTTGGAAAGGGGTTACACCCCCAGTTGTGTCATCTTTAATCCAATCTCATTTGCTGTAATGGTCCCAGCTGCTTGCTGGCTCCCTTCTGATGTACTCCTTTCTATTTGGTTTAATTTCATGAATTCCATTTCAAAAAAAAAAAACAGTAGATCATCACTGGAGTAGATGTCACAAACCGGCACACTTTTCCAGACCATGGAAGAAATAAACAAAAAACCACCTATTGTCATAAATATCTAATATCAACTTGCAATATATACGTTGCTAACTAAAATCATTAGATTTTAGCATGTCACAGCATAAATTTCTCCATACAACTGCGTTTCAGTTCATTAAACCACAAAAGTGGCAATGCTTGACATAACTGCATGACTAAATAAAGTACCAGTCTGCATTCCAATAAGGCTTATTAGATATGCAACATCTAGGTGCAAAAAAGTCACTCTAACTCTTGTATGCACAATTATCAAATATTTTTTCATATCTTGACACTTGCAAGATTATTTGATATGTTTTGGCCCCAAGGGAAGATTACAATCTTAAAAAAACCTAAGAGTGATATGCACAATTGGATGAGGCTCATTAGATTAGCAAGATATGGATTACGAATAACTATGCTTAGCTTCTTATACGCAACAGTCATCAACTCTTTTTCCTATGCTCAAGGGCAATCAGATAACATTGTAACATACCAGTAAGTGATTGGAAGCAATGGAGATCAAATGTATCGGCTTCAAGAAGCTCAATGCCCGAACAACCTGCAACCGGCGATAACTGCTGAGAGATTGCGTGCATTGAGTGCCATAAACTCGCTACCCTCAAGCTATCATTTGTGTCCATCCGTCCAGCAGACCCATAATCCTGATTGTCAAACACAAACACACAGATTTCATCAAACAAGCTCTATTTCCATTGAAAAAATATATACCTTTCTCTATGAAAAATAACACTTTTGCAGGAAATCTTCACTATAACCAGACCCAGAATCCTATTTCATTCAAAATTCAAAATTTTCCGGGAACGCATGATCCAAAATGTCTAAAAGATAATTCAAAAGAAAAATTAAACATACCCAATAAGCAAATCACTAACACTAGGCTTGTTTCCATGGAAAATTGAAACTTTTACGGGGAAAAACATGAAATATACAAAATACCCATCTGTTTCATTTAAGACTCCTACAAGTGAAAAGGTCAAATCTTTCTCAAACCCCAAAATTCCATTTCTCTTGTTTTAATTTCCCACATTGTCTCAGCCATCAAACACAGCATATAATAGTTATACACCCCATTCAAACAGTTTGCTATCATACCCACTTCCAATTTTCTCGAGAAAAATTTATCATAAAAACAAAAAAAAAAAATGAAACTTTCTAGGGAAACAAACAGAAAAGTATATATATAAATACATAGATATTTACCTTGTAGAAGATCAAACCACCTGATTTGTTAATGATGTAGAGGCTGTAAATAGCTGCCATTCCAAAGGGCAATTTTGGAATCTGATAAACTTTTGAGATAGATCAAAGATGAGTTAAGAAAGACTGATGATGAAGCATATAAATGGATCAATTCGCAGGGTCTGCCGTTTATTCTAAAAAAAAAAACCTTTGTGGGGGTGAGATCCGAAGATCCGATTCGAATGTTGTTTCAGAGTTTCATTGATGAATATTGATTGTTTTCAAAATTTATTTTATGCGTTTAAACATAACCGGCCTATTAGCTCAGCTGGTTAGAGCGTCGTGCTAATAACGCGAAGGTCGCAGGTTCGAGACCTGCATGGGCCATTAACTTTTTTCCCAATTTTAAAACTATTTTTCCACAAATTGCTTCCAACTTTTTTCTTTCTTCCAATTTTAAATCTGTCCTTAAAAATTATATTTTAAAACTATTTTTCCACAAATTGCTTCCAACTACTTTTTTTCAAATTATTTTAAAACATTTTTTTCAATTTTAAATCTGTCCTTACAAATTATATTTGAAAACTATTTTTTCACAAATTGCTTCCAACTTTTTTCTTTTTCCCAATTTTAAATCTGTCCTTAAAAATTATATTTTAAAACTATTTTTCCACAAATTGCTTCCAACTACTTTTTTCACATTATTTTAAAACATTTTTTTCAATTTTAAATCTGTCCTTACAAATTATATTTTATCCAATTTTAAAACTATTTTTCCACAATTTCTTCCAACTTTTTTCTTTCTTCCAATTTTAAATCTGTCCTTGCAAATTATATTTTAAAACTATTTTTCCACAAATTGCTTCTAACTACTTTTTTCACATTATTTTAAAACATTTTTTTCAATTTTAAATCCGTCCTTACAATTTATATTTTAAAGCTATTTTTCCACAAATGGCTTCCAACTTTTTTCTTCAAAAAATATTAAGGTGATTACATCTTCTATACTCAAAGTCGGGAAATGGTCCTCTCTCCATTTAAAATGAATCTATTTCTTGATTGAGAATACACAACTTTTAGTGTAACCATTTTTTCACAAATTGCATCCACAACTTTTAGTGTAACTATTTTTTCACAAATTGCGTCCAAATTTTTTCAAAAAATGTTAAGGTGGTTAGTTCTTCCATACTCAAGGAAATGATCATCTCTCCATTCTCTCTATTTTTTCACAAATTGCGTCCAAATTTTTTCAAAAAATGTTAAGGTGGTTAGTTCTTCCATACTCAAGGAAATGATCATCTCTCCGTTCTCTCCATTTCTTGATTGAGAATACACAACTTTTATTGTATATCAACTTTGAGTGTAACTTTCTAGTAAAATGGAGAGGATCTTATTTCGTTGAGTTCACCATTAGCACTATTTTTTATTGTGCACCAACTATTATGAATTAAAATAAATTATGATAATAAATGATGGGTTGAGAGAGGAGGGGAAAAAAGAGAGAAGAGTGTAGGAAGTTTTTTTTTACCCAAAGAGTGGAAGAAATGGTGATGATTGAGAAAGAATGTGAGATTTTAAAATTTTAAAAAAAAATACACAAAAACAAACAAATAAAAGGAAGAGAATGAGTGTAGCTTTCTAGTGAAAGGAAGAGGATCCTATTCCGTTGAGTTCATCATTGGCACTATTTTCATTACACGCCAACTATTATGAAATAAAATGAATTAAGAAAATAAATGATGGGATATGAGAGAGAGAGAGAGAGAGAGAGTAGGAAGTTGTTTTGAATGAGAGAGCGGAATTGATGGATCAAGAAAGAATATGAGATTGAAAAGAAAAAAAAAACAACAACAACAACAACAAATAAAAGATTAGAGAGTGAGTGGGAGTTACTGTCTTTAAAAATTATATTTTAAAAAAATTCCCGAAAAATTATTAAGGTGGCTAGTTGTGATTGGGGTAATATCGCTTCCAATTTTTTTCACAAAATGTTAAGGTGATTTGTTCTTCCACATTCAAAGTCGGGAAATGATTATCTTCATTTGAAATGAATCTGTTTCTTAATTAAGAATACACAACTTTTATTGTACACCAACTTTAAGTGTATCTTTCTAGTGAAATAGAGAGGATCTTATTCCGTTGAGTTTACCATTAGCACTATTTTTATTATACACTGTAAATATATGATTTTCAACTATGTTTTGTTTTCTTTAATTTCGTGTCAAAATTGATTGTATTTTAGTCAATCATTTTCTTGTATGATTGTGGGATTTAATATAAGGGTTGAGTGTGAAAGTTTGGTGAAGATTTGTGAAGAACCATGAAGTTCGCAACTTGCTCACAACTAGCTTGCGAGTAGACAACCCATGAAAGGCCATGTGAGAAGTACATGTTGGAAGCTAAAGAGTCAAGTGCCAAAAGGCATCTCATGACTCGTCTTGCGACTAGGCCAACTCACAAGATGCACTGCCAGCCTATTTTAGTGTGCTTTACTTTGGTTTCCTCTTCGATAACACGTCTTAGTGTTATCTTGTGTTTGCATCTCTCTTCTCTTACTCTATGTGCTTTACATTTATTGTTTATATTTACGCACTAGAGTGTAGTTCCGGTTTTTTGCATTTCATTTGCTCTTATTTCACACTTAGTTAAGTAGAGTAAAAGCAATTTACCCGTAATTTTAAAATTGGGGGTCTAAACAAGTTATAGTGTTTTGCACTATTGAGCTTTCATATGCCAACTATTATGAAATAATATAAATTAAGATAATAAATTATTGTGTTTGCATCTCTTTTCCCTTACTCTTTGTGCTTTACATTTATTGTTTATGTTTACACACTAGAGTGTAGTTCCGGTTTTTTGCTTTCATTTACTCTTATTCCGCACTTAATTAAATAGAGTAAAAGCAATTTACCCGTAATTTTAAAATTGGGGGTCTAAACAAGTTATAGTGTTTTGCTATTGAGCTTTCATACGCCAACTATTATGAAATAATATAAATTAAGATAATAAATTATGGAATGAGAAAGGAGGGGGGGGGGGATGAGTGGAGAGTACAGGAAGTTGTTTTGACCGAGAGAAGGGAATAGTAATGATTGAGAGAGAATGTGATTAAAAAAAACAAACAAACAAGTAAAAGGAAGAGAATGTGAATGATTAGAGAATGGGTGAGAACTAAGGGTGTGCACGTGTTAGGTTGAGTTGGATTAAACGATTTTTTCAACCCAACATGATCTTATTGGATTGAGAAATTCCCAATGCATCCATTTGTTGTAACAAAACCAAAAAAAATTGTACACAAGTTTCATTGCGTTGGTAGAACAAACTATTTTATCATGATTACATGTTTAATTAATAAATTAAGTGTCAAATTATATATAATTTGTATAAATAATGTATCTAGTATATTAGAATTGTTTAGTGATTAATAAACCTAATTTAATCGGAACAGTGATGGGTTGATGTTTTAAAAAAAAAAAAATGGTGTTTTAATTAGTTTAATCAAGTTAGCCAACCTCATTTCAACACAAAGTTTGTTCTTTAACTTATTCCAAGTCTTGTAGCTTAATTTGATCATATATTTTTGGAACACAATTTGGATTTGGATCTCATGATCATGCTAATTAACAAATCTATGATTGTAAATTTTTTATTTATTTAATTTATAATTCAATAGTTACAATAAGAGAACGAGATTTGAACTTTAAATGTTTTCATTATTTTCTTTTTGTGTGTTAAAATACATATAATTCTAAAAAAAAAAATAGAAAGATTTTCATTTTAAGATTAAAATATTATTTTCTAAATCTAATAATACAAAGCCTTGCTAAAATAGGAAAGGTCTATTTTTCCATTTTAATAGAAAGAGACTTTTCCGGATTGGACTTGGTGAGAGCAGCCCATCAAATTCACTTGTGGTTTCTTTAATTACTCCTCTTTTCATGTGACTGTCACTCTGCCACGCCTCCCAATTCGGGCTCTCTCTCACCGCCGACTCACCTAACTCACCAACTTGGCCTCCATAAAACTCTGCCTCTGCCTCTCTCTCTTTCTGAAACTCTCTGTTTCTGAAACATGGGTTTGAAGCAAAGTGAAAAGTCAGAGCCAATGATAGAGATCAACGGTCTAAAATTCACGTACCCAGGAATCGACGGTCATCCTCCGCCGGGTTCCACTCCTTTGATCGAAGATTTCTCTCTCTCTCTTCACTCCGGTGATCGCTGCCTCCTTGTTGGATCCAATGGCGCTGGTTCGTTCTACTGTTTCTTCTTTCATACTCTGTTTTTTCGTTAATACTACTCTTTGTTTGGTTTCCCAGAAAATGGAGGCAAATAAAATCAAAATTGGAAATTGAGATATTAATGTGTTGATTTTTGGGTTCAATTATAATGGGGTTGGTTCAATTTTTGTTCTTTTTCACATTCAGAGTTTCCTTGAATCTCTGTTTACTTGCCGATAAAATGGAGGAAAGGAAAATATAAAATTGGAAACAGAGATTTTGATGGTGTTTTTCTTGGGTTAAATTATAATGGGGCTCATTCAATTTGTATTCTTTTTCACCTTCAGAGTTTCCGTGATGCTCTGCTTACTTTAATGCTTTGTTTGGTTGCTGAGAAAATGGAGGGGAAAAAAGAGTTAAAGTGGAACCAGAAACGGGAGTAAATGGAACCCACAATGTTATGTTTGTTTGTTGAATGATAGTATTGTAACATGGAAAGAATGATTTCATTTAGCATCTGTTTGGTTATTGATAAAGGGAAAAAGAAGAAATAGTGAAGGGGAAAATTTTAGGTACAATCCCTATTTCTCAATTAAAAGCAACCATGCAGTTGCATAAACCAATAATTTAATTTAATTTTTCTTAGATGAATATAATAATGGTTGTGTTGCATTGGTCAATACAGTCATGTGATTGAATTCAATTGGGGAACCTATGGTACAATACCTAAGGAATTGTTTCTAAGTTGTGCCAATAGTGAAGCTCCAAGTTTTTATTTTTTTTATTTTATTTTTTAAAATTGTTTATTTTCCTTTATTTCAATTTCTTAGCAAATCTAACAAACAATTCAGAACAAAAATTCTCACGGTGTGTGCGTATTAATTGATTGTTATTGTAGGTAAAACGACAATTCTGAAGATATTGGGAGGGAAGCACATGGTTGAACCCCATATGGTCCGCATACTTGGAAGATCGGCATTTCATGACACTACATTGACTTCTTCTGGTGATCTCAGCTATCTTGGTGGCGAGGTTCATGCTTTTCTTTGTTCTTTGACTTGAACAATTTGTATGAGTTATACTGAATAAAATATATGCTTTTGTTTCAAGGATCTGATTGTACAACTGAATAAAATATATGCTTTTTTTTCAAAGAAAGTTACAACTGATTTGATTGTACATGAGAATTTCAATAAAAAAATTTGGCATAAATTTCAACTTTGCTGGCATGTAGGCAATTTATAAATCCAGTTGGGATCAAATATGGCCAAATGATCAATATGTTTTGCCATTTTCTTTTCTTTGGAAAATTTGAATATATGACATACAAAATTTAACATGAAATGTAAGCAAAAATTCAGAAACTGTTATAAAATCACAAAATTTTGCAATTCCTTGAATTACATTTTTCCCAATATTTCCTTAGTTTCTGAATGTTAACCAGATATATTCCTCTTTCTTTTTTCTTCCAAAATTTTGATTCAGTACAAATCCATTTAATCCCAAATTTTCTCAGCAATTTCATTTTGCAGTTGCTTGAGTATGTTGTAAAACATATTCTAATAAAATTTGAAGGCTTTGATAGTTGTAATCAGGTTATTTTTTTTTTTTTTTGGGGGTGGGGGTGTGGGGATTATTTTCTTGCAGTGGAAGCGAGAAGTTGCGTTTGCCGGGTTTGAGGTTGCAATACAAATGGATGTTTCTGCAGAAAAAATGATATATGGAGTTGCAGGTATTGATCCTCAAAGAAGAGATGAGTTAATTAAGGTAAGAACCAGTGTGTTCTTTCCTTGAGATACAATCTTAATTGATGTGAGCTTGAACTAATTGTCCTGCAAGATGTTGTGTCTTTATTTATATATTGGTAATTACATCCCTATGGGGTTTGAACCTACAACCTAACCCTCCTCATTGTTCTTACAAGGGGATGAGGTTGAGGTGCTATTTGAACTAGAGCTTATTGGCTCATATGTCATGTCTATGTAAATGGATGTTATGAAAAGGAAGTGTTGAGGTCTAACTCAGAAGTAGGGACTAATTGCCCAAATATTCAAAAAGCTATCTTTATACAAGCCTCAAGTTTCACAAGGTTTCGACATTATCACACCCTAATAATAGCTAAGAAGGTGGGACAAGAGTCTTTCTCATATTCTACTGATAGAGCAGAAGCAATATCTGTGTTTTGATTTTAGTCATTAATGTTTCTTATGTCATTGGCTAGGGTGTAAAAGTCATTAGCTTCAGTCAATTCCATTTTTGGGAAGTAACCTAGATGATTAACTTAGAGAGTAATTTTACATTGCATGATTGTCATATGATTCAATATACATAGTAATTATTGAACATTCCTCTTTCATTTATATGAAGAATTCGACTATAAGAGTATGATTGTGAGGCTTCTTATAATATACAGAAGAATAATTAAATTTTGAATGGAAATGGAACAGTGCCTTGGGCATTGATAATTGCATGTAAATCATAGGCATTTGAGATATCAATGTCATGAAGGATGCGCAAGGTAGCTAATATTAAGAGAAGACAAATGCATAGTCCACAAACCATGTGCAGTTGCACCATTGTTGGGACTGTCATTACGTAAATGGTTTCCTTGGTTATGTAGGTACTGGATATCAATCTATCATGGAGGATGCACAAGGTATCTGACGGTCAGAGGAGATGAGTGCAAATATGTATGGGTCTTCTCAAGCCATTCAAGGTATTTCCATCTTTAAGCACTCACCATCTCACCAAGTGTAAATTCTTCAGAATCATGTATCTTAAGCTTTTTCCTTTTTCTTTCTTTCCTTCTTTCCTTTTCTTTCCTTTTTTCCCCCATTCTCATATTCCAAAATGTAATATAGTTTGGCTCCATTGTTTCCTAGGTCCTTCTTCTTGATGAGATAACAGTTGACCTTGATGTTCTAGCAAGGGCTGACCTTCTGAAGTTTCTAAGAAAGGAGTGTGAAGAGCGAGGCGCCACAATCATCTATGCAACACATATATTTGATGGCCTAGAGAGCTGGCCATCTCATGTAGTATGTCTTGGTTTATTTTTCCGAACTTCTTGTCTAAACTCTTACCCATGAAAAGAAATTTTTGTCTAAAATTTGGATGAGTTTCTACATCTCCTCAAGGATAAAACTGTTATGTATTTTTCAGGTTTATGTGGCTCATGGGAAGTTGCAATTAGCAATGCCTATGGATAAGGTCAAGGAAATCAGCAAACTGTCACTAATGGTAATTTTTTTTTTTTTTAAAACCTTACATTACTTGTACGTATCCAATATGAATTTCTTTCAAATATTAAATTATGAGAGAGAGAGAGAGAGAGAGAGAGTGAGAGTAGCGCTTTTCCTGAGCCCTTGTTTCTTTTTGTGCTTTTGGAATTGTATATGCAGAGAACAGTTGAAAGTTGGCTGAGGAAAGAACGAGATGAGGAGAGGAAGAGAAGGAAAGAGAGAAAAGCATGTGGACTTCCGGAATTTGAGAAACAAATTGAAAGAAGTCGTGTGACTGGTGATCCAGCCCGTGCTGCTGCTCGAGCGCTTAACAATGGTTGGGCAGCAGGCCGGTTGCATTCCACCATTGCTGGAGAAGAGAACTTTGTTTTAAGCTCAAATAGAGTTCTGAGATAGATGAATTCAAGTAATTTAACACAAAGGAAGGGCCCCAAGCTTTGTGCCTTGATCATACAACAATCAGTTGGGATAATCTACGGCAGGTCCTTGTGAATTGGGGTGACCGCAGATATGTTGCCACTAGTACATGACATTCAGATTATCATTTACAGTTGTGTAATAATTTCTTGTGTTACTTTTGTGGAAGCATGCTATGGAAATGGCTTGCTTCCTTTTAAAAAAATAAAAATTGTGGGTATATTATTCGATCCTGCCAACAGTCGATACTAAATTATGCTCAAGATCCACCATATGGAAGTTACTCAAAAAAAAAGATCCACCATATGCAAGATAGATACTTATTAGGTGATCAATCCTCTAAATAATAAATATCATTCTGATCCAGTGGTGTCCATCCATTCAATTTAGATAAAAATATTCATAAACTTACAACAGTATATATGATAACTGTCTCAGATAAGTTAAACAATGTGAGCCATCAATGGTATCGATGTCGCATTTTCAACAATGTGAGTCATCAATGTCATATGTTCACATGTTCGTTCCTTGGATATTTGTCAAATTAATGTAGCAACTACAAGCTACAATGAAGAGGAATGAAACTCTAGTCATAAGAGACCAAAGTGATGCAATTTATCCTATCTGAACTCTAAATGGATGATCACCCTCGGCACCATTTCCTTGAAGCTTGCATAGTGTTTCACAAGGACATAATGATCCACCCCTTCAACAAAAACTCTGCTGAACATTGCATCATCAAGGAGAAGGCCAACAAACAGCTAATGCATTTGGGGTAATGCATTAGATATGATACATCTGAGAACCATTGAGGGGCCAAAGTCCTACAAGCAAGTGCAAGTATTAACACGTTGTTGGTGCCATATAAAGCATACTCTCCCTACATTTGGCAAATACTTCTTTTTATCTGAAATTGCATGAAGGTCTCTAACCATTTGAGATATAACCAACAACAGATTAGTCTATTAAGGCTAGCTCACCAATATCTTGAGCATTCTTCAAAATCTTGATAGGTTTAGTACAAGAATGATTCAAGTAGAAGAGAAAGAGTAGCTTGCACAAAGCTTAAAAATTTATTGTCTTTATTGAACTAACATGGAAAGCTTTTTATTTATGCATAGAAAGATGATCCAAAATGGAAGAAAGGAGAAGAAATTAGATCAATTGCACCATAATCAAGCACTAAAAAAAATGATCTACCACTATTACCATTCCAGCCAAAATTATTGGCTACTTATAAAAGATAAGCACTGATATATCTTCCAGCACTCAATAGCATTCAACACATAATCATGAAAGGAATTAAGGGAAGAGACAAGATATTTCAACCATATCCATTGAAAGTGAGCCAAATAAGGAGATCCTATAAACTGTGAATCATGAATTATTTAGAATCTGAAAGGCCAAATGTCAATTTCTATCATATAGTGACAACGATCTAAACAAGCAGATACATTCTCAGGATAGTATTAATGTAAAAGGCATAATAACCAAACAACATTAGCATCCCCTTTGACAGAGATTGCATCCCAAAAAGTTACAGAAGATTTACTGATCTCCCAAGCCTGCAAGAACCAAGAAATAGAGACAATATTTAATAACAAGCCCATAATTGTATAGAAGCTTATCAGGTTAGACATCGAACAGAGCCTAACCTAGTTAGCAATCTTGTTGGAAAGCCACTCTAGCCCTCGTACAGCCTTTCCTTGGCATGTGTGCTCTTAATATACCTGAAATAAAACATACAAAAATGGCCTTAATTAGTGGATACTGAGTTAACTATTCATAGGGTAAAACATGTGATGCTCAAATACATATTTAAAATAACTGCCACAAACTGGAAATATCTTTTCCTTAAATAGCCTGGTAAAAATTGAATCAGTAAGTAGCTAGTAGATGCAGCTTAAAATTATTGTCGAGTGCTAATGTATTAACATTTAATAAGCACAAGCACTCACTTAAATCATGCAAACACTTACAAGTAGGTGTGTGTGTGTGTGTAACGTATGAATGAAATAATCATACAAGTGCACAGACAATTTTTTTAAATTTTTAAATTTTTAAATTTTTTTTATGGGTCAATAAACAATACTGTCCACAGTACTTACAAAGCATGCACCTGCAACTAAACCATCTAGGTGGGAGGGCACAATATCGAGTTGCTAAACAACAAGGTTTAAACATTTCCACTACAGATTTTGAAAATCTAGTACCTAGAGCTACCATGCTAGTATGATAACAGTACAAAATAAAATAAAAGAATTTCTCCACTATAGAGATAGCATTATCTAATTGGAGCAATGGAAGAATGAAGTAACCAAAAGTGCCAAATTAATTACCATTTGTTTCAATGTTATGTGCTATAAAATAAAATAAAGCAAATACTAATAATGGAATTCTTACTTAACAATTGCTATCCTTAAATGAATAAAGGTACTCCCTACTCCCTAGCAATATTTGAATAGTAGAAACCGCAAACAGGGCAAGAAGCAGAAATTTGAAGGTAGACTCAAAATTCATCCTTGGTTTTGATGGAAGACAACTAGAAGGTTTGAAGGTGAAACAGACAGTAGCTTAGACTGCTTGATATTTCAGAGGTCTAACAACACTATCTATTCTGGTCTTAAAACAATGGTTTTAACTTTCAAGCACTCATGACCTGCTTTAAAACTAAATTTGATCAGCAAACGACATCAAGGAGCCTTTCTTTTTTCTCACAATAATCAGAAACCCCGCTTCATTTCCCTAGAGTCAACACTGCAAGTTTCACATCATGTAATCACTTATAAATGGATATGGAGGTGAATGAAAGCTTCCAAGGATATCAAATTTTGATGTTTCATGCTATTCTCTGTCTGCATCATCTCAAAAAAATTTGAGGACTTATTGTCTTATTCCCTAAAGCCTTCCGACCCAATTTAGATAAAGAATAGCAAACTCCAAAATCTAAAACACAACTAACAGCAGAATTACTTAACAATGAAAGAATCCAAAATCCATAAATGGCAACTGTCCAAAGCTGCAAAATCAACCGGCCACTCTTTCTAGAAAACAAAGCCCCAAAATTTTTTAATTATAACAGCAACAGAGATTGATGAATGAGAATTTAGATTTACATAAAAAACAGGATCCTTTAAATGTAGACAACAAACACTACACTGTTACAACAAGTAAGTTTGAAGGGTATTATTTACCAATGAGGAATTGGGGGCAAGGAAGGGTAGAAAGCATCTATGTTTAACAAAGAACGATATAGGTTGAATGTATAACCTAAATATTTCTTACAAATTTAGGAGAAAAGGAAAGCTCTGCATATGAGGTTACTAATAGTAACAAGGGGATTGCAAATATGCCAAATCCATCAAAGATCAGAATATTAGTTGAAGTAGAAAGAAGATAATCTCTAATATTAACTACTAAGGAAGGAAAATCTACTAGTATCAATGGTCTTTGGTTGATATTCTGTTGACCTATCACAAGCACCCAAATTGCCACATGAGCATCACCAACTGCAAACAAACTATTCTAACATTTCATAAATAAATAAAACTAATTCCATGTTTGCTATGTTGCATCAACTGAAGCTCAAGATAATTATCCCAAAATTAACAACACTAGTGCTCAACCTATTTTCAAGGCAAGATAAAAAGTAAAAAAAACTGGGTTAGAAAACAACAACCTAGCGCCAATACAAGAAAAGAAATATCACCATATAAAAGAAAAACTTGAAACAAATATACCCACTCGATCCCTAATCATTATCAATATGTCAATATAATTACAATACAAAGTAAAACAATAAACTAACTCCATTATAGAGATGGCTTTATCTATTGCGAGGGAGGGAGGCATGAAGAAAATCTAGAATGTTCTTATCCACTTGATTAGATGACACCATGTCAACTAACATGCTTGCAGTGGTCGCATCTACTGAAAATCCCTTGTCAACCATTATTTGGAAATATTTCGTCACCTTTGATGTCTCACTATGTTGCAGTAACCCTTGGATAATTCTGTTATATGTGTGATCGTTGGGTGAGCAACCATTGCCATCCATTTTCTCAAGCAACTCACATGCTTCATCTATTAGTCCCTCTTGGCACAGCCCCTTGATCATAATATTGTAAGTTGGAACATCAGGCTGCAATCCTTTGGTAGGGAGACTATAAAAGAGTTCTCTTGCAGTTGTAAGCCTCCTGACATTACAAAAACCGTTAATCAAGATGTTGTAATAAATCAAAGTATTATGGCTCAACCTTTGGTCTTCCATCTCTTGAAACAAAGCCATTGCCTCAGAGATTTGTTTATTCTTAAGAAGGCCATCTAACAAGATGGCATAGGTCTGGGGATTTGGATGTTGGCCAAAAGCTTGCATGTTATGGAATAGCTCAAGTGCAGCTTGGGGTCTCTCCACTCGGCAAAAGCCACCTATAAGAGTGTTGTAAGTCACAACATTAGGAATCATTCCTTTGTTGGACATTTCATGAAAGAGAAGCATTGCCTCGTCAATTTTTTTACTTTTGCAATATCCATTTATCAATATGTTATAGCTAACCTCATTGGGCGAACAACCCCTCTCAACCATCGTATTAAATGCTTTGATAGCATCATCCATTTTGTTTTGCAAACAGTAACCGTCAATCAAAGAGCTATAAGTGACGAAGTTAGGCTCAATGCCTCTTTGAACCATTTCAGTAAAAACTTCTTTTGCCTCTGTCAATAGCCCTTCCTTGCAAAGTGTGTCCACCAAAATGTTAAAGGTGTACACATTTGGCATGATCTTCCTTTGTGTCATCTCATTCAACAAAGTAGCAGCCTCCCTCCACCGGCCAAAATGGCATAGTCCTTGAATTAAGCAACTGTAAGTGACAACGTTTGGCTGAATGCCTTTACTCATCATTTCAGATAAAAGGTTCAAAGCCTCAGTTACCAATTTGTCCTTACATAAACTGTCAATGACCGTGCTATACAGCACCACATTAGGTTCAAAATTCCCTTTTTCTATCGTCCTTAGCAACCTAATAGCTGCACTAGTCTCCCCAATCTTACACAGACCGTTTACTATTGTCCCAACAGTAATCATATTAGGTTGATACCCTTTGTTCTCCATTTCCTCTAAGAACCTCACAGCTCCAGAAATATTACCTTTAAGACAGAGACCTTTAAGAAGAGTGTTTAGAGTAGATTGGGTAGGCTGATAACCAAGTTTCAATATTGTTGCTAAGACAGAGAACCCAAAATCGACCCAGTTCAAAAGACAGAAGCAATTAATCAATATATTGAGAGTACAAACATTGGGAGTAATTCCAAAGGATCCCATGTCTCTAATTAGAGTAATGACTACGGGGTAATGCTTCATTCTTGCAATGGAACCAAACATGCGATTAAAATCCATAATGGAAGGCAAAGGGTGCATGTGATGCATTTTATCAAACAGGCTTAAGGCATGATCAAGATTCTTAAAGGTTCCACAATCGCAGTGATCTCTCACAGATTTCAACAACTGATTCCGATTCTGACTAGGGATTTTTGCATTTTCTCTTCTACTGCTATTATTATTAGTAGAATAAGTAAAAGCATGCAATGGAAGGCTTCCTCTAATAATCAAACTACTGTATATAAAAACAAGAGAAGATGTTGATTTACCCATTTCCTCGAGAAGAAGAAGAAGAAGCAAAGCTAGTTTGGTGTTCACAATGACTGACTCAGGTAGCTACCAATTCGGGTCGGGTCGGGTCTGGTTTGGTTTCGGCTGAGCCCCGGAGCTTGAAAAAGTAGAAATCGTGGTGATGGAGTTGGCAAATCAGAGAGCGAAACGGGAAGGTGTGAGCTGTGAGTGGGGACTGTACGAGGGAGTGAGAGTGAGAGTCTAATGGATATATTTTTAATTTATTGTTAAAAGAGCCCAAACAAAACAAAATAAATTATTGTTGATATATTTTTAAATTTTTTATTTATTTATTATGATATATTTTATAGTATTATTTCCTAATTTTTTTTAAATTGCTAAAATACATTTTTGGTCCAAATTTTAATTTATGAGATTTAAGTGGTCACTTTTATTTGTTATTATGTCTTAAAATATTAGTATCAGACTCAATGCAACGTTAGCAATAAATTATTTTTCTCTATTTAAATATCTTTTTTTACCCTCAATTTTATATGAAACAAATACTACTCACATCAAACCCACATCAACTATAGATTAACCATAGATTTGTCGACAGTGCACAAATTGGCCGACTCACAAAACATGAATCCTCTGTTTCAACCATCATTTGTCGATCAACCTCCATTAACCATCATTTGTCGCACTACATCCTTGCCGATTCATTTGGATCGGTGCATTAGAGAGAAGAGAAATTGTGTGACGGAGAGAATTTTGTTAGAGTGCTAATGTATCAACATTTAATAAGCACAAGCACTCACTTAAATCATGCAAACACTTACAAGTTGGTGTGTGTGTGTGTAACGTATGAATGAAATAAACATACAAGTGCACAGACAATTTTTTTTTAAAATTTTTTTTATGGGTCAATAAACAATACTGTCCACTGTCCCACGGTACTTACAAAGCATGCACCTGCAACTAAACCATCTAGGTGGGAGGGCACAATATCGAGTTGCTAAACAACAAGGTTTAAAAATTTCCCACTGCAGATTTTGAAAAGCTAGTACCTAGAGCTACCATGCTAGTATGATAACAGTACAGAGTAAAATAAGAGAATTTATCCACTATAGAGATAGCATTATCTAATTGGAGCAATGGAAGAATGAAGTAACCAAAAGTGCCAAATTAATTACTATTTGTTTCAATGTTATGTGCTATAAAATAAAATAAAGCAAATACTAATAATGGAATTCTTACTTAACGATTGCTATCCTTAAATGAATAAAGGTACTCCTAGAAATATTTGAATAGTAGAAACCGCAAACAGGGCAAGAATCAGAAATTTGAAGGAAGACTCAAAATTCATCCTTGGTTTTGATGGAAGACAACTAGAAGGTTTGAAGGTGAAACAGACAGTTGCTTAGACTGCTTGATATTTCAGAGGTCTAACAACACTATCTATTCTGGTCTTAAAACAATGGTTTTAACTTTCAAGCACTCATGACCTGCTTTAAAAATAAATTTGATCAGCAAACGACAGCAGGATTGCTTTTGTAGGAAATGAGGATAGCAAGCATAATGTAGGACAACAAGCTTCGAAACTGAAGCTCATTCAGGATCTAACTTGGTCCAGAACCTAATGGTCTTAATCACCTTGAATTTACGGATTTTGAGGCTGGTTTAGGAAATAGTGCAGAATCAGGCGGAGCCAAGGGGGGGCGAGAGGGGGCAAGTGCCCCCCCTGACTCCTCCTAAAATATTCCATATGTAGAATTTTTTTAAATGCTTTATCCTCCTTGATGCAGAAATTAAACACAAATCAGGAAAAAGCTTCCTGGCCTTGCTGAATTAAAGGGAAAATGACAAGCTTACCTAAAGCCTAATAAGTCAATGACACCATGTAAGGAAAAAAAAAAAAAAAAAACAGGAAACAGGGAAAAAGTTTAATAATCATGCATTTTAGTGTCTTTCTTATGACATTTCAATTGATAGTCCTATATTTTACACAAGAGAAATGATATGTCTACAACATTTTTACAATATTTTTACAACAAATCCTAAGTGGCAGCTTGTTACTGGTTGTTATTGTTGGGGCAAAAAAGTAATCTTAGTGTTAGTTTCAAATTTGAACCAATAACAACTAACCACCTGTAATTTGTTGTAAAAATATTGTAAAATTGTTGTAGACGTAGCATCTCTCTTTACACAAACACTTTTTTGTGCTCAATTTCTTGACATTTCAGTTTTAAATTGTGGGTTTATGTTATGAACAAAAATTTTAATTATTTTGAAAAATAAATAGGAAGTCAAATTTTACCTATAGTCTCAAAACAATCAAGAAAAGATAGTGAGACGTGTATATAACTTTGTAAGTAAATTGCTATACTTTTAATATTTTCAAATTAATTTATTTTATAGTATTAACTTAAATGTCTAACTATAGTTTACATTTAATTATTTTTTGTATGACACTTATAGTTGTTATTGCTTTTTTTATTTTTGGTTAATATAGATTTTTTTTATAATATTGACTTTTAATCTTGCCCCCCTGAATTGAAATCCTGGCTCCGCTACTGGACTGCAGATCTACATAAGGTCAGGTATTTAGGCTGTGTTTGAATTGGAAAACTCAACTTCTATAATTGGTAAACTTTGATCAATGGTTGGAACCAAGTCTAAGAAAGAAGATATATGAATCTAGTCTCACAATAGGATTCCTGAGTATCCACCTATGAGGGCTTTATTACACTCCCCAAAGCTAGTGTGGGCTATAATTCTTCTCAAAAATTTCATTACCAGAAATAATAAAAAAAGCTATTAGTCTGCCTTAAATTTTAATATTACCAAATTTCCCATTTGCTCCACAAAATAACAAACTAAGATTAGTAAATTTGATTCTATACACAGCCAGTGTGTTGGATTCCTCTCTTTTTTTAAGGAATTTAGTTACATATATTAATTAAAAAAAAAAAAAAAAAAGATTCTACCACTAGTCAAGCTCCTCAGCCCGTCTTCCATTCTGGTAGGAACCCTACAGGTATATAGATAATAATTGTTTGTAATATTACAATTAGTTAGTCAGTTGGTTAGTTACTTACAATTCCAAGCATGTTAATCACATTTAATACGTATTGAATTATTAATGTACATGGGGAATAATAGAACTATTAGGATAAAGTCATGTGGGCCAATAGAATAGTTTTATGATTCTATAATTACTTACTTATAATCATGTTTCTATTCATTGAAGAATAAACCAATTGATTGTTTAGTGCATTTCTTCTCTCTTCATCTCTTAATATTTCTCTAGAGGGTGACTATTTCGAATTAAGTTAATTTTCCTATAATTCTCAACTATTTCCCTACAATTTCTTAGTAACTAACCAATTTCCTTTTCTATGTTTGGAAAATGAGTAAATATCCTCAATCTATTACTTTTTCATTTAATTCAATGGAATCTTTTGCAGAAGTTATTAGTCGTACACCACAAGGAAGAGAAAAAAATTGAGATTGCATTAGTAATTATTGTGGTTCCGTTAGATTTAATTGAAAAAGTGATGAATTAGTGGTACTTGATCATTTCCAAAACATAGGTGAATTGGTTGATTTCAAAGACAATAGAAGAATTGTGATAAGCTACCCGAAGGATAGAGATGGCCGATGGGAAAGTACTTTTTCCCTTAAATTAAAAAGAAAAGATTAAAAGGTTTTGTTAATTTGTTGTTGTAGGTTTTCTCTAAATGATATCACCATTTAGCAAAAATTAAATGGTTTTATTGTTGGCCTCTCTTGAGCGTTGAACAATATCTTATATTTTTTAATGGTATGCTATAAATAAAATAATTTCTTTTTACATTTATCTATAATTAAATTTTTTTTTTCAAACTAACAATTAATAATTTGGCATTTGGGATTAATCTCATTATAAATTCATATTATGCCATCATATGTCTTATTAATTTATAGACATAAAATCACTCAATTGTAAGATTATAATTGTGGGGCCAGGATAAGTCAGCAACCCCGGCCCACTCCAAACTAAGCCCAGAGGCCCACGCCGAGGACGCCTCCACGATCCGAGGCCCGAGGACGAAGGTTTAGAGCCCAAGACTCAAGGAGCATTGCCGAGGATGGTTACATCCTCGGTGGGCCGAGGCCAGAAAGTGGGCATACAGCATACCTTTAAGGAGAGTCTCCCCAAGCATCCAAGGAGCGAATAGCAAGAACCAATCACCGGACATTGAAGCATGGCAGAGGAGCAAGTCCCAGGTGGACTGTCACCTCCACATTAAATGCCCTCAACTAACGCTCTAGCCGCATTAATGAGGATAGGACCTCTGAACAGTGCCGTCTTGGGCGCTGCAACCCACTGGAGGTATGGGAATGCGGCTGATGGGACAGGCACTCAAGTGGAAACCGGATTGATCAACAAATGTAGGGCTAGGATCAACTGAGTGAGGAGTATATAATGTAAAAATCCCTCTTATGAAGGGGACGAACCAAAAACCAGAGAAAAGGGAATACTGTAGCAAAGTATTTTCTCTCAACTCTTGTAACCTTTCTGAAAAGAGATAATAGGAATTCGCAACTCCATAAGGCACGTCCGAGGAGCCTCATTGTGTGTTCGAACCCACATTCTAGTTATTAGCAATCACGTACAACCATGCATGGCCGTTGCATTCGTTACTAAGGCCTAGCTCTTGAGCCCATACTCTACAAATTCATTGGAGGGTCGACTGGGCTTGGGTCCACTCTCTCAATCCTTAGAGAGCGCTCGAATCCACCCCCTACAATAATTATATACATCGTGTTCACATAACTTTTAACAAATCCTTTATAAGTTTTTCGATGATTATCAAAAAAATTCCTTTTATATAATTTTTTTAATTAAAAAAATACAGATATCATCAAATGTGATACTAGCATTTCTTCAAAAATTGTGATTGAAATATTTATGATGACTATATTACTGATATTTTATGTAGTTTGGTGGTCCATAGTTGATGAATTACGCAAAATAACACAATTATTCGTAAGATCTATGCATAGAGTAAACTCCATATGTGATTTTTTCTATCTTGCCAGTAATCTTGAATTGTCACGATAAATTATTATTCAATTAAGTTATTAATTTAAAAAAATTTCTTATCACTATCACTATTTATTTGAAAAAATTATCTCTCTTTGCCACTTCTTGAACCTCATTTTTTGCTAGAAGGATTTTTTTTTTTGGTTTAACTTATGATTACTATGCGAAACATTGTTCTCCTAATTAGTAAGGCTTGTGATCATAGTTGCATAGTACCTCATTATGTGGTTTTCATTCTTTACTAGATGTGCCTCAAACTCAATTATAGCGATCGAGACTAGGTCTCATGGTTTTGTTGCAATAGGTTACGGCAATAGTAATTTTTGTTGCTTTACCAAACATGCCCACTGTCATGAGAAATCTCTCAAACTACCATATAAGAAAGATAGAAATTCTTGTTTTTGTCACAAACCAAAATACTAGCCTGTCTTTCTCTCTTTCTTTCACGCTGAAACTCTCTTTATTTAAGGCCAAGAATTCTTTGGAGAACCGTGGATACAACTTTATGAATACTATCAATTACAAAACATGTACTTGCCCTAAAAAGCATGAGCTTAAGCTAAATAACTATCCAAACAAAAAATCCTACAAATGCAATGGATGCAAAGAATATGGCTTTGGAAAGAGATATAGATGTGAAGAATGCAACTATGACGTTCACAAAGATTGCATGTTTAGCAAGCCCACCACATCCCAGAGATCTTCGTTAGTAGATCGGTTTTAATTCGGACAACTCGATCGCTTCTTCCTTTGCTGGAATTGCCATCTTTGCTGCTCTCGGCTTCTGAATTCGTACCTTTCAATAGCCTCACAGTCTAGAAGCCCTAATGTTGTAAGACTACATTTTCAAATGCTATGATCAACCCCCTATGAAACTCCACTGCAACAAAATCAAGAGATATTGTGATACTTATGGGGGAAACACGTCAAATGTTTCATCTACCATTACCTTGAAATAGACTGGAAATTGCACTCTTGTTGTCTCAACCTCTAGAATGAATTCCAAATTGATGATGTGAAACTTCACATTCATAAGACTAAGCCAAAGTGCACATGATGCAATCAAATTGAAGATAATTTGCAAAGAATTAAGGGGAGGTTGTATGTGTTGAGAGTGTGGCACGTATAATTTTCATGTTTATTGCATAAAAGAAATGATGGTTGAGGCATGGGAGAATGTAATAGCTAATAGTAATGATTGTTTGGCTTTGGAGAATTCAGAGCTACCTATTTAATGTCAATTGAAAAGAAAAGGTAGGATGGGAAAAATGTGCTTGAAGATTGTCAAAACATTTCTCAAGACTATTGTTAGTGTTCTTGTTGGCAATCTAATTACTTTTGCCAATCTTCTAGTTGATTTGGTTGACAATTAAATAGAATAGTCATGGACCCGCGCATTATGCATGATAATTTTATGGCGGAAATACCATTTTCGTCCCTACATTTTCACACGATTCCCACTTTGGTCCCTAACTTTTTTTTTCACCGATTTTAGTCCCTATTCTGGAAAACGCGTCTCATTTTTGTCCCCACCGTTACATCAAAGACGGAAATTGCACAGTTGGCAAACGGAATAAATTTAAAATATTAAATAATACCCACAAATGCCACATCATTTTTTAAAAACAAAAAATTAATTTGTAAATTTTAACTAAATGAAAAAAAAAAGAAGGAAAAAACTGAAATAAAAATAAAAACTAAGAAAATTCAAAAACCCAAAAATAAAAACAGATCTTCCTTCAACCAAACACAAACCCAGCAACTGACATTTCTTCCATCTTCAGAAAACCCAAATCCAAGCTAAGGCTAAGAGGCCATCGCTGGTGAGAATGGCGACGGCTTCGCCGAATGCCTTGTGGTTGGTGGGCTTTCCACGGCGGAGATAAGCGTTGTCCATGCAAGGGAGATCGTCTTGGATGAGAGTGGTGGCACGGCAGCATCGACATCGACATCGACATCGGCGACTCCTCCATGGCCAACTCCTCCGCCGCTACTGCTTCTCCAACTCAAACCCATTCTCCGTCGCTACCCCGAACTGTTGGGTCTCAAAAAATCCCTCATTCTTCTTCCATTTCCGATTCTTTCTCTCTCGGCGAAGTCATAGTGTTTGCTGTTTTGGGAAATGGGTTTGATTGGCGGGGTCTGTTGGTCGGTGGTGGCGGCAGTGGTTTTGGGATTTGGGTTGGTTTGATTTTGGTAGTCGTGGCTCTCTGAGAGAGAGGTGGTCGTGGCTCGTCGTGGGTGGGGTGGTCGTGGCTCTCCATGGTGGTCTTGGCTCGCTGTGGGTAGGTTGGATTTGATAGGTTGGCTGGGTTGGATTCGATGGTGGTTGGGTTGGATTCGATGGTTGTTGGGTTGGTTTAGCTGGTGGGTTTGTGGCTCGGCAAAACTGAAGGGAATGGATCTCGGGTCTTGTGTGGGTCTCTCAAAACTGAAGGGTATGGATCTTAGTGGTTTGGGTATGGAGGTTTGGTAGTGAATTTTCTGGGCTTTGCGTAGGTATGAATTTTCTGGGTATGGAGGTTTGGTACTGAAGGGTATGGATCTTAGTGGTTTGCGTGGGTATGAATTTTCTGGATTTGTTCTTGTTCTCCTTTTGGGCTTTGAATTTTCTGGGGTTTTGAAAATGGATCTGTTAGTCAGTGGTGGTGGCGGTGGTTTTGGGATCTGGGTTTGGTTGTGGTAGTGGTGGTGGTGATTTTGGGATCTGGGTTTGATTATAGGTTTATGGGTTTGTTGGAGATTGGTTTGTTTACTGGGTTTGTGGGTTTGATTTGCTGAAGATTTGGGTTTGAGTTCTTGGGTTGCTGGGTTTGATTTGGGAGTTCTTGATTTGCTAGGTTTGAGTTCTTGATTTGCTGGAGATTTGAGTTCTTGGTTTCTTCATTCTTCCAGTTAGCATTTAATTTAATTTTTTCTTCTTGTTTTCATTTATGTCTTAGTGATTTGGGTTTGAGTTCTTGGCTGCTGGGTTTGTGATCTTGTGATGGGTTTGAGTTCTTGGTTGCTGGGATTGATTTGGGAAGAATATGAAGAACAAGTTGTAAAATGAAGAACAAAGTTATAAAATGAAGAACACTAAGAACATTAAGAAATTTTTTTTTAATTAAAATTTGTAATTAAATTAAATTATGGTTTTTTTTATTTTAATTTAATTTTTAAAATTTTCTGACATGGTTTTTTAAAAAAATTAAAATGCTGACATGGCATTAAAAAAAAGCCAAATAATATTTTTTAATAATATTTTAATTGCCACATTAGCGCCTCGTCAGCTTCCGTCTGCCACCTAGGACTTT